>OX439466.1:1892500-2642500 GCA_949320045.1 Scotopteryx bipunctaria
AGTTATGACTAAGGCCTTCTATCATCTAAAGTAGATGATTTATACATCGTGAGGAGGCAACTTTTACCTTCACAAACGGGACGCTGTAGTGCCCGGGACGAATTAAGATGGAGTAGGCTTGCCCAGCACCTATTCCATCCTCTCAGCTTAGTCTGCCTTGTCCACAGGAAAGACATGGTCAATACGGAGCTGACTAAGCGGGTTTCCTCACGATGTTTTCCTTCACAGTTTGAGTACTGGTATAGCGCACATAAATTTTTCGCACAGAAAAATCCATTGGTAACGACCGACGAACCCACGACCTTAGGATCGGAAGGCGGGGTCACTACCAATTAGACCACCAGTGCTCTCGCCAAATATATATTTATTAATCTATAAGTACATACAGAAAGTACCTACTTATTATTATTATGGGACCACCTTCACTGAGACATAAATCTACGAAATATAGATGCGGCATATAATTTTAAACCGAGCAACAAAAATCCTAATAATAAACGCAAAAGTTTGTAAGTATGGATGTGTGGATTTGTTACTCTTTCACGCCTAAACGGCTCAACGGATTTGAATGAAACTTGGAATGTTTGTAGTACATGTGCTGGATTAACATATAGGCTATTTTTTATCCGGGTACAACGCGAGCGAAGCCGCGGGCGGCAGCTAGAACAAAATTTTTTTTAGTAATTGCACTCAATACAGAGAAATCAGAACAAATAATAAATAAATAACACCCAACAGTCACATACATAGTCCCTGAGCCGACACTAGGATTCCCTGTGTCGTGGGTATCAGAAACGACGAGTACCATGGTACCACAACACCCAGACCCGGAAAAAATATTTACAGATCATGCAAACATTTCTTCCGTAGCGGGAATCGAACCCGCGCCTCTTGCGTCTCTGCCGAGCAATCGCCCGCTACGCCACCGAGGCCGTCAAATATAAATGCTGACAGGTATTTGTTTTTGGTTAGGAGTTTACAGCGGATCTTACACTAGGCATGCTAGTATTAATAAATACCTACTTAATAAAGAAATAAGTTTATTTGTGTCTCAGTAGGACTATTTTAGTAGATTTACTTAACTACAAAAGTATTGATTTAAAAGTTAAAGTAAGGTAACTTAGTACATATAAGATTTTTTGATACATGATTATGATGAATTTGTACCTACCATTTTAGTTTAAGTCTTACTTTATTCAAAATGGCGCCTTAAAGCCGCCATATTAGATTTATTTACACTTAAGTGTCAAACACTCGTTATTTAGAAAAACCTAACAGAAACCTTTTTTGTCAAAATCAGACGACCTCGGTGGCGTGGCGAGTGAGTGCTCGGCTGAGATGCAAGAGGCGCGGGTTCGATTCCCGCTGTGGAAGAAATATTTGCAGAACATAAAAACATTTCTCCCGTAGCGGGAGTTAAAACATATCTATATCACAACCTAACTGGAAAATCGAATAATTCTTCATTAATTCTACATAGACTTTTCTAACTTCCAGGAGCCATTAAGGGACATAAAACGTTCGGTACCGGCTCAGGATAAATAACCACAAAATATCATAAATTTACACACGACGCGTTCGAGTAAAAAAACTCGTATTTAACTTATATCTCACTTTTGTTGCGGCCGACCGATATGAGCGGAAGAATTGTATGGATACGACATTCAGTAGGTATAAGCGACAATCAAGTTGTCCTCTGACGAACCAAGTTTAGTGAAAAAGTTGCGCAGAACGCAATTCCAGTAATGAATTTCGTGCGCGCTGCGTTCTTTGCGTTTAATTTTTGCATTCTGCGCAACTTTGTCACGTGGTTCGTCGAAGACGACCTGCTTGTCACCTACTATACTCGTATAATAAGACTAGCTAGTGCTCGAAAATATAATTCGAGGAGCACTTGAAAATCTTTCACCACACTTGATCGTAGCACTTGTGGTCTCGGTGTAGCGACCCCGCCTTCTGATCTAAAGGTCAGTCATGCAAAATTTTTTTTTTCTGTTTGAAAAAATTATGTTTGCTATTATACCAGTACTCTCAAACGGTTAAGCAAAACATCGTGAGGAAACTGTCATGTCGTAGAGCCTAAAAAGTTCGAAAACATGTGTCAAGTACCTACACGAGGGTCTTTTAAAGTGCACTTTAAATCCTTTCACCACACTGGTTCGAAAGAACGACACGACTAGATTTAAGAAATTAGAGATCCTAAAATATAGAAAATAATAAAACCATGTTTTATAGCTTAGTGATCCTGGATAATGCAAATAAACCAGAAAAATATTAACAAAATATTTTTAATATAGAACTTAACATAACCTTATATTATGTATTTACTTAGATCGATACTATTCTGGTCTTATCCACTCTATGATTTCCTTCATTAGCCGGACAAAACCAATGACATTTACCATTGCAGCTCATCATTTAAAACGATTCTAACTGCCACCAAAATCGAACTATTCCGAACCTTATCACTGTTATTATAGCGTTCAAAGTTGTATAGCAAATTAATACGAGTAAAAACTTTTCGATGGGTGTGAAAGTTATGACATTTGAAAACGGTGGTACGTTCGAAATTTGAATTTTTGAATATCGATACGTCTACCGTTTGAATTGAGAACTACCGAATGAGATAACGTTATGAGAAGTTGGTGCATGACTGCCTCTAAATTTAAATCGAATTCCGAATTCAAAAAGTTGAATAATTGGAAATTAGAAATCGTGTCATAGTTTTTAAGAAAGAGTAAAAGACGATTTTTTGAAAAAAATGTCTCCGGTTGATACTTTTTGTTTGTTTTTTCGCTCCAGTTCTTTTCATTCGTCACAGTAGATGCCAAGAAATTATTTTTTGTCAACAATTATCGAGAAGAGATGTTGAAATCTGAGAACAAACAAGATATTAATAAAAAATCAAAACAACGGAATTAGTAAAGTTATTTTACTTACTCGTACTTACCTATTAGCATTGTCCCTATTATCTAGGTTAATATAAGTTATATTGAGTGCACTGGTGGTCTAGTGGTAGCGACCCTGCCTTCCGATCCTAAGTCGTTGGTTCAAATCTAGTCGAGCGCCAATGGATTATTGCTCGAAAAAATTATTTTCGCTATGCCAGTACTCTCAAACGGTGTAGGAAAACATCGTGAGGAAACCGGCATGTCATAGAAAGCATGTGAGAGAAAAAAAAACCTATTAGGCGTGCTTTAATCCTTTCACCACACTGGTTTGATAGAAACCCGTAATACGACTAGTAGCAGGCGCGGTCCGAAGGGGAGGAGGGGGGATCACAGGGGACATGACCCCCCCCCCCCCAAAATCGTACACGTCAAATTGAAAAATCTTCTAAAAATTTACAAAATATAAAAAGCAATTCTCTGCCCTTAGCCGCGATACTAATAAAAATAGAAGGCTTCCATTTGTTTTATAATGTGTGCAATAAAATTGTGTATTGTGCAATAAAATCTGATTTACTCGACATATTCTTTAATATTATTAGTGACCCCCTCCAAAATTTCAGGCTACGACCACGCCTGACTAGTACTAGTAGTTAAATTGAGGATTTCAAAAAGATTTGGTCAAGAATATAACGCAATACTATGTTTTATAGGTAAATAATCCTGGGTAACGCAAATAATCCAGTGAAATATCAAGGAATCAAATTATTTTATTACACTTTTATCTAAGCTCACCTGCACTCTATTCCCGATATTAAACACTTTCATAATTTCCCCAATAACCCAATAAAACCAGGATTAGTTTTACAGCCTATGAATATAAATTTTATTCTTCTTTCTCTAAGTAGAGGAACGTCCCGAGACTTTGTCCTACAAATTTCATCTTCTTTCTACTTTTTTTTTATTTAGCCTATACTGTCCCACTGCTGGGCAAAGGCCACTTATGCCGGTCTTTTGCGATTTCCCACCACTCCTTGTCAAAGCAATCTTTTTAAGCAATATTTTTTTTAATTTACTTTTAATACACCGCAGTTTTTTTTATCCTGCCCATCCAAAGGTTGTCTGGAAGAGATCGCTTTTAGCGATAAGGCCGCCATTCGTTTGTTTGTTATTTATGTAAAATTACTTTTCCGTATTTTTGTTTACAATAATGTTTACATATCACGTTGCGTCCTATACGAATTGAATTTCTAGAATTCCTTTCTTACACCCTTACACCATAAGAGGCAAATACCCCCCAAGTTTCATGTTTCTAGGACTTACGGTTTAGGCTGTGCGTTGATGTCAGTCAGTCAGTCACGAAAGCATTATATATATTTTTCTCTAATCCCATAACGATATGGTAAGGTAGGACCAGTAGCTTCGTCTTTATAGCCCCTATATCAATTAGGTTGTTCAAATTGTTGCGTGAAACGGAACGGGTTTCATGTTTGAATTTGGAAGGACGCCGACTGACCGGGCCCGTAACATAAAAAATACTTCGAAATGTGAAAACGTTTACAGATTTTTTCACAACGAAAGATACTTACTTCGTGGATAGGTGTTTTCGTAAATAGTTTACCTAATGCACGAAAGAGCCTTTGAGGCGCACATAAAATCTTTTCACCACATAGGTTCGAAATAACTAAAAATTAAAAAATAAATAATAAAAATAAATTGTATTTTTTAATTCGAATCTACGACTCAGGAAACGTTACGAAGATGTTGAATGGCGCTTCCTAATCTGGTAGTGGGTTTGAATTCCAGTATAAGTGCCTTTTTTATCACTTTTCCAGTTACAAAACTGGCCAATTCGCAGATTCTTAGTTCACTAGAAATAAAATAATCTCCTTAAAATGACACTTTTTTGATATTAAAATGTTAATCTTGCAAAAATAAAAAGATTTCCCATGAACCTCTTTTGTTCGAAACTTGTTTAAAAGAAAGGATTATCTTTTTACTATTATCATTGCCAAAGAATGCATAGATATATTCAAACAGGCGACTACAATAGATACTAAATACTTTAACATTGGACTACCAATTGTATTGTCGGGAAACAAAGGAAGTGTGAAAGTGATAAATTCTTCATTTCGATATTTTGTAATATTGGTTTAAATAACCTATCATAAATAGCGGATTTTTGGTTAAATTATTCTTATATCGCAGTAAAAATAGGTATACGAAGCCCAATTTAATTGGGGATGAACAATTAAAATGTGTATTTAACTTGAATAATAATTTATTGATGTAATTAACTAGAAGGGAATATCTTTAATACTTTTTTATTTTCCAATTCGTACGTTTTATCAAAATACATTTACCATGTACACGAACTTAACGTTTAAAACGAATAAAACTACCTGAACTCAGACAATTCAATAACAAAACACTATATAAATATCACAAAACTTTCTCAGAGCTGACAAAATAACAATAGGTAACCTACAGATTACATAATATCACGTGCTTGGCGCCAGAACTGTAAAACAAAAGGTAATCACCAAACAGCAGCCGGACCACCCATTTACGCTTTTGTAACTCCCACGTTAAACTTTAGTGACGAAATTAGAAAAAAAAAATAGATTTTTACCTGAATTTTCGTCGAGGGGTGGGGGGCGGGCGCGGGGCGACGCTGCGCGGCAGTCTGGCTTCAACCTCAGCCGAACACACAGCGGCGTAATCCAGCTATACAAACATAGCTGTGCCGAACCGCGCCTGGCCTATGTTTATAACGAAAAACTTTTTTTTAATTATTTTTTTTATTCTGTGGACTTTGCACTTGTAAAGTGTTTCTAATCGATAAGATACAGTCGTGCCGTGTCGTGTCAAGTGATTAATCGCATCGAAAGAAAGATTTTTAATCGAATCAGTGCCGAGGTTTGTGCTTCGTTGCTTTGGATTTTGACGTTTTGAGGTAAGTTTTTAATACTTTCATATTATTAAGAAATTACATTTCGCTTTATAGCGAAACAGCGTAGGAAGAAAAGACAAATTTTAGCTTTCAACATATAATAAAAAGATACAATAATCAAAATAACATTTGGAAAATTTATATCAAGATATCCGTGTAGTTTTCAACAAATTACCGGCTATTTTTAATAAAAAGATCTACAAAAGTTTAAGATCTACCCACCTCTGTATAAAAGATGTTGATAACGAAATGCTAGATATTTCATAAGGTGTATTGTCATTAGTTTTTTTTTATTTATTTAAAGTATTTATATTAAAACAAAAATGCTTAAAACAGTTCGTGGACGCCTTTTGACTTTAGTTTGATGTTTGCATTTAGGCCTATCTTTGGGTTGGATACCTAAATACAAAGATGTGTTAAAATGTTCGCGATAAGATCATTATCTTATCTTGATATACCTACTCGTATAATGAATTAAAAAGTAGCTAATTAGAAAAACTTTATATTTTAGGTTACTTTTAAGACTTCATGAAGATTTTAATTGCTTTTGTCTTATCTCAATAGGTAACAATTACTTTTTTACTTATTGAGAACAATGGTAGTGGTAGTGATCCCGCTTTTCGATCCTAAATTCGTGGGTTCGAATCCGGTCGTATAACAATGGACTTCATAATTTTTACCTATACTACTATAAATAATACTTACTGAATAAGACAATTAATTGGGTGAATAAAATAAGGAAATAAGGAAGACAAAATTACAACTCTTACCATAAATTATTTCATTTAAATTATTTTTGTTCGAAAGTTTCCCTTTAAATAAATAGTTATTAACATAGAGTTAAAGACAATTTACATATACAAATATAATCAGTGATTTTAATATGATTAACCAACAACATCAATTATACTAAGAATAACCTAACAACGCCCACTTACACCAAACCGGTTAATTGAAAACTATTAACCAAATGGTTAACTTCCCTCCCTCAATTCAATAATAATAAGTATATCCACGTGCAAAGCAAGGGTTAATATAAAGGGTGTATAATATCCATTATATAAATGAATTGAATCGTAGCCCCTTCACCACTTTTGTTATATCGGACTTAGTTTTGACAGTGACATTTTGAAATTGGTCCTGTCTAATTTAAATTAGGTATTAGTCGATTGAGTTTTTCAATCTATGTATTGGAGCTCTGATAACATATTTTGAGTGATAGGCGTACATACGTTAACAAAATGTCATTAAATAACATACTACATACTGTCGTGTCACTTGTTCTTTCGAAGCGCTTGATTGATCGTTGAAGTTAAGCAATAATTGGGATGGATGATCGTAAGTGGCATTACAAGCTGAGCGCTTCCGTGCTTCGGAGGGCACGTTAAATAGTCGATCCCGGCTTTTAAGTCCTTAAACCATAACGGAGGCCTTTAGGCGGCCTAAAAACTCCGTCACAAGAGTTGGCCACAATCTCATACGAACACACTTACTTTACTATTTCTTTCGAAACAGTGTGGTGAAAGTATTTAAAGTGCGCTTCATAGGCTCCTTTCGTGTATTAATTAATCTACTTAAATACGGTTACGATAAAATATTATTTCTTTCTTTTAAAATTTACAAATTAAATTACTAAATGAGAAGCCGTTTAGAATACCGTTCCTACAAAATTTTGCGATTTTTAATAGATACATACTGCTATATCTACTCATTATACCTTTTTTTACATCAGGTATGTTCTAGTCTCCTTTAGATTAAGTATGATTCTAAGAAAAAAGAACTAAATCGGTTAACAATGACCCGGATTATGGGTTTAGCTTAGTTCCCAAAACAGGTTGGCTACTTGGTTTTATCTATAACTAGCTTTCACCCACGGCTTCGCTCGCGTGGTATCCAAACAAAAATTAGCCTATTATGTTATTCCAGCACGCATGCTATGTGTATTCAAAGTTTCATTCAAATCCGTTCACACCGTCGACATAATAATAATTATCTTATCTCATGGGAGAAGCCATTGGCTCCTAAAACACAGTTTTTACTAGTTCAGGAGCCTAAGGATTCATTTATTTTGTAACATACCTATTATGTCAATAAATTGATTTGTATTTGTATATTTGTTTAGTTGTTACGGAGTGATTGAGACACAAACATTACATCATCACATTCACACATCCTTACATCCTCACAAACTTTCGCATTTATAATATTAGTATGGTAATTTAAAGTTAAAAACTGCTGGTTTGTTTATCTCTAAATATTATGTAAAAATAGAAAAGTCGTAGCCGAAACTCTTACAGCATGATCCAAGGATAATGCTGTGCCGACCCCACATAGAGTGGGATAAGGGCAAGAAGATGATGATGAGAAAAGTCCCAATTGGTAATTTACTTATCTAACTATCCTATAATTAATATCCTAAGTTTTTCCTGTATTAATATAAATCAACATGATCATCATGACAGCCCGATTGCCACTGTTGGGTAACAGGCTTCCTTTTTATTTCGCCAATGTTTTCTGTTAAATCAAATTATTATTAAAAAAATATTAAGGTACGCAACTTCGCGTACTTAATACCTACTAACTCCTTTTTTGTTTTATCTATGCATTAACTCACTAATATTCAGGTTTCAATTAATTAATATATTTCAAAGAATAAAACGGTTGGGCTTTTTAAAGCCTTTTTTAAACTAGTCAAAATATTATAATTCAACATGATATGGGTGCACTTAAAAAACTTAATTATGAATTTATATACTTACCTACACAGTACTTTGTAGAGTTTGTAGTAAAAACTTATACCTACTTTATAGAATCCCAAAAATATTTTCACCGCAGTATTTTATATTCGTAACGTTTCCTCCATAAAACACCTCAAGGGGTCCTTGTGGGTCCAACCCTCGGTGGGCGTGACGCGGCCACGCCTGGCGCAATTTATACACTTTTTGAGTTACCCCATTTTCGGTGAAGCCCGTCGAGTTATTGAAAAATGTTGCCTTTGTCGCTTTTTTTGCGAGCGAATAATTTTTCACTCTATTTTGTCAGTTTTTAGCGTTCCCTTTTTTGTTTGGAATTTATTTTCTGGTAAAAAATGGACTTATTTAGGTGCACTTACTAAAATGTATTTGTTAGTTACGTTAGTGACTGATTGATTGACTATAAATAATCCTGGAAGCGTGAGACTTGGAGAGCATATTCTTCTTATGGTGTAAGCGTGCTAACGTTGTGCGCGGTCACAATTGGGATGGGTGACCGCAAGTGGTATTACGAGCTGAGCGCTTCTGTTCTTCGGAGGGCACGATAGTCGATCCCGGCTTTAAGTCGTTAAGCCATGACGGAGGCCTTTAGGCGGCCTAAAAACTCCGTCACAAGAGTTAGCCACTAGCTCATACGAACTTATTTACTTTTAGGGGTGCTAAGAAAGACTCTGAATTCAGCTCCTAGAGGAAACAGGGAGAAGATGAAGCTTGTATGAAGAAAAAACTCAATGATTATCTAGTCATAAATAACAAACTACCCTCATCGTATTAATAAAGTCTAGTAAGTTTTGATGTCTTGACTATGAACCTTGAAGAAGTTTTGGACTATTCTAGAGCACTGGTGGTCTAGTGTGGTATAAGTAAGGTCATGGCTTCGAGTCCGGTCGTCCACCAATGGACTTTGCTGTTCGAAACTTTTACCTGCGCTATGCCTCTCAAACGGTGAAGGAAAACATCGTGAGGAAACCCGCGGCTTAGTTAGCTCCGCACGTATTGACCATGTCTTTCCTGTGGACAAGGCTGACTAAGCTGAGAGGATGGAATAGGTGCTGGGCAAGCCTACTCCATCTTAATTCGTCCCGGGCACTACAGCGAAAGTTGCCTCCTGACGCTGTATATAAATCATCAACTATAGATGGTAAAAGGCCTTAATTAATTAACAATTCGTAAGTTTTTTCTATAACTCACATTTCCGAACGTATGTTCGTCAACATCAAAACATAAGGCTAATTAGGCATATCGCTAGGGAGCCCCGGACAAACAGACAAACAGATTTAATTGGCCGTTTGGCGCTTATCTGTATCTAATCCAAACTCTCTGATCTCTCTGTTTGCTAATGATCGGTTTTTATGCATTTCAAAGGATGCATTTGAAAGGAGAATGGCTCGAAATGTATGGATACGGGGTCTAGAGGGTGAAAATGTGAAATGTAGGAAATATTAGTTTTTATTTTGAGTGATTTATCATGTAATGGATGTCAGTTTGATCACAAATGAGAATTATATATTTTTTTTACCTGTTTCGCCCCTCAGCAAAGGTCTCCTCCATGGATTTTACGCCATCTCCTCATAAATAAATACATTTTATTTTCTTTACAAAAAGTTACTTCAAGCTGACAGAGAATTAGGTTAACTGATAGGAAGAACCAAGTACCTAAACCAAGTAAAATACGAATTATATTTAAAAAATATTTTGGGTTCTCTAAACTTCTAATATTCTACCTAAATACCTATACCTACATAATAATTATATTCAGTGTGGTCAGCCATTGGGCAAAAGCTGTAAATGAAGACGATACTACAAATGAGTCTTTAAATCCTTTCACCACACTAGTTCAAAAGAACTTGGAAGAATAATAGTAGTAGCTGAAATAGTGAAATTCCAATATTTCCCCTAATTTAAAAACTTTATGATTTGCTCAGAGTGTCAGATCGTAAAACTAAATGACTAGAATTGAAATCTAATTAATCTCGAGCCGTATTTATTAGAAACTAATTAATTTGAAATTTAATTAGAACGTTTTCAATTTAGTCCATCGGTTTGTTTAGAAACTGCGGATTATGCTGGATTAATTAATAATTTACTATTACAATTTGTAAAACTAATTCTGAGCTTTTTAAAAAAAGGACGTTGACATAAAAATATCAACGTCCTTTTTTTAACATTTATAACTAGCTGCCGCCCGCGGCTTTGCTTGCGTGGTACCCGGTGAATAATAGCCTATATGTGAACCCATCACATCTATATTCCAAGTTTCATTCAAATCCGTTCAACAGTTTAGGCGTGATTGAGGCACAAACGTCCTCACATTCACATTTATACTATAGTAGGATTATAAAATAGAATAGGAATAATTTATTTAAAGACACCAGATACGAAATTACAAGAACGAAAACAATAGAATGACAAAGTGACGTAGAAAAGGTCACCATCATCATCTTCCTGCCTGTATCCCACTCTATGTGTGGTCAGCACAGCATGTTCTCTTTTTCCATTACCTTCTGTCTGCCGTCATCTCTGTACTCACTCCTTTCATAACCATGTCCTCTTTCACACAATCCATCCACCTTTTCTTTGACCTACTTCTACCTCTAAATCCATCCACATTCATATTGACGAGTATAACTCTCCCCATAACATATAAAAACAGAATGAGTCCAGCTGCTTCTCTCCCCGAGCATGTCGTAAAAGTCGACTAAGGGATAGTATCCTCCAACATGATGAGACACAATAAGCAAGTATTCCCAAGGAGGGTTGACGTCAGGCAGGCGGCCGGTCATAAAACACCTTAGCCAAAACTCTTACAGCATGATCCAAGGAACATGCTGTGCCGACCCCACATAGAGTGGGATTAGGGCAGGAAGATGATGAACTCTCCCCATAACATGACTATCATCTCGAAATGTTTGCATGTTCTGCAAATATTTCTTCCGGGTCTAGGTGTTGTGGTACCATGGTACTCGTAGTTTCTGATACCCACGACACAGGGAATCCTAGTGTGGGGTCAGGACTATGTATGTGACTGTTGGCTGTTATTTATTATTTTTAATATAAGAGGGTCCCAACCTTAGTGATATAATTGTAAACTGTTATAGAAATCAATCGGTTTTTCCTAAATAAATCAAGTTAGCCTTAAAAAAATCACGTGACGACATAAAACAAACTCATGGATAGATAAAAAAAAGATTTCACAATCTCAACAAATAATAAGTTTTGTAACCATTTACCTAAAATCATCAATTAGATTGTTATCATTTTGACAAGTAGATTAACAGACTTATCGGGTACTTATCGAAAAATTACAGTAAATTTTAGTTGATCTAGATATTGAAATCAGAGACCTAAGGGTATTTTATAGACTAACATTCATAATGCTTCTGTATTGGCGATTATGAGTAATTCGGGGCTATTTAGATAGTTTAAATTCAGCAGGTCTTAAGCTGGCAATTACTTGATTAGCTTCTAATAAAACGGATGTTGTGGCTCTGCCCACCCCATTAGGGACATCGGCGTGATAATATGTATGTACGTTACCAAATATCTCTTCTCTGCTGGACTGGGAGCAAAGAAAAACATAGAATGCGTCCAGCTGCTTCTCTCCCCGAGCATGTCGTAAAAGTCGACTAAGGGATAGTATATTCTCCAACATGATGGACCATCTATATAGGCGATGGGCTGATCACTTGTCACCTTGGTTCACCATATCCATCTTACCCCCGAATAATAAACGCATCTCAGAGTTGAGCACGTCTCAAGTGACGAGTTTTTGACAGATTTTTCAGCCGTCATCTCAGTATTCACTACTTTCTTACTCATGTCATGTTACCTAAGTAAACATCTTACTAATATTATAAATGCAAAAGTTTGTGAGGATGTGAGGATGTGACGATGTATGTTTGTGCCTCAATTACGCTGTAATGGCTGAACGGATTTTAATGAAACCTGGAATATACATAGTATGTGTGCTGGAATAACATATAGGCTACTTTTTGTCCGGATACCACGCGAACGAAGCCGTGGACGGCAGCTAGTAGTATCATAAATAAACATAACTATAAAAAAATGATTCTTTGTTGAATAAAAACATTGTCTACCTGGTCAAAGTCGCTGGCAACAGCAAGTCTCAGTAAATATCTTGTTATTCCTAAAGATACGGTTGTTATTATCAATGAACACGAAAACTCGATAAATAACTAAGTATGTATCATAATAATCATATCCGTTCGCTTATCATGCTCCTTTTTTATTCATTCTGACAATAGGCGCCCATGAAAAAATCCTTGACTGCAAAAAAATATTAATTATTAAAATTTTACATAGAATTTTTTTGGATATTTTAATAAAAAAGAAATGTTTGCCTATTATTACGTATTTTTTATTATTTCGTAACGTAAACTAAACATTACACCTGAATAAAAGAATAGTAAAATCTTTTGTGCGCAATGGTATTGACATTCAAATTTTTTTAACGTTGTTTATATAGAAGTCTATGCATCTATTATAAAAGAGATTTTCCGATTTTGGCCTATGATGCAGCCACAAATACAATTTTGCAAGTAAGCCTGTTTTTTAAGGATCATTTGAATCTTGACAACAGGCTTAATTTAAATGAATTAGAATATTTAAAAAAATATAATAAAAAATTGGAAATGTTTACAGCAAAACTTTCCTAAGCTAGTGCTCTGGTTTTGTCCACAAAGTTAATAAAGGTCCATCTTACATTTTATTTGACTATCAATGTCTACAATTATTTATGGGTTCACATTTATTTGCAAATGTGACGCTTTGCGTCATAATCTTCATTTAGGTTCCCATTTTATTTGTTTAACTGTCACTGTTTGAAAGTTGCTTATTTTGATATCTACCTCTATAAAAATCTTTGCTATAAATATGTAAAAATCTTAACTCATAATAATTGGTATACTCATGTTACAAATCTGAAAACATATTGGTGAAATTGGGTACATTTTAACTTATAATAAACGCTAAAGAATATTTATTTACAATAGAAAGCAAAGCTGAGCGCTTCCATGCTTCGGAGGGCACGTTAAATCCTAGAATCCTAGTGTGGGGTCAGGATTATGTACCTATGTGACTGTTGCGTATTATTTATAATGATTATTATTTTATATGTTTAATTATTTTAGCTAACTTTGTTTTAACTCTCACTCAAAACACACGACATAAAAAATATTGCCAATAAAACTTCAAATTAAAATTATAAAACGTCGAATGGTTCCAGCATACAGTTAATCTAATTATAACTAAATTAGTTTATATAAATTATTTGACTTATAAATATAGCTATAAAATTACTTACCTGTTCTAGTTTGAACGTGTTAAACTGCTACTCAAGTAACTTTACGATGAGTTATAAAATATGACTTCTTAGTTTGAAATCAAATTTTTGTATTTAATGCCTCATGGGTTATACTGTCTTGAATTCGTTATAAATTATACATAATGTCACTGTCACATGGTCCTGATTCCATATTTGAAATATTGTAATTTAGTAATATTTATTTTAAAAAATAGCAGAAAAGAAAAACATTACATACCTACGCAATATAAGTTTCAATACCAATGCGTTTTTACATAATTCATATTTTTTTAGTAATTATTTAGCGCTCGTGGCGTAGCTTGATTAGACTGCACTGGTGGTCTAGTTGGTAGTGACCCCGCCTTCCGATCCTAAGGTCGTGGGTTTAAATCCGGTCGTGTACCAATGGATTTTTCTGCGCAAAATTTATGTGCTACCAGTTCTCTCAAACGGTGAAGGAAACGTCGTAAGTAAACCCGCGACTTAATCAGCTCCGTATTGACCATGTCTTTCCTGTGGACAAGGCCGACTAAGCTGAGAGGATGGAATAGTTGCTGGGCAAGCCTACTCCATCTTAATTCGTCGCGGGTACTACAGCGTCCCGTTTAAGGTAAAAGTTGCCTTCTGACGTTAAATTAGCTACTATAGATGGAAAAAAGGCCTTAGTTAGTGAGGATAAAATATCTACCTTTAAAATCAGGGAGTTCTGAGAAAATTTATATCAGTTCGACTCTGCTGGACTGGGAGTAAAGAAAAAGCTCAGAATGCGTCCAGCTGCTTCTCTTCCCGAGCATGTCGTAAAAGTTGACTAAGGGACAGACCTCTCCAAAATGATGGACCATCTATATGGGCGATGGGCTGATCACCTGTCACCATGGTTCACCATATCCATCTTGGGACTTTAAATCAGAAGTGGCTGCAAGTTCTCTTATTACTGATGGGAAGGTAGGTACTCTATACCTACCTATTATGCTACTTGTGGTGCCTATTAGGTAAATGCAAATATCGTTTCTCTAGTAGGTGGGTACCTACGTACTCTGAACTGCCTACCCAATCGGTTTTTCTTTTTTCTTATTTTCATTTACTATTTAATTTTAAGTACCTTCTACCTATCTGTTGTTACTAAACCTTTTTCGTGTTGTGTGTTAATAAAATTATATTCTATTCTATTCTACATACATACATAAAATCACGCCTGTTTCCCATAGGGGTAGGCAGAGATCACGAATCGCCATTTGCTACGATCCTGACATACTTATTTTGCTTCCTTCTATTATTTTATTCTATTCTATTCTATTACTTGTGGCTCTGCCCACCCCTATTAGGGATACGAGCGTGATAATATGTACTCGAACATTGCTTTTTAATACCAAACATTCGGTAGGCGCCAGTCTTAAAACCTGTTTCATAATAAAACTATTAATAACGAATTACTGATGCGTGTGAATTAAATGTGCTCCATCATTCTTTTTCTAATTAGTTCTGGCTACTGTACCTCCTACTCCAACTAATAAGGACGACTTCGGTGGCGAGGCGGTGCTCGGCTGAGACGCAAGAGGCGCGGGTTCGAGTCCCGCTACGTTAGAAATGTTTGTATGCTCTGCAAATATTTCTTCCTGGTCTGGGAGTTGTAGTATTGTGTATTATAAGTGTGTATTTACAAAAAAAGTATATAAGTATTCTATCAGCCATCTGGTTTCCATAGTACAAGCTTTGCTTAGTTTGGGGCTAGATGGCGCTGTGTGAAATGTCCACAAATATTTATTTACTAGCTGACGCCCGCGGCTTCACTCGCGTGATAAAAAATAGCGTATATGTTAATCCAGCACATGTATTATGTACTTATATTCCAAGTTTCATTCAAATCTGTTCGGCCATTTAGGCGTGAAAGAGTAACAAACATCCATACATTCATACTTACAAACTTTCGCGTTAGTCAGCTCTGTATTGACCATGTCTTTCCCGTGGACAAGGCCGACTAAGCTGAGAGGATGGAATAGGTGCTGGGCAAGCCTACTCCATCTTAATTCGTCCCGGGCACTACAGCATCCCAATTGTGAAGGTAAAAGTTGCCTCCTGACGCTGTATAAATCATCTACTATAGATGGTAAAAGGCCTTGGTTTGTGCTGGTATAACATAAAGGCTACTTTTTATCTATGAGCGAAGCCGTGAGCGAAAGTTTGTGATACAAGAATAGATTTAGACCGAAGAGATAGATTGCGTGGAAGATAACGTGAGAGACGGCTGATTAAGAGGAGTGAATCATATAAGTGGAATAGGGGCAGGGAGATATCGTCACTGGAAAGGCAAATTTACTTAAGCGCCAAAAGGCCATTTCGAGAGGAAGCCGTTTAAAGTTTTTTTTTTCTCGTTTTCTAATCATAACTTTTTACTTAATTATCGAATTTTGATGACGTCAACGTAAGATTTCATTCTTTTTTTTTATTTTCTATGTCCAGCAATTCATATTATGAATTGAAAAAAAAAACTTTAAACAAGTCTTTTATCGAAATGGTTTTTTGGCGCTTACGTAAATTTGCCTTTCCAGTAACGTATGATATTGTAGGTTTTAGTAGGTATGTATATTCGTATGAGCTAGTAGCCAACTCTAGTGACGGAGTTTTTAGGCCGCCTAAAGGCCTTTGTCATGGCTTATCGACTTAAAAGCCGGGACCGACTGTTTAACGTGCCCTCCGAAGCACGGAAGCGCTCAGCTCGTCATACCACTTGCGGTCACCCATCCCAATTTGTGACCGCGCATATAGTTGCTTAACTTTAACGATCAATCGAGAACGCAAGCAAGCTACGCCACGAACGTTTCTAGGTATTAGTAAAACATCAACGTAATTTTTATAAATAAATCGCCACTATTTTGAAACGTAAACAAGTTTTAGATACAACGTTTTTATCGATTTCATTTCTTTTTATCTTTATAAAAGGTTTGATTATCTTAATAAAGGAAAGAATTGTCAAATCAAGTTTTTGGTAACATCGCACTCATGTTTCTGATACCCACGGCAAAAAAACTCTTACTCCCGAATACTCAAACGCATCTCAGAGTTGAGCACGTCTCAAATGACGATTTTTTTTTTGACAGATTTTCATCAGAAACTGTCAAGAAAACCGTGAGTTGAGACGTGCTCGACTCTGAGTCGCGTTTGAGTATTCGGGGGTGAGTGTGATCACAGAACTATGCATGTGACTGTTGGGTGTTATTATTATTAAACAAACCGTCGCGTATTTTCGTTATTACGATGAAATTACTTTAGTTTTAGGTAAATAAACCTCATAACATAAGTTTTCGCACCTTAATTTAACTATTAGTACTACTTAAAACCTCCAAACATGAAATGAAAAAGATTTAGGTTAAGTATGGGCGGTTTGTTTACATAAATTATATCCCCAGTTTGACTGAAGTACAGGAAAATATACAACAGTAATTTTACTTTCCAAATTACATCTCACATGAATATTTACACCTTGATATTATATTTACCTTTTCCTTTTCATGTCATCTAGTGAAACCGCCAATATTACTACGGATATCGAAGTAGGTAATTCCTACTCTCAGATCTATACTAATATTATAAAGCTGCAGTGTTTGTTTGTTTGTTTGAACGCGCTAATCTCTGGAACTACTGGTCCGATTTGAATGATTTTTTCAGTGTTGGGCAGTCCATTTATCGAGGAAGGCTATAGGCAAGGTTTTTTTTTTCAAAATTAGGGATCCGTAATAAAATTGCTATTTTGTAACACAAGGTGTAAAATCGAAAACCTATTTTTGCGTGCGCTGCAAAAACTATTGACAATAGAACAAAATGATGTACTACGGGTTTGTAGATCCTATTAAGACCTACAAAAAGTCCGCGAGAACATATATCTAGCTATCATGGTTTAATCACAATAGAAAAAGAACTCAGCTTTCTAGGCAGACTGCTACTGCAAAGCGTATACGGATACTTTTTGTACGGGTACAACGCGAGCGAAGCCGCGGCCGGCAGCTAGTTTAAATATAAATACTGACTAGCAGCTATTTATTTAAATACTGGGAGTGAAAGAGGATGCTGTTTAAATTATCCATTCCTTGGGAATTGGTTTGACCTGACCTGCACATTTTTACGCATACTCCTTTATTTATGGACATAATAGCTGCCGCCCGCGGTTTCTCTCGCGTGGTACCCGGATAAAAAATAGCCTATAATATGTTAATCCAGCACAAGAGAAAAAATAACATAGAATACGTCCAGCTGCTTCTCTCCCCGAGCATGTCGTAAAAGTCGACTAAGGGATAGTATCCTCCAACATGATGAGATACAATAAGCAAGTATTTCCAAGGAGGGTTGACGTCAGGCAGGCGACCGGTCATAAAACACCTTAGCCAAAACTCTTACAGCATCATCCAAGGATCATGCTGTGCCGACACCACATAGAGTGGGATGAGGGCAGGAAGATGATGATGATGGTGTTAATCCAGCACATTTACTATGTATATTCCAAGTTTCATTAAAATCTATGCAGTAGTTTTTGCGTGAAAGAGTAACAAACATCCATACATACAAACTTTCGCGTTTATAATATTAGTAAGGATATCTGTAAACACTGGTAGTGTGAGAGGTGTTTGCTGGTTTATAACATCATCCATTCGTTGGAAATATGTTTGACCATTAACCTTTACAATTTTACACATACTCCTTTATTTACTACGTAAATCGTCAGAAACAAAATTAAACAGAACGCTGCAATTTTGTAAAATTCTGTAGTTTTTTCTTTGCGATTTCATTAGGAATTAGAATATGATGATTAATTTAGACTCAGTTCTTTTGAACCAATGTGGTGAAAGGATTTAAAGTGCTCCCTCAAAGTATATTGCTTTTACCTATTATCATTGTGTAACATAATAAAATTATTATCATTAATAGTTTTATTATAACCATAGTTGGTGGTCTAGTGGTTCCGATCCTAAGGTCGTGGGTTCAAATCAAGTCGTGCACCAATGGGGTTTTCTGTTCGAAAAATGTATGTATACCTACCAGTAATCTCAAACGGTGAAGAAAAATATCATG
The DNA here is from genome assembly GCA_949320045.1 of Scotopteryx bipunctaria. Classification (NCBI taxonomy): domain Eukaryota; kingdom Metazoa; phylum Arthropoda; class Insecta; order Lepidoptera; family Geometridae; genus Scotopteryx; species Scotopteryx bipunctaria. Next base: position 1,911,482 of record OX439466.1, read on the forward strand.
CAGAAACCGGCATCGTAGTGCACGAAAAGAGCCTTTGTGGAGCACTTTAAATACTTTTACCACACTGGTTCGAAATAACTAGTAACACTACTAGACAGATTGAATAAATAAAAGTAGGTATAGACATAATTATTTAATGGATATTATAAGATATTTCTAACTAAGGGACTTCGATTTATTGTTTTACTCAATTGTAACTTATTTATTGTGTAACAAAATCATGGATTTATAACAAAATACTTAAAACATATCAAATTATTATCATTATCTATCTAATTACTGCTACTTACAGTAAAAAACCCAGTTAATCTTTAGTCTTATCAGATAAGATATATTCTATCACAACAACTGTAAAATTGTAGAAAACTTACGCTTTGTATGTAGTACTAGCTGCCGCCCGTGGCTTCACTCGCGTTGTATCCGATAGAATGTAGCCTAAATATTATAATAGTATGATATTTAATATTGATGTATGGCGCGTCTATTTGTCAAATGTCATAGAAATCAGCCTTGGTCTATTTATAATGAGAATTTTGAATAAGTAATCTTTTTAGGGTTCCGTACTCGAAGGGTGCCAAAGGGCCTCCGGTGTCCGTCCGTCTGTCCGTCCGTCTGTCAGTCCGTCTGTCTGTCCGTCTGTCAGCGGGCTGTATCTCATGAACCGTAATAGGTAGAGAGTCGAAATTTTCACAGTGCCGCTATTCTACCTACCTATATAAGAAACACATTTTATTGCAAAAGTATATGTAACTAGCTGCCGCCCGCGGCTTTGCTCGCGTGGTACCCGGATAAAAAGTAGCCTATATGTTAATCCAGCACATGTACCATATAATATTTTAATTTTCATTCAAATCCGTTCAGTAGTTTTTTCGTGAAAGAGTAACAAACATCCATACATACAAACTTTCGCGTTTATAATATTAGTATGGATTTGGCCATCAAATTTGTACTATATGCACTTTTTTTTTCTTTTAACCCTAGGGGGTGTCCATGTCTGATGATACGCAACCCTTCGTGTACTAATTCTACTCGCGCTTGACAGTTTTTTAACATCTTTTGTAACTACGTTCAAAACAGTTTAATAATATCCATAGTACAGTCACCGGCAAAATAACGTATAAGAATTAACAGTATTAAGTAATGTGACTCTTCGCGACTTTGTCGCTCATCCCGATCACAATTGGGATGGGTGACCGCAAGTGGCATTACGAGCTAAGCGTTTCTGTGCTACTTTACGCACGATTTACTAGCTGCCGCCCGCGGCTTCCCTCGCGTGGTACCCAGATAAAAAATAGTCTATATGTTAATCCAGCACATGTACTATGTATATTCCAAGTTTCATTCAATTCCGTCCAGCCGTTTAGGCGTAATTGAGGCACAAACATACAAACTTTCGCATTTATAATATAAGTAAGATTCTTCTAGGTAGGTATATATTATTAGGTATTCTTGTTTAGGTATTCTCAGGTATTATTCTTTATATTTTTTCAATTGTATTACATACGAATCAGAAGATTGGTCCATATAGTGATGGATACCTACTCAAGGATAGCTTGAAGTTGACGGGCGACTTCTTTATCTGCCTCCTGCCTCTATGTGGTTCTCATTAATGTAGGCAAAAGTTGCCAGCGTCAGGAGGCTATTATAAAAGGAACCAGGTTCTGCTGACTGTACGTTTCGTAACATCTAATTGGGCATGACTGTGTATGAGTCAGCATTTCCTTTGTTATTGACTACTGAGCTACGCTGCTTACTGACTGTATACTTTTATTCGGGTTTACTTACTAAATAAATAATAAATAACAGCCAACAGTCACATACATAGTTCTGACCCCACACTAGGATGCCCTGTGTCGTGGGTATCAGAAACTACGAGTACCATTGTACCACAACACCCAGACCCGGAAGACGTATTTACAGATCATGCAAACATTTCTTCCGCAGCGGGAATCGAACCCGCGCCTCTTGCGTCTCAGCCGAGCAATCGCCCGCTACGCCACCGATGCCGTCATAAATAAATCATCATCTTCCTGCCCTTATCCCACTCTATGCGGGGTCGGCACAGCATGATCCTTGGATGATGCTGTAAGAGTTTTGGCTAAGGTGTTTTATGACCGGCCGCCTGCCTGACGTCAACCCTCCTTGGGAATACTTGCTTATTGTATCTCATCATGTTGGAGGATACTATCCCTTAGTCGACTTTTACGACATGCTCGGGGAGAGAAGCAGCTGGACGCATTCTATGTGTTTTCTTTACTCCCAGTCCAGCAGAGAAGTGTATTAAATAAATACTATTTTGTATTATTAAAACAATTAACTTATCTGCTGGCCTGGAAGTAAAGAAAAAACATAGAATGAGTCCAGCTACTTCTCTCCCCGAGCATGTCATACTACAACTAATCGTGTTACTAGTTCTTTGGAACCAGTGTGGTGAAAGGATTTAAGGTGCGCCTCGAAGGCTCCTTTCGTGCACTTGACACATGTTTTCGAACTAATTAGGTTCTACGACATGCCGGTTTCCTCACGATGTTTTCCTGCACCATTTGAGAGTACTGGTATGTTTTAGTAGGTATGTGATAAAATGCTATAAATATTCCAGGTCTCAAACGAACACACAAACATTCACATTTTACTATATCTAATAGGTAGTTAAATTGAATTTATTTTCATAGTTCAAACCAATCTGTAAAATTTAACAAAGTTTGACATTCTATTTTATCTGCGCAATTTAATATATAAAATATTATGTTTAATGTCTATGCATAAATACTTAAATGGTTTAAATGGTAATCTAAATATAATGGCCTATTATATCCCTTATGCATTGGAGGTCTAGTGGTAACCTGGTAGGCAAGCCACTTAAAATTGTCTAGTAGACAAAAGTGGCCTCCTGACGCTGTATAAATCGTCTAGTATAGATAGATAAAAGCCGGTGCTTAGATATAAGTACCTAATCTACGGTGTTCGACGGCCTCAGTGGTGAGGCGGGCGATTGCTCGGCAGAGACGCAAGAGGCGCGGGTACGATTCCCGCTGCGGAAGAAATGTTTGCATGATCTGTAAATATTTCTTCCGGGTCTGGGTGTTGTGGTACCATGGTACTCGTAGTTTCTGATACCCACGACACAGGGAATCCTAGTGTGGGGTCAGGACTATGTGTGTGACTGTTGGGTGTTATTTATTATTATTATTTATCTAAATTATGTATAAATCAAATAAACCAAAGCTTGAAACTTGGACGACATTTTCCTATATATGGTTGTGGGGTGCACTAAGAAAGGAATTCCCGAAATTCAACTCCTAGAAGACGCAGAGGAAAGATACATTTTGCATAAAAAGAACTACTTAGGCCTTTTACCGCCAATAGATGATTTATACAGCGTCAGGAGGCAACTTTTACCTTCACAAACGGGACGCTGTAGTGCCCGGGACGAATTAAGATGGAGTAGGCTTGCCTAGCACCTATTCCATCCTCTCAGCTTAGTCGGCTTTGTCCACAGGAAAGACATGGTCAATGCGTGCGGAGCTGAGCTAAGCCGCGGGTTTCCTCACGATGTTTTTCCTTCACCGTTGGAGACTGGTATAGCGCTCATACATTTTTCACACAGAAAAATCTATTGGTAGGTACACGACCGGATTTGATCCCACGATCTTGGATCGGAAGGCAGGGTCACTATCAACTACTATTATCTTTAATACTTAAGTACTTAAATAAATAAGTGGTAGATAGGTACTATTTCATGCGTGTAGTTAAATAAATATTCATTTATTGAAACTCAGTGCATTCACCTAACCCTTTTTATTCTACAAAACATTGAACAAGCGTTACCCGCCATTTTTTGACAACCATAGACAATACTTTTTTCCTCTGGCAGATGTTCACAGGCTATGTGGCACAGAGTAAAAATAATAATTAATTGAACGCCCCTGTTACCGCCCTTGTAAAAAATGTTTTTTTTTGTCACCCGTCTCTGTTTGGGGTAATAAAAGTAATAGTGGTTTGGTAGGTTTTTGCGTGCTACCGATGACGAACTGGGTGGACATCTGTCAGTTTGAAGCGTTTCATTTTTGAATAGATTTTTCAAAGCGAGCTTCAAAAATCTATATACACATAAACATATAAACACAAAACTGGCAATGCCAAAAAAAGGTATGTTTTCCAGAGTAACGTCGAAGTTGAGTTAAATTACTACTAGACAAATGATTAAAGTAAGGTCTGGAAGTAAAAAACCTTTTGTGATAATAAAATACTTGAATTGAAGTTGTAGCGCGTTGACATCTTTTGTTTAATCTTTTGTTTAACACAATTTAGTTATTGACTTGGAAAATAAATTCATCGAATCATAGAATCTGGAAAATATTGAAAGGTAGGGTAGGCTATTTTCCTCCATCTATCACCTTTTTCCAATTTAATGATTTGCAAAACCATTTATCTTGTCTATGGCCGCCCACACAGCACAAAACTAGGTTTTTTACAGCATACACAAAAGCTCCACCTATTTGTTACTATCACGTACAACTTCACTATTCATTCGCCGCGAAACTGGCACGATAAAGTACCTTTGTGTGTTCTATTTTCAAATGTCACGTAGAGGAAGCATTAATTAAAATTTCGAATTTGGAATGCTGACAGCACTGTTTCCTATGTTGCTAGGTTTTTACTATTCCTGAGTTTTTTTGTTCCTTTTTTCTGTTTAATCAGACATGAAATATTTATGTCTAGATTGTTTTAACCCATATACCTACATTGAATCTAAGTGAGGATTTTTAAACTTTTGAAGTGAGCTTGCGAGGCGCACTTTAAATCCTTTCACCACACTGGTTCGAAAGAATTAGTTACACGACTAGTCGTAGTAGTTGCCTTATGTAAAAGATAAAATAAGTATAATGTCAATGTCAATCAATGTTCTTTACGGGCGTATCTTCTAGACATACCTACAGCCCACCTAAAACGAATAATCCGAACCCAAACATTGCTCAACTTCAAATAACTGCCGTCATAAAGTTGATACTTTCTACAGAACGACCTTCGTTTCTAACGTCAATAACACCCATATCATACAATAAAACCCAGTTTAAACTACAACCTGAAATAGCCGCAATAAGCCAAAACACTTCAAAGAAACGTAAATCACTTGTTTTATTTACACATTCTGGATAGGAGCTGACAAAACTATTGCAGTCTCGCTTACTCTTCTCAAAACTGCAGTTGATTCGGGTGAGCCACGCCTTAGCCTCCCCCGATGTCCCATCTCCTTCTACCCCGTACATCTGTCTCGCTCGCGCGGCAGTATCGATTTTCCTGCGCGGATGTTTACTCGGTTGAATTCCGCTGCTGTTCATTTCGATGGAGAGTGTAATAATGCATGTTGACTCTGTGGTAGCGTGGGCTTTCGAAAATGAATTTAATCGGGAAAATATTGCTATAGATTTTGGTTTTAACTGAAATCCTTGTTAATACAATTTTTTCAGCTTAATGTAATTAAGAACCTATATAATTTAATTTTACAATATTCTTCAAGGCGCATTACACATGGCTTGAAAAAAATTCCATATTCCAGGACTATAAAATGTAATTTGTTTTCTGATAAATAACTACGTACATTATTATATCACATAATCAATAACATCAGCTTGTATCATTTCGAAAAATCTATGTGCGCTTTACCAGTACTCTCAAACGGTGAAGGAAAACATCGTGAAGAAACTCGCGGCTTAGTCAGCTTCACACGTACTGACCATGTCTTTCCTGTGGATAAGGTCGACTAAGCTGAGAGGATGGTATAGGTGCTTGGCAAGCCTACTCCATCTGAACTCGTCTCGGGCACTACAGCGTCCCGTTTGTGAAGGTAAAAGTTGCCTCCTGACGCTGAATAAATCATCTAGTATTAGTATCCTTAATGTTGAGCCAATTCATGATATCTAATTAAAATAATGAATAACTAACGAAGGAACTAATAAATAAATGAATCTTACATACATAGTCCTGACCACACACTAGGCTTCTGTGACTTGAGGATCAAAAACTACGTGAGGTACAAAATAATTTTATATTAAAATAATTATTATGTATTATTATTATTATTAACACCCAGACCCGGAAGAAATATTTACAAAATTGAACCCTCTAGTCCAGCGTCTCGAAAAAAAAACTCCATCTTCCAAATTAGAATCGGATATACCAAAATTAGTATTATCAATTGGCAACACTGATTGCCTACACAATGGCGCACGCGTCCATTGTCGCTACGAGGGGGAGTACCGACCACATGAATTGAAAATATGAAACGAATTGATACTGTGAAAGCGAAGCCCGGCGGTGCAATGAATTTGATTGTAACACGATAAGTTATTATTTAAATAAATAGTGGAACGCCTCGCGACTTTGTCGTTTTTTTTAATTTCATCTTCCTACAACGTCCTGTAGGAATTGAATTTGAGAAATTTATTTCGTCGTACATCTCCACACATCTTAAGATTGCTCTCCAAGTTTCATGCTTCTGGCTGTGCCTTGATTGTCAGTCAATCGGTCAGTAACGTAAGAGTTGAAGCGCTCGTGGCGTAGCTTGCTTGACCGTTGAAGTCAAGCAACGTTGTGCGCGGTCACAACGTTGTATTAGTTGGATGAAAACAATAATGCAAAGCCAAAGATTATCTGATTGGTCCGATTGTACCCTTGAATTACATTATTTACTCTGTGCCTATGTAACTTTCTGTGTCCAAGTGATCCCAGTGATTTTATGGAATAAATTTTTTTGACTTTTCTCTGACATTGTGTATTTGGATACATCCTAGCTTGATTTAAGAAGCAAGGAATTCGAAAAGTTTTTTGAATTTATTGTCAAAATTACCAAAACGTCAAAATGTAGATTAAATCAGATAGGTACAAAGTATAGTATTTTCTTATGATTACTTGTAGCTCTGCCCAATCCATTAGGAATACGGGCGTTATAATTTATATGTAAATAATAATAATAAATAACACCCAACAGTCACATACATAGTCCTGAGCCCACACTAGGATTCCCTGTGTCGTGGGTATCAGAAACTACGAGTACCATGCTACCACAACACCCAGACCCGGAAGAAATATTTGCAGAACATGCAAACATTTCTTCCGCAGCGGGAATCGAACCCGCACTTCTTGCGTCTCTGCCGAGCAATCGCCCGCCACGCCACTAAGGTCGTTAACGTATTGTATGGCAAGTAATGGCGGTTAGGATTCTACAACTTTATTGGCAAAATTAGGTCTCTAAAAGATGTTATGCGGAAAAAAATCAGTGGGTATTATTAACTATGAGTTCGACAAATAGACCCCACGCCCTCTGACCGCATGGGCCATTAGCGAAGCCCCGGAGCGCCCCCCGGGGACTCCGCCCCGCCGCCGTAACATCATTATTATGGCTATTTTCAGCCCTAACTGGTACCTTATTCATTTTGGGAAATATGATTACATTTTGAATATACACCTTTAAAAATCATTGATTGTGTAGTGTGAAAACGTAGTTTTGTTGTATCAAACGAAATCCAGACTTGCCTCTGACTACCTTTACTGACAGATGCACAGATATATAGATAGATAAACACTTTATTTCACACAAAAAAACACAGAAAAGTAAATAATATAACAAACAAAAACTGTACAATGGGCGGCCTTATCGCTAAGAGCGATCTCTTCCAGGCAACCTTTGGATGGAGAGGATAAATAAAACAGCAGAAAGATCTTGAACGCCGATCTCTCCGCACGTATGAGCCGGCTTCTGTGACAAAATCGATTCATATTTTAGCTATATTCCAATTTCATTATATATATTTTTGATTTTAATACATTCTGCGTACCCGTCATGTCCTTTATACAAAGTAAAATAAATTGCATTGCTCGACTGAGACGCAAGAGGCGCGGGTTCGATTCCCTCAGCGGGAGAAGTGTTTGTATGTTCTGCAAATATTTCTTCCGGGTCTGGGTGTTGTAAGTATGATTTATAAGTACAAGTATGTATTTACAAAAAAAACTTACAATACGTATTCTATCAGCCATCTGGTGTCCATGGTACAAGCTTTGCTTAGTTTGGGGCTAGATGGCGCTGTGTGAAATGTCCACCAATGTTTGTTTTATTTAATGCTAGCAGCCCACCCCGGCTTCGTATTTAACATATTAGGATTTTTTTAGATCAATTTTTTAGACCTTAGGTTACATTATTGGAGTTTTAGTTATCCCTAATTTTTTTGAAAATAAATTATAGCCTATGTTATTTTGTAATAATGTAGATATCTACTGATGAAAGAATTTTTTAATCGGTTCAGTAGTTTTGGAGCCTATTCGTTACAAACAAAAAAATCTTTCCCCTTTATAATATTAGTGTAGATACCGAATCCGACTCCAAAGTAATTTAAGTTGGTACTACAATATTTATTTTGTACAACACCAACTAAACCGTGATCATTTATGCAACGTTATCCAAATGAGCGTATCCAGTTACCTCCCTAGTGGCTTGAATCATTTGCTTTTAGCATTCTAACCCCGAGTCTTTTGGCACACTGCGGGAGTAAGGACCCACTGTGCGTTTGATTGTTTTGTGCTTGACAATCTCTTGGGAGAAGAGATTTGAGCCGTTATTAGGGTTGCAAGTCGTAATAAAATGGGCGAACTAAATACTTTCGATTTCGGTAATTTGTTTTTGGAGTAATGTTGTCAGCATTTTGTTTTTATTGCCAGAAAAAAAACTACATAATATGGTTTTTATATTTATACCATCTCAAGTTCGTTCTAAAATCTTTTATAATCAAATTTATAATTACAAAATGTGGAGTAGTTTTTATTATAAAAGTTAAAAAAAACATCCCAGCAGCAACAAACACGGCTGCCAACAATGACATCCCAATTTCGAATTGAGACGATACAATTCCAAATATTCAAATATAGAATGCGTTCCGAAATAGAGTCGCAACAATTTCAAATTCGAAAATAGAATGCCGATGTTAAACAAACTGTCATTGCAACAATAGTCGATGTTAGACCCTCGTACCCTAAACACGCGTGTCCAATAACAAATTAGTTTTTTTTTGTGAAGCAAAGAAAATATCAGAGCGCTACCGTTATCTGATTGTCCTGTTTTTGTAGAAATATTTTAGATAAACCAACTTCTTTGAAGACATCTGAGATGTTCTTGTTCTTGATTATAATTTCAAAACCAAAGAACTGTGCCCAAAATGAAATTTTGACGTTAGCTACCTTGGTTTAAATTATTACGAATTTTAATAACAACGGTTTAAATTATTATATCATTTTAATTAAAGTTGATGGCTTTGTTAATCTCTCTATGTATTATTTGACTCTGATACGTTTACAGAGTGCCAACAGTTCGTATGAGCTAGTGGCCAACTCTCGTGAAGGAGTTTTTAGGCTGCCTAAAGGTCTCCGTCATGGCTTAACGACTTAAAAGCCGGGACCGACAATTTAACGTGCCCTCCGAAGCACGGAAGCGCTCAGCTCGTAATGTCACTTGCGATCACCCATCTAAATTGTGACCGCGCACACCGTTGCTTAACTTCCACGATCAATCAAGAAAGCCTAAGCAAGCTACGCCACGAGCACTCTAAAAACGTATCATGTTCTGATGCAAAAATAAGTAGGTAATCTTAGTTCAATTCTTCTATCTTTTACTGCCCTTTTTCTGAGGATGTATTTAGAATGGCCAATTTATTTTTAAATCTATGCTTATAAACTTACTTGGCTGTTCAACACATGCGGCTTAGGTACCCAAATACATTTAGATAAATATTGATTAATTATCTTTATAATATCCACAATTTTGTCGTATCCCAAAATATTCAATTTTACACCAGAGCCAAAAAACCTTTATTTACAGCAATTAGTCGTGTGAACAGTAAAAAAACTAGGAAAAAATCAAGGGCGTATCATAAAATTTTTCATCGTATAAAGACGAGACATAGACCATTCAACGCAGCTTTTTTTGCATATCAACAATCAAGTTTTAAGACGTCATCTAAGTCATTTTTTGAGAGCCTTTCTGCCGTTGATATCATACTCATCTACATTAAGATTTACTAAAGTTTCTTATGTTAAATATGTATATTGTATAGAACAATCGATCCAGCCATGTCTAGACCAGACAAAACTTAATCTCCCATTGACGATCCCAAACCGCACAAACGCAGCCGACAGTCATTGTGTGACAAATGGTTCCTCGGAAACTAAAAAAACTGCATTGAAATTCTTAATAGTGTGTTCCGATGCGAGAAATCTGTCACAAAAGCAGCCCCTGAGCCCAACAGTGGGCAATTATCACGCCCGAAATTAATGTCATTGTCACAACATAATGTTTGGGGTTATGTAGGAAAAGGTGTGCTGACACCTTGCAAAAACCTGTGGTCTTGTTCAGTTTATATAAAAGATAAAAATGAAAATTGTGTTTGTATGAAATTGTTACTGTATCAAGCTTGGCAGACATACTCTGAGATCTATAAGTACCTACCTATCCTTTGAAGACATAAAATGTAGTTAGAGGCATCATTTCAATGACTTAGATAGATATAGGTAGGTATGATAAAAATAAATAGTAGGCATTTTTAGGGAACGTTAAGAAAAACGTCTATTCGTAAACTACTTAAAGAAGATATTACAATTAAAACATAATTTTGTGTTTATTTTCCAAACAATTGCACTTTTTACCCACCAGAGTGATCTGTCACGGTGACAGCCACTGCTGCCAACTGCGCAAACAGAACGTATAATTACACCGAAAAGGGCGCGAATGTTTGTTTTTGTCGATACAATATGGCGGCGTGTTTGCTATGCGATATTATTTATGGCTTTCATTGCATTGTGACAAATAGATTTTTGGCGTTATTGACACCGTATTTTAAGGGGGCAGGGTGTTAATGTTGTGTCTTTTTGCAGGGGTGCATGTTGAAATTGCTTAAGGAAGTTATATGTTATTCACTTATCAAATTGAGTTGCTTTGTAATTTAATGTGTAGATACTTATTGCTTTATATTTATTGGCCCACATAATTATTATATTTTGCTACTTTATTTTACGGTTTCCAACTCTTTTTTTCTTTTTTGCTGGACTGGAAGTAAAAATAAACGTAGAATGCGTTCAGCTGCTTTTCTCCCCGAGCAAGTCGTAAAAATCGACTAAGGGATAGTATCCTCTCCAATATGATGGACCATCTATATGGGCTATGGGCTGATTACCATCGTCCACAACTTAGGACTTTAAAGCTTATGATTACCTTGTGGCTCTGCCCATACCATTATGGATACATTATTACAATATGTATTTGAATTGTCTCACTTAAATGTACGTACTTTATTTTTCATTCTTATAGGCTTGTTCTATCCTACCTCACTCCCTCAGTAACAGGGGCATTGACGCGAAAACTCAAAAGTACCGCCGAAAAAAAAAAACTAAAACCGAAGTGCTTTCGTTACACAATCGAACACCTTTCGAGAGTTTACCGCCAAAACGCAAAACTCAAATCAGGCAGAAATCCTTGCAATCCTGCCAACATGCCAAAGCCAACCTCAAATTCAAAGAGGCGAGGTTGAATATTCCTTGTCGAATATTAGGTTCTTTATAATGGATAGGCTTAGGATAATCTTTTGTTGACAATTCCAAGGTGCCCATCGGAAAGTACGTGATTTCTGCGAACAGATAACATTATTTGCACACCGAAAGTGACAATGTTATTTTTTGCGACATTTTCGGTTTTCCTGTGGTTTTAAATGGCAAATGTCGGCGACATTTTTATTTAACTAGCTAAATAATAAATACTTACACTTTTGTTTTGATGTCATTATTCTTAAATCAAACATAATTATTATTCCACTTCTCCATTGCCAATTTAATATTTGTTAGAAAACATAAAAAGTATAAATTCGAAGTTTAATAATAGTTTAGCCCTAGGCATTCAAACAAAAATAATGTTTAACATTGTTTTTTCTTTAACTAGCCTTCGCCAGTGACTTCGCTCATGTGGATAGCTACATGGCTTTCCATAAATCGTACTGTATATTTCATTTAAACCCGTTGTAATACGAAGTGATCGAAGCATAAAACATACAAACATCGTCAAATAGTTTCGTATTTATAGCATTACTAGCTGCCGCCCGCGGCTTCGCTCGCGTGGTACCCGGATAATAAATAGCCTATTTGTTAATCCAGCACATGCACTATGTATATTCCAAGTTGTATTCAAATCCGTTCAGCCGTTAAGCGTGATTGAGGCACAAACCACCATACAAACAACTTTTACATTTATAACAGGTTTTTTTTTTATTTATCATAATAAAAAGTTTACAAAATGCTTAATTAAAATAGCACCACGATAACCACTAAGGTTTGTAAAGTAGATGCTAGGTATAGTAGGATATGGGCGATGGGCTGATCACATTTTGGATCACCCTTGACCCATCACCATATCCATCTTGGGATTTTGAATCAGGAGTGACTGCAAGTTTTTCTTATGACTACTTGTGGTTCTGCCCACAAGGTGTAATAATCTATATTACTTTACCTAATTAAAATAATATCTGCTAATACATACATAGGTATCTACATATCGTCACGCCTGTATCCCTATTAGGGTGGGCAGAGTCACAAGTAATCTTAACAAACTTGCAGCCACTCATGATTCAAAGTTCTAAGATGGATATTTATTTATCTTATTTAGTTATTTATAAGAAGACATTTTGATGGACTTGCCGCGTAAAACGACATAAAGTCTATCCATCAACAAGCAACACAATTTGATTAAAAAGTAGTAAGTTTGTAATTAAAACATAGCCAAGTCTGGTCCTTCGAATGATCACATTAGACTTACCTTATTACAGATCCTAATCGGATTACCAGGCACCTTCAGAACTTAACAGTAATTATGATATAAAACCTCCTTAGTCACTGCGATGAAAATTTATATTTTTAGTGTGGCAACATTGAGTAACAGTTTTAATAGTCTGTTGTATAAAGATGTAGGTAAAATGGCGCCGCCGGAAAGAAAATAAAGAAAAAGAAATTAAGTTTGTTATTGTCAAAATGACATTCCTGTGTCTCTGAGGCCTTTTACCATCTATAGTAGATGATTTATACAGCGTCAGGAGGCAATTTTTACCTTCACAAACGGGACGCTGTAGTGCCCGGGACGAATTAAGACAGAGTAGGCTTGCCCAGCACCTATTCCATCCTCTCAGCTTAGCTCTCCTGTGTCTATGTTTTTAGAATTGGCACAAAAATCTGATTAAGAGTTAGGTGTACCTAAATATCTTCGTTATGTAGTGTTATTTGTAGATATCTTCCCCAACATGATGGACCATCTATATTATGGGCGATAGGCTGATCACCTGTCACCATGGTTCACCATATCCATCTTGGGACTTCGAATCAGAAGTGACTGCAAGTTTTCTAATGATTACTCTTGTGGTTTTGTCCACCCTTTAGGGATACGGGCGTGATAATAATGTATGTATGTAAAAAAGGAATAATGTGATATTTTTAAATCAGTATCCAAGTTGTATTTCATGCTATTACCGGTCAATCATGCTTTACAAGACCGAAAATGTTTTCGTACGCATTTGTTCCGCCTACAAGTCCTACATCGCATGATCCCACGACTTTTTCTACTTCACGTCATCACATTGATACATCTCGTCAATTTTTTTCCGTTCAAAGAGATCATAGCCCTCAATTTGGCGAAGGCACCTCAGGTAACGTCCCCAAAAAAAATACGTGACAAAATGTCTGCAAACATGTACCTACCAACATAACAAAAAACTTCTTTCATTTTGCACGCTGTATGTTCGATCCGGCGGAATCGTAACGAATTCTCTTTTGAATTTCGAAGGCGTTTGAATTTGGAAGGCGTTCCACGTGTTTGACTTTTGTGTTTTTTTAGGGATGCAATAGTGCGGAAAATGTACCATTCATCAGAGTAATTGTAAAATAGTTAGCGATTAAAAAAAAGTTATAATTGAAATTGACGTACTCAATTGTACGCGAAGTTATTGAATATGCCGTGTATAATTGCTATGTTTAATGGTTGGTTAGGTTACTCCTAGTAATAAAAAATGATTACATTATAGTTTCCTTAGTTTGGAATGTCTAATGCATTGAAGAAAATTTTATTGAAGGAGGCATAGAATATACAAAATACACTATGAAACATCTTACAAAGACTTAAGTAAAAATTTTATATTACAAACAAGAATGTAAGCTAAATTGAAAGTTAGAACTACATACTTTTCAATCAAGTTGTTTATGCGGTCTCTTTTGTAATTTTTACCTCAAATTCTAACCTGTAAATTCAAATTAGGTATATTATGTAGAATCACTGACAGTAGGGTGACAGTATAAAATATTTAAATTGAAAAATCATGTCAATAGAACGTAAGATAGCCAAACTTCCTGTAGCTTCCTAAATCCTACTGAATAAACTAAAAAATAAATATTTGTGGACATTACATACAGCGCCATCTGCAAACATATATTCCGCAGCGGGAATCGAACCCGCACCTCTTGCGACTCAGTCGAGCACTCGCCCGCCGCTCCACCGAGGTTGTCTCGGTGCTAAACTATATAGGTACCGTACTATCAACATTGATAAATTATATTTCCTCAACAGGTTCATCCACCATGTCTTCAAGTTCAGTCTCCCCCCCACAATAACGGCCGCCGTCCACCATGTCAGTCCACACGCGGAAGCGCTTACTCCGGTGACAACCTTCTCCCAAGATGGCGCTGTTGACAAACTCCTCAGCCCCTGGCCCAACGACCGGACCCTCGGCCCCACAGGCCCACCACTCCACCACACCACTACACCACTACTTCCACTATCTGAAACAGCCATCGCCGTTGGCGCAGAACCCATACGCTCATCATTCGAGTGCCCATCATATGGGAATGGGGCCAGGGCCGCTGGGGGGGCTGGGGCCGTTTGGGCTAACGCACCATGGACTGGATGTCGGTTTTCCTCAAGGTGAGTCAACTTTATAAAGATCCTTTATTACTCGCATAAAATTTAGAGAAGAAAAAAGTAATGTGAGTCAACTTTATAATGATCACATTGTTAATCATAAGAATTGAGAGAGAAAAAAACTTTTTCTATAACTTTGGAAGGCATTTAGGCTTGTCTATTCTGACGTCTACGTAAACGTATAAGTCACAATACGACAATAGGTGTCGCTCGTATAAAAACAATATATTTTTGAACTAAGGTAACTTACTCCCTACTCTGAATACAGCCGTTAGATTCAACACTCGGGCAATAAATAGTACAAGCCAAAGTTTGTACCTAAGTGATGCCCTTGCGTTAGTTGTCACAAAAACCTTTCTTCTCGGCGTCGCACCATCTGCGCTCACCAAAGCCCGGTAACGCTGCCAGCGGTCATCTGCAACCCACAGCATATTTATATCCGCCCGGAAAAAAAAACCTAAAATAAACTATAGAATTTGATAAGACAAAATCTATTCTAGAAAGTGTTGCACAAAGATAAAATAGGTACCTAGGCGCTAAGTAAGTACATTAAAAGATTAAATAGATAACAATCAATAAAGCTTATCTAATGGCCGTTATAAATTAACCATAGACAAACAACTACCAACATGACGAGCGAAACGTCAAAACAACAAAGCGGAAAGCATTGCATAATTTACGTACCAAGAAGACATCCTTGGGAATAATCAAAACAGCCCCAACCTCCCCTTTAAGCGGCTTACTACCCCCTATCTCCCCTCTAGGGGTTGTGTTGCCATGCTACCCCAAAACGGGCGGAAGTCGCTTGTTAGTTTACTTTAATTAGTAGCAAGTTTGGTTTTTGATGTTGGCAGTAAAGTTTTATTTTTCATATTTGAAATATTGGATTAAAAGTTTTCGTTTTTGTTGTTACAACTTTTTTAATATAGACGTAGATTCTAAAACGCATAACCCCAAATAATATAGTTTAGTTTTATGACTAAAAAGTTTACTTAATAACATTCTTTTTTCGGCATATAAAAACTCTTTTAAAAAATATGCAACCTTTTTTCAAATATCGAAGCTACCTTTTTGAAAAGCGAAAACCTTGAAAAGGGAGCGATGAGGAGGATTAGGCGCGTCCCCTTGCTGCTCGTGAATGAAGTTCCTTCAATGGTAGGTATTAGTAAGATGCGTTCTGAAACCTATTATGGTCAGATTGATGATAATAAGAAACCATGGTACGCATGCATTATAGGCATACAAATTGAAAAAGAAAATCGACGGCCTCGGTGGCGTGGTGGGCGATTGCTTGGCAGAGACGCAAGAGGCGCGGGTTCGATTCCCGCTGCGGGAGAAATGTTTGCATGATCTGTAAATATTTCTTCCGGGTCTGGGTGTTGTGGTACCATGGTACTCGTAGTTTCTGATACCCACGACACAGGGAATCCTAGTGTGGGGTCAGGACTATGTATGTGAATGCTGGGTGTTATAAAAAAAAAAAAAAAAAAAAAATATGTACCAAAAAATAAGCATAAAAACTTATCAAAATTAATAAAAATAAAATCATAGTAATTTACAAAAAAATAGCTTCAGTTGTTCCAGAAATAATCGAATGTGGCAGTAGGACAGACGGACGGACAAAGTCACACCATGAGGGTTCCGCTTCAACGCTTTAGTTCGAAGCCCTAAAAACTACTATTAGGCGAATATTGTTGTTTATTGACTTCATTGAGGTACCTAAGTACCTAAGTATTTTTATTTTTTTTTACATAAAAAGGAAGCCAATTGCTCGTAACTAAATAATTACGAACAATGTCAAAAACAATAATGCTCGTTGACCGTTTTACGTTCAAACCCAATGCACACTTAATTCAGAAATAAAATTAATCCTTAGTTCAGTTTAATCCGTACTCTCTCTCTTTTTCACTAATGGAATCTGTTAATATACCCCTCTCTTTCTATCAATCCCGCGTAACGCTGGCAGCTGGGCGTTCTTTTTTTAAACTTTTTATTGTATTTCTTTTTTATTGGCATCCCTTAGAATTGTATACGGCCAGTTGCTTTTTTAATCTTTTGGCGGGAATAACCAATTGAGCGTTTTTTTATTCGGACTTTTATCGGTAGTTAGATATACAAAACTAGTGGAACGCTGAGAATTTTTCTACTTTGAGTTTATATGAGCAAACTAATTCATTTTCTAAATGCGTCCTCTAGATGTTGAATTTCGTGAATTCCTTTCTAAGGGCACCTTTACACCATAAGAGGAGTATACCCTCCAAGTTTTATGTTAATGGTTTAGGCTGTGCGTTGATATTGAGTTGGTCAGTTACGAAAGCATTATGGTATTTATTATTACAGACTTTTATCGGAAGTCGGAAGTACAAAATGATTTGAAACAAAAGTTTGGCAAAATTGTGCAAAACTGTTTTTGCGTTACTGTTTTAATTTTAAAATAAATAAATAATTTTGACAGAAACAAATTCAAAAATCAAAATTTTATTTTAGAATTTCATTTTGTATTTCTTGTTCGAAATTTAAATAATTTTGACTACCTAGATACAAATTCAAAAATCGAAGTTCAAGCTACAGATACATTTTAAGGCAGCAAAGAAATAAAATGATAAAAAAGAAAAAATAATGCCTTAAGAAAAATCACAGTTTTCGTAGTAGAAAAAGCAGGAATCGAACCTTCACTTTTCGCGTCTCAGGCAGGCATTCGCCCGCTACGCCACCGAGGCTGGCAAGGCACTTGACCAGGCGATATTACGCAATACTTGAATTCAATAATCAGGTCATCGTGTCACAATGACCTGATTATTGAGTCCATCGATTTAAGAAGCCTATAAGGATTGGGGGAATTACGGTCATATTACCTACGGTGTCAATGACATTGTCCAAAGGATATGATACTGAGGTGAATCCAAGTTACTATTTACTAGTTTACCCCCGCTGCTTCGGACGCGTTGTTTGACACCCCATTTTACCCCTTTCTTGAGGGTTATTTTGAAAAATTCTGATACACATATCCTTTATTATGTATTTAAAGTATCCTTACCAAGTTAAATCGCACCACCCGTCAAAAAGTTCCCATACAACTACACACACTGGGGGTCATTTTGAAAAAAAAGTGTTCTATTACTTATTTAAAGTTTATTTGTACAGAGTTTTGAGCGAATCAAACAAAAAAATGTTTTCTATGAAAACTTTACCACCCTGTTTAACCCCTTTATGGGTTGATTTTAGAAAATTAAATTAGCCACAATTAAAAAGTTTAAATCTTTGATTAGGTATTGTAGGTTTAAATGTTCACATGTGCTCACAAGCGTTTGAGGCGCACTTTAAATCATTTCTCCACACTGGTTCGATAGAACTAGTAACGAGACATAGTAGTAATATTCCACCTTGCGAAGGCATTATTATTATTATTATCATTATTAGCCCATATCGTCCCACTGCAGGGCAAAGGCCTCCCTATCCCTCTTCCACCTTTCTCTGTCCTGTGCTTTGGAGGGCCAATCGTTCATGAATGAGTCCAAGTCATTTGCAATAGCATGTAAAACTTTGGAATGAACATGAACCCATCTCCTCAGTCGGGTAAAACCACACGGTTGTTAAGGGTCCTTCACACGCGTGAAATTAGCCGTGGCACAGAATAAATAACAATTACTACGCCACTGACCAGCTAATAACAATCCATACATTATACTGGACTTTGAGTTCTATAGAGCTGTTAATACCACCTTCGTGTTTTATGAATGGACTTGATTTCATCATCATCATCTTCCTGCCCATATCCCACACTATGTGGGGTCGGCACAGCATGATCCTGGATCATGGTGTAAGAGTTTTGGCTAAGGTGTTTTATGACCGGCCGCCTGCCTGACGTCAACCCTCCTTGGGAATACTTGCTTATTGTATCTCATCATGTTGGAGGATACTATCCCTTAGTCGACTTTTACGACATGCTCGGGGAGAGAAGCAGCTGGACGCATTCCATGTTATTTATTTACTCCCAGTCCAGCAGAGAAGAAATGAATGGACTTGATTTGTCCTTTGAAAAAACTTTGAGTTAAATGTTTTACTTTCTAATTTTAGTTTCTCCTTCTTTTATATTTTTTAACACCTAATCTAAACCCACTTTAAAAAATATGTACTTACTTAATAAAAGAAATATTGGTAGACATGTCACACACAATGGACATAAAATTGAAGAATGAACTCACATGAATTAGAAATACTGGGAGTAAAGAAAAAGGAATGAGTCTATCTGCTTTTCTCTCCGAGCATATCGTAAGAGTCGACTAAGGGATAGTATCCTCCCACCGCGATGATCTGATCACCTGTCACCATGATTTTATATATCCATCTTAGGACTTTGAATGAGGCGTGGCTGTAAGTTTTGTTATGATTATTTGTAGCTCTGCCTACCCTATTAGGGATGCGGGCGTGATTATATGTATGTATGTATAGGGTAGTTCTTACTAAATCGCGTAAGAACTACCCAAATACACTTGAGACACCCACTCGAGATTTCGGCAGAACTACCTATGTAAATAATTAAATAAACTTGTTACAAAAATAACCAATATTTTTCAGAGTTTGCTACATTTATCAAATGTGCTTTATCCGCCTATTCCTTGAGAAGTAGGCCCCTGATTTTAAGTGGATTTGTTGATAATTTTCTGTCGTATCTGCCATAATGACTAGGATATCACAGTTAGTTTTAATACATTGATAATACATAACCATAAGTCACGGGCATTTGTGATATGATCAGCTCAGAATTAGTTAATAACCTACCTTAAGTCGGTTAACGATCCTTAGTGGTAAGTACCACAAATCATTTTTCACAATAAATTGTCACACCAAAATGATACTAGTATTACGAAGCTCATTTCTCACAAATCTTAATAAATATTATTGAATTTATCATTTTATGAATTCCGACGATTTTAACTCGAAAGCGGCTACTGGCGGCGTTCTTTGACACGCCACCATCTTGAGTCTCCATATTTGTTTTTCTCTTTTTGGGTTCCGTAACGATAAATTAAAATGTGAACGGTTTATTTATAAATCCATAGGTGTTCTGTTGGGTTAGTCATCTATAAGGGCTAGACGTATTCATATTGCACTATATTTATTTGTAGGTACTAGAGTATTTATTTGTACTAGTTTGGATACAAGACAAAAAGTGTAATTTGTTTAGTAATAAAACTGTGATGAATGGCACATGGGGTTTATTGCCAGCGTTGGGTAAAGTCGGGTTGTGGATGATGATGCTGTCTAGTAAAAGTCGTTGACTTATGTTTGTCTTAAAAACCGATATTCGAACAGAGAACCGCATTTTAAGGTAGATAGGTAATATTTTGTAGAAATCAGTTCATTTTTCAATTTAAATAATCCCTAAGTATTAGTACATTACTTAATAAGTGATATATAAAAGTACTAGCTTTCACATGCGGCTTTGTTTGCGCGGTATCTGGACAAAAAAGTACCTAGCCTATATGTTATTCCAGCACACGTACTATGTAAATTCCAAGTTTCATTCACGTCAGTTCAGCCGTTACGGCGTGATTGAGGCACAAACATACATCCTCAAGTCCACACATCCTCACAAACTTTCGCATTTATAATATTAGTAGGATAAAGTCCATTTCGTGCGATATTACATTACGGAACCTGTCATATTAATTGCCTACTCGGGCTTGACCACGTTAATTTCTTAATGCAATGCTTATGTCAACGTCAAATTTATCTCGAGACGTCATTTCAGAACGGCGGGAAAAAGTTATTTCGCTCAGAAATACGATAAAAATGAGTTTAAGATAACATTGCAGTTATATTGCGTGGAGATAGTACTTAATTGTTTGAAATTGGATAACAAAGTGGGTTATGGTGAGAAAAAAATTATAGCTTTGTGCAAGACTAGTGCAAAACACCGCTGCTTTGTAATTGTATAATTATAACTAGCTGACCCGACAGACTTCGTCCTGTCAAAAAGATTTGTAATCATTTGTATGGGAAAAAGAAAAGGGCTATTTTTAGGGTTTTTCCAGCAATAATTCAAATTTTTCTCGCCGTAAAAACCATCCTTGAACTTCAACGAACATTTTAAAAAAAGATTTGGCCAAATTGGTCCAGGCGTTGTTGAGTTATGCGCTTACCAACACATTTTGCGATTCATTTTTATATTATAGATTGTATACATAAATGGCAAGCCTACTCCATCTTAATTCGTCCCGGGCACTACAGCGTCCCGTGAAGGTAAAAATGTTGCCTCCCGACGCTTTTTTATTTTTATGTAGGTTTATGTAACTAATTGAAGTTGTAAGTTGCTACGTAATGGCTGAACGGATTTTAATGAAACTTTGAATATACATAGTTCGTGATATGGAATAACATATAGGCCTAATATCAGTTTATAACGCGAACCACGAGAAGCAAGTCCTATTTAATATCCTAATTTAAAAAAAATCTCATTTTAGAACTGAACAGACGAAACTGCCATCAATTCGGCAAATAGTCAAAAGTACGCCAACAATAACCAAGAATAAACCAATGTCACTTAGAATAGGGTTCCTTGTTGTTTTGAGAAGACTAACCCCATTAAAGTTCATTGCATAAATAAACAGACAAGTGCGTGTTCACACGGTGGGGCGGCAAATTGAAAAATAACTATCTATTATTGATCTGTGGGAAATCTGAGGGTAGAAAACAAATATAAATAAATAACACCCAACAGTCACTTACATAGTCCCCCACACTAGGATTCCCTGTGTCGTGGGTATCAGAAACTACGAGTACCATGCTACCACAACACCCAGACCCGGAAGAAATATTTACAGAACATGCAAACCTTTCTTCCGCAGCGGGAATCGAACCCGCGCCTCTGCGTCTCAGCCGAGCAATCGCCCGCCACGCCACCGAGGCCGTCATAAATAAATAAAATATACGTAATTTTAATACTACTACCAAAGCCTTTCACCATATACTAGATGATTTATATAACGTCAGGAGGCAAATTTCGCCTACACTAACGGGACGCTGTGTGCCCGGAATGACGACCGGATTCAAACCAATGACCTTAGGATCAGAAGCCGGAGACAATTCCACTAAAGTAAGTAAGTTCGTATGAGCTAGTGGCCAACTCTTGTGACGGAGTTTTTAGGCCGCCTAAAGGCCTCCGTCATTACGACCTTATCAAAAGAAAACTTGCAGCCACTTCTGATCCAAGACTCCCAAGGTTATTGCGAACCATGGTGACAGGTGATCAGCCCATCGCCCATATAGATGGTCCATCATGTTGGAGAGGATATTCCTTAGTCGACTTTTACGACATGCTTTGTGAAAGAAGCAGCTGGACGCATTCTATGTTTTTCCTTTACTCCCAGTCCAGCAGAGAAGGAACAGAAAACATGTTTTGTTGAATTACTATTTGTACGCCTATTATAGGCGTACAAATAGAGGTTAAAAAATTGGAGGTGAGTGACCTCCAATTTTATATATTATGTACCATCTGTTATTACCTGTGTATCACGAAGAAATGAATTGAATTGAAGGATAATATTTATAAAATTGTATTCATATTTTGAGACTCTATAGTTTTTTTTTTGTCAAAATTTTAGCTTATGAACTTGACTTCTAAAGAAAAAAAGAAAGAAAGAAAATACATTTAATGGTACATCACACAATAACTTACAATAACTAAACAAAAACTAAAAGAAGGTAAAAAAGTAAATGAACCAAAAGGCCCTACCTCAGCATTATGTTGCTCAGTAAGAAGCTGATGCAACTTCTCTCACAGCTTCAAAACACTTTTCCATCCATTAAATTGGTCCATACTCTCGCCCTCACCTCCAGGGTCCTCGCCCTCTATACGTAATTGCAAAGTAAACATCGGCTTGTTTTAATGATTGTGTTTTTTGACGCGAGTGTTGCCAGCGGGGAGGTTTTTATTTGCTGGGGTAATTGTGAGTGTGGTTTTGTTTGGATACTTTAATGGTGTGATAAGTTTGCTCCTGAGAGAAAATAAATAAATAAAATCAGGTTTTCTTTCTGTCGTAGCTTGCTCAGACGTTCTTGATTGATCGTTGAAGTTAGGCAACGTTATGCACAGTCACAATTTGGATAGGTGACCGCAAGTAGCATTAAGAGCTGAGGGCTTCCGTGCTTCGGAGGGCGCGTTAAATTGTTGGTCCCGGCTTTTAAGTCGCTAAGCCATGACGGAGGCATTTAGGCGGCCTAAAAACTTTGTCACAAGAGTTGACCACTAGCTCATACGAACTTACTTACAGGAATGTTTTAGTACAAAATAAACTTTTACTTTACTTTAATTAAAAATATATAGCCAGTTTGATGAAGCAACAAATAAATCAATCTTATCTTACGTATGTTATAAATGCGAAAGTTTGCGAGGATGTTTGGATGTTTGTGCCTCAATCACGCCTAAACGGCTGAACGGATTTGAATGAAACTTGAAATATACATAGTACATGTGCTGGATTAACATATAGGCTATTTTTTATCCAAGTACCACGCGAGCGAAGCCGTGGGCGGCAGCTAGTATACTCATAATAATGTAGCTTCGCTATTTATTTATGTTTTGAATCATGTACGTATGATATGGGCCATCTTTGAATCGGGAGTGGCTGCAAGTTTTCTTATTACTTGTGGCTCTGCCCACCCCGTTAGGGATACGGACGTGATATTATGTAACCGTAACATTTTCAGAGCCATCATCTTCCTGCTCTTATCCCACTCTATGTGGGGTCAGCACAGCATGATCCTTGGATCATGCTGTAAGAGTTTTGGCTAAGGTGTTTTATGACCGGCCGCCTGCCTGACGTCAACCCTCCTTGGGAATACTTGCTTATTGTATCTCATCATGTTGGAGGATACTATCCCTTAGTCGACTTTAGTAGCTTCTTGAAAGGAGTGTTTACAAAAACAATTAGGTGTAAGTGTGAATTGCTGTTCAAATAGATAAGTGGGTGTCGCGTGCCGGCACGTGCGTCCTCGCCGGCGGCTGGTTGATAAGTAATGACTTTATACTTTCGACGCCGGGCAAAGATAAATAGAGTTTGAGTGGGGGGGGGGGGGTACTGGGTACACTCCTTCATGTGAAAATGTCAGATGTAGCGAAGCTCAGGCGATAATTTGAGTGTATCTGGCGTAGCGTCTTGTATGTGGTATCACTGGTGGTCTAGTTGGTAGTGACCCCGCCTTCCGATCCTAAGGTCGTGGGTTCAAACCCGGTCGTGTAGGTACCAATGGATTTTTCTGTGCGAAAAATTGCCGGTAAGTAGGTACTCTCAAACGGTGAAGGAAAACGATGAGGAAGTCGGCATGTCATCATTATGTACATTATAATAGTCGTTAAGATATTGATAAAAAGTTCAATGACCTGAAAATATCTCCTTTCTCGTTTTCTTTCCATATTATTCACCATCTTTATCAGAAAAATATTCTACTAATATTATTAATGCGAAAGTTTGTGAGGATGTGTGGATGTGACGATGTATGTTTGTGCCTCAATCACGCCATAACGGCTGAACGGATTTGAATGAAATTTGGAACATACATAAGTACCTACATACATTGGTATGTGTGCTGGAATAACATTTTGGCTAATTTTTGTCCGAATATCATGCGAGCGAAGCCGCAGGCGAAAGCTAGTTTTATAATATTTTTGTTTTTATTAATCTTTGTTTTACCAAAAAAAGACGTTGTATCAGTAGGATACTAATATGAGTAATGGCAATTTATTATTATTAAATAGCAACACCCCTAACTACACAATGACATTCGCCCCTATACCCCAGTGTTGCAAATAGGCAATAATTTATTAGATAAATTTCAATTTGGCTACATTCGGTTATCACCCCACTGGCAACATTATCGTGGTAATAAAATAACTCGGCATACTGTTCTCATTTACAACGCATTTTTTACTCTATCCTTGTAAAAATAAAACACAATATCGCTTGACAGATTTCCGTCTAAAATTTCAATCGTAGACTTAATACTTCGCAAAGCATTTCATGTTTTATTTTCGTAACGGCAGAGTTCAAATTACAATAGTTCATTGATGTCGTAGTTTTATTCGCTACATACGATTTCGTGCTATATTTCTTTAAGAATAAAGTTCATAATTGTTTGGGTCTCACGTGTAATCTGTCACAACTTGTATCACCCCTATTTCAGGGCTGCTACAAACGCAATTTATGTGTTAACATGATTTATGGGAGAATGCTCCTGTTTCAGGTTGCTTTTCCCCTATTTCGGGAATGCTGTTGTTATGTAAATTCTATACATAATAAGTACGTCAATATAACCTGTACTGACTAGGTAAAGCTGCCTACACTAAATAAGTAAAATTCCATAGCATCACGGTGTTACAACATTACACATTTCCAATATCACAAAAAATAAATCTATACTAATATATAGCTGCAAACCCACTCACTCACTGACTCACTGACATCATTGTTCTCCCAGAAGGAGTGGAGATGGGTCGAAATGATGTACGGGGGAAGTGTTCAGAGAGTCAATTCCAATTTGGGAAAAATCCGAAATCTTCGAAAACTGCTCCTCATCAGGGACCTCACCTACTGCCAGACGAAACTAAAAGACCGACACCCGCCCTGCTTGCGGAATGTGGACATGCACCCTGGTCGAATCCGATGTGCGGTGAAAAAAATTCAAAATGGCGGAAAACAAGATGGCCGCCATACAAACTTTGACCGACGATATCTCGATAACTATAATCAATAGGTATGGAGTGCTCGAACAAATGTCATAGAGGATGGCGCGATGCAGATGCCGAAAGTGTTTGTTTTTTTTTTTTTTTTTTTTTTTTTCACCAGCAGCGATTACGTCCCTCGCGAGCTGCGTGCAGCTCGCGCCCGCAAGCGAAAGACTAGTCTATACTAATATTATAAATAGGAAAAAATTTTTTGTTTGTAACGAATAGGCTTCGAAACTACTGAACCGATTTCAAAAATTCTTTCACCAATAGAAAGCTACATTATTAGAGTCCAGTATAGGCTATAATAAATTTTCAAAAAATTAGGGATCCGTAAGAAAATTGCAATATTGTAACCCAAGGTAGAAACCCCAAAATAGTTTTTGGCGTGCGCTGCGGAAACTATTGATTATAGAACAAAAAAATGTACTACACGCGTACGAAGTCGTGGGCAACAGCTAATGAATAAATATTTGTGGACATTTCACACAGCGCCATCTAGCCCCAAACTAAGCAAAGCTTGTACTAGCCAGATGGCTGATAGAATACTTTTATACTTTTTTTCTAAATACATACTTATGATACTGCAACACCCAGACCCGGAAGAAATATTTGCAGAATATACAAACATTTCTCCCATAACGGGAATCGAACCCGCGCCTCTTGCGTCTCAGCCGAGCACTCGCCCGCCACGCCAACGAGGTCGCTAATATGAAGCCATGTGATTTTTGATTTTATATTTGATGTATTTTCTTATTGTACAAATTTTTAAAGAACTATCCCCCGAATACTCAAACGCGACTTGTTGCGACAGTTTTTGATGAAAATCTGCCAAAAACTCGTCACTTGAGACGTACTCAACTCTGAGATGCGTTTGAGTATTCGGGGATTAGAATCAGGAGTCTGCAAATTATTTTTAGATTAGGTACCTACTTGTGGCTTCGACCACTTCATTAGGGGTATTGGAGTACCTGTATAATGTAGAAATCTTTTCTCATCAGAAGGGAAGTATTCAAAGTTAAAAAATAACATCGAAATAGTTTTAAAGTCCATCAAATAGAAAACAGCGCCCCCATAAAACAACAATCCGGTTTAAAATCCGAACGCGCCCATTACGATCCCCTTGGAACTGTCAAACTGACAGTTGACGTTTACTTAAATCCTCCGCTATTTGAAAATCTACCTTCACCCCCTAGAATACGGTTCATTTCACTTCGTATAAACCGACCCCTGAAATACTTTACACGTCATTAAAAGAGATGTGCTAAGGGGGGTCAAATACCGTGAAAAACGGGAAAATAATTTGTTTGTATCATCCCTCACTCTGTTTTGTGGTTTTCTTAATTCATTTCACAGCGAATATCTAACCCCTGATTTGTATTTCTTTAAAAAGTACGTAGATATTTGAATTTTAAGTATATAAGTAATTTCATTTCCCTGTTCATCTGACTGTAACCATAATTTATTTTTTATTGTTTCAGATCGATATTACGGTATGTTTTTTTTTAATTATCTTATCTGAAATATTCATGATATTTTCCTTAAATGACGTAAAAGTACCTATAATCCGACTTTTAATTAGTTTCAATAATGACGATGTTAAAACAATGTTGCCACCTAAAAACTAATAGTGGATTTTCAGCGTTCTAGGAGCCTTCGAGGTGCATTCTAAATCCTTTCACAACACTGGTTCGAAAGAACTTGTGACACGACTAGTAGTAGTAGCGTATTTTAAAATGCAGTAATTAACTGAAGTTATCTCATTTACTTAACGCATTAGCATTATTTACACGAAATGCTTTCAAACAAGAAGTTAAGCGAAGAACAATTCATTACTGAACTATTTCGAATTTAATATTTTTTTGTGTGAATCTAATATTGGTCAGCCTATAAAAATATTTCCAATATTCTATTCTACTTTTTCAACAAATGACAATCTAATCAGCCAGTAACCGCTTCCGATGGTTTCAAACGAACATAGATTCTTATCTGCCATCTAACCACCTTTCAAAACCGATAGTAACGAGATCCAAACACGAATATACCATTAGCATCAAGCAAGCATACCATAAACAAGGCGCAAGCATAGAGCAGTAGCATCAGGAATCTACACTAATATTATAAAGAGGAAAACTTTGTTTGTTTGTTTGTACTGAATAGGCTCAAAAACTACTGGACCGATTTTAAAAATTCTTTCACCATTCGAAAGCTACATTATCCACGAGTAACATAGGCTATATTTTATTTTGGAAAAAAATAGGGTTCCGTAAGATATTTGGGTTTTTCGGACACAAGGTGTAAAAAATCAACCAGAAAAGTTACTTATTTTGCGTACGCTGCCTAAACTATAAAAGATAGAACCATAAAATGTTCTAATTAATTGTAGATCTTATAAATATCTACAAAAAAGTCCGCGACACACTATACCCATCTATGTCGAGTGAGGCACAGCAACCATTTTTTTATTTAAAAATCTTGAATTTTTTTTGGACTACATTTAAACGCGTTTATTTTACTCATGCTATTAATCCTTATCAAAATAAATGATTTCATCACTAAGAACAGTTTATGGAGATAATATTTGGTCTTTGAATGATTAAAATTGGACGTTTGGTTTTGAAGTTATGGCGAAATTAAAATATTACGATTTCTGCTGCACGACCGCTGCGTAGGGAGCCGACCTCGCGACTGACCGTGTCTTTCCTGGGTAGGCTTTTTGCAGCGGTAACCGACATCCACGCGGGCGGAGCCGCGGGCGACCGCTATTATAGAATAAAATAATGTACTACACGCGTACGAAGTCGCGGGCAACAGCTAGTCATAGATAAAATCGCAGCCAAAAAAGCCCATGTCATACGGATTAGCCCGCCATTGTTGGAAACACAATTGAAATACATCTGTCCTTGTCTAGCGTGGGTCCGCTTCGTACAATAGAGCGAGACGGCTATAACTCCAAATGTGACAGTTTGTATGAAATGTTTGTTTGGAATAGTTACAATGGGGACAGTTCAAATGGATTTTGTATTATTTTTACTTTTTAATCGACATGCGAGTTTGTAATGGTAGTTTTGTTTGTTTTTATTCCTATTATTTGACTACGTTACTGAAACGAATAGGTACTCTTGCGTTTTCGTTTTTTACCCGTAGAATGATATATTACTCTATTTTTAATAGCAATTAGTTTTTAGGAAGGTCAGTTCAAATAAAAAGCCAGTAATCTGTTTAAGTAAAATTGAATTATCTTTAGGTACTCAACGATATTACTTTTCTAAATAACAAAAGAAACTCAACTTTAGGTACTCAAGATTACAGTCATTGACTTTTAAAAATTAATTGTTGCACTTTTTATTCTGCATACAAATACTCGTAAATCTTAAAATTTTATGCTGAATTACTTTCTTAAGCCAAAACTAACACCAAAGAAGCGTAAAATCCCAAACAAACAGTTCCAGATTTGAAATTGAAAAATGGTACTGTTCACTTTCGTTGTCTATGGTTCAAAACAAAAGCTTTCAGTTATACTCGGAGACGCGCAGTCTGTCCCAGACCATTCATTAGACAACATCTAGACAAAAATACAACATTTGAACACGCGTCGAAGCGATTCATCATGGAACTTGCTCTCTAAACAGAGATGTTAATTCTTTATGTAATTTAGTGTGAGTAATGGCTGTCTAGTTAATTATATTTAATTTGTATGGGATTACATGGGATTAGTGTAAGTAACCTACATTCCTGTTTAGGTTGTGTGGAAGAATAATGGTAGAATTCTCTCTGTGAAGAATCAAACCAGTGGATATGTCTCTGTACTTTTAATAATGCTTTTCTGCTTTTTATCTATGAACTTGTAACTTAGCAGATACAAAGCAAAACGTATAACTAGGTACACCTACAAAACTAAACGAATTTGAAAATAGAATTTTAGTGGTTTTGATGTAACTTTTTTCACATGAAGACATGAGGCGCAGGTTCGATTCCCGCTGCAGGAGGAATGTTTACATGCTCTGCAAATATTTCTTCCGGGTCTGGGTGTTGTAGTATTATATATTATAAGTATGTATTTACAAAAAAAAAGTATACATATAAGTAAGTATTCTATCAGCCATCTGGTTCCCATAGTAAGTACAAGATTTGCTTAGTTTGGGGCTAGATGGTGCTGTGTGATATGTCCTCAAATATTTATAATTTTATTAGAAAGAAACTTACAACTATTACAAATATAATTTACAAAATACAAAAGAAACAGTCGGGCTATCTAAAGGCCGTTGCAAACGGTCTTTAGATAGCTCACCTGATCCAGCTCATCAGACGGTGGAAGCGTGCCCAAGACGCTGGCCGCATTGCCACGCTGAATGGCAATACTGATCCGTTGAGTCAAATAGGAACCAGCTCTTGGATCGCGCATCGCTTCGACCAGACGCCCAGAAAGAATTTTGATAACGCGGTGGGCACCCGTGCCCCACGGACCTAGGGTCTAGAGTTAAAATCAAAAATTATTAAACTTATAATAATCTATAGGTATGGGTATATAAAAATCAATTGCTGTTCGTTTGTCTCGATCTTGGTTTTGAAATAATAATAAATAACAGCCAACAGTCATATACATAGTCCTGACCCCACACTAGGATTCCCTGTGTCGTGAGTATCAGAAACTACGAGTACCATGGTACCACAACACCCAGACCCGGAAGAAATATTTACAGATCATGCAAGCATTTCTTTCGCAGCGGGAATCGAACCCGCGCCTCTTGCGTCTCTGCCGAGCAATCGCCCGCCACGCCACCGAGGCCGTCAATCTAGCCCCAAACTAAGCAAAGTTTGTACCTACTATGGGAATCAGATGGCTAATACTTGACAATACTTATAAACTTTTTTTTTGTAAATAGATACTTACCTATAATACATAATACTACAACACCCAGACCCGGAAGAAATATTTGCAGAACATGCAAACATTTCTCCCGCAGCGGGAATCGAACCTGCGCCTCTTGCGTCTCAGCCGAGCACTCGTCCGCCTCGCCACAGAGGTCTTCAGAACATTTGAAATTTAATATCTCTTAAACTTTTCCCTTTTGAAGTCTTAAAAGTTGTCATTATGACTGAAGTTTTGAAATGAGAGCTAGGTACTATTTCAGTCGAATTCATTTATTCAATTGCAACTCGGTCCAATGTATATAATCACGCCCGTATCGCTAATGGAGTAGGCAGAGCCACAAGTAGTCATAAGAAAACTTGCAGCCACTCATGATGGATATGGTGAACCATGGTGACAGGTGATCAGCCCATCGCCCATATAGATGGTCCATCATGTTGGAGAGGATACTATCCCTTAGTCGACTTTTACGACATGCTCGGGGAGAGAAGCAGCTGGACGCATTCTATATATTTTTTTCGTTACAAAATGTAGCATCTAATAAGGAATGCAGCCTGTTGAAGCTTAACCTTTCACCACACTGGTTCGAAAGAACTACGACACGAAGAGTATAGTGTGGAATACTAGCTTTCGCCCGCGGGTTCGCTCCCGTGATATCCGCACAAAATGTAGCCTATATGTTATTCCAGCACACATACTATGTACATTCCAAGTTTCATTCAAATCCGTTCAGCCATTACGGCGTGATTGAGGCACAAACATACATCCTCACATCCACAATCCACACATCCTCACAAACTTTCGCATTTATAATATTACTAGCTGCCGCCCGCGGCTTCGCTCGCGTGGTACCCGGATAAAAAATAGCCTATATGTTAATTCAGTACATGTACTATGTATATTCCAAGTTTCATTCAAATCCGTTCAGCCGTTTAGGCGTGATTGAGCCACAAACATCCAAACATCCAAACTCACAAACTTTTGCATTTATAATATAAGTAAGATCAAAATCTAGACATATTTTGGCATGCCTGACTAACCCCTTACAGAACTTAACCCAATCTACATTACAAAATCTTTCTCTAGGAGTGATATTCTTATTGATATTTTACTGTAACCGTGATTCGTCTTGCGCATCAAATATTTTATTATTTCTATTTTATTATCCGTAATACAGAAGCACTAAACTTATTTCCATAATGAGCCGAGATATTAACACATGCGCTGCTGACGGTCCTAATTTACGACGCCACCGGTTTTCCTATAGTGTTGGGAAATGTCGATTATCTATTAAAAATACGAGTTATCGATAATCTGTAAAAATTGTAGGTGATAATAAATTGCTTCAATTTATTAATCTTTGTTTGTTGTAAGTTGACACGGTCTAAATAAGATCTAAAAATAATGAAATAGGTATCCTAATAAACGAAACTCTTACGAACTAGCAAACAACGCCTCAACCATAAGTCCTAAATGCTTGAAACTTGGAGGGTATATTCCTCTTATGTTGTAAGTGCACTAAGACTCAACTAATCTCCTCCGCTGGACTGAAAAGGTAAAGAAAAAACTTAGAATGCGTCCAGCTGCTTCTCTCCCCGAGTATGTCATAAAAGTCGACTAAGGGATAGTATCCTCCAACATGATGAGATACAATAAGCAAGTATTCTCAAGGAGGGTTGACGTCAGGCAGGCGGCCGGTCATAAAACACCTTAGCCAAAACTCTTACAGGATGACCCAAGGATCATGCTGTGCCGACCCCACATAGAGTGGGATAAGGGCAGGAAGATGATGATGTTGTAAGTGCACTAAGAAAGGAATTACCGAGATTCAGTCTCTAGAAGAAGCATCGGGTAAATAAAGTTTATTTGAAAAAATATACACGGACAAATCGTAAGGCGCTGTTTGATGCAATGGTTACACTGTATTAATAAGATCTATAAATAATTAAGTTAGTACCCATCTTGGTTATACTTCACTGATTAACCCCCGAATACTCAAACGTGACTCAGAGTTGAGCACGTTTCAAATGACGAGTTTTTGACAGATTTTCATCAAAACTGTCAAAAAACCGTGACTTGAGACGTGCTCAACTCTGAGATGCGTTGCCGTTGCCCCACGGACCTAGAGTCTCGACCATAAAAGGCTCAAATACTTAAGCCTCGTCTAGTTTTGCATTAAAATATAGCATTATTAAATTATTGATAATAATATAAGAAAAATAATTAAAAATAGAGATGAGCAAGACTTAATAGAAAGTCGCCTATAACCTAATTATTTTCTCATAAAATCCATCATTTTTATGAATATAATATATAATCAAATTTAAACTATGGAATTGATTCCTGATTGATATTGAAAGCAATAAACTAAGAATCAGACAGGTGCTGATTTAATAAATAGGAAGAATATAATTTCCAATCAATATGTATTTCATTATAGTCATGCAAATAAATTACGTGACTTGTTAACTTAATACAAGAAGAATCAGACTTAGTTTTGATAGGATTAAATTAGTAAATATCATAAATCTATTAATTTTTAAACACATCGTAAATAATTTCATGACCTAACGGATATACTCTAGTCGTAAAACTACAAAAGTACTTATAAATCTCTTTGGTGCTTTCTATAAGAGTATAAAATTTTCTCTTTATGCTGAGCACTTATTACGTTTCTTTTTACAACTTTTTTATAGTTATAAAAAATAATCATCATTTTGTTAATTCCAAAATCATAACGTCCCGTCTCTAGTTAGTTTTGTGATGATATGATAATATTCGCATATTTTCTAATTAAATTACTTATTATTTATTTTGTTTTGTTTGCACACATACAATTTTAATCTTACTTATATTATAAATGCGAAAGTTTGTGAGTTTGGATGTTTGGATGTTTGTGCCTCAATCACGCCTAAACGGCTGAACGGATTTGAATGAAACTTTCAATATACATAGTACATGTACTGGATTAACATATAGGCTATTTTTTATCCAGATACTACGCGAGCGAAGCCGTGGGCGGCAGCTAGTTTAAATATATTTTACTACGCATTTATATATTTATAAGGGTTATGATTAACTCTAAGATCAAAATTAATAAAAAATATCCTTCATCTAAAAGAACGACAACAACGAAAAGTGATTTAGTAGCACAGATTATTTTGGCTGAATTAATAAAATTGTTAAATTAGTAGACGTATAAGTGTTAAAATTAGTTTTACTCAATTAAAACTAATTAAAATGACGTTTGCCTATTTTAAAATCAATTTTAGATTAATCTGGAGACTATCTAGTTTACCTAAATGTTGAAAATTAAACTTGATATCTGTTCATCAAAAATATATTTCTACTAATTCTCGACTTAGTTCTTCACACCTAGGTAAATCAAGTCGTAATTTAAAATTAGCATAACCACTTCACAAGTTTTGTGACAGGTTCAAATATAACAACTTTATTGTGCTTTAAAATTTAATAATTTACTAAATTAGAGCTGGAGTATTTAAATTGGATTATAAAATACTGCACTGGTAGGGTTAAAACGCGTTTTTTAATTGTGAACGCTGAATTGTAGTTTTTTACTGATTACTGTCCGGTGTAAATATTCTACTAACGAACGACGGACCGTTAATCACGATATTATAATTTTGTTATCAGTCGTAAAGCATCATGCACTTTTGTTAAAAAAAAAGGCCTTTTACCATCTATAGGTGATCTATACAGCGTCAGGAGACAGCTTTTACCTTCACAGACGGGACGCTGTAGTGCCTGGGACGAATTAAGATGGAGTAGGCTTGCCCAGCACCTATTCCATCCTCTCAGCTTAGTCGGCCTTGTCCACAGGAAAGACATGGTCAATACGTGCGGAGCTGACTAAGCCGCGGGTTTCCTCACAATGTTTTACTTCGCCGTTTGAGAGTACTGGTATAGCGCACATAAATTTTTCGCACAGATAAATCCATTGGTTTTCCACACGACGGGGTTTGAACCCACGACATTAGGAAGGCGGGGTCACTACCAACTAGACCACCAGTGCTCTCTGACAAAATTAAACGTATTTTTTATTAAATAACTTAAACTAAGCATTTATTAAAAGTTCTACTACATAAAGAACTTTAATATGGACGCCATATTGTATTTTTTAAATTAAATTTTGTTCTTGTGATTTAGAATTTGTTGTTTCTTAATATATATATTTGTAGACATTTTACACAGCACCATCTAGCCTCAAACTAAGGAAAGCTTGTACTATGGGAACCAGATGACTGATAGAATACTTATATACTTTTTTGTAAACACTTATAATACTTATTACAAAAACACCCAGACCCAGAGAAATATTTGCAGCACGCAAACATTGCTCCCGCAGCGGGAATCGAACCTGCGGCTCTTGCGTCTTAGCCTAGCACTCGCCCGCCACGCCACCAAGGTCATTAGTCGTCGAATTTTGAGTATATCCTTGTCCTCAGGAGTGAACCCTCGGAAGCAGCGTCGGGAGAGGACAACCTTCACGCGAGCCCAGCTCGATGTGCTGGAGGCACTCTTCGGGAAGACCAGGTACCCCGACATCTTCATGCGGGAGGAGGTGGCACTGAAGATCAACCTGCCGGAAAGCCGCGTTCAGGTGAGCTGATCTGGATCCGTCGAGATATAAATAACACCCAACAGTCACATACATAGTCCTGACCCCACACTAGGATTCCCTGTGTCGTGGGTATCAGAAACTACGAGTACTATGGTACCACAACGCCCAGACCCCGAAGAAATATTTACAGATCATGCAAGCATTTCTTCCGCAGCGGGAATCGAACCCGCGCCTCTTGCGTCTGCCGAGCAATCACCCGCCACGCCACCGAGGCCGTCAAATAGCTAATTACAAGAAAACTACAAAATGGATAAAATATCTGGTACCAATGATTAAAGAAATAGTTATTACCTACCAATCAAAGTAGAAATCATGTGAAAATATAGAAGTATTTCCGAGATCTAGAAACTAAGAACAGTTCTAAATCGTTTTTGGTGAGCAAAGTCCGCTTTTGCACACTCTTAAAGCTTTTCAAAATGATCCTCTTCCAATTATTGATTTGACCTGTATTATTAGGAAATAGTAATAAATCATAATATAATGGATAATACCGCTATAGTTTTCTAAGCTTTGGATACCTTGTTGACGGGCATTTTTAAGATAAGCTAAACATCTCATCTTTAAAATTTTCCAAGGACATTTTTCGTTGCAATATATTTTGACTCTCAACAGTCGCATACCTACATAGTTAGGATAGGATATGAACCCACACCCACACTAGGATTCCCTATGTCGTAGGTATCAAAAGCAGTACCATAGTACCACTAGACTACAGCAATCCTCCGCTACCATCGAACACAGTAGACATTTCGATAGTCTTAGTTTTATCTCAAAACTTCCGGGGTTTTTACAGGTAAAACCAAAAATATTCATAGCCTGCATAATTAATGTTTCGACAAATTCAATTAGCAAGCCAATTAAAAACTTAATCTGATATATCAAATACAAAAATATACAACCGAAATCAGGATCGTAGACAAAATCCGGAGATTATTAAGTTTCAATTAACTATCGATATCGCCTCGTCATAATCGTAATTATAATCCGTCATAATGGAAAACCACCCAAACCGAAACCCATTAGAGTAAAGTTGATAAAACTTGATAAAAGTCTCAAAGAGCTTCCATCAACTCGACAGTCGCCGCTCGACTGAACTCAGATTTGTTTAAACGTTCTTTTTATACAAACAAGGATGATGCATTAGCGCGCCCAATCGAATTACGCGTTCCAGTTTTCGAATTTGAAAATCGAATCATTCAATTGTTCGAACTTGCCAACGTACGGATTACGGCGGCGCGCTTCGTCATCGAAATCAAACTGGTTGATATTCTTCAAAACGGTTATAATTAATGTATTCTCCCCCAATAGTTCATTAGTCAAATGAACGCTTAGTTCAAAGTACTTTGAACGGCCAATTAGTCACTATCATAGTTACCTCTATCTATAATCAGATTTTGTTTGATAAGGGGATAGAGAAACGTTTTGCGTAGTAGAGAACATAATGTTTGGTTTTAGTAACATTATTTTGTGGGTCAAATAAATCAATTTAAAGCATTTGTAAATTTAGGTATTTGTTCTTTAGGTATTGGTATACCATTGGATCGCATATATAGTTTTTGACACCCACAAAAAAGCATAATATCACCCAAAAACAGCAAAATCAGCCATTTTGAACTTCGTCCTTGAAGGATTGTGTCATTAATATCCGTCAGGCTTCAATAAAATCAAAGTATCACTGCCGTGCTTACCAATACGCACCTCGGATTAACTCAGGGGGCGCGCCGGGACCCTTTGTGTTCCCCTAATGAGTTGATAACTTTGCAAAAGAGCGAATTTCGTTTGCAACAGATGCGGTTGTTCGTAATTTTTACGCTGTTTTGAGCTTGTATGCCTCTGAGTGTACATCTGTGGAAACTATTTTGTGCGTGGTTTATAATTTAATGCAGATGGCGATCTTTTCGACTATGGCGCGGTGGGCAAGTGGCTAAGACGCGACAGGTGCGAGTCCAATTCTCGCTCGGTAGAAATATATATTCTGGAAATATTTCTTCCGGGTATGGATGTTGTGGTATCATGGTACTCTTAGTTTCTGATACCCATGACACAGTGAATCTTGGGCCAGAGCTATGAATTTTACTGTTAGGTTATTATTTATTGTGAAATGAACGGTACTATTTATCTCTTTCTATCGCGTAACTGTGTCTCGTATGTCGTGGAATGAATGTATGCAAGGGTCCAGTCGACCAGGCCCGCCGATGTACGGTTCGTAGTTATGTACCTAAAGTGCGGAGTTTGCCTGGCCTGCTTTCGCGATCGACCGCCATGAGTCCGGCGATCGACTGGTCGATCGCGATCGCCTTATTTGGCATCCCTAGTTTATACTATGTATGTGACTTTCGGGTGTTATTACGTACCTAAGTATACACTATAAATTTTTTTCTGCAATCAACGCATTGGTCAAACTATTTAAGCTAGAAAGCTGAAAGGAAGGTTTCTTTTATAGCAAAATCACCCACTAAGGCGTGATTTTCGAAATCCAGGGATTTCGAATCCATTTAGGGATAAAGGGGTGAAAAGGGGTAAAAACGTTTGTATGGAACTTTTTGACGTGTAGTACGATTTGCTTAAAACTTGGTCTGGATACTATAAATACAAAAACAGATTTTTCAAAACAACAATCAAAAAGGGACAAAATGGGGTGTCAAAATTTGTACGGAAACTTTTGAACGGGTGGTGCGATTGGCGCCAAACTTGGTCAGGATACTTTGAATACAAAAGAAATAAATAAATAACACCCAACAGTCACATATATAGTCCTGACCCCACACTAGGATTCCCTGTGTCATGGGTATCAGAAACTACGAGTACCATGGTACCACAACACCCAGACTCGGAAGAAATATTTACAGATCATGCAAACATTTCTTTCGCAGCGGGAATCGAACCCGCGCCTCTTGCGTCTCTGCCGAGCAATCGCCCGCCACGCCACTGAGGATTAATGGACAAGTTTTCCAGGATTTTTCAAAATAATTGCCGCGCTTACAAGCTTCAATATAAGTGTGGTTTTGGAACAACCATAGGGTTATCCCAAACCACAGAGCAGTAACTCACAAATTACAAGTGATTACGGCCCCAGCAAACAGTATTGTGTACGGATCAATTACAATGTTTGAGCAGTGGATTATGGAGATGAATGTCTTAGTGGTGTGAATAGGGCTGTCCTGAGGGGCAGCTGGTGTGAGGTACCAGGCGGTACCAAACGTCAAGACCTTGCATATGTCCATGCGGGCATCATGAAGGGTTTATTGTTTTTTTATTTGATTTGTCATCATCATCTTCCTGCCCTTATCTCACTCTATGTAGGGTCGGCACAGCATGATCCTTGGATCTTTGGATCATGCTGTAAGAGTTTTGGCTAAGGTGTTTTATGACCGGCCGCCTGCCTGACGTCAACCCTCCTTGGGAATGCTTTGCTTATTATATCTCATCATGTTGGAGGATACTATCCCTTAGTCGACTTTTACGACATACTCGGGGAGAGAAGCAGCTGGACGTATTCTGTATTTTCTTAACTCCCAGTCCAGCGAAGAAGTAAACAGCTTGTATTAAATAATGCTAAGATTGAATGTTATTGTTATCAGGTATGGTTCAAGAACCGAAGAGCGAAATGCAGGCAACAGCTCCAACAGCAGACAAACAGCCAGATCTCCAGCAAAACCTCCTCATCCACGAAGACCAGTGCTTCATCCAGCACCATCAAGAGCTCCTCATCATCCACCACCAAGTCCACCTCCAAAACACCAAGTTCCTCCAGCATCACCCAGAACACATCCAGTAACACCACGACATCCCCAAACCTACCCATCACCCCCACAACGTCAGTCAGCCCACCAATAAACGTGATTTGTAAAAAGGAATCAGCGAATTCGACTTACGAAAACTCCTCAATCTCCAAAAACCATTCAATTTCCCACTACAACTCAAACGAGCTTCGATTAGGCAAGGAGTCCTCACCAGACGTATCCAACCTCCATGGTTATGGAGTAACGCCGAAACAGGAGTTATACAGCAGTCCAAAGAGGTTGGATTACAGCAAATTGGACTACACCGACAAGTCATTCGGGAGTAACTTAGTGAAGGATCAATATAGCTCTCGTTTGACTGGAAACCTAACTCCTTTGGGGTCAAATTCTTCGATCATGACGACTCCCTCCCCTCCTATTACTCCCCAGAGTCTGAACGGACCGGGGAATGTGTATCATCCTGATAGCTACAACAGTTTCCACTGGCCGGGCAGTTCGGACTACATAAGAAGCTACTCCACGTCTCATCACCATCAAGGCTACGGGCAGACTGCTTATAACTCACCGTATTATCCAAGTCAGGTAAGTTCACGTTTCTTCCTAAAAAACTAAGGCCTTTTACCATCTATAGCAGATGTATACAGCGTCAGGAGGCAACTTTTACCTTTGCATAAAGAACGCTGTAGTGCCCGGGACGAATTAAGATGGAGTAGGCTTGGCCAACACCTATCCCTCTCAGCTTAGTCAACTTACATACTTACTTTTTCTATATCGATATCCGTTACATAAATATGCAACTTTTTAGTAAATAGTAATTTTTGTGAGCATACATACATCTGTGTACATTGATAGCTAAAATGGTCCATGGCTTAAATTCCCCGGTTTATACTTGTTCCCAATATTCTGCGAACGACGGATTATTACCACAGACACAGACAGAAAAACAACGTTGATGATGGTAATGAACGCTCGGTCGTCCGTTGGTAGAATATTGGAACCGGGCAAAATTTATTTACTGGATACCACCATTCCCACTGCTAGAACATTTTCTAATAATTCGATGCTAACCTATTTTTTATTTCAGATGGAGTACTTCAACGGCTCCTCTGTCAACCAGAGCCACGGCAGCCATACCCACAACCTCACAACCAACGGGAACCAACTTTACAACCAGGTTTCGTTCGGGAACCCGTCTCCCCCCGCCGCGTGGCCTTCCCACCACAACATACTCTCCTCAGGGCCAGAATCGCCGGAGAATCAGTCTCAGAACTCACCCCATCTCAGTATGCTGCAAGCCTCCCAAATAACGAACTTTTCGAACTCTGGCAACAGTTATTTTGCCCCCGAGAAGTACGGAATCAACATGGTTTAGTGTTTCTAGTCGTTGCGTAGTGTCGTGTAAATAAACTTTGAGGTTATCAGGGAGTTTTTTGGTTTTTGAACGAAGTTTTTGAACCATCGACAAAATGTTCTACATTGTACCTGAAAGAGGTGAAAAAGTGTTCTACAATGTGTTTTGAAAAAGGAACATACTCTTTGGAGCGGTGTTCTTTTTTCGAAATATTTGCAGCATTTGTTTATCATCCTATTTCAGTTGAGTTTTCACCGTAATATTTTTGTTTATAATTCTTGCTGAAAACACATTTGATTGATTCTTAGTAAGTGACTGTCTACATCAAATGATTTTTTACTGAGAATTATTACACACCCATCTCCTATTTTAGAATTCTTTCGAACATTCGTAACATATTTAGCACTTGTTCAAATGTATTTATTTCTTTAACCTAAGGTGTTAGAATTGCTTGAAAGATTTCGAAAATACGATGTTAGTACATATCACAATCCAACAAAACCAACAAACTCTCTGCCAATCGATCAAAATGCGATTTTTTTATCATTATCCCATTTTTTGGTCAGAATTTGAGTTCATATTTTGAAACAAGGTCACGTATGAAATATAAATATCTGTCATAGCTAAAAATAAGACAAATATGAACTAAAATTCCTGCCAAAATAGTGGGAATCTAGATCTTTATTTAAAAATAGATTCGACGAATTTTCAACGAAAAATGAAGAGCGTGAGGCCTAAATTGTATCGAAAAGGAAAAATCCTTGCCATAATATAAAATAAAAACCCCCAAAACAAATAATTTAAGAATTGTATAGAATTACTTTTATTTGCTTTATGCCTATGTAAAACACCCGAGTCATATCAATTATAAAATTTTAGGCTATGTTTAGTGAAAAGCTAAATTATCAAGTAATAATAGTTTTATTATTGTAAATAAATAAAAGTAAGAATTTTATTTTGTATATGTGTGTGCGAATGTAAAATGTGACTTATTATTATATAGAATAAGGATTATCTATTTTCTTTATTTTGAAGCCAGAGAACCGCAAGATTTATGCATCTTATTTTCCTATTATTCTAAATGAATACCAGTGAAATATAGAATATTTATTTTTCAGCATAAAAGTTTCAATTTACAAAATAAGTTCATTATAAATAACGCTAGGTTTTTGTATAAAATAAGCGTTTTAATATTTGTAATGCAATACATCAATGCAATATTTTGTGAGTATACCTACAAGCTTTAATTTTTAATATAATATTTTTCTGAATATTTGATTCGCAGTTTACGTATGCATTTTTAATATTTCTTTGTTCCTATGATTTTGGGAAGATGCGTCGTTCGTTTATTGCCATTTTCAAAATATTTTTCCACAAAAATGAGGAAAATCTTTTGAGTCGGCAACAATAGTCGATTGTTGACACGAGCTTCTCATTGGTTCCTGAATTTTGAAAATGGAAAACTTATGATAATTTTAACAAATCTGAAAGAGATTATTAGTTAATTTATATTATTTTCAAATTGTAGTATTTAAATGTAATGAAATTTGTAATTTATAGTAAATTTTAAGCTTGGACATAGCTAAGTTAGTTTTAAGTACAGTTCTGTATCGCGTTTGATGAAAAGTCAATGTATTTTTTTTTTAAGTTTAGTTGTATTAATTACTGATAGCTATTCAAATATTGAATCCGAATATATGCATATAAAATACAGTTTTGTGTTTTATTTAATAGAACATCTTACAAATTCGTTAGGTACAAATATAAGTCGTGTCCTTTTTTTAACTCAGGTATATCAGCTGGGTTAATCGAAAGATATTTCGTTTTAATTATTTTTTAAAGAGTCACATAAGTACATAGTCCTGACCCCACACTAGGATTCCCTGTGTCGTGGGTATCAGAAACTACAAGTACCATGGTACCACAACACCCAGACCCGGAAGAAATATTTGCAGAACATGCAAACATTTTATCCGCAGCGGGAATCGAACCCACGCCTGATAGAATGCTTATATACTTTTTTTGTAAATACATACTTATAACATATTATTACAACCCCTAGACCCGGAAGAAATATCAGAACATACAAACATTTCTCCCGTAGCGGGAATCGAACCCGCCACTTGCGTCTCAGCCGAGCACCCGCCACGCCACCGATGTCGTCAATATCTTATTATCTTTTGTTTATTTTTCTGTGTAAATATACAGTAATAAACATTTTTTCATTTTCATAATCTTGTCATCTTGTTCCCATAGTACAAGCTTTGCTTAGTTTGGGACTAGATGGCGCTGTATTAAAATAATACAAATCTACAAACACGAATACGAATATAACTTCTTCACATTTCGCGTTGGCAGATCTTTAGTGTGGGAGATACAGGCAAGAAACCACGCTTCCCTATTTTTATTGAAGAATACATTTATTATGAGTTGGGGAATTTGTAAACGTCCAAAGGTGGTTGAACTTCGACCGCAGTATCCTCCAGTAACTCGAGCCGAGTTCGTCGACTGAAGCCCCTGACACGTCAGTCAGTATGACCTGTGACATGACATGTCATTGAACACCCTGGTGACTGCGAGGGGAAACAAATATTTAAAGAAAGAAACTTACAACTATTACAAATATAATTTACAAAATACAAAACAGTCGGGCTATCTAAAGGCCGTTGCAAACGGTCTACAGATAGCTCACCTGATCCAGCTCATCAGACGGTGGAAGCGTGCCCAAGACGCTGGCCGCATTGCCACGCTGAATGGCAATACTGATCCGTTGAGCCAAATAGGAACCAGCTCTTGGATCGCGCATCGCTTCGACCAGACGCCCTGAAAGAATTTTGATAACGCGGTGGACACCCGTGCCCCACGGACCTAGGGTCTCGACCCCAAGGCTCAAATATATAAGCCCCGTTGAGGCATATTTGCGCCTTTTGAGATCCTCGGCCGAATCTGCCGCCGCGCCGGCAAAGAAAGAAAGAAACTATTTATTTGGTTCACAAATACTTATTAAAAAAATACACAGCTAAAACAAAAAAATAATAATAATTTGTGAGCCAAAAAGGCAACCACTCATCGTGTGCTGCAAGGAAGCAACTACAACGCTGTTCTTCCGAGCACCTTTCCTCAGAGAGCGTCACTGGCCAACACACTCTTCATATCATAACTAAGGCCTTTTACCATCTATAGTAGATGATTTATACAGCGTCAGGAGGCAACTTTTACCTTCACAAACGGGACACTGTAGTGTCCGGGACGGATTAAGATGGAGTAGGCTTGCCCAGCACCTATTCTATCCTCTCAGCTTAGTCGGCCTTGTCCTCAGGAAGGACATGGTCAATACGTGCGGAGCTGACTAAACCGCGGGTTTCCTCTGGTATAGCGCACATAAATTTTTCGCACAGAAAAATCCATTGGTACACGACCGGATTTGAACCCACGACTTTAGGATCACCACTAGATTGCTACCAGTAGACCACCAGTGCTCTCTTTGCCAAGTAAAATTAAATTAAGATGAGTTAGGTACTTTGTGGATGACTTAACTTTTCAGTTCATATTCTATCTATAAATTTTATTGAAATTTCTAACTTATTCTAAGACGTTTATAAGAAGTAGGTACTTTGTGATCATTCTGTCTGTTTGTTGCATCTTGGCATTGTCCTTATTGTACATTTTAGATTTTCAAGTTTTTCTTGTTTTCGATTTATCATAGATACCTAGATAGATAGAAAATTATTTATTGCACACAAGAGGTTGTACACCAATGGATTTTTCTGTTCGAAAAATTTATAATGTTCTATACCAGTACTCTGTAACGTTGAAGGAAAACATCGTGAGGAAACCGGCATGTCATAGAATTTAATTAGTTCGAAAACATGTGCCAAGTGCATGAAAGGAGCCTTTGAGGCGCACTTTAAATCCTTTCACCACGCTGGTTTGAAAGAACTAGTGACACGATTGTAGTAGCACCTAAAGCAAAGTATTTAGTTTTCCAAGTGGGTACCTACGGACAAATTACCTAAAGTCTGATAGAAAAAGTTATTTGCAAAGAAATACCTGCGATCTATAATAAATACCTACCTACTTACCCTCAAAATTATATCTAGGTACATACAAGGATACTTCTCTCCTGGACTGGGAGTAAAGGAAAAACATAGAATGCGTCCAGCTGCTTCTCTCCCCGAGCATGTCGTAAAAGTCGACTA
The DNA here is from genome assembly GCA_949320045.1 of Scotopteryx bipunctaria. NCBI lineage: Eukaryota > Metazoa > Arthropoda > Insecta > Lepidoptera > Geometridae > Scotopteryx > Scotopteryx bipunctaria. The sequence continues at coordinate 1,956,008 of OX439466.1, forward strand.
AGGGATAGTATCCTCCAACATGATGAGATACAATAAGCAAGTATTCCCAAGGAGGGTTGACGTCAGATAGGCGGCCGGTCATAAAACACCTTAGCCAAAACTCTTACAGCATCATCCAAGGACCATGTGCCGATTGTTTAGTAAAACCTTTGACATTTTCAAGTCATCATTATCTTCCTGCCCTTATCCCACTCTATGTGGAGTCGGCACAGCATGATCCTTGGATCGTGAAAGAAAAAGAAAACATCGTGAGGAAACCGGCATGTTGTAGAATCTAAATTAAAAAACCGGTCATGAGATACAGCCCGCTGACAGACGGACGGACGAACGGACGGACGGACAGCGGAGGCTTGGTAGTAGGGTCCCGTTAGCATCTTTCAGCACGGAAATATGACTCAAGTGCACGAAAGGAGCCTTTGAGGCGCACTTTAAATCCTTTCACCACACTAGTTCGAAAGAACTAATGACATAACTAGATAGAGAGAAGACAGATAACATTTTATAATGTATCGTGAATCTTCGAGTACATACAAAAACATCTCCAGACATTGTACAGTCATAAGACAATAAAATAATGTTTTATTTATCGTCAACGTGAAAGGAATATTAAAACAACAGTTAAAGTAAGTATAGCCATTACGTTTTATTATCTATATACATCCTAGATTTACGAGAAACAAACCGCACGCATACAAAACGTCTTCAAAAACAGCTAAGGTTTTACAAAATTAGCTGTTAGTACTGAATTGTGCCCGACATTATAACTATAGTTATATAACTTCGCAAACATTACTTGTACCCTGTAGATATTCCCTGGAAAATGTATTTTTATTTTATTCTGACAACCCCAGTTGTCTAACCCGCCAAAACTGTACACGCGAAACTGAACCTTACGGCGTTCAGATACAGCTCAAAATTAAGCGAAGCTAATTGAACTTAGAACGTTTCAAATGTGAACGCACAGCGTCAGGCGTACGCAGTAACTTTGCAGCTGTATATAGAGACTGTTTGCGTCTCGCTCGCACTTAGGGTGTTGGTGTATGTGTCTGTCTCGCTCGGGTGCGGAGTTAAGCCGCTTATCTCCGGCCCGCACGCCCCTCCGCCGGCTGCTGCGCGTAACGGACCCATTCTGCAATCATTTTACAAAATTATTGCTTTTGAAATGAAAATGTTATAATCACGAAATAATTCTGTTTTAGAAGTACATCTGGCAGTTTACAGAATTTTCTACAGTTTTTAATAATTCAAAATTAAGAAAAACTATACATGTTGATTGAGCGCGTTCATATCTTTTGTATAAATGCAGAATTTTTGCGATCTTTTGAACCTTATATTCAACACTAACATTCATAGCTACCTTAACTCAAGATACAATTCGTGATTAACTGAAAAAATCACTGTCATGTCGTTTATTCATTATACAAAATGACAGCTCTTTTCCGTTAATCACGAATTATTAACCTTTAGGTATTAAGTAAAAAAAAACGAGGGACAAACGGTGAAAGCCACAACGAGATAGCTCTTTTTATAATAGATAATAAAGTTTGTTCAATCGACAACTCAGTGAAATTTATTTCTATCAGCTATGAGAATAGCCCACCCCGATATTACAAGGAGCACTTACTGTCTCTCTCTAACGTAACCTCCATAGCTACATACAATATTTACTATTTGACTCGCTGTACTGAAAATTTGAAGCCTACAGACATCGTATGTGGCTTTAGAATCTAACATTTGGATTCTTGAGGCATGAATAAAATTATTCGTGGAATAGATATATCTTTAGAATTTTTTTCGTGGTGGTATGGTTTTTTCTTGGTCCTGCATTCAATATAATGGATAAACAAAAACCTCTATCAATCATCGTCCATCAAGGAAAGTTTTCGATCTTGTCAAAATTAATTACCTTTTCCTTGAAAATCTCTAGTGAAAATGACATAGTCTTTATTAACAGAAAGAAACTTACAACTATTACAAATATAATTTACAAAATACAAAAGAAACAGTCGGGCTATCTAAAAGCCGTTGCAAATGGTCTATAGAATATTGTATAATAGAGAAAATTGTTATAATTTATTTAAGATACAAAATAAAATCCACACTGTAAAAGAGACACCCAATAAAATTTGGGTAAACAATACATTCCACTTGTAACACCATAGCTTATTGGGGTAAAATTCGGTTAAAACTTTAATAAGCACTGGCAGCATGTGGCCACTTATATCCGCAAATGAACGAGTGTTCCATTTTTGAAAATTTGAAATTCGAAACTCGGATGTTGGTATTTCCAGCCAGTTGACTTTTTTTATTTTAATTTGTTTTTAAAGATGTTGCAATATCCTACTTCATGTTAGGTTAGCACAGCATTTTCTCTTCTTCCATTCCCAAATGGAATAAAATATTTTTAATACTATTATGATTAATTAATAAAACTATGTATTTTCAATTTCACATATAACGCAATGACAAGGCGTTTCCTATTAGTCGATCCACGAGCAATTATTTAGTACTGATTACTTATTCCATTATACGAAAGCAGTATTTTCTATTTTCTTTTCTACTCGTCATTTCTACTCACTACAAATCATAGTGGTGAAATGATTAAAAGTGCGGCTAAAAGGCTCCTTTCGTACACTTGACATATGTTTTTGAACTTTTTAGGTTCTAAGAAATGCCTTAAGATGTTTTCCTTCACCGTTTGAGAGTACTGGCGCACTATCGGATTCGAACCCATAAGCTCAGGATCGGAAGGCGTAACCACTAGACCACCAGTGTCACAACAAGGTGAGCTTCCAAGTACATCGATTAGACCCATATACAATCAGCAAACCACCAAGCTCCAGATGTATCAAGAAAATGAATAATAAATCCGAATACCGCAGACAATAGAGGCATTAAGGCCATAGACAAGAGAACACAAGGGGTGGGGTAATACAATCGGTACGTCAACTCTATTATTTATGGATTCTTTAACATGTAAGGACTATCGTATGACGGGGACTCCCCCGATTGGGGAGAAACGGACATTTGGCAAAAGGAAGTGTTTCTTATGCCCCAATGCGTAGGGGATTGGGCTTTTGAAATTGTTTATTGGGGTTTTCGCTATCTGCAATCTTGAAATTTCAAGGTGATATTAAAGTGTGAGTGATAGGTATCTGATATTATACTTTAAGTACGGTGCATAAATTTATAAATAAAATGAAGAAATATAACTCAAAATGCTCGTTTTTTGAGTCAATTCGCTTTATTATCAAGCGTGCAATATTATTTAGCCGAAAGTATTTTTTTTGTGAAATACTTAAATTCTGTAGGAGTAAAATAACAAATAACACCATTATTTATGCTTTTACCGCTTAACTTAAAAAATAGCACAACTAAATACAAAAATGTAATATCTATATCTTTCATTATTTTCCCATAAATTGAGTCTTAACTCTAATATTTACTTCACAATCCTAAATAATTTATGGGAAAAAATATTTATTTATTTCTCCATTATTAATCTGGCCAGCATGAGACAACATGATACAAATACCTCGTTATAAACAAATTCGTTTAAAAACTCTAATAGAAAAACGGCAAAATTGATGACATAAAAAGCAATCAGTTACCATTTAGAGAGAAAAGGAAATAGATCAAAGGAAACAAACCAGCGAAAATTCATGCGAATAATTTAATAAATTCACTTTTCGGACCCAGTTCAACCTAACATGGGGCTAAATTGAATCGCAACGCTTCTCCGAACGAAACGAGCTCTCTTTTGATTTACAAAATTCAATTTCTTATTACGCTCAGCATAAATCAAACCTTTTTGCTTAAACGAAAAAAGAATATTCGAATTTCCGAACGAAATTAGAAAAGCATTTCCGCGCGTTCTTTCAAATTCTTTTCTAGAAACAAAATGGCTGAATGCGGTTTCCATGCTGTTATGATTACATTAAGATATCAATATAGTGATAAAATTTAACGAATTCAATCAAGTCAAGTTAGTTTATTTCTAAATACTTATGAATTATACTTAATTAGCTTATTACATGAAATTCATTACGAATAATATGAACATTGACTGGAATTTACAATATTCTTCTTTCTTTGAACTTCGTGAAAGTAGAATAAATTATAATAACACCCAACAGTCACATACATATTTCTGAGCCCACACTAGGATTCCCTGTGTCGTGGGTATCAGAAACTACGAGTACCATGCTACCACAACACCCAGATCCGGAAGATATATTTGCAGAACATGCAAACATTTTCCCGCAGCGGGAATCGAACCCGCGCCTCTTGCGTCTCAGCCGAGTGCTCGCCCGCCGCACCACCAAGGATTTAAATAACACTGTATTAAAGCACATAATCGTATTGAAGATCAATGAACGTAAGTCCTTAAGCCCGTCAAAATCCAAGATCATGCGAATGTTATCAGTTAAAATGTTATTTAATTACATTTACAGTATGTAGTACCACAAATATCGTGCGCCTCGGCAAACTTCGTGCTTTGTATGAAAACCGAATTTGTCCGAATATGCAACTAATAATAACTGAACCAACCTTTTAAAAAAATATGTATCTAAATTATTGAAACATTTTTATATTGCCTATCATCATCGCGTTAGTTCGTATTTCAGAAGCTAGAAGAAAATGGCCGAAGCGCACAATATTTGTGGTACTACTGTAATACATTATTACAATTTAACATAATGAGAGAGCTAGTGGTCTAGTGGTAACGGCCCCGATCCTAAGGTCGTGGGTCAAAATCAGTCGAGCACCAATGGATTTTTCTGTTTGAAGAATTTATATTTACCAGTACTCTCAAACTGTGAATGAAAACATCGTGTACAGGTATGTCGTAGAACCTGAGAAGTTTGAAAACATGTATCAAACGCACGAAAGAAGCTTTTGAGCGCACTTAAATCCTTTCACCACACTGGTTCGAAAGAACTAGTATGTATGAATGTATGTTCGTATGAGCTAGTGGCCTCCGTCATGGCTTAACGACTTAAAAGCCGGGACCGACTGTTTAACGTGCCCTCCGAAGCACGGAAGCGCTCAGCTCGTAATGCCACTTGCGGTCACCCATCCCAATTTGTGACCGCGCATACCGTTGCTTAACTCCAACGATCAATCAAGAACGCCTAAGCAAGCTACGCCACGAGCGCTTCAATAATATAGAACTAGTGACACGACTACACGTAGTAGTCGTAATTAGTATGACATTTAATCTGTATTATTCGAGCGAAACCAACACTTCGTACCCCTTTCGGGTGTTTTCGCCATGGTTCGTCAGGAGCCGACGATTAGCCACCAATCCTCTTGATTCATTCGATTTTGGAACGCCATTTTAGGTCACGTGCCTGTTGCAAATAAGGCGGGAAAAGCTGGTAGTAACACAGGCTGATCATTTATTTTCCAAGACAGTATTTTTTGTACAATTTTTACATAATATTTTTTATTTATTATTAGTTATTTTATGAGTAAGTTAGCTATATATAAAACTAATCAATTATTAATAAAAAAATCTACGTAATTCTGTGCTATGTGCTACGAATGCTACGCCGTAGCAGTCTATTGTCTATGATGCCAAAAATCCTACCAATTGCTTATATTTATTATTCTTTATGTGCGTTATAAGGGTTCGTTTGCCAGAAAATAAATGCGTATAAGCCTAATCTTCTTATATTTGTCCATAGTCTGTCAATTTGTAAGTAAACGAGGATAAAGCATTGATAAACGCCAACTTAAGTATACATCCACCATTCCAGCCATTTGTTTTTAGGACCAATATGTTAAAAAGATATAATTACACATACATACTACGTATACTCCAAGCTTCATTCAAGTCTAATGAGACTAATGACCGGTGCCAATATTGAACTAATGGGCGACGGATATAATATTAACGAAAGCGCTAAACATTTTTTAGCGAAAACAATGTTGCTATGGTTGTTTTCCATCCGTCGTCTACTAATTGAATTATATCATCATCATCATTAGCCTATAGCAGTACACTGCTATCATGCGATTATTAAAACATAAATTTACTCAATTAATTAATGGATCCGGATCGATGTCATAAAAAAGATCAACTTGCGGTTTCTGCATTGTAGATAGGTATCATAAATTACGAAAGATCTAAAGCTAATCTTGCCCCGATTCCACCATTCTTCGTCAATTATTAATTTAATTCATTAATGTTACTTGATACATAATCCATTTTATTTGTACGTGTTAGATATCAATTAAAATTTATATAGTACTAGCTTCATATTGATGTGAAAGAGATTAGTTTTATTTTAAAGAAAAAATATAAATAACATATATAAAAAGACTATAATGCGATTGACTTCTCGCATTGAAAATCGCCATAGAAATAATTAACTCGTACCCGAAGGCTGTCAATGGGACCCTATTGCTAAGCCTCCGCTGTCCGTCCGTCCGTCCGTCCATCTGTCAGCGGGCTGTATCTCATGAACCATAATAGTTAGAGAGTTAAAATTTTCACAGAAAATAATCTTTATCACAAAAAATAAAAGGGGCCATACAAGAAACATTTATGTACATGCATGATGGTACGGAACCCTTCGTGTGCTAATTCGACTCGCACTTGATCGGTGTTTTTTATATTACTACGACCTTTATTATGCTAATAAGAATTGACTTGGCTGGCTCTTTCTATTCGCAAATAATTTCTTTGGCAAGCGATTTTCAACGCGGAACTTGGAACATTGCCACATAATCAACCTTTTCCATTATTATTCGGGTTTTTAAATAATTTCTATAGTCCATTTCAGCAAGCATGGGTTGAGTGACAGCTGTCAGATCATTTATTCAAGTATTGTCTCTTTTTCACCTACAAATTACTCTATCACCTATTCTGCTGTCACCCAACTCATGCTACATAAAAAAGGCTATAATTAGTCAAATTGTTACAAACTCGAGGTTCTAATGGTAACGGCTTTCCGATCCTAAGGTCGTGGGTTCAAATTCGGTCGTGCACAAATGGATTTTTATGTTAAATAATTAATGACACGAATCATAGTAGTAGTTACAAACTTGAACAACCTGTATACTATAGAAAACGACACTGGTAATTGGAGCACTCAATTTGCGCGCCACTTTTCCGCCGCGTGCTTGACACGCGCCTCTATCAATTCTCTATGGCTATCTCTGTAATCTAATGTTTTGTCTGTGGTACCCTTTTGAATAAAGAAAACAATGGCTCCCGCGCTTTTAGTGCTTCGCTGATGGCGATATTAAATATTCATAATTTTGGAAACGGATTATATTTCGCTTCATAATGATAGTTATTTATTTTTAACGTAGGTACTTTTCATTTCAGGTATGTTTATGAATTGGTAGGTATATTGTAATAGGTCACAATTCAGAATCGTTAGATTTATGACACAATTAATTTCGACAATAAAATTCTTAGTTCAGTTTCAAAACTTTTGCCAAAAGCCTCCGAAGGACCGTTGACGTAAATCCTTAGACAGATTTTAAAAGGCATCCCAACTCCGAATAAAAAACATAAAATCCTTGTCGATGGATTAAGGCGCACGCTCCATTTCCAATTATATTTTTTCCACGGTCCGTTTTTTCGCAATTTTTTTAATAATAAAACTTTTTTTATCATGGACCAGGTGGGGACTGAATGCATTCTAATTGGGACGTCTTGGAGGCATCCCTTGAATAGTAAACTTCAGAACAATATCACAGTAGGGATCTTATATCCCGAATATGATACCTCTTTTCTTACGCTAGTCATTGGATCAATGCGTTTTTGTATAAAATGCGCGAAATACCTATACAATACGGTTTTCGAATCCTTGTTTATTTTCATTTTAAAATCCAGCTTACAGTTGGTATTATGTAAATTGAAGTAAAAAATCACAGCGCGCACAACAAAACGCGGATGGAAATGTGCCTACGGAGGAAAAAGTTACCTACATACGTACGTAAAAAATAATTGATTTACTGCGCAACTTATTCTGGCACATAAAATCCAGGCATTTCCTGTCCGATCCCGAACTAATTCAAAGAGGAAGAACATCCGCTCCTTTGTTAGAAACACATTAAAACGATGTTCCAGACTAATCCCCAAAAAGGAACTGTAACTAATCCATAAAAAATCTGAAATAAATCAGATCTATAAAATACAAAGATGACCTTCCGTCTACGACTCCGTAAAAAAACCTAACTCCATATTTCACAATTAAATTCGGCTACTGGTCATGGCCGAAAGTATACATAATAAATTTCTTCCTAAAAAGCCCCGACTGAAAAGGGCAGGATACGACACAAAAGGCGGGCTCGGGTACGAGAGAAAAAAAGAAAAAAATAAACTTGTTTATGGTCATTTTGCCGCCAACGCTCGGCAAGTTTAATTTTAGAATCTCTACTTACTTTTTTAAAAGAGGTAGCGTAAAAGGAGGTCTGGATGCGTCCAGAAACCTGTATCGGAATAAAGTATAAAGTAAATTACGAACTTGTAACAAAATAATGTCGCCCTATAAGCAGGTAGACGAGGCTCGATCGAATCTTTGATTTTATAAGATCTTGAGCAGGATGGCTGCTATCAAAGTTTATAGAACAACAATATTTTGAGTTTGTTCTTCTTATTTATTCTGCCTGGTTCCAATATTTTACTGACGATGGATCGTTCATTACCACAGCAAAATTTTCTTTTAATATTATGGCGCTTTTTGACAGATAACAACGTTGCTATGCTAACTACTAGTCGTGTCACTATAGTTCTTTCGAACCAGTGTGTGGTGAAAGGATTCAAAGTGCACCTCAAAGGCTCTTTTCACGCACTTGACACATAATAATAACAATAATAATAAATAACACCCAACAGTCACACACATATTTCTGAGCCCACACTAGGATTCCCTGTGTCGTGGGTATCAGAAACTACGAGTACCATGGTACCACAACACCCAGACCCGGAAGAAATATTTACAGAACATTCAAACATTTCGTCCGCAGCGGGAATCGAACAATTATCTACGTTCTACGACATGCCGGTTTCCTCACGATGTTTTCCTTTACCGTTTGAGAGTACTGGTATAGCGCACATGAATTTTTCGGTCAGAAAAATCCATTAGTGCACGACCGGTTTGAGCCTACGACCTTGTAGCCGCTACCACTAGACCACCAGTGTTCTCTATGCACTGGTAATGAACTATCCCGTTAGTAGAATATGGGAGCCCGGCACTAGCTTTTATAGAGGACATACCGAGTAAGTAGGTACCTCCAGTTCGTAAGTAACTTCTATCACGTATTCTAAGTACCTAAGTATTGAACTATACTCGAAACTGTTAAGCAAGGCATAAAGTTACAAATACCCACGACAATTTATAAAATCAACTACCTCCTACGTAATATACTAATACCCTCACGAATATGTACTTTTTTACATTAAAAAACATGTTAATTACACATTTTGCCAAATAACTCTGTACATTGAGAAATAAACTTACAACTCATCCTACTAATATTATAAATGCGAAAGTTTGTGTGGATGTGACGATGTATGTTTGTGCCTCAATCACGCCGTAACGACTGAACAAATTTGAATGAAACTTGGAATATACATAGTATGTGTGCTGAAATAACATCTAGGCTACTTTTTCTCCGGATATCACGCGAGCGAAGCCGCGGGCGGCAGCTAGTAACTCTATACATTTATTAACAGAAAGAAACTTACAACTAATACAAATATAATTGAAAAATACAAAAAAAATAATCGGGCTATCTAAAGGCCATTGCAAACGGTCTATAGATAGCTCACCTGATCTAGCTCTTCAGACTTATTTATTAAAAATCATAACAAAAAATAATTTGCCTTTATCACTGGTAGTCCTCGCCTTCCGACCATGCACAAATGGATTTTCTGTTCGAAAAAATTACGTACTATAGGTACCAGTACCAGATCTAGTATATTTACCGTTTCTAGGTAGCAATAGATGAAGTGGCCATATAACTAGCTACTGAAACTACTTGTGTGGAAAGCAAGGTACTCTCAAAATAATAGGTCGCAAGTATTTAAAGTGCACAATTTATTATCATTATCAGCATTAACAGGACTGTATCTACTGTAAGTACATAGGCCTCCAGCGCACAAAATTTAGGCCCTGCCGACTCTTCGTGTTCTTCAACCATCTCTTCAAACAAAATTGCATTAAAAAAACACAATTAAACAAATTCAAAGATTACAACAAACTTACACTGACTATCCAAATAAAATGATTGATCGGGATAACAAATACACCTGTGCACACAGAAAGAAAAAACATTTCATTCAAAAATTCGAAAACGGAACTGAAGAACGGACAAAGGATGCGCAGACCATAGAGTTCCCACGTCTTTTTTTTTTCTTAACGACCTATTGATGGCCAGTAGCAAAATTTATGACAGCTAGGTGCGAAAAGGAGGTTCTACAAATTGGGGTCAAATAAAAAATGATGAACTTTTCTGACATATTGTGTTGTTAGTAATACGTGTACCTAAGTAAAAATACTCTAAGCTAAACAGAGCTTCCTTCAAGCCACATGGAAGGAAAGTATCCTAAATAATCGTATGTACCTACCGTAGATATATTTTTTCACTGAAAGAAGACTTTATTTTAATTTAAAAATTAAAAACAATTCGAACTGCATTCAATATTTTTTACTAATCGCCTGCTGAACCGGGAATTGAACACGTCAAAATGTGAAAAAAAATAACATCCTGTAATTATAGGTACTGTTTGAAAAGTTTAGTAATAAGTATTTTTACATATTAGGCGATTGTTTAAAAATCTTTGGAATGCAGTTCGAATTGTTTTTAAATTAAAATTAAATCTTCTTGCAGTAAAATAAAAGTCTGATTGCATGATAAAAAAACTGGTCAAGTGCGACTTGAATTCGCACACAAAGGGTTCCGTACCATCGTACATTAAAAAAAATTCTTGGATGGGTCCCCCTTTTTTATTGTTTGCTGTTATAGCGGCAATAATTACGGTCCATGAGATACAGCCCGCTGACAGACGGACTGACATGACGGACGGACAGCGGGGGCTTAGTAATACAGTCCCGTTGGCACCCTAAAAAAGGACGGCTGAAAATCAAAATACTCTACGGAGAAAACTATTGCCTTCAAGAAAAGGTGAACTATGAAATAATAATGATCGCTTGACCATCATCATCAGCCGGAAGATGTTAGATGAGCCTGTGTGGTCACGTGTCAATTATGTCATGTCATTGTTTAGATCAGAGTGATCTAGACATAGCGAGTCGTTGTGTGGCCTCTGTATGAATTGACGGTCATCTTGCATGTCATCTTTGTTTTTCAATTTTTTAAAAACAATTTTTTTATTTAAAAACTCCCTGACAAGAGCTGGCCACAAGCTCATACGATCTTACCTACTTTATTGTTAAGTGCATACAAACGCAATAAAAAAATAGGTACCTAAAATGATTACGAGTACTCTCATCACTAATTCTTTTGAACCATTGAAGTGCCTTATGCGAAGATGGTAGGCAAAATTGATGAATAATTCAACTTCTTAAAAAATATTAAGTCGAAGCTTAAAAAACGTAGGTATAATATACTCAAACTATAATGAAAGGGTACAAGATTATTTCACGACAAATACTTTTTACGTTTTTTGAAACAAATTCCTGGCATTTTCGACAGCGTTCACTCAAAAGCATGAACCTACCTGATCGCAACAATGACTGATAGAAAATTAATAAACCGTATAAGAAGCCTCGACGCCATATATCCCACGGAGACATTTAAAAAATAATTGATAGAAAAAATATAATCCACGCCACGTCCCGTAGGGATTACACAACAAACGCATTTTTGGACCTGGCCACACCGAACGGGCTTCCAAATTCAAATTGAAAAAGTTCATAGAGACGCCTACAAAATATTGTTCAATCCATCCATAGGTACCTACTTTGGGGTTCCCTACTACTACTAGTCGTGTTATATCGAACCAGTGTGGTGAAAGGATTTAAAGAACACCTCAAAGGCTACTTTTTTTTCGAACTCTTCAGGTTCAACGACATGCCAGTTTCCTCACGATGTCACAGAATAACTAATAGTAAGAATTACGATGTTTTCCTTTACCGTTTGAAAGTACTAGTAGCTCAATAAATTCGAATAGAAAACGCTATTGGTGCAAGACTGGATTTGAATCCACGAGCCAAGATCAGGAGGTCATTACCACCAAACCACTAGTGCTCTAATTATGAAATTCACAAAAAATATAATATACCTAGAGAAGTAGTACCTAGGTCATAAGTACCTACCTAAGCATGATTTTTACACTAGTCTCATTTCATCTAGCAAAATATCAAAATTTTCATACAGGTTAATATAGCGTACTAGTCGTATCAGCCGTTTTCCCGAACTAGTGTGGTGAAAGGATTTAAATTGCATCTCAAAGCCTCCTTATAAAGCGCAAATCGCGTTGACGGAATAAAAAGGTAGTAATTTATGTACGGAATCCTCAAATTAACTCCGAAAAAAACTGTCATAGTGGGTAATAGAATCGATCGAAAAAGGTGTGCGATCGAATCAAATGTCACTGTCACTGTCACGAAGCAAGTGCCACCTGCGATCCAAATAGATGCGTATTTTATCACCACTCGATGATTTGGCAAATCTCACAATTGCTTGGAAAAAGATTTTCTGTTTTGATATGGGTGGACAACCCTATTGTGTACTATTTTCAAAAAATACGAAATTTACGAAAAAATTACCAACATGTTTTAATTTAATACCCGGTTTCAATATTCCAGTAACGGACGACACTGATGTGATGGCTTCACAGTCGTATAAAATTTAAGGCACTTTTGGTCAGATATCATACGATCCGACGTTCGTTACTACAATATTGTAATACACATACATATTATCAAACCTGCATCCCTAATGGGATGGGCAGAACTACAAGTAAACATAAGATTTATAGCCACTTCTGATTTAGTCCCAAAATGGATATGGTGGGTGAACCATGGTATTGGTGACAGGTGATCAGCCCATCGCCCACCTAAGTGGTCCATTCATTTATAGTTTTTCAGACAGTCTTCTCGTATAATTATTTTCCTCCGCTGCAACTTCAAGTTAATCTGAGAGGTAATTACACTAAAGTTTCCGATTGCGACAGTTTTTTCATGAATCACGCTTAGAAATACGATGCAGGTTATAATAAGATCCTGCGTATAAAAGGATTATTTCAAGGCGGCCATGACACTTGAGACCAACGAAAAAAGAAAAATAATTGTTGGGAGGATTAGCTGCCAGTGTCAAAGTGTTAAATATCGAACACAGTCTAATTTGACAACTGAGACTGAACGAAAAACTTGATCGGATGAGAAAAAAAAACAAATTTGACACATTTCTGTTGTGGCTTGACATTTCGGTATGTTGTCGTTTGAAAAGGTGGGATAGCTTAATGTTTGAACGTATTTTTCATGAAAAAGTATTTTATCTTTTATTATATGCGTAGGTAATCTAAATTTTAGTATTATACATTAATAACGATACGACTTGTGTTTCATTAGATTTCTACGTAGGTACATTGAATAGTGCTTTGCAAAATATTTCTTCCTAAGCATGTACCAAATAATGGCGGAGGTGCTCCTAACTTACCCTCACGAAAACATTAAAAGTAACTAGTATTACAATCAAATCTATCGGCATTTGCTACCTACAGCCATAAAAAACATATCTGTCATTCTTATACAAAACTGCAACGTCATCATACGAATCAAACATGCTTCCTATCTGATATAGATAATGGTATTTTGTCCTCAAACAATGCCATTATTCCAAGAAAAAATAACGATACTTGCATTCGATATTTGAATTAAAAAAAAAACAAATCATTCGATATTTGAATATAAAAAATAAATGTAGCAGACTAACCGGCGCGTTCGAATTTCGAGTTGGAATTGGGGCAGTCACCTAGGGTTGATACTCTTCTTACATTTTGTTTGGATTAAAAGTGACCTATATATTAATCCATGTCATGAACTACGTATATCCCAAGTTTTATTTAAATCGGTTTAGCCGTCACTCTGTGATTAAAGTACAAACATACATCCATCGTGTCATTTAGGCTTCGCTGTTTATTTGATCGAAGCATATCGGTAAGTATAATATTATTCGAACTATTTCATTTCGGGGTCACCATTGTACACTAACGTATACTTGAATAATTTTTGTATCGCACGCTTAAACCATCTTGGGACTTTGAATCAGGAGTGGCTGCAAGTTTTCCTATGATTACTTGTGGATCTGCCACCCTAATAGTGTTTTTTATCCTCTATATAATAAAAAGGCTGTTTTAATCAATTATTACATAATCTCCGAAATATTCATATTCGTTTCCGACTGGAGGTAGCCCTAATCATAGAATCCGACATGAATCGCGCACAAAATATTTTGAAGTTTGACAACTGTCACAATGGACGTCAGATGCGATTGGAATCAGTCGATGGCAGTAGAATATTTAATTAATAAAATAGAACATTTGAACATGATATTTTAAGACTGTGCAATAAAATTGGTAACTAAAGCCTTTTACCCTCTATAATACAGCGTATAATACATTTATACAGCGTCAGGAGGCAACTTTTACCTTCACAAACGGGACGCTGTAGTGCCCGGGACGAATTAAGATGGAGTAGGCTTGCCCAGCACCTATTCCATCCTCTCAGCTTAGTCGGCCTTGTCCGCAGGAAAGACATGGTCAATACGTGCGGAGCTGACTAAGCCGCGGGTTTCCTCACGATGTTTTTCTTAACCATTTGAGAGTACTGGTATAGCGCACATAAATTTTTCGCACAGAAAAATTCATTGGTACCTACACGACCGGATTTGAACCCATGACCTTAGGATTGGAAGGGGGGTCACTACCAACTAGACCACCTTTGCTCCTAAAAAGTTGGTAAAAGTTGCAACTAACAAAAATTAATAAAATTATTACTTGATTTTGGCACACATGCGATGCATAGTGGACGATTTCTAAAATTAATAAAAAATATACCTATAGAAAAAAAGTTAGGTACCTACCTATGTAATTTGAATTGCGAACCTCCTCCTTTTCTTAGTCAGTTGAAAATAAAACCGGCCAAGTGCGAGTTGAATTAGCACACGAATGGTTCAGTACCATCGTACCATGTAGTTTTTAATATGACTTTTACTATTATGATATTTTTAATAGCTTCGATGATCGACTACGTTAACAAAATGTTTCTAATGCCTCCTTGCATCCCTCATTTATTTTTATTATTTGTTACAGCGGTAATAGAAATACACACTGAAAATTTCAACTCCACCTCCATCAGATACCTACGTGTAACTGTGTTTCATTGAAACGTAGTTTAATTGAAATAAGTACAAAAACTTCTTCTAGCTCACTCATCATGTCACTGGTTCTCTCTTAGCCCTCTTAGCTTTACTGAAATAATAATAATAATAAATATTTGAGGACATATCACACAGCCCCAAACTAAGCAAAGCTTGTATTATGGGAACCAGATGGCTGATAGAATACATAATATACTTTTTTTTTGTAAATACATACTTATAATACACAATACTACAACACCCAGATCCGGAAGAAATATTTGCAGAGCATGCAAACATTTCTCCCGCAGCGGGAATCGAACCCGCGCCTCTTGCATCTCAGCCGAGCACTCGCCCGCCTCGCTACAGAAGTCGTCGATAATAAATAAGATAATAAATCGAAATAAGTAGATAGTTTGTGAGTCGGTATGTCGATGCGATGATGAAAGTGGAAGCTGAAGTGAAGATGTGAGCCCGGTGAACGTCGTCACGAAGAGTTGGTGGTGATGGAGCTCGCAGTGCAGTGATGTGCAGTTCTTGTTTCAAGTTAACAAAAAGGTCATGCGTATCTTGTTTCATTCATAACGGCGGAAAAAGACAGCCTCTCAACTGAGCAGAGTGCGCGCGAGCAGCAACAGCATCCTAAAAGTAATTGCAAGCAATTATGCGTGTCCTCTGGTGTGGAAGCTTTCCCAGAGGACGAAATATGTTTTAGTTATTAAGTACTAACCCATAAACTTAACTCTTACTAACACTTTGTGGGCCCTGGATGTCTGAATAAAGAACTTTTATTATAAGTATATATAAGGTCATAACGTTGGTGACTTAAAGTTTCTTGATTATGGTGTGCGTTTTCTTCCTTCCCTGTAATCCTGGTAATCCTGGTATTCTAAAAGGTATTTCATGGTACTGGTATGGTAAGGTTGTGAGGTAAGTAGCTGTGTCAGCTACAACGGTATCGCTATCAGGGGTGTGGATGTCAGCAGTTCTAGGGCTTCGGCCTTCAAGTGGCTTCGTCTACAATCGATCCAGCACTCTAGTTTTTGATATTTTTTACTTTCTGAAGTCAACTTTTTTCATCACATTTCAGGCTTAAGATATTTATTGGTCTCCCCTATGAATTAATATTTACTATTATTACTCTAAATTTAGAACACAGTAACAAAGACAAACTATAATAACATTAAAAACTTTAAGGTAATCGGTACCTATAATAATCTTACTTATATTATAAATGCGAAAGTTTGTGAGTTTGGATGTTTGTGCCTCAATCACGCCTAAACGGCTAAACGGATTTGAATGAAACTTAGAATGTACATAGTACATGTACTGGATTAACATATAGGCTATTTTTTTCCGGATAGCACGCGAGCGAAGCCGCGGGCGGCATCTAGTAAGAAATAAAAATGAGCTCAGTTTTTTATCTGAGTTCGCCTACAGATAGAAAATAGAGCTTAGATCACCGACCGCAGGTAAGGTCCCCAAAAGTCTGGCGACGTTACCTCGTTGGATAGCTATACTTATCCTTTGTCCGAGGTAAGCGCCAGCCCTTTGGTCATTGAATTATCTTATTCACTTACATGAGAAAAACTTAAATTACAATTAGATTTAGATTTAATGAGAAAAACTTAAATTACACTTAGATTTAGATTTAATAGTGAGCTAATAAATGAATTGCGGTTAGACTATTATGTAGGTAGGTACTAATAATAAATAACTAACGTACCAACCTAGGTTATTGTAATACCTAGTGTTTCTTCCACTGCCCTTTATTAGGTAGGTAATTATGTTATTTCTCTGCTGGACTGGGAGTAAAGAAAAAACATAGAATGCGTCCAGCTGCTTCTCTCCCCGAGCATGTCGTAAAAGTCGACTCAGGAGTACCTAGTATCCTCTCCTCACCAACTTGATGGACCTATATGGGCGATGGGCTGATCACCTGTCACCATGGTTCACCATATCCATCTTGGGAGTTTTGGATCAGAAGTGGCTGCAAGTTTTCTTATGATTACTTGTGGTTCTGCCCACCCCGTTAGGGATACGGGCGTGATAACATGTGCAGTAATTTAAGTTTGATGTCTATACTCGCACATAGGTACCTACGTTATATCACGCTAGTGACCCCGCCTTCCGATCCTAAGGTGGTGGGTTCAAATCCAGTCGTGTAGGTGCCATGGATTTTTCTGTGCGAAAAAATTATGTTCGCTATACCAGTACTCTCAAACGGTGAAGGAAAACATTGTGAGGAAACCCGCGGCTTAGTCAGCTCCGCACGTACTGACCATGTGGACAAGGCCGACTAAGCTGAGAGGATGGAATAGGTGCCGGGCCATCTTAATTCGTCCCGGGCATGACAGCGTCTTGTTAGTAAAGGTAAAAGTTGCCTCCTTACGCTGTATAAATCATCTGCTATAATCTACACTAATATTATAAAGAGGAAAACTTTGTTTGTTTGTTTGTACTGAATAGGCTCAAAAACTACTGGACCGATTTTAAAAATTCTTTCACCATTCGAAAGCTACATTATCCACGAGTAACATAGGCTATATTTTATTTTGGAAAAAAATAGGGTTCCGTAAGATATTTGGGTTTTTCGGACACAAGGTGTAAAAAATCAACCAGAAAAGTTACTTATTTTGCGTACGCTGCCTAAACTATAAAAGATAGAACCATAAAATGTTCTAATTAATTGTAGATCTTATAAATATCTACAAAAAGTCCGCGACACACTATACCCATCTATGTCGAGTGAGGCACAGCAACCATTTTTTTATTTAAAAATCTTGAATTTTTTTTGGACTACATTTAAACGCGTTTATTTTACTCATACACTAATATTATAAAGAGGAAAACTTTGTTTGTTTGTTTGTACTGAATAGGCTCAAAAACTACTGGACCGATTTTAAAAATTCTTTCACCATTCGAAAGCTACATTATCCACGAGTAACATAGGCTATATTTTATTTTGGAAAAAAATAGGGTTCCGTAAGATATTTGGGTTTTTCGGACACAAGGTGTAAAAAATCAACCAGAAAAGTTACTTATTTTGCGTACGCTGCCTAAACTATAAAAGATAGAACCATAAAATGTTCTAATTAATTGTAGATCTTATAAATATCTACAAAAAGTCCGCGACACACTATACCCATCTATGTCGAGTGAGGCACAGCAACCATTTTTTTATTTAAAAATCTTGAATTTTTTTTGGACTACATTTAAACGCGTTTATTTTACTCATGCTATTAATCCTTATCAAAATAAATGATTTCATCACTAAGAACAGTTTATGGAGATAATATTTGGTCTTTGAATGATTAAAATTGGACGTTTGGTTTTGAAGTTATGGCGAAATTAAAATATTACGATTTCTGCTGCACGACCGCTGCGTAGGGAGCCGACCTCGCGACTGACCGTGTCTTTCCTGGGTAGGCTTTTTGCAGCGGTAACCGACATCCACGCGGGCGGAGCCGCGGGCGACCGCTAGTAGATGATAAAAGGCCTTTATTATTATTTCTGATGGGTAGGCAGAGCCACAAGTAAACATAAGAAAACTTGAACTTCTGATTCAAAGTCTCAAGACGGATTTATGGTGAATCATGGTGACAGATGAACAGCCCGGCGCCATATAGATCGTTCATCGTGTTGGAAAGATGACTATGCAATTTGAATTTAGGTACTTATAATAATAAATAGCACCCAACAGTCACATACATAGTCCTGACCCCACACTAGGATTCCCTGTGTCGTGGGTATCAGAAACTACGAGTACCATGGTACCACAACACCCAGACCCGGAAGAAATATTTACAGAACATGCAAACATTTCTTCCGCAGCGGGAATCGAACTCGCGCCTCTTGCGTTTCTGCCGAGCAATCGCCACCGAGGCCGTCAAACTTATAAAATATATATCTATGTTTTTTATTAATTTAAAGGTGTCGCATAAATTGAAACCGCGGAGAAAGGATTTAGTTTTCATGTTTGTTTTAAGAAAAAGAATAAATAAATTCCTAAAGCAATAAGCAAACGCCCCTGTGAGCAAAACTATTACGTTCGAACTTTTTCCCAGGTTTACGCGGCGCGATAGGTATTCTCAAAAAGTCTTCCCTCATAACTTGTGATTTGAATAAAATTAGGGAGGCAAAATATTTAGGCAGGTACTCAATCAAAGTACTTACACTTTGATTGAGTACCTGCCTAAATAGGTACTTATTGTAACAATTACGACATTATGATACTTCATACAATGTAAGTAGGTATTTATCCTATGTACATAAAAACCAAGACTAGATTGTATGTAAGTAGCTACTAGAATAAATAAGTTGAGGTACCTACATATCATCATCATCATCATGTTCCTGCCCTTATCCCACTCTATGTGGGGTCGGCTCAGCATGATCTTTTTTTTTTGGATCATGCTGTAAGAGTTTTGGCTAAGGTGTTTTATGACCGGCCGCCTGCCTGACGTCAACCCTCCTTGGGAATACTTGTATTATTGAGGTACCTACATATAACTACCTATAATCCTACCTTTAATATGATATCCCTAAAGCTACGGATTGGATATAATGCCGTAAATGAGTGGCTTTGTATTGGTCTGGAAAAAAACGTATTACCGCCATCTAGTGGAATTTTAGGAGTAATGTTTTACAAAAGTTTGAAAGTTAGATTTGTGTGTCACTAGATGGCAGGTATTGAAACATATGCTATAAAATGGTACACACTCTTCGGATCCTTTTTAAAAAGTACATACATTATTTATACAAAATAAGTTACATTGGAAACTAAATAAAAATGCTATTAGATAGTTAGTTTAGGTTAAAGTTCGTTGGCTACATTTATGCGCCAATTACCTACTTTTATTTTTCCTTTATCTGGCAACACAGCACTGAAATCAAACATGGCGCGCGTTCACAAAATGCCTCAAATTTTACAATTTTTCCTTTTTACCTCGTTAGTTTTATGTTGTTATACTAGTTTTGTTGAAAGTGCGAACCAAGAACTAAATGAACAGAACTGGAAAGAAATGCTCGAAGGGGAATGGATGGTGGAATTGTAAGTAGAAGTTTGCCGGCACGACTAACGTGTCAAGATTTTTTCTTCAATTTATTGCTCGTTATTTGCGAGACTGGGATGCCCTTTGATCAGTCATGCAGCTGTTAATATCTATAATTGAAGCCTTGATATGGTTTAAATAGTTGCTAACACATTTCTGTCTGTGTTTTTATGGGTGTGTTGATTGGCTTGACATCCCACACTGTAGGTCAACAGCCACGGCAAGGTCGACAGGACCTATATACCGTTTCTAACACGGTTTTTGTGACGCATTGTATTGACATTGTCTCGGAACGAGCTACTAGTTTGGTGTCTCTACCTGAAAAAGTTCTAGAATGATTGGTATACTTACTAGGAAATGTGATTCATAGTCATGCTTTGTGAACCTAAACAAAAGTGCTAAAAATAACTGTAGTTAGTTACCTAAATATATCTTTGCTACACCTTGAAAATATCAAATTTTTTGAACCTATGATGTTTGAGTCCAGCACTACATTTCATTTGAAATCTATGAATTATGATGACATACATTTTTCTGTAAATACATACTTATAATACATAATACTACAACACCCAGACCCGGAAGAAATGTTTGCAGAACATACAAATATTTATGCCGTAGCGGGAATCGAACCTGCGCCTCTTGCGCTCATCCAAGCACTCGCCCACCACGCCACAAAGGTCATCAAATTAGATATACAAGACTGCATACTGTGACTTAAATCAGTCAGTAGATAAACAAAACAGGTGCACACTATCACAATCATGAGACTCATGACATCACCAATACAAGAATCCTATGATGTCAGCATTGAGAAATGTTTTACATTATTTGGCTGTATTGTATAATTCAACCTGTAATTAGTAATTAGCATTGGATATATAAAAATTCTTGGCGATGTAATCCTTCTAAAGTGAAATAAATGTGAAAGTTTGTGAGGATGTTTGCATGTTTGTGCCTCAATCATGCCTAAACGGCTGAACGGATTTGAATGAAACTTGGAATATATATTGTACATGTGCTGGATTAACATATAGGCTATTTTTTCACCGGGTATCATGCGAGTATAGCCGCGGGCGGCAGCTAGTCTATTATATAACAAGCATTTCTTTTCAAGAATGTTGTAATAAGATAGTTTCACAGACAAAAAAATATCAGTTTCATCTCAAAACTCAATAATTTTACTTGAATTTCAAATGAATCTGAATACCCGAGAATATTTGGTCTACTAGTATAAATAGGAAAGTTTAAAAACTTTTTCGTTGTTATTTTATAGATGTGATTGTTCTATCTAGTTGAATCACTAGTTCTTTCAAACCAGTATGGTGAAAATATTTAAAGTACGCCTTAAAGGCTTCTTTTGTGCACTTGACACATATTTTCTAGTTCTACGACATGCTGGTTTCCTCACGATGTTTTCCTTCACCGTTTGGGAGTACTGGTAAAACAAACTTTTCCAATAAAAACATCCATTGGTGTACGACCAGATTTGAACAGCCTTAAGATCGGAAGGCGAGGTGACTACCACTAGACCACCAGTGCTCTCTATAATATACAGATAGATGTGGTAATCTAAGGATATTTGTGCTTGAATTATGCTCAAAAAGAGTCAAGTCCTACCATCTCCGGTCTGCCAGAATGCCATCTCCTTGAGTCACATGTCTTTTTGGTCCAAACATCACTTAACATGTCTTGCCCAGTTCTATTCGAATCTAAGCTGAAAATGTCCGCCATTGTTTAGTGTCTTTGACAACTAGATTGACCTTATAGCTCAGTTGGTGGTGGCTCTGCCTTTTTTACATAAATTTATTCTATCAGCCATCTGATTGCTGTACTAGCTTTGCTTAGTTTTAGGGCTAGATGGCGCTGTGTGAAGTGTAAATTGATGTATTTGCAGCTTCGCACCATGGTGTCCCGCCTGCAACGCGCTAGCGCCGGCGTGGAAGGATCTCTCGGCGCGGGCGGAGCGCAAGGGGCTGCAGATCAAGACGGGGGCAATAGACGTCACCAAAGCGCCCGGCCTCAGCGGGCGGTTCGTCGTCACCGCGCTGCCAACCATCTTCCAGTGAGTATTGAACACTGGGAACATCACAGGATCTGTTGGATGTGGACATAGAGGGTACAACACAGGGTTTGCAAGTTGCTTTCGTCCAAGACGGGACCAAGGCGCCGGCCTCAGCGGACAATTTGTCTTCACCGCGCTGCCAACTAAATTGTAATATAAATAATTGAATTACGGTTTTATTAGGTTTTTGTAAACGTTTTAGGTTAGATTTTAGTTTACCTTTTTCTACATCGAATTTGGCTGGAGTATAGTTTCTGATATTTATTATAATCATCATCAGCCCATTAAAAGTCCACTTCCAGTCCAGCAGATAAATGTATTGTACCCTATCCGCAGCGTGATAGATGGCGAGTTCCGTCAGTACAAGGGTCCTCGCGACGCAGAGGCTCTGCTCAGCTTCGTGGAGCTGAAGCGCTGGCAGCAGACTGATCCCATCCCTTCTTGGAAGGCGCCGCAATCGGTGCAGATGTCTTTAATCTCAGAATTCTTCAAGCTGAGCCAGGCTCTCAGGGTACGTAGCCTTTTATCTTCCTGTTTTTCTGCCTCCCAGGCATGATTTATAAAAGAAATCCAGTGGCTACATTCATCCCGGAGCAAGACCACAGACCACAGAGCACATGCCCATGTCTCATGCCCATGTCTCATGCCCTCCGCCCATGCCTCAAGAGAACCTGTTTTAAGTTCTCTTAGTCGTGGGTATGACACAACAGAGAGGGGCGTGAGAAATGCTGAATATTAGGCCAATTTCGGGCTCAAGCCTAAAGAAAGAAAGAAAGAGAAGGAAACTATTTATTTGGTTCACAAAAAAAAATGTGAACCAAAAAGGCAACCACTCAGTGTGTGCTGCATAACATACATACATAATATCACGCCTGTTTCCCATAGGGGTAGGCAGAGATCACGGATCTCCATTTGCTACGATCCTAACATACTTTTTTCGCTTCATTCACTCTCATAACATTCTTCATACATGCTTGTCGGTTTAGGGTGCTCTTGACCTGGCCCTTTTCCATTCAAGCATTGATGAAAGAAGAAGCGAAACCTTCAGGGTATGTAGCCTTTTGGATCCTCTTAGATGTCCCCGCAGATCAACGTCCTGTGTTCACCCTCGACAGAGTCCCAGTAGAATTGTTGAACACTTGCACTTCATGTTTTTACTTTACTTTCAGTCCTAAAGAAATATACTTAGAATTCCATTTTTAGTGCAAGTATTTTATAGTATTGTTTATTGATTTCAGAGCGTCCACAACATGTTAATGGAGACGTACGGCCTGCCAACGTGGGGCTCCTATATCATTTTCGCAGTCGTTACTATCCTCATCGGAGCACTGCTTGGATTGGTGAGTTACAATTATCAACTATGAGAAGCCTTGGCCAATGTCATAGCTGTGGTTTTAGTACCCAAATTTTTTTTAATTTAATCAAAACTAAGTACAGTTTTTTGTTAATAGTGTTCTTAAACCTAAATTAAGTTTGTGCGAACACTAGGTTCTCGATAAAAATACATTATCTGCCTGTGCGCACAAGCGCCGAACAGTTTTAGTTAATCATTCAGAAAAAACTACCTACATAAGGGTGCTCCATTTTACGTGTTATCAGAGTCAAGTTTATTTAGAAAATATTTTTTAAGCTTATAATTTATATTTTTCGGGGTTAACGTGGTTCTTATTTCTAGCGGGATTTGATTAATTAGATGAGGGATAATGTATTTGGAAGATCTTCTTCCGTATACATTACGGAAATTGGGTTTAATCAGTTTATTATTAATAATACTTCTTGTAACTACAAAATATTTTTATGATTCCCAGACAACAAAAACTCTATTTCATTACACAAATGTTTGTCTTATTATTAGTTCGGCCGTTACGGCGTGATTGAGGCACAAACATACATCGTCACATCCTCACAGACTTTCGCATTTTGACGACCTCGGTGGCGTGGCGGGCGAGTGCTCGGCTGAGACACAGGTGCGGGTTCGATTCCCGCAACGGGAGAAATGTTTGTATGTTCTGCTAATATTTCTTCTGGGTCTGGGTGTTGTAGTATTATGTATTATAAGGTATGTATATACAAAAAAAAAGTATTTACTCGTAAGTATTCTATCAGCCATCTGGTTCCCATAATAAGCTTTGCTTAGTTTGAGGCTAGATGGTGCTGTGTGATATGCCCTCAAATATATATTTATTTAATATTCCAGATCCTGGTGTGCGTGATAGACCTGTTTTATCCTCCTCGTCGCACGGACAAGGTGCTTATCCCGCAGTCTGAGGTAGATAGCCGCGCCCGGGGCGACCACGACGCTAAGAGATCTGACGATGACCAGGTAGATAGATATCTTCAGAAGGAACTGGTGCACCGATGCTCGTGGATTCAAATCCCCTCATGCACCAATCGATCTTTCCGATCGAGAAATTTGTGTGCGCTGTACCGGGTACTCTCGAACGGTGAAGGAAAATATAGCGAGGAAACCGGCATTAGAATCTAAAAACAGTTCGAAAACATGTATGTATCTCCCTTAAAATATATGTCAGAAAAGTCCAAAAAGAAGTCATAATAATAAGCCATTTCTTTCATGTTTTTCAGCCTAGGTTTAATTAAAATCTTTTAGCTGGTAGTCATATTACCCAGTATACAATAAAAACTCTGAAAAACCTGTGTTACCATTAAATAATCAAATTTATGAGTATTTATCGGCAATTTCCGAAGGATGACAACGGGACCCTATTACTAAGCTTCCACTGTCCGTCTGTCTGTCAACGGGCTGTAACTCATGAACAAGAAGAGAATTTTCAGTGTATTTATATTGCCGCTATAACAACATAAAATAAAAATAAAAGCCCCCTTCCCCATATAAGACACATTTATGTACATGTAAGATGGTACGGAACCCTTCGTTTGCGAATTCGACTCTCACTTGACCGAATTTTTTTCATACATCTTAGTTTTGGGATGTAAGTACAGAAGTACATATGGAGTTTTGTCCATATATGAAGTGTTGTTAGTGAGTAGTTGTTGTTGCAGGAACTGCTGAATGAGGACATCGTGGACGACGCGGAGGGGGAGGCCGAGGGGGAGGGGCACGCCGGGGAGGGGGGAGGCAGCGACGCAGAGAGGAACTCTCCCAGCGACGTAAGTCACTTTTAGTTAGTACCGCTTTCAACTTATTTGATTGAGTGAAAAAGGAGATGGTTAATCATACTTAACCAGTTCATAAGAATGGAGTGAATGCAGAAATTACTGACAGGAAACTGGAACAAAAGATAATGCTTTGTCGATTCCACCTGGGGTGGGATAGAAGCAGGACGATGATGACCGCTTTCAACTTGTTATAGTACATCTCTTGTTCTTTTGTTACTCGTTTTATAGCACTGGTGGTCTAGTGGTGGTGGCCCCGCCTTCTGATCCTAAGGCCGGGGGTTCAAATAGGGTCGTGGATTTTTCTGTACGAAAAATTTATGTCCGCTGTACCAGTACAATCAAACGGTGAAAGAAAACATCGTGAGAAAAGAAAACCGGCTTTGTGCCAATTACACGTAAAGATCTTTTGACTGGCACAGTAGTATTGTAATGACATGTATCTCAAACACTTCAATCAATATTGTTTCTTTTTTCAGACATCAGACGACGATAAGAAGGCGACTGGCGACGCGGGCACGCCTGTGAAGGCCGAGCTGCGCAAACGGAGGCCGAGGAAGGCGGATTAGCCTTCCGAACTCGGCTAGGCACCACTACACCCATGGCGTGTCCACCGCCGCCGTCACCGAGACGTCACCGAAAACAACTGAACGTAACTCCACGACACTACACTTCGTCTGTTCTGACACTGTCACCGAGAAGCATATTGAAGTGTGATAAGGATCTTTTGGCACGCTAGGCCTCTGCCTCGAATCTTGCGGGACCGGGGCGGCGGCGGCGGCGGCGTGGGAGGGGGCGGGCAACGCAGACCCGTTCTCGAAACCAGCGGGCAGATCGCGCGGCACTGTAGCGGCGTAGTGTTGTGTTCGTGCTTTTGTCGTCGAGGTATTTGTTTTTATTCGCGAACGAAATGTCTGATGAAAAAGATTTGTTAAAGAGGTTTGTTAACAAACCGGCACATGCACAACACTGCAATGCAAACGCGCGGGCGGATACCGCTTGACTGGAGTGCACGCTCGTACGCTCGTTGCCCCCCCCCCCCCTCCCCCCCCCCCTTAAAAAAGCTACTTCAAGCCATTATCTCGTTTTCGGTGACGTCTCGGTGACGGAGGCAGTGGACTAACTGCGGCTACATTATCGTCCTACTAAGTCACTGGCTCGCCACTTGTCAACCAGTGTGGTGATTAAATTGCTCCTCTAAGAGGCATTTTCCGTGCGCCGGTGCAGTCACAGGATATACAAGAACGCAGAATGCGCAGTATCACTATAGTGTAGCCGCAATGTAGCTGAATACTTTGAGTAGAGTTAAATTCAGTAGAAGATGTTGGAAAATCAATTCTTGAGTCGCAGTTTCAGAGTCCTCGGTGACTTAACTTCCATGATCAGGAGCTGCCCAA
Organism: Scotopteryx bipunctaria; assembly: GCA_949320045.1. NCBI lineage: Eukaryota > Metazoa > Arthropoda > Insecta > Lepidoptera > Geometridae > Scotopteryx > Scotopteryx bipunctaria. The sequence goes on from OX439466.1 coordinate 1,983,007, forward strand.
GTCTAACGGACAAGCCTCTAAAAAATTACAATATTACAAAAGAAATATAAAATATGCTAGGTACGAAAATTGATTCACAATTAGAAGTTCAGAGGGAAGATATATGGGACACTTGAGACACTGATAAAAATCGTAAGGTTTGGAAAAACTAATTTACTCTCCCCCGAATACTCAAACGCGACTCTAGAGTTGAACACGTCTCAAATCACGACTTTTTTTTGACAGTTTTTGATGAAAATCTGTCAAAAACTCGTCACTTGAGACATGCTCAACTCTGAGATACGTTTGAGTATTCGGGGGTTTGTCACTAAAATTTTAATTTGATTAATCCTGAATATCAGGATTTACTAATGAAGTTGTTTGCGCTAATTAGCGGAGATTTTTATCTAAGTAGAATGCATTGTCGGCTATTTGGCGAGAGAAAAGTAAGGGAATTGCCTGACTTTCACTTAGTCGCGTACTAGGTGTTGTGGGGCTACACATCCTATCATACTGAAGTAATTATTTTCTATATTGTCTGTCTATTTACTATGTACGAAACTCCAAAACAATTTGGTCGGTCGGTTAGGTCGTTTTGAAATGAAACGATCACTATTCAGAGTAGAAGCAATATCTGTTTCTTGTATCTATTATATGTTATTTGTTTTTGCCCCACTGCGAAGGAAAGGAGTGTAATGTTTTGACTGTTATCATAATTTTATTGTGCAATGATGCTGACGTATGACGTCTACTAAGACCAAAGAGTGGGGCAAAAAAGGCTAAAAAAGGCAATTCAAGTTTTTCGATTTTATAGCAAATCCTAGCAATTCCTGTAATTTTCTTTGTGTTTATGTTCGTATGAGCTAGTGGCCAACTCTAGTGACGGAGTTTTTAGGCCGCCTAAAGGCCTCCGTCATGGCTTAATGACTTAAAAGCCTGGACCAGTAACTGTTTAACGTGCCTTCCGAAGGACGGATTTTTAGTAAAATGGTCCGAATCGTAGGTGAATCGTACGCAATTAGATTCAGCAGCAGATCAGATAGTTGCCTTTTTAACTCACCAGGTGTGTTGAAATGTCTAGTATATTTTCCCTCTGACATTAGATGCTTATAAATAAGGTCGATAATCGCATAACGATTAGATAACAAATGTTTTGAAGACTGGATTTAAGTTTGGTTCAGTCTAACGTTATAATTTTTAATGCATGCGTTCATGTGTTTTTTTTATGATACACCAAAATTAGTATAAAATTGTGGTCACTTTTGATGAAGTTTCTAATGACAGTTTTAAAAGAAATTAAACTACTGCCAATAGGAGCTTTTTCAACTGATGCCGCGTCCTAATATTCTGCTAACGGAACGTTTTTATCTGTCGAAAGGTGCCGTATATTTTTAATGAAAAACAATGTTACTGTGCTGATGAACGGTCTGTTGTCCGTTTGTGGAATATTGGAATCGGGCGTGCAGACTGCCTATGATTACTTTTGCACAACCACGGTATGGTGAATGGTCAATTTTATGATTTTTGTATGTGTTTGTTATGGAAAGTATTATTATCATTTTTTATATAAAATATCTAGTTATATTTAGGTGTTTCGTAAATGAAATATAACCAAATCTCCTGCATTGTTACAAAATAACCAAGTCGCCGCGCATTTATTTATTTTTAAATGTAATTTAAACACAAATGACGATATTATATTCAGTTTATAATTTAAATAAAACATTCCGGCTTTTAAACGGCTCAAATATTCGCTACGTACTTACGAGATTATATTTTAATTATGTAGGTATAGTAACTTGCAATAATCGCTTTTAAAATAATTGTATCAAAAAGTTCAGTAGACTTAATCTTTGTAGTAATGAACGAAAAGAATGTGAAATAATGGAGGTCATATGCGAAAATTGATGATTATAATTCCTGCCTACCCCTTTAGTATCCGAGGTTTTGAATATCTAGGGTATTCTAGATGTTTTTCATATTTTTGTCAATTTTCGCAAATGGAGGTATTTACGATATTGTTAACAAAAAATTGCCTTGTACAAAGACTTAAACATTGTTTTAAGCGTTGCGTTTAACTATTGTATTGACTTAGTGACTTGCTGAAATAAATTGTATTTGTAACTAATTAAGTGTTATTTCATTTCACAGTAGCTTTTTAGGGTTCCGTACCCGAAGGGTGCAAACGGGACCCTATTACTAAGCCTCCGCTGTCCGTCCGTTCGTCGGCGGGCTGTCTCATGAACCATAATAGATAGAGTTGAAATTTTCAGTGTAATTTTATTGCCGCTATCCTACTATACTATAAATGTGAAAGTTTGTGAGGATATTTGTATGTTTGTGCCTCAAATTACGCCTAAACAGCTGAACGGATTTGAATGATAAACCCAAGGAGGGTTGACGTCAGGCAGGCGGCCGGTCATAAAACACCATAGCCAAAACTATTACAGCATGATCCAAGGATCATGCTACCGTTGTGCCGACTCTACATAGACTGGGATAAGAGCAGGAAAATGGATGGATGGGATTTGAATGGACAATAAGATACCTATTTTTCTTATGGAACATGTGTAATATTTTAATTTCTTAAATTGTTCTATAGGAAAAGATAAATAAGACCTACGAAGTCTACGATTATCTTATCATACTGGCCTCTAAAAAATAATAATAATTTACTGTGGCCTGAGATTGTGGCACTTGTCAAAGTGACTAACTTGATTGTCGCAATAAGATAAAAATGTCCTCTAACTTGAGATTGGCAGTAATGGTTGTTCGCCGCTACTATACGACCGATTGCCTGTTATATTCATGGTTATGGTTAAAATAGAATAATTGACATTATCAGTGTCATTAGCTTCTCATGGAAGATTTTGGGAAAATCGGATTCCTATTTTGTTATACGGCATGAAACTCAGGTGAAAAGCTACTATATAGTTCTATGGAAAAAATTAGGAAGAATATGTGTAATTTTGTTCGATGACGTCATGTTCCATAGAACAAATGGGAATTACCCCTTATAATAAGGCAATTCTCAATACTGCCCTCCTAGTGAAGAACTATGTCAAACATGTTTTGAAGAAAAATGAGAACAGAATGTTGTATTTTGTTAGGCGATTCCGAATTATGTACTTATTTACTATTTTTTGTCAAAAATGATAGGTTACTGCGTTCTTCACTAGGAGGGCAGAATAGCCGAGCCCAATAAAAACAAAATATTTCTTTCAAATGTTTTATTCAGATATTTACATGAAATTAATTCAGATTTAAATTTACAATATAAATAAAAATAGTATACATAGGGAAGATACAGGCTTCGCGCTTAGGATAACATAGAACAAAGAGCTTAAGTTAAATAAATAATTTTGTGATTATAGGTAAACTAATAATTCTGATTTTAAAATGGTACCTAACCCTCGAATACTCAAACGCGACTCAGAGTTGAGCACGTCTTAACTCACAGTCTGATGAAAATCTGTCAAAAAAATATCGTCATTTGAGACGTGCTCAACTTTGAGATGCGTTTGAGTATTCGGGGGTAAGCGGAGTTCTTAGACCGAATCTAATCAAAATAACTATGATTACACATACTAATAATCTAGTCACTAATTATTTCGAACCACTGTGGTGAAAATATTCAAAGTGCGCCTCAAATTCTCCTGATTACACATTTAAATTAGACAAAGACAATCTTCCTGAGGGGAGTAGGCAGTGTTTTCTTGGAACTAACCCCCGAATACTCAAACGCGGCTCAGAGTTGAGCACGTCTCAACTCACGGTTTTTTGTCGGTTTCTGGTGAAAATCTATCAAAAAAATCGTCGTTTGAGACGTGCTCAACTTTGAGATGCGTTTGAGTATTCTGGAGGTTAATAGTTTGTCTAGACTTCAACAATACATTTTATTTGGTTTAGTAAGAATATTAATTTAGTTAGATAAAAGTATGTAAGTAGTTAATTATAAATGTAGCATATTCTAAGGTTACAAGAAGATATCATCAACTTTTTAGAAGTTGGACTAAGCAATTTTTGATTAGATTCGGCCGAAAAAACAGACCAGAAGCGTGCAAAATTACGTGATTATAATACATTATTGAGATAGAGGAAGAATTACGTAGAATATTGTCAAATTGAGTGCATCTTACTTATGTCGCAAATACATTCAGATAAAATTGTTTTGTTTAAAATTTCCAGATTATAAAAACTGAGGACTAGCTTAATTAATGAAAAGATATATCGAAGTTTTTAAAAGATAAATGAATTTCACTGTATTTGCTACATAAATAAGATTTACGTTAAATTATTTTCGATTATATATAGAATGCAAACTTTTTAATAAATTCATGCAAAATCTACTCTCTAATTCAATACAATTTTTATTACTAGGGGATAACATTACCAACAATTTTTTTTAACTTATCCATTGTAATTAATCGCCAAATTTATTAATTCATAAGTATTTTAATAACAATTGACAATATGTTAGAGAGGTGACACGGAAGTTATCGACTATCGATTGTTTTGTGGCAGTTTGTCTATCGAATAACCGGAATGTTTATTGAATGATGGATGATGGATTTTTATTATTAGGACGATACAATTGTAAAGATCAATGGCCTCTTTCATGTAGGTTTTTATTAGATATTTGTTAGTAGTAATAAAGGACCCCAGTCAAATACTTTTATAATGCCTAAAATTTTTTGTTGCAATGTAGTTTTCATAAGAAAGATAATAAATCAGGTTCAAAAAATTTCAAAGCTTAAAATAAACTATTGTCTGTTTTCATCAACAACGAATCTTAAGTGACAATCAGTATTTTATTTAGTGATAAAAAAACAAAAGTTGTTGGTGAAAACAAACGAATTTACTAAAACTTACATTAAATAATTTTTAACATACAGGTAATCGATTTATGGGACACTTTAACGCGAAAATTGAAATGATGATTTCAACTTTTAAATACAGATCTTTGGATAATCCATTTAATCTCAGATTTCAAATTATAAAGCGGCTGTTTATTCATAATAAGCCACAAATGTCACAACAATATTTGTTTAAATTATTCTAAAAAAAAATCTCATTTTCTATTCATAAAACTAGATTTTATACTTAAAATATAAAACAAAATTAATACGTCAAAATTGTCGTAATAATACATTTCGGTTGTAAATAACAAAAAAAAGACTAGATTGTTAAAATTACATTTAAAAAATATTTCTTAGTGTTAGTTGACATAAATTAGATGAGATACATTTTCATTGAATTTGTCATATCATATCAGACAAGTTAGGTTTTGAGAGAGCTATAATCAAAAAACAGTACTAAATTAGAAACAAATTTTCGTTATTGTGTTAATAGCCAGTTAAATCTACTCGGCGGATTATACAAATAAGCTTAATAACATTTATAATACGCGTCAATAATACAAGGGTAAATAATTTACAACTAAATCGTCGATCTTATTTGGTTGAACTATGAGATAATCGATCGTAAGCAAATAAATATATTTTTTACGAATTATAATTTAAAATAAGCTTACTATATCGAATCATACATTCGATAACTATTATCGATATCTGCGTATGAATTTGCTACAAATCTATTTCGTTAACTTTAAAATCTTAAAAAAATTATTTTAAGAATATCTTTAGTTACATTTAGCCAAAATTACAGAAATCTAGCCCATATACTTGTTTATAACGACTAGCCACTAGTAATCTATTCGTTTGTAATTCCTTGGTCGGACCGACAAGGTTTTGGCAAAGAACCAGTGTGGTGAACGATTTTACTGCGTCTGATAGTTTAATGAAGCATCTGATTGTGGCAGTGTTAGTTTACTTAGAAACGTCTCTCGAAATCTATCAAAAATTAAACAATGTTTAATGTATCATCTCTTTCTGAGATAATGACAAATAGTGACAGGGCGAATTTTAAACAGTTTTAAGTTAACTTTTATAAGTAAGAGGTTTAGTATATTCGTTTTGATTGATATTCCGTGGAACAAAAACATGAAATAATAAAATTCGTGGTGTAAGGAATTAGTGTGCCTTGTTCTAAATAGTGATATTGGTAATCGATTATTTTCATAATCGATTAATCGATAATTTTCATTATCGATAAATCAATTATCGAACACCACTAAAAACTTATGGCTTTAACTATTATACATTAACTTACTGCTATTACTAGTTATCTTGGATGTCTATTTACGTGGATATATCTCCTATAACAATTATGATATCATAAGCAATAAAAATGTTCATTAGTTGATTATAACTATAATTTATTTTAAGTTTGTTCATTCTAATTGACCTACAAGCCACATTGGGTACCTTGTAATGCGTCTACATTATACAATACTTTTAATTGTACCCGTTACGAAATATACGATTTTTATTTAAAAAAATGTTTTTTTTTACATTATAAGGATTCGGCAAACTTTTCGAGCAAAAAAGTATAGCCAAGGATATAATTTTCGCCAAATTACAGTAGTGTAGAACATTTTCTCTCTTCTTATTCACAAAGATAGTGAAGAGGATTGATGGCTAATAAATAAATAGCACAAAACAAGACATACATAGTCAAATAAGGGATAGTATCCTCTCCAACATGATGGACCATCTTTATGGGCGATGGGCTGATCATCTGTCACCATGGTTCACCATGGGACTTTGTATCAGGAGTGGCTGCAAGTTTGCTTAAAATATTATGAAGAATAATAACAGTGAGTATCTAAGTATTGTTTAAGTAGACGCATAAAAACATCTATTATACTTATTATCATAGAATGGAAGGTACATTTTATTATGATTATTAATATGCACAATATAATATAATATAATATGCATTACACGCAACCTCTGCAAAATAATTTATATTAATATAATTTAATCTCTTAGGAACCAAATACAGATAAAACATTTTATTAAGTAATTTTTTACTATATTTTACAAAAGCATTTTATGCATATTATTCTGTAAAAAGTTAATTTTCGCCTTTCGCTTAGTACCTGGATATGTTGTGGCGCAGCTATTCCATGTCACGAACTATAAATATTCCAAGTTTCACTTTTAGTTTTTCTGGCATCATATTGATATTAGTGGAATATTTATTTTACCAAAATTTGACTACAGCAAGGAATACTAAACTTATAGCATTCCTTGTTATCACGTATATATTAGAAAAAGCTGGCAACATTTTAAGTATTTCCAAATTATGTTTAGTTTAATAAAAGGCTCAACTTCAAACTCATAAAATGCTTGTGTAAAATGTAGTCTTAAAAAGCGTACATCACTCAGGCGATTATAAACTTTAATTATATTAGCGTAGCGTCCAAATTGCAACGTCCATCTACATCGGGTGGTTTTTAATACAAGCTCTTGTATTTTTTGGTGTACATTTTGTATAACATGAGTATATCATATTAAGTTCTAATGACGCAAACCGATTTCGACAATTCTTGTCCGATTGCGAAGTTAATTACAGTATAAAATGAAAATGTTGTCTTACCAAGTAAATGATATTAAAAATATTTTTAGATCTAGGAAAATTTGTGCTAGTAACGAAAATTTTTAATTCAACTAACGGATTCCGCATTCCATTCGACATTACCATTCTCTCATTTCATAATAACGTAAATTTTATTGTTTTTTGTACATTTTGGAAGAAACTAGCTTCCACAACACAGGGAATCCTAGTGTGGGGCTAGTAAACAAAAAATGTTTTGTGTACATAGCATTAAGGTTCATCAATAAATTGTTTATTATTATTTATTATTTTTATTAAATACTGTGTGCAGACAAATTTTAAAAACTAGATTTAGTGCAATTTACTCGGTAAGAGAAAAATTTCATTTCGAACATGCAATAAAATAGTATTATAATAAAGCTTATAGTAAAAAAACCCAGCACTAAGGAACATTAACACTTAGTCGTGCCGCGCCAAACTTATAGTCCTTTAGCAGAAGCATGCGTAAAGTCCACTCATGTCGAACGGCCACGCCTGCATCTGGCTACTGGAATATATACTCAGTATAAGATAATAATAGAGGAGGGGGGGATTAGCCTAAAGTTAGCTCCAGTGACGGATAAGTTGGAAAGCAATAGGTTAGCGTGGTATGGACATGAGAAGGGAAGAATGTCATGAGACGAGAAGAGTGTTAGATATGGATTGGATGTGGAAGGATATGTGGGTAGACTAAAGAAAAGATGGATGGACTGTGTGAAAGATGAAATGAGTAAGAAAAGAAGTGTTAAGATGACAGAAATGGAAGAATATATGTTGTATAAGGGTACCTACAAGAAAAGAATAGAATGAGATTTATTTCAAAAACAATATAAAAATAGACAAAGGAAAAGGAAATGTGTGACGACCTCGGTGGCTTGGCGGACGAGTGCTGAGACACAAGAGGTGTGGGTACGATTACCAGTAAAGTCTTGGTGTTATGGTATGGTACTCGTAGTTTTTGATATCCACGACACAGAATCCTAGTGTAAGGTACAAATAGTTTATTTTGGAACAAAATATACACGGGCACATAAAATAACATAATTAGTACACGATGATAGCTGCAGTAAGTTAAAAACTGTGTCGCAATTATCAACGCCCACCTCCAAGACCACGGAGCGTTAAGTTCCTTACAAAGAAAATGACTAAAATTTGTTTTAATACAATTTAAGTACAGTCAGAAGGTCAGAACTTTGTATGTGACTGTTGGGTGTCAGTTTAGTATTCTGCCGTCCGATTTCTAAAAGGCCGCTAAGTGACAAACCCAAAATTTTGGCTACGAGCAAAAACGTGAGAAATTTTGTTTTCTAGACTTTTTGAAGACTTAGTTTTTATTGAAATACCAAAATGTTTTGTATTTTATAAGCTTGAAGTGTATATATTGCATTAGAATACAAGTTTATCTTGTGATTTTTTTATTTAACTTTTTGTGTTTCAGTAATGTAAAATGAGTTAACCGTATTTTAGAATTGAAAAAGTCCAAAACGGATGTAGATAGCAGTGTACGTGCTGCTCAAAATCTCAGTACTTATAAATGATAGAAAAATATGACGAATACTGGTCGATAGACAAAAAAAGCGCTTTCGCCCAGTACATAAAAGTCAAATTTGAACAAATGTCACTTAAAGGCCTTTTAGGAATCAGACGGCAGTGTTATAATAAGCACTCACCATCAGGGGTCGTGGGAGTGCGGTGGCGAGGCGCCGGCGCTGGACTCGCCCGAGTGCGGGTTCTCTGCCGGCTCCGCGCACACCTGCGAGAAAACGGACAACTGCGCAACTTACTACAACTACATCCAATACTGTATACCATTTTATACAAAAACATCTACGACTCATGGAATAGGCTGTGCGATGATTTACAGTCAGTCAGTAAAGTAAGAGTTTTATATATTTAGATAGATTGAACTAGCTATTAAAAGTCGACTAAGGGATATTATCCTCCAACATGATGAGATAAGCAAGTATTCCCAAGGAGGGTTGACGTCAGGCAGGCGGCCGGTCATAAAACACCTTAGCCAAAACTCTTACAGCATGATCCAAGGATCATGCCGACCCCACATAGTGGGATAAGGGCAGGAAGATGATGATAGATTAAACTAGCTTCCACCCGCGACTCGGCTCGAAATGTAACTCTATGTAAAAAAAATCTGGTCGATCCGTTGCTGCGTGAAAGAAGGTCAACAAACTTACAAACACCTTCGCATCTACAAAGTCAAGTTTGTATGGGGAACCAGAAAGTTAAGCAGCGTCGGGGGCGGTCAGTACTAGGATGGGTGACCGTCAGGGAACACCGCGTGATATTGACTTTTTGCACTTCAGTTTTTTACATAGAATTCCACGCTAAGAAACTAGATATATCTACGTATTTGCTTGAACGACATTTAATGGAAACTGATGAAAATTGTTAGCAATAAATCAAGGCAGAAGCTAGTGCCATCAAAAGGCATGTATATCGCAGTCTTAAAGGAGTCTACTTACAATAAGGTTTAATACAATTTTATTACAATATAATGTATTTTTAAAAGTACCAAGAAATTAGTTTAATCGGGCAAAATGACCTACTTACGACAATAGAATAGATACTTTACGAAAATAGTAAAAATAAATTTTCGATAAAAAACATGCACAGCCAGTAAAAATATCCACGTTTTAGTCAAATACCCATGTTTTTAACTAAAAATATCCATTTGTGTGCAAGCATGATGACCCACCTCAAAATTAACTTTCCTTGTTCAGCTGTGGGGCGATGAATCAATGAGTCATAAGTTATTAGTCTCACTGCCGCGCTCAGAGGCTACAATACTTTTTAATAGGTCATTAAATGGGTGCACATATAGGCAATGTAATGTCGTAGTTTAAGGTTTTTAATATGATGATTGTGGCTAAAAAGAGTGGGCTAAATTGAGATTTGGTTACATCTATGTCACGTTTCGCTGTCGCTTCATACATTTTATGGGTTTAAGTATGAACATGAACAAATGTCATGCCATGATAAAATCACACACAAAAAATATTTGTAAAATGTACTTATGTAGCACTAATTCCACCGGCAACTTTTCGTGTCTACACGAATAAAAAGCAGCAAAGATGCTATGCTCATTCCAAGATTCATTAAAATCGGTAGAACCGTTACAGCGTTTTTAAGACTCAATAGAATAAGAAACATAATAATTTGCGAATGACATGTGACAAAATGAATGAAAATCTATTTAACACACACGGTAAATTCAGTAATCAAATACTATAGCAACCGATTGTGCAGACAATTTCAATGACCCATTAAATACCATTGACATCTCTGAGCGCGGCCACAGTCAACACAACAATGATAGTTACCTTAAGTACATCATGCAGTGAGCTCATGCTCCCGAGGCTTAGTGGTGTGATGGACCGCTCTAGGAGTAACGATCCACTTCCTTGAGATCCGCCGCCTATCGACCTGCAAATAAAACAAATATATTAAAACTAGTGGATTAACAAGAAACTTTTTTTCTGACAAGACATTATTATTAACTAGCTGCCGCTCGCGTTATACCCGGATAATACAATTATTACGTCATGTAACACTGGTTGGAATATTGAAATTGAATAATGAAACTTGGAATATTCATAATACCAGCACAAATATTATGAATATTCCAAGTTTCATTCAAATCCGTAACTAAGATTACCATAAATGGACCATAGACTGTCATTGAAAATTTCGATATGCTGGAACTCGTGGAGGAAAGCAGAACATACAAACATTTCTCCGTTAGCGGGAATCGAACCAGCACCTCTTGCGTTTCAGCCGAGCACATCACTCGTTTCCTTATTGGAATAACTCAACAGAACCAGAGTCATGTTTACGGGGGGTAATAAGCGGAAATTTAGGCATTATGAACTTAGCCTTACCCCGGAATACTCAAATGCATCTCAAAGTTGAGCACGTCTCAAATGACAATTATTTTTTTGAGAGATTTTCATCAGAAACTGTCAAAAAACCGTGAGTTGAGACGTGCTCAACTCTGGAGTCGCGTTTGAGTATTCGAGGGTTAGCCTTAGAGTACGAGATATGCGAGGAAAGGGTTTGAAAGTAGGTGTAGTAGAAGTAGTAGCAGTAGGGTAGGATCGTCACCTCTCCATAGTGCGGTGGTGTGAGAGCGGCGGCGAGGGCGGGGCTTCCGGAGCCGGCGGCGGACCTTCCCTCGGCCGCTGACTACGCCACGAGCCTGACAATGTCACATTAACAAATAAATATGTGTAGACATTTCACACAGAGCCATCCAGCTGAAGCTTGTACTATGGACACCAGATGACTGATAGAATAACTTATATACCTTTTTTTTGTAAATACAGCCCAGACCAGGAAGAAATATTTTCAGAACATGCAAACATTTCTCCTGTAGAGGGAATCGAACCCGCGCCTCTTGCATCTCAGTCGAGCACTAGCCCGCCGCGCCACCACATACACAAACAAATTCATGCTCGGGGAGAGAATTCTATGTTTTTTCTTTATTCCCAGCAGAAAAGTAAACAGGCAAACTTTAACTTCTTATAATAATAGCGTAGATAATGTAGGACTCAAATGTAATCAAATATATTTATAACATGATATAAAGGTTCTTATGAACTAATTGCAAACGATGATAGCTGCAGTAGTTGAAAAACAACTAACAACGCCCACCTCTTTAACCAATGGTTGTTCCTCTTTGATCCACAACAGTTACCATTATATTATTATGAATCATACAAACTCAATGAAAACATGTCTGCTAAATGTGTGTGTGTGTGTGTGTGTGTGTGTGTGTGTGTGTGTGTGTGTGTGTGTGTGTGTGTGAGACTATAGACTGTAAATACCGTTATAAGATCCAGTGCCGTGGGATATGGTGAGCGGAGATGTTCGCTTACTGCTATCCCGACTGCTGTACATCTGGATCTAAAACAATAAAAGAACCGATCAAGTGCGAAACGAATTCCCACGCGGAGGGCTCTGTACGATGGTGCATTAGAAAATGTATCTTGTATCCCCATTCAAGAAACCTTTTTTAATGTACATAATGTACATACATACATACATCATAACTGTATCCCTAATGAATTGGGCAGAGCCACAAGTAAGCATAAGAAAACTTGCAGCCACTTCTGATTTTGTCCTAAGATGGATATGGTGAACCATGGTGACAGGTGATCAGCCCATCGCCCATATAGGTGGCCCATTTTTTTATGTGTTTCATTATTTGTTGTTATAGAGGCAATAAAAATACACACTGAAAATTTCAGCTCTCTTCCTATAACGGTTCATGAGATGCAGCCCGCTGACAGACGGACGGACGGACAGCGAAGGCATTCGCCCCGTTGGCACCCTTTGGATACGGAACCCTAAAACGTTCCTAAGTTCGAGGAGCTCATGAAATTGTAATTTAAATAATTAGATTACGTTTTTATTAGGTTTCTGACAACATTTTAGGTTGGATTTTAGTTTACCTTTATTCTACATCGAATTTGATAGGAGCACAGGTGCCGCAATATTGCGTTGCTATGGATAAGACACAAAACTATGATGGATGGCACAAACAAAGCAAGGCCTATAGTATACCCAACAGTGAGTGAAGTCAGGAAAAAACTTAAATTTTAATTATTTGTGGTCATTTCAAGCAGCGCCTAATCTAGCCCCAAACTAAGCAAAGCTTGTACTGTGGGCACCAGATGGCTGATATATTACTTTTTTTGTAAATACATACTTATAATATTTACTACAACACCCAAGCCCGGAACAAATATTTGCTAAACATACAAACATTTCTCCTGTAGCGAGAATCAAACCCGCACCTCTTGCGTCTCAGCCGAGCACTCGCCCACGCCACTAAGGTGGTCAAATGATGTGGATGAGGATGATGGTACCTGAGGATGTTCATCTGCAGTCTCCACGGTGGTGGGCAGGTCCAGGAGACGCTGGGACTTGATGCCGTCCCCCGGGCCCATGTGAGACAGGTGGGTGAAGTGACTTGGAGCAGATATGAGACGCGACCTGCCTTCAGACCTGCCAAACAATTTTATTTCACAGTGCTCATGGACATAATCCTTACTAATATTATAAAAGCGAAAGTTTGAATGTATGGATGCTTGTTACTCTTTCACGCAAAAACTACTGAATGGATTTTAATGATACTTGGAATTACATAATACGTGTGCAGGAATAACATGTAGGCTACTTTTTATCAAGGTAGAACGCGAGCGAGGCCGCGAGCGGCAGCTAGTATTACATAAATAACAAATATTTGAGAACATTTTACACCATCTAGCCCCAAACTAAGCAAAGCTTGTACTATGAGAACCAGATGGCTGATAGAATACATATTTTATACATATTTTTTAAATACATACTTAATAATACACTAGCCGACGCCCGCAGCTTCGCTCGCGTGGTACCATTTCATTAGTCTTTTCTTTGTTCTTTCTCGCAGCTTGGCACCACAACACCCAGACCCGGAAGAAATATTCACAGATCATGCAAACATTTCTTCCGCAGCGGGAATCGAACCCGCGCCTCTTGTGTCTAGGCCGAGCACTCACTCGCCACGCCACCGAGGTCGTCGGATTAACAGTACTTACAGTCTATTATGAGCCTCTATTGCCTGGTGTGACTGTTCCCTAACTGAGAATCTCCTCTTGTTCGTGCCCCACTGCGTCGCGTGCTCAACACTCAATGGTCCCTCTATAAAACAAACAGACATATTAACTCTGCTGTGTATAATATAAATTACTTAGCTACTTCTCCGCTGGACTGGGAGTAAAGAAAAAACAACGGAACCCTATGTGTGCGAATTTATTCATTTTGTTGTTTTTGTTTACGAATTCTATGTACTTTTGTAAGTCATATTTGTATTAGTTGTAAGTTTCTCTCTGTTAATAAAGATAAGTAATTATATATGGTAAAAACTAAGTTACAACATTTTAGTAATGATGTGATTGGAGTGAGTATGTATAGGTATGTGTGGATGTTGTGTGTGTGTGTGAGTGTGCGTCATGTGTGTGTGCGTGCGTCATGTGTGTACGCGTGCGTCATGTGTTCGCGCGTGCGTCCTGTGTGTGTTCGTGCGTCATGTGTGTGTGCGTACTCACGTGCTAACAAAGGCCTCAGATAGATGATGAAGGGCGCAGACTCGCCGGTGAAAGGGAACCCGTTGTTGGCACCAGCGAACGCACACACCCAACCGCTCTCGTCCAATGGCCGCGCGTTCGCTGAAAATTATAACAATAACAGGTATATTAAAATACGCTAATCATCTTATAAACTTTTGTATCTGTGACTGCAATCGAAGCGCTCGTGGCGTAGCTTGCTTAGGCGTTTTTCCCAAACATTTTTCTCGTAGTGGGAATCGAACCCGCACCTCTTGCACCTCAGCCGAGCACACCCCCGCCACGCTTCGCCACGCCACCGTTCAACAGACAGATATTTGCTTTTTACGTTTTGAGTAAATACAAAGTTGATTATGTAAAAGACCAATAATATTACTGTTAAAAAAATAATGTTTTAATCGTGAACTTGTGAACGTAAATTATTGCCTTATACTTACGTATATTCAGCGTCTGTACCCACTCCCCGGTTTCGATGTCGTATATGTCTATGTGTGTCGTCGTGAATATTAACAGGTGGGTTTCGTTGATCGCTGCAAAGAAAAAATAAACATTGTTATTTGTTTTTAGTAGAAAGATCAAGTATTGTGAAAAGTCTAGAGCACCTTGCACGGAGAAACTTGAAATGCAACTGCAAAACTAAGGTGCATCAACTAAACCAAACGGCATTCGTGAAAACTCAATGCCATAACGACATCTATGTAAACTTATACCAACCAACAACATTTTTTAACAGTAACTGAGTTGTAAAGATATTTAAATTTTAAAGTAGACTTTGGAATGGCCCGCAACTTTGTTGGCGTTAAGTTTTTGTGCAAACCTCCTCCCACTGCGTCCTCCAAGAGTAGAATTTCAGAAATCCAAAGGTGCATGCATACCCTTTATTCATTCTAATAGTTTAGACTTCCGTGCTTCGGAGGGTACGTTAAACAGTCGGTCCCGGCTTTTAAGTCGTTAAGCCATGACGGAGGCCTTTAGGCGGCCTAAAAACTCCGTCACAAGAGCTGGCCACTAGCTCATACGAACATACATACATGCATAGTTTAGACTCTAGAGACCATGAAACAATTTACTGTTAATGACTGAAAACTGTTTTGCAAAACTTTACTTCCCCTATTCTATAGTAGTAGTAATTCTGCCAGCAAAGCGTGGTTTCTTACCTGTATCTTCCACGCTTAGTCGCGTTACGAACAGGTGTAAATGCAACGTAGATTTAAGACGTGTCCAAGTGATGATCCCAGTGATTTTAAGGAATAAAATGTTTAGACTTTGCCTGAATACACAAAACTAACCACACACTTCATTGCTCCGTAACAAACGAAATAAGACAAAGCTCGGGACTGCGGACGGTCATAGAGCAGTGTCAAACACAATCATCATCGACCTCGACAGCACCAACAAAAACGGCCTCAATAACACCATCGAGGATACTGGAACACTGCTGCCAACATCCCAAGGTCCTTCTCCGGTACTTCAAGGAGTTGTGCTAGCTGGGGGAGGGTTAGCAGGGGGGATAATGCACAATACACCCCACCGCGAGACGTCAGTGCAGATCTTTGTTCCCCTACATTAATTAGAATTAGAATTAGACACAAAACTAACCGTGGTGCGTGGGATGCGCTGTGAACATGAGTTCCGGGTCCCTCGCTCGATGCCCGAGCCGGTCCACGTACAGTGCTAGCGTGCTGAACACTAGCAGAGTGTCGGTGGAGTTAGGGACGGGCGCGCAGGCAAGCGGACGCGCACCAGAGTGGGACAGGAACACATTGACTTGGTTCTCTGGGTGGACTAGGGCTGAAACAATAACAATAATAATAATAATAAATAACACCCAACAGTCACACACATAGTCCCTGAGCCGACATTAGGATTCCCTGTGTCGTGGGTATCAGAAACTACGAGTACCATGGTACCACAACACCCAGACCCGGAAGATATATTTACAGAACATGCAAACATTTCTTCCGTAGCAGGAATCGAACCCGCGCCTCTTGCGTCTCTGCCGAGCATCCGCCCGCCACGCCACCGAGGCCGTCGAGATATAATATACATTTTGGTAATTTGCGCATGCGGCGATTTACTTTGCATTTTTATTTTATGTAGATTCTTTTAATAACATTTTTCATTGAGTACATGACCTACTCTCGCGCAAGAGACACTACTAAGGAAAGATTAGCCACCTGACCTTGTAGTTAAACACTTAACAAATAAACTACGTAACTTGTGTGAATCTTGTGTTTTTACGTGCTCCTAACTTTAACTTTAACTGAACTGGCTAAAACTTGAGTGAACTATTAGTGATACGTTGGTGGTGTGTTGTGTACATAAGTGCAACTATCCACTCTAACATCCTCACATGTAAGACATAGGGCGCTAACAGGAGCCCTTAGCCCTTACAATGATAAAAGACATTTATTTGCTCTGAACATGGCAGGTGTAGGTTCATAGTTACAGTTGTTTAAATTTCATTAAGTGCATCACATTCAGTCGTTTGTCACGACATGCAAATAATCATTATTATGAATAAATTATAACAGTGCTTCAAGCATTGCGACCTCTGTGGTGAGGTGAGCGGAAGAAATAAGCAGACCCGGAAGAAATATTTGCAGAACATTTCTCCCGTAGCGGGGATCGAACCCGCGCCTCTTGAATCTCAGCCGAGTACTCGCCCGCCACGCCACAAAGGTAGTCGCCATGACACTATTCCTAATTTCCGCTTAAAGACCTAGATTTTAATAACTCACAGAGCGCAGGTTGGTCCATATTGGGCCGCCTGGGGTCGGGCAGGGCGTGCGCTGCGAAGCCCCCCCGGTAGCCGAGGATGAGCCTGCCCCCCGCCAGCTGCACCGAGTGCACGGCCGAGGGCGCCCTCAGCTCCGCGATGCGACACCGCCGCGCCGCTGTGCGGGTTATCTCGTAAACATTCACTATGTATTGGTTCTGAAAAATAAAGATCGAGTACAGTTACTTTTATTTATTACGGAACAACAAAAAGCTACATTATGTGGCTTAAATAAAGTCTATACAACGTGTAACATAATGTCCCTATAAGCCCGAAACGGGGGTGTTCTATACGTCATTGCGAACAACGTTTGTTCAACGACTTTTAAAATTTCAAAGGTTTTCATTCATGAAATGTCTCTTAAACTTTGCTCCAATACGTAACTTGACACAACATGAGGCATCCCTATTTACAGCTGTTTTTTGACCTTTAAGTGTGAACTCTAGATGAAACAGGTAACAGAACAGACACCATTAGTAAAATGCCTACCTACTTACCTAATAACGAGGTGGCTTAATAAGTAATTTCTATTTTTTTTTGAAGGCCTAGTGGTACCTTGGTATTTATTGGTAATTAAAATGTAAGGTCACATCACGACTAAAATCCCTAGGCACCGTAAACATCCTTTCAGATCTCTTTGTTAAGTACCTAGTATAGGAGATAGGTACCTTACCTACTCAATTTTGTATCTACCTACTCGGGCCTTAAAGGTATCCTCAGTGGGTGCCAAGGAGATGAGAGGATGTCTACCGTGCCTGAGGATAAAGCCGTGATACCTACTCAATTTTGTACCTACCTACCTACTCGGGCCTTAAAAGCATCTTGAGTAGGTAATAAGAAGTATGAGAAGAGGTCTACCGTGCCTGAGGATAAAGCCGTGACCCTATTCCACTTTAGTTTTTCCAACGATGTATTATTCCAATATTCATTGGAGCATTTTTCAATGCAATTTTGTACCTACCTACTTGGGCACTAAAGTCAAAGGTTGTGACTTATCTGTCTTACTAATCTTCATTTTCATCGTGAACAGCCTATTTGTCATTGGTTGCATTGAAACAACAACAACAACTAGTGGGATGGCACCTCGCCCTAATTGGCTGTCGGTGCCTTTGCTAAATTCAAAATCCGCAACCGTCAACCGACACCGCACCGCAAGCGTTTGTTTAATAAAATCAAATTGGTTCCGTAGGTTTATTTGTTTTTTACTTTTCTTGATTGAACTACGTAATTGTTGGTAGGTTATTATGTAAGTAGGTAGGTACCTAGTAGCAAATGGGGATGGAGCACATGGTAGCATATTGGTATGAACCCCGCCTTCCCATCCTTAAGTCGTGAGTTCGAATCTATGGATTTTTCGATTCGAAATTTATGTGTGCAATATCAATACTCTCAAACGGTGAAGGAAAACCTCGTGAGGAAACCAGGCATGTCATAGACGTGTGTCAAAGTGTACGAAAGGAACCTTCAAGGTGCACTCTAATCCTTCCACCACACTGGTTCAAAAGAGCTAGCGACACGGACACGACGACAGTAGTAGTAGTAGATGTATGGTGAAGTTTTTTTCCTTTTTTTTCCCAATCGGTATTTAGTGGGTTACCCCAGACAAGGAACCCTAAAAATTCGGCTTTCGGCAATAGGTACCTACTTTTGGTCGCAAAACAGATCGGTTTTTATCAGTCGCAATTAGCATTCGTTCCTTGCAACAACTGCAACAAGCAATCTCTCGGTTCGCGTAACTAATTAACGATACGATGTCGGCTTTGTACTCAAACGGTGAGTATTATGATATGGTGTTGTGTGTGTGTGTGTTGAAGCAGCACCAAATAATTAATAGCTTAGTAGCGGCGCGTCAGCTCTACAGAGAGCGTTATCCAGGGCGGCCATTGCCATCTTACGGGCTATTTTCTGGGATTGGTGAACCGTCTTCTCTCGACGGGATCTTTCCACCGGCGCACCAGTGAGGGAAGACCGGGAATTCGGTGGTGTGTTGTACCTACTTCCCTTTGATGGATACCGAGTACCTACTGTGTGTGTCAACAGTGATAAAATTCAGTGATAGGTAGGTATGATGATAGGTACCTAACCTATCACCCTACCTAGTAGGTACCCCATTAGTACCTAGCTTATTAATAAAAAATGACAAAAATAATTTTGTGATTGTGAATGTGAATGTGTACCAGTAATACCAACCTAGGTACCTACATACCTACCTAATACCTACCATGTCAATTAGCCGTGTTCCGAGCCAACCAAGAAGAAGGGAGAAAAGGTATAACTTAACTTTTCCTGTACCTAGGTCCTTAGGTAACTACCTAGGTAGATGTAGGTAGGTAGTTGTTTTTTTATGTGTGAAAGATATCGTGATTTTAATCTTCGACTTTAATTTCTACGTAGAATTAAAAAAATTGCAAATTCTTACGAAAACTTTGGTGATTACACCTAGGTACTTTTTGAAACTTGCCGCGCGTTCAATTGTCTGCGTATGTGTGGGTCCGACGCGATAGGAGGGTGCGCGTGTGTTTGTTACCTACGCAAATGGTAAACAAACACATAGGGTTGTCACAAATTTCTCATGAAATAATTTGTTTTTAATTGTATTGGAATTTCAAATATGATGTATTGAACTTTTGCACACGTCAATGTATTCAAGTGCTCGGTCTGAATACACCCCTTTCGGGCTTATAGGGACATTATGTTACACGTTGTATAGATATATTCTGCGAATGCAGATCAACTTATTATTAATGTAGCCCACAGCGTTATCCACAGATTAAATAACTACGTATACAACAAAAATTAACTGTAAGAGAGTCTAGAAGTATATAAGTCTATCATGATTCAAAAGGCAAAGAAGAAGAAAATTTATACATTAAAAAAACAGAAATTAACCTACAGTAACTGAGTTACCTACTGTATTGCTTTTTTTTAAGACGGATAATTCAGTGATCAACATGATGCCGGATTCCTAAATTCTACTAACGGATGTCAGTAGGTAGATGATCACTATGGCATAATGATTATTAGCCTATAGAATCCCATAGGACACCTTAATCTACTTTCAGGAGGAACGATTTTGTGTCGCCGGATTTTTTTCAGCACAGTTGTCGTGTCAAAGGATTTTTCTGTTTCAAACTTTATGTGTGCTATACCGGTACACTCAAAAGGAAAACATCGTGAAGAAACTGGCGTAGAACCTAAATAGTTCGGACACATGGTGTCTTGCTTAGTCGCTTGATCGCGTTACGAACAGGCGCAAACATAACTTACATTTAAGACGTTTCTAAATGATCCTAGAGAATTCAAAGAATAAAATAATTTAGATTTTGTATGTCAAGTGCATGAAAGGAGCCTCTCACCACACTGGTTCGTAAGATTAGTGAAACATTGTCAGGGGAGATCTAATATCCCAAATACAGGGAAACCTAGTTGGGAGTTGGAGCTCAGCCATGTACAGTGCCTACCTACCTATGCAATGCACTTCTATAGGCCAAAATAAAACTTAAGTGTGTTTGTGTGAGCCAAGTTGTCGGACGTTATAAACATATTGTAATCTTTGTAAGGTAAGATGATGTTGTAAGCCTGAAATACACTTTTTTTGTTTTCTGTTTTTGTTCAAATGAATAAATTTTATTATTAAAAAAAAAAAAAATAGTACCTGTTTCTTGCAGAGGACGGCGAATCCATAGGAGTTATTATGCAGCGCGCCGCCGCAGATGGCGAGCGCGCCCTTGCTCTCCGCCAGCTTCACGCACTCAACCTCTGAGCATTCCAGCGCGCGGATCGGCACGAGGCGGACGTATCGCCCGCGACCCGCTATCACAACTGGCGACGACAAATAACACATTAATACCCGGTTTCAATATTCAACCTTAGTAGAACAGTCGACTGATCTTTTCATTACATTACCAACGTTTTATCAATCGATATATCGGTATATTTGTGTATGAGTTGTACAAGTTTCAAAATGATCCAAGTGATATCAATGAAGTGAGTTTGATTTGACACACTGTTCAACAATAAAAAGACGCTTAAAGTGCCCAAGTTTATTTTTTATGATTCAACCATTAATCCAACAAGAAATCCTTTAAATCCTTGCTGTGGTATGATCTCCCTCATCTCCATATCCACCACAGCCAGAAAGTTTCAAGACATTTTAAAAAACATTAAAACAACGCCATCTATGATCAAACACACACAACTCTACAAAACTTACCTAGCAACTGTTCTTTGTGTATATACACAGCGTTGGCTATAGGCGCGTGTGCCCGCCTCGGTGTGATCTCCCCCCTCTCCAGGTCCACTAGAGCCAGTCCCCCCTCTCCCCCTATGACGACACGTGACCTCTCTAGCACGCAAGCGCAAAGAGCCCCGCGTAAAACGGCCGCAGCTGTTGAGTCTACTATAACTATTGCGCTGTAAACCTAGAAATGTATAAATAAAACAAGTTTGAACAATGCTTAATTTTTGTTTTCTTTGTTTTCTTAAGTGTTATAAATGGTAAAGAGAATAAGCTAAAGATTGACTCTAATTTTGCTTAATGAAAAATCACTAAGTCTATGTAATATCGATGTTACCACTTAGTAAAATCACTGTTACCACAAAGTAACACGGCTATTACCATTTAATGTTTACGGCATTGAAATTAACATCGCCGTTACCACTCAGTAACATAAATAAATAACACCCAACAGTCACATACATAGTCCTGACCCCACACTAGGATTCCCTGTGTCGTGGGTGTCAGAAACTACGAGTACCATGCTACCACAACACCCGGACCCGGAAGAAATATTTATACATCATGCAAACATTTCTTCAGCAGCGGGAATCGAACCCGTGCCTCTTGCGTCTCTGCCGAGCAACCGCCCTCCACGCCACCGAGGCGGTCGAGCCACAACATAATTGTCACCACATGGTAACGAAGCTGTAACAGATCACACAATATACTCACACATTTGTCGGGCAAATTGTTCCGTTTCAATATCCTATGCAGTTCGCTCAGCGCCACCACCCACTTCGTTTTCTCAGATTCCGACTCCGCCAGCATTAGCGTATGAGATCTGCGCCCGCCTTCGATTTGGGATGTTGATATCTGAAACGGAAACACGTGTCATCGATGTAGCTAGTAGGAAGTACAAAAAATAAATATTGACATGATTGACAGAACTTCTTTGATGGACTGGAAGTAAAGAAAAAGCATAGAATGGGTCCAGCTGCTTCTGTCCCTGAGCATGTCGTAAAAGTCGACTAAGGGATAGTATCCTCTCCAACATGATGGACCACATTATAAGGGCGATGGGCTGATCACCTGTCACCATGGTTCACCATATCCATCTTAGAAGTAAATCAGATGTGGCTGCAAGTTTTCTTATCTTGTGACCCTGCCCACCCCATTACGGATAAGAGCGTGATAATTATGTGTGTATAAATGTATGACAAAACAGAAACGCGAAATTTCAGTATGTATGTTCGTATGAGCTAGTGGCCAACTCTAGTGACGGAGTTTTTAGGCCGCCTAAAGGCCTCCGTCATGGCTTGACGACTTAAAGCCGGGACCAACTGTTTAACGTGCCCTCCGAAGAACGGAAGCGCTCAGCTCGTAATGATACGGAAATTTTCAGTAAAGTATGACCTATTATCATTTGTGAATAAATATTCATAGTTGTGAGCTACTTCTTATTATTAATTTGTATGAATACTCACTCTAAATATACAGGGAATGTCCCGTTTAGCGGCGTGTATGACGTCACTGTCCCTAACAGCCGCTACGCTGAAGTGAGGATCCCGCATATCGAGCACTTGACTGACGCATAGCGCGGGTAGCGCGTTCCTATCCGCGGATATGTCGTATAGGAACAGTTTGAAATCGCATACGACAACGAACTGCCGCATCCAACCCTTTTTCACGCCTCCTGGTTTTGGGACCTGTGAACAAGTAGTTTGTTTAATAAATAATAATAATAATAAATAACACCCAACAGTCACATACACCCCACACTAGGATTCCCTGTGTCGTGGGTATCAGAAACTACGAGTACCATGGTACCACAACACCCAGACCCGGAAGAAATATTTACAGAACATGCAAACATTTCTTCTGCAGCGGGAATCGAACCCGCGCCTCTTGCGTCTCTGCCGAGCAACCGCCCGCCACGCCACCGAGGCCGTCGAATACTAGATTTTTACTGAGAAAAGTATGTTAAGATAGTTCGGTCATGAGAGGATTAATGAAAGAACATAATTATAAACTAAGGGGGTGTAAGGACGTGTTCCTGAAAGCGGTGCCCTGCCCGAGCGCCGGGTCAATGCCCAGCTGACGTCGAAATCTGTGAAACTGTACCTAGAGCTGTAAACAAAGGGGGTACCTTGACGTATCCTTCGTAAGCGGTGCCCTGCCCGCGCGCCGGGTCGATGCCCAGCGGACGCCGCTCCGAGAGCGCGGGCAGCGGACAGCGCGGGGGCACCCGCGCGCAGCACCTAGTGTGCACCGCCAGCCCGCATCGCTCGCACACCACGCCTTGCCGCGTCAGACCAATCTGTACAATTCAGGTTTAAGATATTTATTTCCCACTAGCTGCCTCCCGCGGCTTCGCTCGCGTGGTACCCGAACAAAAAATAGCCTATATGTTAATCCAGTACATGTACTATGTATATTCCAAGTTTTATTCAAATCCGTTCAGCCGTTTAGACGTGATTGAGGCACAAACATCCAAACATCCAAACTCACAAACTTTCGCATTTATAATATAAGTAAGATAAGAATAACAATATTCACTTATATGAGAAAACTTCTCTGCTGGACTGGAAGTAAAGAAAAAGCATAGAATGCGTCCAGCTGCTTCTCTCCCCGAGCATGTCGTAAAAGTCGACTAAGGGATAGTATCCTCTCCGACATGATGGACCATCTATATGGGCGATGGGCTGATCACCTGTCACCATAGTTCACCATATCCATCTTAGGACTAAATCAAAAGTGGCTGTAAGTTTTCTTTTGTTAACTTGTGGCTCTGCCCACCCCATTAGGGATATGGGCGTGATAGTATGAATGTATGTATGAGAAAACTTAAATTATACACTTGGATTTAACAGTGGTCTAAACGAATTGCGATTAATTAATATGTAGATACGAAAACAGTTATTGAATAGTGTTCGTTTATGTCATCTTGATGTGGGTTGATTTAAGGGTAAGTAAGTTCGTATGAGCTAGTGGCCAACTCTTGTGACGGAGTTTTTAGGCCGCCTGAAGGCCTCCGTCGTGGCTTAACGACTTAAAAACGGGGACCGACAATTTAAAGTGCCCTTCGAAGGAAGCGCTCAGCTTGTAATGCCATTTACGGTGACCCATACAAATTGTGACCGCGCACAACGTTGCTTAAATTCAACGATCAATCAAGAACGTCTAAGCAAGTTACCCCACGAGCGTTGGAAGAAATTATCTAAGCAAGAGAGCGATTCGCGACCAAGTTAAAAAAATTGTATTTAAGTATATTGCTTGGGTACGTAAGTTATTATGAAACTGACCGATATGTTAATGTATAGTAAACGTAAAATGTTTTGAAATATACTTAAATGGTAGTTTATTGTAAAATGTTAAAGTTTTCACATAATTTTGGACTCACCATCAGTGACGTGCAGTGGTTGCATTTGGTGGGACTGCTGAAGGTCCTCACCAGGAACTGGTGTACCTTCTGCTTGCCTGGCACCGCCGGGCCTAGGGAGGGATCCTGAACGAGCAATCGATTGATGTAATTATATAGTCTGAACAAGAATTAAAAAAAAATAACGCCCACACAGGATTTGAAACTACGATCTCAGGATTGGAAGGTGGGATCACAACACCACCGATGCTCTCATGATGATTGTGTCGGGATATGTTTATGATGATAAATAGTATATCGTCACTGGAAAGGCAAATTTACGTAAGCGCCAATCGAGAAAAAGCCGTTAGAAGTTCATTTTTTTCATTTTTTTAATCATAACTTTCTACCTAATTATCGAATTTTGATGACGTCAACGTAAGATTTCATTCTTTTTTCATTTTCTATGTCCAGCAATTCATAATATTGTATTTGGACTGCTATTTTTGGATAATAACTCAATATGCCTATTTTGGCGCCATTTTGGCGCTTACGTAATTTTGTCTTTCCAGTGACGATATGATGTTTTTTTGTTATGTAGTAAAACGTGGTTCACTTACAAACTGACTTACAGTCGACATCTCGCTGGGGGAGCTCTTGCTGGAGGCCGGGGACGCCGCCCTCGGGCCTTCCATCTCGTCCTGGGACTCCACGGAGCCGCTCAGAGCAGCTGACTGTTGCGACCCGTACATTAGCTGTGGAACATTGGTATCATCATCATCTTCCTGCCATTATCCCACTTTATGCGGGGTCGGCACAGCATGATCCTTAAATCATGCTTAAGTGAAACACTTAAGTGTTCTCGTTATCTAGACGAAACCCAGAACACCTAATTTGTCAAAATTAATCCAGCCGTTTCGGCTACTGAGGCAGCCAAAATAATATACTGAACATTACGACATGCTCGTGCGTCGTCCAGACGAATCCAACGACACTTTATTTGTCAAAATCCGTCCAGCCGTTTGGACTACAGCTTTAGCCAAAGAAATGCACACATACACTCCAAACACATTAACCTCCTTCTTCGCAGACGGGTAAAAAAAGCGCATGCAGAATTAAAAAAAAAGATACCTTTGCGTTGCAACAATGTTGCATATTTCTGTATCTGTGGTACTGTGGCGACATCTGTGCGGAACCAACAAAAACTAAAAATGTAGCGAAATAAAACATTAAAAAGCGTGATTTATTGTGCCATATTGAGTTTAATATCCATTGGAAAAGGTTCACAACATAAATATTAGTAACATTTTCCAAAATGTTACCTACATTCCATGGCAATAACGTAACATTATTTACAAAATGTTCTGAAAGTAACATAAATATTTCTCTGCAGAAATATGGCATAATACAAATTAAAAAAAGTTAAACGGTTACATACCTAGTCACCATATTAATATCACAAATGAACATGAAAAATAAATACATTGCAAAAATTACCAGAATGTGTCATTGCCTTATTGTACGTCATTTGTGGCTCTACCATGAATTTTACTACTGTTTTAATGCGACTGTTGTAAAAAGGCCGAACTTCGGTCGGGCGTAATTCGGCGGCAACGTATTCTGCATGGCCGAATCTGAAAAGTACTGAAAGGATTTTTAGAATATTGATTTTTCAAAAATCCAATGATGCAGTTTTAGTTTTCATCAAAATCAGGCCCGACACTCCTTTCGAGTACTTTTTGCTATTCCTAATAGTTTCGGATTTGTCCATGAACGCCCACTTGAAAAATTCACCCTGTATAGCAACACATTATACGCGACGGAAGTTCAGAGAAATAAGTTGATCATAGTTGACAAGGGGCCGAATGGTGTGAAACTAGCGTAAAAAATTGATTGAATATTTAATTGATTCAATTTATAAGTTTTGTTACTACAATTGCAAGCAAGTACAGTCTGGGAAAACTTATGGCAAAGCGATCGAGGTCTGATAATCGGTTAGAAAAGGTCCTTGCAGTTGATGACGGAAAACACCACTGATAATGAAAGGGTGCCTGTCTTAACTTACAAATTTGAAATCTTAAATTTTACTTGAATTTTTTTAAGATAAAGATAATTATTGCAATGTATTTCTATAAATGAAATGAATTCTGTTAAATGAAATGTTTGAAGCAAAACATAGAAATTACGAACAAATTTGTCAAACAAAAACCTACCTTCTGTTCAGTAATAGAAGCCACATTGTCGTAGTGTCGCTCCGTAGGCGCCTCTTTCAGGAATTGATCGAGGTAGCTCATTTGAGAAGGAGGACGGTCGAGAACTGAAAACAGAAAAAAAAAATCATATTTTAAGAATAAGGTTAAGGGTCCAGCTGGTTATTTGTCAGTATTCTCCGTGTGACATATTTTATTTAACAGTTTTTGTATAGGTTAGGAATAGTAAAATAAAATTATGTGCAGCAAAAGTTATAATATTATTGTAAATAAACATTTTAAATAAAATACTAAAACTAAAACACAAAACCAATCCCAACCGAAACCAGATTCACAAACTAGTAGCTAGCTAAAACGTCACAATTTAGACATAATACAATGTATAGTCGGGCACAAAAGTAGCAAAAAAATCAACAGGAGGAATGGTACAAAAAATTATTTACTAAAAAATTCGAAAGAAAAATTAAAGCTTTTTTGGTACTCGACTAAACAAGGATTTTAACACATTTTAGTGTAATATAAGGACGAAACATGCATATTGGACGCATACGACACTGTACATAATATTATACCCTCCAATAACGCAAGAAAGCATACATCCACAAAAAAGGTGTATATAAATATTGGAATTTTGTATATAGAAGTCGATACATAATATATACTTATTCAAATATTTTTTTGTAACCAAAGTTGCTATAAGCTTAATTTTTAAGGGCATGTATGAAAACTCGCTTTCTAATCTAAGAACAAATACAAAATTTACAAAAAAAATTAAAACTTATTAGTCAATTGCCTAGACGATACAAACAAGTGTTAAAGGAAAAACCATGTCGCTTAGCGAGTTATTGAGTGATGAACGGATGTGACGTCACCACCGTAGCAAGCTCAAGCAAGCGAAGCAATAAAAAGAAAAACTTTTTATGTTTATACAAAAATGGCCGAATGATTAGCAAACATCACTGTTTTAAAGTGTTCCTGTGATTATTTTTAGAAAAAAAAAGAGAGTAAGTGTTCTATTTTTGTATTTTCTTTTACTTCATAGTGTTTTCCTTTTCTTTTTATTTGCAGTGCTTTTTAAATTTTAGGTATAATCTGTAAAATCGATACAATTTGTGCAGTATACATGGTTTGATTTGGATGTTATTTTTAGTTGTCAGTAAATTAAGGAGGAGGACCTTGTTTACATGGATATTGGGAGATTTCATTCATATTATAAAACAGGTAAAAACCCGAGCCCAGAAAACAGTGATGTTGCAATTCCACAAAAATGAATTTTCCCTTTACACTTGATCGTATTTACAATGGATGGATACAACAACCTCCTCTTTCAGAGTCGGTTAAATGATAGTTTAAATACGCAGCACAAGGATAAGAAAAATCAAAACTAACACCTTAAGGACAATGGACACACAATCACATACAAAACTACTGCTAATTCTAATGTTAAATGAAATTAACGAACCATTTTCTTCTTTTCCGCTCCAGTAGTTTCCTTTGGTAGATCCTTGCCTCGCTGCTTGCGCATAACTTACGACTTTAATTGCATATACATAAGGTTCCATATCGCACAGAAATGTGTATGGACACCAAGAAGGTCCATAACAAATAGGTATTGCATCTTTGAATGAGAAAAAAATAAGTACAAAAACTGAAATATTTATCAGACATGAAAATATTTTTATTCTATTAGGTTATAAAAAATATCAAATAAAACGTGATCAGAACAATTTAAAACAGAACTTTAATATCTTATGTACAATACTGCAATGAAAGTTCTAAATGACAAAGGTTCACAAATAATACACTGTTCAAAATAACCTATATATTAAACAAATGTTAAATGCAGAGTAAATGTGCTGACGTAACTTAAATATTAAATAAAACGCAAAAATAGTATACGAAAACTTAATATTCGTAAGTTTTAAAACGATAGCACCATTTAATTTGACAAAACCAGTTACACTTTCAACGGTGACTGTACATTTGTAAAAATGCAAGTAAAATAGTGATGCTACAAATTTGACAATCATAAAAATATGAAGATCGACTGTAGTAAAACTTTGCGAATAAAAAAAAAACAAAAGAAAAAACTGAGATTCTACAGATCTAAAAAAACTTAAATACTAAGTAATAAATAACTGTAAAAAAACCTGCATCGTGCTGTCATGAATATCGAAATTATTTTGACTTACTGTAAACACGACTTCCATTAAAATAAAATAAAAAAATGCTAAGCTCGTGTTTACACGAAAAATACGTAAAAGCAAAACTGATAGATTATAAATTAAACAAATAAAAATCGATATCAAATGACTAGTTCGAACGTATTGGCTTGACGTAATTTAAGTATCTTTGGCTGCGCGTATTTAGACTACACTAAGATTCTAGGACTAGAAAACAATTTCAATGCTTTGCTGAAATTTGTAAAAAGAAATACTGGTTAAGAAAATAATTTTTTTGGAGTTGGATAAAATGTGGTAAAATAAAAACCAAATGTATAGATACGTAGAATAAATAAAAAACATAAATACAACATTGTAAGTCTAATATTTGATAAGCTGGTCTAGTGGTCATTGACCTGTGAATGAAAGCACAAATGCTATGATAAATTAAAGAATATAATGGGAGATAATTTAAAAAGTTCACATGTTTTTAGCTGTATCCACTATCACGGTAAACATCTGAAATCTCCTCTCAAGACCATTCTGATTATGTCTATTTGGCAGTGCCACATGCCCAAGCATTCTGTACGTGACAAAAGAAAATTGCAATGTTGGGCAACCAAAGGGACGGTTGAAATGAGAATGTTAAAATGGATGAGTAGAGTGACGAGAATAGATAAGATACAGAAGGAACACATAAGAGGAAGTTTGAAAGAAGAAACTATGACGGATAACTTGAGGGATGAATGTCATGTGACGAGAAGAATGTTAGATATGAGAGTGGATGGATACAAAGGTAGAGGTAGACCAAGAAGAGATGCGATGGATTGCGTGAATCTGCTGATAGAGGAGAATGGAAGAGGAAAACATGTTCTGCCGATCCCACTTAAGTGGAATAAGGGCAGGGAGATGATGATTGTAAAAGGTTTAACCAAAATGGTTATTAACAAATCCAACTCATACTAATTTTGAGCACTAATTTATCTAACCTAATAATTACTAATAGCGTCCTCAATGCCAGCGAAAAATACTAAATCTATAGCCTTTATTTACCTATATGGTTACCTTCTAATTAGAGGGTAATCAGAGGTCCAAAAATACATTAAGCATACTCACATAATGTGGTATTCTATAATATATTTTATATTTACTGACTTATTGCAAGCCTAACTCTTTAAAAAACATCTATAGTACTAATATTATAGATGATAGAGTATGACCAAGGTCATAAGTACACCAAGTATTTATGACCTGGTTGAGACAAAGTGACAAAGACAGTAAGATGACAGAATTTGACTACAGAACTGAAAGGCTACAGAAATAAAAAAAACAATATCAAGGGTACAATTGACGGTACACCAAAATAGCCATGCCCCATATACAAGAAGTCACGCCTATAAATAGAGGTATATACGGTCTGAACCAAGCTCGAACTATCATAGCACAATGCAGGTTTAGAATAAACAATATATAATTACATAATATAAAATATAAAGGCGTCATACGCAATATATTAGTAAATGCCACAGATAATACATGATCAACGCCATAGATCACGTTTGTGATATTCCATTTTTGAAACGGACCAATAATTTCGAATCACAGTTCCAATTTCATTTCACAATATCATAGCCCATAGACAATCACGTTACCATAGCAATTAGCGTTCCAATTTAAAAACAAACATTATTCAGTGGAATATGGTGGATTGAAAAACGTTTCAAGAAGTATACACGTACCCGAACATTTACAGTTCATCATTCAATATAAGATTTCCGTTCAAATATGTTTTCAGATAACCCAAAACATTTGCAAGAATTAAAAACGATCCAATTACAGATTATTTGCAAATGCCATAGGTACGTTCCTTACGTGCCATCCATTTTCAAACATGTTCAAATTACAAATAATTTGCAATGTTACATTAATTCCATTTTCAAACATGTTAAAGTAACAGATATTTTGCAATGTTACATTCGTTCCATTTTCAAACATGTTCCAATAACAAATAATTTGCAATGTTACATTCATTCCATTTTCAAACACAGTGGAATCGAAACAATTTAAAATATACAGTACACGCGTATTGATATGGCACATCAGAGTTCGGTTATTTCCGTTTTTTCCGTCGCGGTCGACGTTGGACTTTGTGGTGGGATGTCCAGATTCCATTGACATTTAGCGAATGACGTCACAGGTATATGCGTGCGTAAGGAGGTATTGTGCGGTAACATGTAATAAAAACAAAAAGAAAAATGGTGCACTAAATAAACATAAATAGACGGTGCTGAAAAATGTACATTTTATAAACATCAGCAAAAAACAGTAAAATTATTTGGTAAAGAAAGAAAGTTCATTCACTTGAAGAAAATTATTTATAACATATATTTTCTACAAGTTTTCCAGAAAAATAAATTGATACGTCACAAATATTTGTTACCGAATATTACTTTTAACGAAGTATTCATATCAAACTAAATACTCACTAAGAGTGTCTGTCGGTGTGAATGAACGTGACGTTCACACGAGTTGCTCATTGATTCTGCTACCTTGAAAATGACAATAGACAAAGTTGCTCTACAGTAAGGATGTCATACTCACACAAGTCGCCTTGTAGTTGCCTCTATGTTTCGATCTATGTGTAGCACAATAGTCACGGGTTGCGGTATAGTGATACTCACACGAGTTGCCCTGGTGGTGAGACGGTGCGTCCAGTCTCGCCTGCATCTCGCGGATGTGCTGACGTGCTCTGATAGTCACGAGTTGCGGTATAGTACACACGTGATACTCACACGAGTTGCCCTGGTGGTCATGCGGCGCGTCCAGTCTCGCCTGCATCTCGCGGATGTGCTGAGGTGTTCTGATAGTCACGAGTTGCGGTATAGTACACACGTGATACTCACACGAGTTGCCCTGGTGGTGAGACGGTGCGTCCAGTCTCGCCTGCATCTCGCGGATGTGCTGACGTGCTCTGATAGTCACGAGTTGCGGTATAGTACACACGTGATACTCACACGAGTTGCCCTGGTGGTCATGCGGCGCGTCCAGTCTCGCCTGCATCTCGCGGATGTGCTGAGGTGTTCTGATAGTCACGAGTTGCGGTATAGTACACACGTGATACTCACACGAGTTGCCCTGGTGGTCATGCGGCGCGTCCAGTCTCGCCTGCATCTCGCGGATGTGCTGCTCCTTTCGCTTCATTTCGTGAGCGAGAGTGTCCAGCCGTTGCTTCTCTTCTATCAGCTCTCTGTACAAACAAATAATAAATAAAAAAAAAAAAATATTTGTAGACATTTCACACAGCGCCATCTAGCCCCAAGCTAAGCAAAGCTTGTACTATGGGCACCAGATAGCTGATAGAATACTTATGTACTTTTTTTTGTAAATACATACATATAATACATAAAACTAAACCTTTGGGACTTTGTTATAGAAGCTTATGCAACCTATTAAGGAATGGAAGAATCAGAAACGAAGATCTCCATCTTGTCCACTTTCCTAGTATAACCTAGAGTGTACTATTCAGTCACTCTATCTTGTCCACTTTCCTAGTATACATGTATGTATATTGGGCTTGAGCCGAAGAAACGACAACCGTTGGGGTAAACGAGTTCTTGAGTGGAGACCGCGACTCGGCAAACGTAATGTAGGACGCCCTCCGGCTAGCTGGAGTGACGATCTGCGAAAGGCTGCTGGCAGAAACTGGATGCTTCAAGCCAAAGATAGGGCGCGATGGCGCTCATTAGGGGAGGCCTATGTCCAGCAGTGGACTGCTATAGGCTGATGATGACGATATTGGGCTTCTAGGGTTAATATCACAAGTGCGGGCCGCCTTTAGTTTATTTTGGCACCTTGTGGCCCTTACCTGCCAAAAGGTTGCCGACCGCTGTACTAGAGTATACTATTCAGTCTACACTCTATACTATACTCTATACCAGGGATCCCTAAACTATTTTGGACAAGTGACCCCTTTTCCAAAATGAACTGTTACCTCAGACCCCCATGGCCAAATTACCTACTTTTAAGATCAACCCCCTTATTCATAATGGTCCGCTAACTTAAAACAGCTGCGAGTTTTTCATCTTGTACAAACTTGAGACTTTACATTACTACAACAATGCTATTTCCTACAAATATATTAATTATTCTTAGTACACGTGACACAACATAAACAATACAGAACCTACCTATCTTGAAAGTTTTAAATAAGAACTTGTGTTAATTTAATAGGGGTCGATTTTTAGACCTCGTCGACCCCCAAAATCAGTTTTCGTTTATGTCGACCCCTAGGAAACCGATATCGACCCCTTGGGGTCCCTTGGGGACCACTTTGGGAATCCCTGGTCTATACTATTCACCTCTGAGTGTGCATGAGCTCTGCCCTGGTGCGACTGAGCTCCTCGCCCACGGCCTGCTTGGCTTGTATCTCGGCGTGGAGTGAGGACTGCAGCGTGAGGATCTCCATCTTATCCAGTTTCTGCGAGCGTCTGTTCCGCCAGCCCCCGGTACCCCCCGGGGGGACGGCGGGGGGCGAGGAGGGCACGGCTAGAGATGTGCGGGAGCCTGACGCTGGAATTATAAATAATAATAGTAATAAATATTTTACACCAGCGCCATCTAGCCCCAAACTAAGCAAAGCTTGTATTACGGGAACCAGATGGCTGATAAAATACATTTATACTTTTTCTTTTTAATATATACTTATAATACATACTATGTACAATACCTAGCCCCAGGAGAAATATTTGCAGAGCATGCAAACATTTCGCCCGCAGCGGGAGTCGAACCCGCGCCTCTTGCGTCTCAGCCGAGCACTCGACCGCCACGCCACCGAGGTCGTCATATTATAATTACGAGTAATACTGTACTGTTCACATACCGTACAAAATATTACGATAGAAACACAAGATTAGAAAATGGTAGTTTTCCTATCCTATTTTTTAAGTGTGAAATCTAAATATATAAACCCTATGAAGCTCTTTGGCTGACTGATGATCTCATCCTAACTTTCGCATTTATAATTATCAGTGGGACATCTTACCATGTTTCAAATAGTCTAACTCCTCGGTCATCTTAGTAGCCAAGGCTTGTAGATAGCCTCTTGCCTCCTTCTCATCGGCCACCCATCGGATAATATCCGCTATCTACGAACATAAAAACATTTACTTTACTATACGCCTCGTTCACCATCTCCAAGTAAAGTTTTGAAAGTTACTTCACTACATAGTATAAAACAAAGTCGCTCCCCGCTGCCTGTCCCTATGTATGCTTAGATCTTTAAAACTACGGAACGGATTTTGATGCAGTTTTTTTTAATAGATAGAGTGATTTATGAGGAAGGTTTATAATGCATAATACATACATAATATAGTAGAGAAACATTGATAATTTTAGAGGTTTCTAATGTGATGTCGTAAATAAACACATTTTTTTGCGCTTACATTGCAAACGCTAGCTGAACCCTACGAGATAAATCAAAATAATGTACTACAGTATTGTTAGTAGTCGTTAGTTACTGAATTTGATTAGTGTTTCCTTATTTCATAAGGAACTGAACAGTCGAAAAGATTAACAAAAGTGACTTAAACATTTTGGTGGGGCTCGTAGGCACGCAGGGTCAACGACCTCGTAGACTCTACGCCGTAGTCGCCTTGGTCTTTTTCTAGTTCTACGTCGTAGCAAACAGCTGAGCGGCATCCTACTTACCTAATTGTATGGTGTTTTTATGGCGGAATCCGAAATTAAAATAAATACAGGAAAGTGTCTTAGGAACAACTTGCACTTTTTTTTTGTAAACACAATTGCAGCATATTTTTGCCCAAGCATGAGTTGGTCATTAAAATGGGTAATATTGACAAAAAATCTATTTTGATCAAATAAATTTCTTGTAAGCATCATTTTATTGTATTGGGGGAAAAATTTTGGTCAAATAATCTACTAATCCTGTCACTAGTTTCTTCAAACCAGTATAGCGAAAGGATTAAAGTGTGCCTCAAAGAGGCATTCGTGCACTTAACACATTTTTGCGAGACATTAAAAGCCGTCTAGTGGAATCACACCATGGTCCAATAAGAGTAGCGGATTCGAATCCCGGCCATGCGCTAATGGAAATGCTGAAAGGCTTACCTGTGCCTCCCAATGGTGCATAGTGTCTCTCTTGGCCCGGAGGTCATCGAGCTCAAGTTCCATTTGTCGTCGCTCAGATTGCCACCTCCTGCCGTTCTCTGCCATCTGAAATACAGTCATGTTTACATCCAGCACTGGTGGTCTAGTTGGTACTGACTCCGCCTTCCGATCCTAAGATGTGGGTTCGATGGGTTCAAATCCAGATGGATTTTTCTGTGCGAAAAATTTATGTGCGCTATACCAGTACTCTCAAACGGCGAAGGAAAACATCGTGAGGAAACCCGCGGCTTAGTCAGCTCCGCACGTATTGACTATGTCTTTCCTGTGGACAAGGCCGACTAAGCTGAGAGGATGGAATAGGTGCTGGGCAAGCCTCCATCTTAATTCGTCCCGGGCACTACAGCGTCCCGTTAGTTAAGGTAAAAAGTTGCCTCCTGACGCTGTATAAATCATCTATGTACTATAGATGGTAAAAGACCTTATACACCCAACAGTCACATACATAGTTCTGACCCCACATTAGGATTCCCTGTGTCGTGGGTATAAGAAACTACGAGTACATCACATAAACCCGTACATTTTCGCGCCTAGCGACTTCGTTAGGCTCCAAGCGTTGGTGAATAAACTAGTGATGTGGCAGGGTCATGTTTTCAGATGAATTTCAAGTCATTTGCGTCTAACGAAACTGCCAAACGCTTATCACGCCCGGAGTGGGCAGAGCCACAAGTAATAAGAAAACTTGCAGCCATTCCTGATTCAAAGTCCCAATATGTATATGGTGATACGGTATATCAGGTGATACCGTATTTTAGTTCCATATATTTTAGCAGGTGGCGTCTAGCGACTTCTTTAGACAGAGAGTAAAAGGCAACAGGCTCAATATACTCACAGAGTCGAGGTCCTTAGCCAGTTTCCTGTTCTCATTGATGAGTATCTGCTTGTCCTCAGAGTCGTTCAACTGCTCGAGACGACGATTTTCTAACTTCTCCTTTGATGTTTGCAGCTGTTGACAGTAAATTGAGTAAGAATAATCTAAATAAATATCTATTCTTTTATACGCCCGAAATCCGTAGCGATATCTCGTTCAATTCGACTCGAATTTGGTCTAGACGCGATCGTATGGCCTCTTAACCTTA
Organism: Scotopteryx bipunctaria; assembly: GCA_949320045.1. Lineage (NCBI taxonomy): Eukaryota > Metazoa > Arthropoda > Insecta > Lepidoptera > Geometridae > Scotopteryx > Scotopteryx bipunctaria. The sequence goes on from OX439466.1 coordinate 2,019,600, forward strand.
GTAGCAATTACTCTGACCATCTGTGAGGCAAAAAGGGCAAAGTCAAAGTAAAAAAAAATATTCCATAAAATCACGGGGATCACTTGGAGACTATCGATAGACTATCGATAGTTTAGGCAAAAACAATATAATCAATAGTTTATGGACATTATCGACACGTGTTACTATTATAGATACTATAGATATTAACGATTGTTTTTGGTTAAAACTGTTAGAAATAACAATAATACCGATACAACAATAAAACTATCGTTAGTATTGCCATTAATAGTATTGGTCATAAAGCGCTATCGATACTATTAACATGTGACTATACTATCGATATCCTGAATATTTTTCAAACTATCGATAGTTTTGCAACAAAGTCAAAGTCAAAAAAAAATATCCCATAACATCACGGGGATCACGGGGATCACTTGGACACGCCTTAAATCTACGTTGCATTTACAGCTGTTCGTAACTCGACCAAGCGACCAACACTACAGTCAAGTGCCGTGATATTAGTAGGATTACTTATTATTTAAGAGCTAGCTCTTGTTGGTGCAATGATGAAGTTTCCTCCATTTTTCCCTCTCTAATGCGGTTTCTTTTACTTTATACATGACAGCGACTTTCTCCTTTATCTGGCTGATATAACTAATTCTTGGTCTTCCTCTTCCTCGCTTTCTCTCTACCTTTCCTTCTATGATCGTCTTTATGAAGCTGTCATATCGTATAAGATGTCCAAACATTCCATGTAGGATGTTATGTGTTACAAATATACCTCTCTACTGAGTGCGTTTCTATGCGCGTCCACCTCTTGTATCTGCTCGTTGAGAGCGCACACTTCCGCGTTGAACCGCGCTTGTTGTTGAGCCAAGGACTCCGCATACTGCATCTGTGAGAACACATTCAAACAAATCATATACAAATACAAATAGTTTATTTGGAACAAAATATACACAAGCCCGCAAAGTAACAATAAGCTGCAGTAGTTAAAAACTGTGTTGCATCAATCAACGCCCACCTTCCAACACCACGGAGCGTTATGTTCCTTACAAAGAAAATGACTAGCCCCCGAATACTCAAACGCATCTCAAAGTTGAGCATGTCTCAAATGCCGATTTTTTTTGACAGATTTTCATCAGAAACTTTCAAAAAACCGTGAGTTGAGACGTGCTCAACTCTGAGTCGCGTTTGAGTATTCGGGGGTAAACTTAGTTTTAATACAATTCAAGTACAACAGTCACGTAGTCACATAGACCTAACCATGCGCTAGTTCTATGAAACAGATTCGACCAGGGAACAGACTCATAGGAGTCTCCTGCAAGCCAGGAAGGCACCAGGCTGCCTAGAAACCCAGGGATTGTAGTCCCTTTGAGTAGACGCCAGGGCAATGGGTCACCCACCCGAGGCTACCTCCTAATAAAACTGATCAAGTGAGCGTCGAATTCGCTCACGAAGGTTCCGTACCATCGTACAAAAAGTCACGTATATGTGCAAAAAGTCACTTGACCCATCCAATTACTGACCGCACCTAGTATTGCTTCGATGATTGAATGCGAACGTTTAATTTTTTTATTCTTGTATGGAGCCCCCCTTTTCTTTTATTTTTATTATTGGCGGCAATAGAAATACATAGGTACTCTGTGAAAATTTCAACTCTACCTATTACGGTTCATGAGATACGGACAGACGGACGGATTGCGAAGGCTTAGCAACAAGGTCTCATTAGCACCCTTCGAGTACGGAACCCTAAAAAGCGAGATGTAAAAGACTCGGATTTAGTCGTGGGTATCAGAAACTAATGGACGGATATTCTTTTGAATCAGTGTGTTAAAAAGATGTTAAGGTGCGCCTTAAAGGCTCCTTTCGATCACTAGTCGTCGGTGGAGGGGTAAAAGAGAGGGGAGGGAGAGAGCACATTCATTCTAGAAGTATTGAAAATGACTATGTCCAGTGGACTTCTGTTAATTACCTCAAGTGTCTCCACCTCAGCCTGCAGCCTGGCGACGTCGGCGGCGGCGGAGGCGGTGGAGGGCGAGGGGGAGGGGGCGCCGTCCCGCTGGGAGCGGAGAGTCTCCTCGCGCAGTTTACGCTCCTAAAACAACAATTTTGTATAAACTTTCTTTAATTCTTTATTGCACATATAAAATCACATAAAACACAGACATAAAGTAAGGACATGTACAAAGGCGAGCTTAACCCTACAAAGAGTTCTCTTCCAACAAACCTTTGAGGCTAGAGAGAAGTGGAATTTAAATAGCGGGTACAACTTTGCTAGTGAAAAGTACCAATGAACAGATTTTCTCAATAAACTAGCTGTGCGATCTGGAAAAATGGATTTTATATAAATAACGCGATCAACTTTGATACTGAAAGGTACTGATTTGTGGATTCTTTTAGTAGCCATACGCTTTGAATAAGATCCCACTAATTCTATAAATACGAATAAATTTTATTACAATAAATTACAAAATTAAAATTTAAAATTTTTAGGCCTTTTTAGTCACGAGAAAAAGTGCTTTAACTCTCATTGTTCCTTAACCTGATGCCACCTAAATCATCTGTAATAGATGGGTAAAGGCCAATAGTAGTATTTACGAATAAATTATATGAGGTGTGTGTTTGTGAAAAACTTGGCATAACATACGAAATGTCTTTACCAATTCTGTACATACAGATTATCAAGCCCGGATCCCTAATGGAGTAGGCAGAGCCACAAGTAAACATACGAAAACTTGCAGCCAGTTCTGATTTAGATTCCTGAGATAAATATGATGGATCATGGTGATAGGTGATCAGCCCATCGCCCCTATAGATAGTCCATCATGTTGGAGAGGATACTACCGTTTAGTCGACTTTTACGAGAAGCTCGGGGAGAGAAGCAGCTGGACGCATTCCATGTTTTTTCTTTACTCCCAGACCAGCGGAGAAGTAACCAATTCTGTGAAAGGATTAACTGAACTCTAAAATCAAATTAAAAGCGACATTTGTTAGTTTACCTTAGTAGCCTCAGATATGGCAGTGTCTAGCCTAGCCTCCAGCTCCCGTCTTCCCTTGTCGGACCTCCTTATGTCTTGCCTTAGGACATCGATCTTCTGCATTGCCACTTCTAATTCCTCCTCTTTGTCACGGACCTATATTAATAATTTTATGTCAATGAAATAGTACAAATGCGGGTGATGGGAAGGTAGGTACCCTATATCTACCTATTATGCTACTTGTGCCTATTAGGTAAATGCAAATATCGTTTCTCTAGTAGGTGGGTACCTACCTACTCTGAACTGCCTACCCAATCGGGTTTTTTTTTATTTATTATTTAATTTTAAGTACCCATTACCTATCTGTTGTTACTAAACCTTTTTCGTGTTGTGTGTTAATAAATTATATTCTATTCAAAATATTAAGGTCGAGTCAAAGTGAAAGTCAAGATGTCAAAAGTCAAGTTGAAGCAGCTGGACGCATTCTGTCCTTTTTCTTTACTCCCAGTCCAGCAGAGAAGTAATTTACCTTTAAAATGACAGTATTATTGACATACCTGCCGCGACAGCTTCTGCTTCTGCTGCCGCAGTTCTGAGAGGCGTTCAGTGACCTCGTTGTACTCTGTCATTGCGAGTTTGCGTTGAGATAAGGCGTCCTTCAGTTCTTTGTCCTGTAAACGAGTTCACAAGTTTACATACATTTTTGAATAGCGAGTATCTCGGAAAACTGAAAGAACCACTGAAGTGAAGCGAACTGGGGAAGCGGCGAGCGAAGCGATCCGCCTGCAGAAGCATATTTAGAGTGTGATTTTTTTTACTTATTAAACAAATCACCACTTCAGTTTGACATTCTTGGTTTTGACCAAGAATGTCACACTGAAGTGGTGATTTGGTGATTTGGTGATTTGTGTATGTATTTATTACTTGGGTGTTCATCTGTTCGCTGATCGCTATTTTATTTCTTCACAGCTCGCTTTGCTCGCTTAAATACTACTACTACTACGCGTCATAACTTCTACTAAACAACCTCACCTAAATATCATTTACTAGCTATACCCGAGCGGTTGGACTTACATAGAAATAAAATGCAGCCTATACCGCTAAGGTATAGTTTTTAAATCAGTGTTTTTTTTTTCAAATTGGTACAGTTTCTTCTTAAATTAACCCTCTCACAAAGAAACAAACTTTATTTCTATATAACAATAGTATAGATGACTTACTTGTAGCCTAAGTTTTTCCATCAGGTCCGTTTTCTCCTTAGCAAGTTCATCCTTCTCCATGGTGAACGATTGGATTATGACTTCCAGTTCTCGGATTCGCGTCACCATCTCTTGCGGAGTTTCGGGCACCTCCTGAAACATGATTTGTGTTTAATTTTCTGTGAGATATCACGTGTATAGAATTTTTTATACATCATCCAAAGATAATAATCAAAAATTAATAAAATACACGTGACTATTTGGGGGGTTAGTATAAAACCTCACCTCATATCACCACGGGGGGAGGGAGGAGTTAAAAAGTTGCGAAAAAACATCACGTGATCAATGGATGGACCCTTAAGGTCACGAGGCATGGTGGTAATGATTGTTAGGTATTAACCGTTTGCGCGGTGCCACTGCTGATTTGTTCAAAGCACCTCACTTGAGCCTCCAGCTCAGCATTCTTCTTGGACACAGCCGCTAACTCTTCTTTCAGCTGAATCAGCTCTTCTGTAAATATAAAAACAAGTAATTTTTTACAAACATACTCATATACTTTCTACAAAACTACAAACATAAGAGAAAATGCTACTATAAGTCGATTATGATTGAGAATGATTAAGAAAACAAGCCAGTCAATAAGAGTATGTAATAGGTTCTTAAATATGTTATTTTCTATCCTACTAATATTATAAATGCGAAAGTTTGTGAGGATATGATATTACGATGTGAGTTGAGTATGTTTGTGCCTCAATCACGCCGTAACGGTTGAACGGATTTGAATAAAACTTGAAATATACACAGTACATGAACTGGATTAACATGTAGGCTACTTCTTATCCGGGTATCACGCGAGCGAAGCTGCGGGCGGCAGCTATTACTATATCGTCACTGGAAAGGCAAATATACGTAAGCACAAAAAGGCCATTTCGAGAAGAAGCCGTTTAAAGTTTTTTTTTTCGTTTTTTAATCATAACTTTTTACCTAATTATTGAATTTTGATGACGTAAACGTAAGATTTTATTCTTTTTTTATTTTCTATGTCCAGCAATTCATATTATGAATAAAAAAACTTTAAACAACTCTCTTATAGAAATGGCCTTTTGGCGCTTACGTAAATTTGCCTTTCAAGTGACGATATATAGTATACATACCACTGCCAGCATCTAGCGTAGTCCCGCCAGCTCTGAGCTCGGCGATGGTCTGAGCTAACAACGCGTTCTCACGTTCCAACGCCTTTAGCGCCGCGCGATCACTCGCGTTCGAAGGGGCCTGTAAATAAATAATATAACCAATAAAATTCTTGGCTGATCACCTGTCACCATGGTTCACCATATCCACCTTGGGGACTTTGAATCAGGAGTGACTGCAAGTTTTCTTATGTTTACTTATGGCTCTGCCCACCCCATTAGTGATACGGGCGTGATAATTATGTATGTATATGTGTTTTTTAAACAATTTACGTTTTATCAGAGTTTTAAATTTATTTACTGACAAATTTGTCATCTCGCTTACATAGAATGAGTCCAACTGCTTCTCTCCCCGAGCATGTCGTAAAAGTCGACTAAGGGATAGTATATATCCTCCAACATGATGAGATACAATAAGCAAGTATTCCCAAGGAGGGTTGACGTCAGGCAGGCGGCCGGTCATAAAACACCTTAGCCAAAACTCTTACATCATGATCCAAAGAACTTGCTGTGCCGGCCACACATAGAGTGGGATGAAGGGCAGGAAGAGGATGATACATGTTCCACAGTTTCATCCACATTATATGTTGATGTTACCTGGCAAGTGGCGTTCTTAGCAGGGCTGAGGGGCGCCGCCCGGCCCAGGTCCGACAGTCGCGAGCCTGCCGTGAATGTGAACCCAATGAACGGGAGATGCACTCCCGAGAACGCCGAGGACGCTGAGGCGGGCGGAACAGCCTCTGATAACCTGAACAGATATAACAAAAACCTCAGTAACAAACTGGCAATATAAAGCATATTTAAATGGTAAAAGAAAACTTAATTAAACACACACGAATAAATTAAGCAAGTTCGTATGAGCTAGTGGCCAACTCTTGTGACGGAGTTTTTAGGCCGCCTAAAGGCCTCCGTCATGGCTTAACGACTTAAAAGCCGGGATCGACAATTTAACGTGCCCTCCGAAGCACGGAAGCGCTCAGCTCGTAATGCCACGAATAAATTAAATATAGTAATCAATAATAGGATAATTACATAATCACGCCTGTTTCCCATAGTAAGGATAGGCAAAGATCACGGATCTCCATTTGCTACGATCGTAGCATACGTACGCCTAGGACTTTCCCTTCCAACGGTACCATTCACACTCGCCTCATACACCTGTTTCGTTAATCTTCTTTCATTCATCCTCTCTGCATGACCGAACCATCTTTAACATACCTTTCTCAATCTTCATCACTACAAGGATAAATAAGATGACTGTTTACTATATAAGTTCGTTGTCGCGCAATACCTGATATCTGTGTCGTCGACGTCGAAGTTGGAGGTGTCAGTGGGACTGGACACGTCTGGTACGAAGGGAGCCTGCATTTCCCTCAAGTTGTCCCAATCGAGGCCCGCGAACCACGCGTGGCTCTGAAAACAACATTATTATAATAATAAATAAATAACACCCAGCAGTCACATACATAGTCCTGACCCCACACTAGGATTCCCTGTGTCGTGGGTATCAGAAACTACGAGTACCATGGTACCACAACACCCAGACCCGGAAGAAATGTTTGTATGTTCTGCAAATAGTTCTTCCTGGGATGTTGTAATATTACGGTGTCCATACAACCAACATATCATTATATATCTGGATCATCTACGTGAATTTCGATTTAATTGAAACATTTCTTACTAAAAGGATCGTAGAAAATGGAAATCCGTGATATCTGCCTACCCCTGACTAAGCTGAAAGGATGGAATAGGTGCTGGACAAGCCTACTCCACCTTAATTCATCCCAGGCACCACATCGTCCCGTTTGTGAAGGTAAAAGTTACCTCTTGGAGATGTATAAATCATCTACTATAGATGGTAAAGGCCTTTATTTTATGTATGTATTTCTTACTATGAAATACCTTTCTGATAGTTTATGTGAAGTATTTACCTTAAAGTCTTGTAATCCGTTCTTTCCGAGCCGCGTCTCAGATGCGCATATCAGTCGTCTTATTAGATCTTTGGCTTCTTCCGACACCTGCAAACATTTACAGACCTTGTTACAAAAAACTATTTATACGATACGATGTTTTACAGAATACTATACCCCGTCTTTTAATTAGCTTCATAAATTAGATCATCATTTTCCTGCCCTTATCCCATGCTCCAAGAAAAAAAACTGTTGCCAACTAAAATTTGTAGCGTTATTTCAGCTCATATTTTCAAATTCAGGAATGAATCGAGGTACCACGACATTGAAACGAAAACAAGTAGTTAAACGAATATTGAACTATTTGTGCCATATTAGAAACGAAATATTAATTGAATAGTTTTGTTGACTGGGAGTAAAAAGAAGTATAGAATGCGTCCAGCTGCTTCTCTCCCCGAGCATGTTGTAAAAGTCGCCTAAAGGATATTACTTTATACATACATACATTAGACAGACTAATAACCCTCTTTTTGCTCAGTTGGGAAACCATATTTTTTGTTGCTGATTGCTTATACTAGGAAAATGAGTTAAATTATAGTTACCTGAGCTGCTTGCTCGTCAGGGGGTGGGCAGTGGAAAGACCGCGCGTGGTTCATAATCTTCCCGTAAGTCTCCACCAAAGACTCCGCGTAGAACGGCGTCTCACCAAACAGCATTTCATACATACATACACCTGGAATCACAACTTTATTAACACACCCGACAGTCACACACATAGTCCTGACCTCGCACTAGGATTCCCTGTGTCGTGGGTATCAGAAACTACGAGTACCATGGTACCGCAACACCCAGACCCGGAAGAAATATTTGCAACGGGAACCGAAATCGCCCAACTTGCGTCTGAGCACTCGGCCGCCACGCCACCGAGGCCGTCGATATTACTAAGCTACTAGCATCCAGCACGGCTTTGCTTGAGTAGTACATTCAGCATCAAAAATGGAGATGAACAAAGTTCCATAACAATTTTATAAACTTTTTATACTGTCTGTACATGAAAAAAAAAATGGGCTATGATTCTATTCTATGTAGTAGACTAGTCTAAGTCGGTTCGTCGATTCTAACACAAAAGTTTTGTATGTTCGTCCAAATCCCTCACCAAAAACATTCGTATTTATTTTTAACTAAAAAATACATATTTTGAAAAACATACAAAGCTCAAAGATTTAAATGTTTTATCAATTTATCTTACCTAATGACCACCAATCACATTCAGGTCCATACCGCCCCTGTCCATCTTCCATAGCCTGCAACGAAATGTTGTTTTAAAATGGCTGCGCCAAAATTCATTAACCACAAGTCTGCGCCAGATTTAAATATCTAAGAGATATCTGACAGGTGGAATAATTCACATACCTGGTCAGTTAGAATCGATGTTTGACTGATATTGTCTGTATTTTTAATGCAAAAATGTAATCATAACATGTCTATATTGATAGACGGATTTACCGATAAATAATCTTTATCCATAAAGCGCATCTCTTGTTGACATTGACAATACTCTATGATGAACTACCAAAATGGCGAATCGTTGTTTCGTGAACTGTTGAATAATGTATATTTTATAATGGAAAAGCTTCGTTTGAGTATCAATAAGTATAGCATTTTAAAACAATTGATTCATAATGAAACTATATGTTACTTACTCTCAGAATTTCAGGCGAAATGTAGTCTGGTGTACCGACCGCCACGTTACTTTGTACCTAGAAAAATAATGTTCATTTTAAAATTCATTTGAGAATGAATGACTATTACGTGCAAATAAATTCGGAAAACTTCGTACCGAAAAGCGGGGTCACCATAAGTAGACCTGTAGTTTATTTATTTATTACTAGCTGTCGCCCGTGGCTTTGCTAGCGTGGTACCCGGATAAAAAATATCCTATAATATGTTCTTCCAGCATATGTACTATGTATATTCCAAGTCTCATTCAAATCCGTTAGGTAGTTTTTGCGTGAAAGAGTAACAAACATCCATACATACAAACTTTCGCGTTTATAATATTAGTAAGGATTGAAGGCCTCGGTGGCGTGACGGGCGAGTGTTCGGCTGTTACGCAAGAGGCTTTGGATTGTTCCCCAAGACCAATGTTTACATGATCTGCTAATATTCCTTCCTGGTCTATGTGTTATGGTATAGTACTGTGGTACCCGTAGTTTCTGATACCCACGACGAAAAAAACGAAAAAAAAGTAAAATTTAGAAAATCTTTATAATATTTATTTACAGACTTACCTTGCCATCTTCCCCTAGCCGCAGGCAAGATCCAAAGTCAGCCAGCCGTATGTGCCCACTAGCGTCCAGCAACACATTGTCTGGTTTTATATCCCTTGAACAAACATTAATTCATTGTTATTCATTTACTAGCTGTTGCCCGCGACTTCGTACGTGTGTAGTACATTATTTTGTTCTATAATCAATAGTTTTCGCAGCGCACGCCAAAAACTATTTTGGGTTTTCTACCTTGGGTTACAATATTGCAATTTACTTACGGATCCCTAATTTTTTTGAAAATATATTATAGCCTACATTGGTCCCTGATAATTTAGCTTTCTATTGGTGAAAGAATTTTTAAAATCGGTCCAGTAGTTTCGGAGCCTATTCGTTACAAACAAACAAAAAAACAAAAAATCTTTCCTCTATAATATTAGTATAGATAGAGTATTTTGTTTCATAAATTAATTAGGTTTAAGTATATCATACCTATGCACGTAGCCTGAGACATGCACGCTTTGTACAGCGAGCACCATCTCTGCTATGTAGAACTTGGCCATGTCTTCAGGCAAGCGGTCTTCGAACTTCGACAGTAGAGTCAGCAAATCGCCTCCGCAGTAGTAATCCATCACTAGGTACTGTAACAAGACTCATTATTATCACACTAGCTGCCGACTGCGGCTTCGCTCGCGTACCCAGATAAAAAATAGCCTATATGTTAATCCAGTACATGTACTATGTATATTCCAAGTTTCATTCAAATCCGTTCAGCCGTTTAGGCGTGAAAGAGTAACAAACATCCACACATCCATACTTACAAACTTTCGCGTTTATAATATTAGTAGGATTAAAAACATAATATCTTACCAGATTATGTTCATCTTGGAAAGCATAGTGCAGATTCGTTATCCACCTCCTATCCCCAAATACTAACACATCTCTTTCTTCTTGAAAACAAGCTGTTTCCGCTCTCTGTGAACAAAAAAACATTAATTTCTCTTATTCTTATTAATTACTAGCTGCCGCCCGCGGCTTCGCTCGCATGGTATCCGGATAAAAAATAGCCTATATGTTAATCCAGTACATGTTCTATGTATATTCCAAGTTTCATTCAAATCCGTTCAGCCGTTTAGACGTGATTGAGGCCCAAACATCCAAACTCACAAACTTTCGCATTTATAATATAAGTTAGATATTAGACCAGTCTTCTATGTATGAGCCGATTTCACCCACTAAGGCGGGATTTTTCGAAATTCGGCTGCAAGTCTTGCGGCTCTGCCCACCCCATTAGGGATACGGGCGTGATAATGTGTGTTGTGATGAGTATATAATACCTTCAGCATCTCCCACTTGTTGAGTATCTTCATGGCGTAAACTCTTTCCCCAGTGGCAGCGGATACGGCGCTGCCCGGGGCAGTCGTGTTACCGCTGCTCTCTGTACCCTGATAACAAACCATGATCATCAATACATATCCTCAAATAATCATTTGTTGTTAACCTGCTGAGAGCACTGGTGGTCTAGTGGTAGTGACGTAAGGTTCAAATCCAGTCGTGCACCAATGGATTTTTCTGTGTGAAAAATTTATGTGCGCTGTACCAGTACTCTCAAACGGTGAAGGAAAACATCGTGGTGAAACTTACGCATTATAAAATTAGTGACTAGCTTAATGTATAAAATGATTTATAAAGCTTTCTATAGGAGTTAGCGGTGTGAACTAATAAAAATATACCAAAAGGTAACAAATATTTTCAGGCAAGCTATGGCAGCTATTTTTCGGACAATGGCGTAGTTGGTCATTACATTTTCATAAAATAAAAACCGGTCAAGAGCGAGTCGAATTCGCACACGAAGTGTTCCGTACCATCGTACATGTACATAAATGTTTCTTGTATGTGGGCTACCCTTTTATTTTTTTTATTATTTGTTGTTGTAGCGGCAACCCCCGAATACTCAAACGCATCTCAAAGTTGAGCACGTCTCAAATGACGATTTCTTTTTTTTGACAGATTTTCATCAGAAACTGTCAAAAAACCTGAGTTCAGACGTGCTCAGTTCTGAGTCGCGTTTGAGTATTCGGGGGATAGACACTCTGTGAAAATTTGAACTCTCTACCTATTACGGTTCATGATACAGCCCGCTGACAGACTGACGGACAGCGGAGGCTTAATAATAGGGTCCTGTTAGCACCCTTCGGGTACGGAAACCCTAATTAAAAATTCTACATTTTTAGGTTTTCTTAGAAATGATTAATTTGTAAATTCACAATTGAATCTATACCGATGTCTGATATCCTGCGGCTATACTATCGAGATACTGCGTAGCTTCACATTTTGCCAAAGCACGATAATTCCAATTATAATTCTGTAACAAAGATCTGCACTGACGTCTCGCGTTGGGGAGTACTGTGCATTATCCCCCTGCTTACCCTCTCCCACACCGACCCCACATAAAGTGGGATAAAGGCAGGGAAATGATGATTACCCTCCCCCAGACAGCACAACTCCTTGAAGATCCGGAGAACTTTGGGATGTAGGCAGCAGTGTTCCAGTATCCTCGATGGTGTTGAGGTTGGTTCCAGGACTCACTTGCATGAAAGACGCCCGGACTACGCAGACCTCCCCGAAGGCGCCGCGGCCGATGACCTTCACCAGCTCGAAGTCATCTCGCGTCAGTCTCAGCCTCTTCAACGATGTTACTACGGGTTTCACTGAAAAATTAAGACAAACACAATGTACCCCATGTCGTCGGTAACAAGACACTTCAACCATTTATCATCGTTCATTGAGAATTATCACTATGGTGATCCCATTTTCATCGTTGCACATCTCACTCACCATATCTGATGAAGTCTGCAACAGGTTTCTCTCTCCGCAGACTGCTGTTGCAGCATTCATCTTAGAGAACCAGCAGTGCGTCCACTAGGGTCTCCACGCTGAGTCCGGGCAGTGGCACGTTGCACATCTCACTCACCATATCTGATGAAGTTTGCAACAGGTTTCTCTCTCCGCAGACTGCTGTTGCAGCATTCATCGTAGAGAACCAGCAGTGTGTCCACTAGGGTCTCCACGCTGAGTCCGGGCAGTGGCACGTTGCACATCTCACTCACCATATCTGATGAAGTCTGCAACAGGTTTCTCTCTCCGCAGACTGCTGTTGCAGCATTCATCGTAGAGAACCAGCAGTGCGTCCACTAGGGTCTCCACGCTGAGTCCGGGCAGTGGCACGTTGCACATCTCACTCACCATATCTGATGAAGTCTGCAACAGGTTTCTCTCTCCGCAGACTGCTGTTGCAGCATTCATCGTAGAGAACCAGCAGTGTGTCCACTAGGGTCTCCACGCTGAGTCCGGGCAGTGGCACGTTGCACATCTCACTCACCATATCTGATGAAGTCTGCAACAGGTTTCTCTCTCCGCAGACTGCTGTTGCAGCATTCATCGTAGAGAACCAGCAGTGCGTCCACTAGGGTCTCCACGCTGAGACCGGCGCGTAGGGGCACGTTGCGCCCACACGCGAACATAGACTCAAGCTGCTTGAGCCGTTTGATCCCGAGCACTAAAACAAAAACGTTAAATTAATACTGACTTCTCACCAACATACACTCTTATTACTAGTATGTAGTTCGCCTCAAACTGAGATCTCGCGCGCTTGTTACTTGCGTGATAAGTAGGTAGGTACTCTAGGTACCTACCTAGGTCTAATGGTCAATTCTATAAAAAGTTAGAGTAGATATAATGTCTTGATTACAGTACAAAATCAAAACTTTAGGTCCACTCTAACTTGTTATAGGAGACGTAGCAAACACAACTACTGCGATGCCGCATAAATTACGACAGCGCTATATAGCTGTCCAGTCTAACCTGACCAACGAAGACATCGAAATTCTAACAAAAGGGAGCTCAGATTATAACTTTTTTTTACCCTCTTGGGAATCCAATATCTTTACAACCCCTTCAACAATTAAGTCAATGCTTTCCAGCAAGTCTTCAGAGGTCAAGTTCCTCTGTTGGTATGTTTGTTTGGAAGGAGTTATCTCGGAAGCTACTGGACTGATTTTAAAAATTCTTTATTTAACAGAGAGGTACACTATCCCTAAGTGTTTTATGCTATACTAGCGACCCGCCCCGTCTTCACACGGGGATAGACATAATTATAACCATCGCAGACTTTTTTGTAAACCCTTTTAAGGTGTACAATACTGTAGTACATTATTTTGACCTATCTCGTAGGGTTCAGCCAGCGTTTGCAATGTAAGTGCAAAAAATGTGTTTACAACATCACATTAGAAACCTCTAAAATTATCAGTGTTTCTCTACTATATTATGCATGTATTATACATATAAACCTTCCTCTTGAATCACTCTATCTATTTAAAAAACCGCATCAAAATCTGTTACGTAAGATCTAAGCACAGATAGGGACAGACAGCGGGAAGCGACTTTGTTTTATACTACGTAGTGATTTAATTCCTACGCCAGTAAAACAGTTCGGTTGTAGCTAGTAGAGCCAACCCCACCTAAGTGACAGAAAAGGGCAGGAAAATGATGATTAAATAAGTAACACACATACTCGTGTACCTAGGTCCGTGGGGACCCGATCGCGATGCGCGATCCAAGAGCTGGTTCTTATTTGGCTCAACGGATCAGTATTTCCATTCAGCGTGGCAATGCGGCACGCTTCCAGCGTCTTATGAGTTAGATCGCCTGATCCAGCTCAGCAAATCGGTCTATAGATAGCTCACCTGACCTATCTTTAGACCGTTTGCAGCGGTCTTTAGATAGCCCAACTGTTTCTTTTGTATTTTGTAAATGATGGCTGGCAGCTTCGCTTGCGTGGTATATTACGTTTGCCGAGGTTTTTCCAGGTACCTACGTACAAGATGAACGAGTTTGTTCAACCGCATGGCTTCATTAATTTAAATTAATAATTGTTTCACACACTGTTATTAGGTCAGTGGGTTAGTAACATGTTTCATCATACCTCGTTAAATGTATTTAAGTAAACTTTACTGTAGAAAGTTCTGCACTTTTACTTAATATATCGTCCCCAGTGGCGTCGGTTAGGCTAATTTTAATTTTCAATAGTTTTTAGGTAGGTAAATATTATCTATATTATTTACTTATGATTTTTGTTTTGTTTTGTAGATATTTTTATTGTAGATTTTTATTTTTGTTTTTATCTTACTGTATTAATTATTTTATTGTCTGTGTTCTTTTAATTTTATTGTATGTTTACTACCACCGTTATGAGCCATTATGATGCTTTAAATAAAGTGATTTTATTTTATTTATTTATTTATTATTCATACTTTACTAATTTTTTGTAAGATTGAAACTAAACTGAGTTAAAATATTAATGGTACCTATCCTTACTTTGTAATAGCGGTAAGCAGAGATCACGGATCTCCATTTGCTACGATCCTGACATACTTATTTCGCATCATTCACTCTCATTACATTCTTTATGACGTTAATGGAAAACGTTCTCCAGGGTCAATAGTAACAATGGGTGTACCACAGGGATCAATATTAGGACCATTTCTATTTTTAGTTTATATTAATGATTTACCTAAACTTGTTAGGGATGATCATGAAATTGTATTGTTTGCAGATGACACCTCATTTTTATTTAAAATGAAACGACGCCAGGTTAATTTTGGCGAAGTAAACAATGCAATCTCCAAAGTCGTAGAATGGTTCGATGTAAATAACCTATTGCTAAATGAAAAGAAAACCAAATGTATAAGATTTATACTACCAAATGTTACACAAGTAAATTCTCATATAAAAATAAAAAATGAACATATAGATCTCGTGGACACTACTACTTTTTTGGGCATAACCTTAGATAAAAAGATTCAATGGGACCCACATATAGATAAATTGTCGAAGAGACTTAGTTCTGCGGCATATGCAGTCAAAAAAATACGTCTACTTACAGACGTAGATACGGCTAGACTAGTTTACTTCAGCTACTTCCATAGCATCATGGCATATGGCATTTTGTTGTGGGGGAGTGCTGCAGATATAAACACCGTATTTGTGTTGCAGAGGAGGGCTGTTCGAGCAGTTTATAACCTGGGTACTAGGGAGTCATTACGTAATAAATTTAAAGAAATAAACATTATGACTGTTCCTTGTCAATATATTTACGAAAACTTAATGTACGTACATAAAAATGTTAGTAAGTTTAAGAAAAATAGTGATAATCATAGTGTTAATACTAGAAATAAGGATAAACTTGCTGTACCCACGATTAGGCTAAGTAAAGTTAATAAATCATTTAAAGGGCAATGTGTACGCTTCTATAACAAAGTCCCAAGCGAGATGACAAATTTGTCAGTTAATAAATTCAAAACACTAATAAAACAAAAGTTGTATAAAAAAGCTTACTATAAAATATCCGATTATATAGAAGATAAAAATGCTTGGGACTGAATGCTCCAACTCCTTTTATAACATGATTGTAAAGGGATCATTTTCCAAAAAAATAGCCAAGCGTGGTTTCTTGCCTGTATCTTCCACGCCTGGTCGCGTTACGAACAGGTGTAAATGCAACGTAGATTTAAGACGTGTCCAAGTGATCCCAGTGATTTTATGGAATAAAAATTTTTGACTTTTGACTTTTGACTTTTTTATGTATGCTCGTCGTTTTAGGGTACTCTTGACCTGGCCCTTTTCCAAAACGTCGCCAATTTGGTCCAGGTACATGCGCCGAGGACTTCCCCTTCCAACGGTACCTTTTACACTTGCCTCATAAACCTGTCTCGTTAATCTTTAAATTACTTTGTATATTGATATACTTTATAACTTCTCTGCTGGACTGGGAGTAAAGAAATAACATAGAATGCGTCCAGCTGCTTCTCTCCCCGAGCATGTCGAAAAGTCGACTAAGGGATAGTATCCTTCAACATATGAGATACAATAAGCAAGTATTCCCAAGGAGTCGGTCATAAAACACCTTGGCCAAAACTCTTACACCGTGATCCAAAGATCATACTGTGCCGACCCCACATAGAGTGGGATAAGGCAGGAAGATGATTAATATAATATTTACAAATAATCCTCTTTTTACTTTACGCAGTCGGTAAAAAAAATTACGAAAATAAAATCCTCCGCCGTTATACCGGAATCGAACCCGCATTATCATACATCTCAGACATAGCACCACATAAACGCGTAGTCTGTTTTGTAAATTCAATTCACGGCTCG
This sequence comes from Scotopteryx bipunctaria, assembly GCA_949320045.1. NCBI lineage: Eukaryota > Metazoa > Arthropoda > Insecta > Lepidoptera > Geometridae > Scotopteryx > Scotopteryx bipunctaria. The sequence continues at coordinate 2,036,344 of OX439466.1, forward strand.
TAACCAAAAACCCATTTTATCCTCAACAATGTACAGGAAATACCAAATGAAAAAGGACTGCAATATTGCAATGTTTATTCTGTGCCATCGCCATAGAGAGCAGAGGTCATGTTGAGGCTCACTAGGCTGGAGGCACACGTGACAAGTACCACAACCACTAATGTTGTGCCACAATACTTACTACCTACTGCGTGATAACTTATTTGAGATCGCACTTAACATCCAATATCTGTACTCCAGCGAAATTCGATGTATAAAATAAAGGTAAACAAAAATCTAACCTAAAATGTCTCAGCCGTCTCAACCTCTTGCGTCTCAGCCGAGCATTCACCCGCCACGCCAGAGGTCGTCAAGTAGCAAGACTAGCAAGCCACTACTGGCTGTGTCAATTGGCTTGTGTGTAGTGAGCCTTACTTAATTATTATGAATCAGCTTTGCTAGACAAATCGTCGACGCGTGTGATGCTATAGCGATAAATGATGACATAAGCAGTCCACTGAAAATAATTTAAGCTAGGATATTGCAGATACTTGTGTTCAGAATAATCACCAAATGGATAGGTTGTTGATGCAAATTAATCCTTCAGATTCTTTGAAGCGCTCGTGGCGTAGCTTACTTAGGCGTTCTCGATTGATCGTTAAAGTTAGGCAACGATATGCGCGGTCACAAATCGGGATGGGTGACCGCAAGTGGCATTACGAGCTGAGCCCTTCCGTGCTTCGGAGGACACGTTAAACAGTCGGTCCTGGCTTTTAAGTCGTCAAGCATGACGGAGGCCTTTAGGCGGCCTAAAAACTCCGTCACTAGAGTTGGCCACTAGCTCATACGAACATACATACATACATAGTTGGATAGTACTGTTTTTTTTCTATCAACATAAGAGCCTTTTTTCTATAGTAGTCATAGCACGAAAAGAACTGAGCATTACCAATTCCATTCTATGTGAATAAAAATATTTATTCTAAAAAATTTAAAAATGTTTATTTTTACTGTAACTGTTTACAATGTTGGTTAACTAGGTTGGGACCTTCTTTTAAGTAAAATATACTTGTGTTAGAAGGTCCCGCTCTTCCATAGCCATAAATAAGGGTACTATTATTTTATTTCTAAATTATGTAAATCTAAATTATACACTTAATCTAGTCAATAGAAGATAAGGAATCTTGGAATCGGTTCCAAGGGGATTCCCAAGCTAAAAATGCTATTTTGTTTTATCATGGTAAAGTATCTACTTGCAAATATACTGTTTTCAATGATTACAGGCTGAATACTTACCAGGTACATTGTTGCTTGGCACGGCCACATCAGTCGATGGTTCCTCCTCGTCAGACATTGTCGTACTTCACATGAGATGCAATATAAAAAACTTATTGTAGAGTCTTCATAGTTGCTGATCTACACATCTGAAAAGAAAATAAAGTTAAGATAATTGAAGGTCCATCTGATAATCCTCCTCATCATCAGCCTATAGCATTCCACTGCTGGACACATGCCTCCCTTAATGCATCCAGTCTCGCAGATCATCACTGCGAAAGTAACTAGTATCCTCTCCAAAATGATGAACCACCTATATGGGCGATAGGCTGATAACCTGTCACCATGGTTCACATCCATCTTAGGACTTTAAATCAGAAGTGGCTACAAGTTTTTTTATGTTTACTTGTGGCTCTGTCCGCCCCCTTAGTTATATGGGCATGATTGTATGTACCTAGGCTTGCATAGCACAGCAACTATACTATCCTCTCAGCTTGGTCAGCCTTGTCCACAGGAAAGCCATGGTCAATATGTGCGGAGCTGACTAAGCTGCAAGTAAACATCTAGTCAACCTTGATGGCATTTAGGTACGGTGTTCTAATTGCAACAAAGTTTTATTTTAGCTACTTGTTAATCATTAATTTGTCTTCCTTGTAAACATGGAAACAAGCAGTTTACATACAAGTTTCCCTATGATGTTAAATTTAAATGTAGATACATACATATTATAACACCCCTATCCCTAATGGCTGGACAGAGCTACAAAATAAGAAACCTTGCAGGAACTCTTATTCAACATCCCAAAATGGATATGATGAACCATGGTGACAGATGATCAGAACATCACCCATGCCCACATAGATGGTCTATCATTTTTAAATTGAAGCGCTCGTGGCATTATCTTGCTTAGACAATCTTGATTGAACGTTAAAGATAAGCAATGTTGTGCTCCGTCACAATTTGGATGGGTGACCTTCGGAGGGCACGTTAAATTGTCGGTCCCGGCTTTTATGTCGCTAAGCCATGACGAAGGGCTTCAGGCCTTAAAAACTATGTTTTTTTCTAATTCTATTATTTTAAGGAAACTAACATCTGCACTGACATCCTGCGGTGGGGTGTATTGAGCATTATTGCAGTTAACCACTAGTTCATACGGAGATACTTTAGTTACTTATGTTTAAATTTCAATGTATGGGTGTAAAACTTAAATAAAGATATTATTGCCTGTTGAGACCCTTGATCAATGGTTTATCTTTGAAGTGCAGTAGCTAAGATTGTGAGATAGAATAATTATATCATGCTTGTTTACAAGATAAGATAATTTTGATGTCATTTCAAACAGTTTGTAATTTTTACACAACTTTCAGCCATTAATCTTCTTCACCACCATATAATGTATGAGAAAACCAGTGGAAAACTCATATTGATTTGTAAATATTGTCATACATAATATTTATGCATAGTTATGAATCAGTATAATATTTTGGTGTTTGAGGTCATTGTACCTATTGGGAAATGCATTTGACAACTCTGATTATGAATGACCATGTTAACAGTGAGTTATTCCGTTGTCATTACCGAAATACTACTGATAAGTACCTCGTTTATTTTTAATATTTAGCGAGGTTTCGGGCGGTACCTGTATTTTTGTCGCCTACAACTTTTAGACAGGAAATCAAACCCCAATTTTACTATTGTCTAATGCCACCCAGTCCGTGAATGCTTTCTATTCGCTAACTACAAGGCTGCTGGTGTCATTCAACACCACAACACTTTCGCAATCTCCCTATTCGATCGTTTATCTGCATTTTATACCAACAAAAAGAATATGAGAACCACCATGACATATCACCGATTTCCGCATCGGGCCTATAAATAAACAATAACATATACTTGCGCGCAGCGAATATACGATTCAGTTGTGGCTTTTTTGTTTCCATCATATTTTTAAATCGCTCCGAACTGAATACAATAGCACTGAGATCTTAACCTATATTTTTTCTATCGATTGTTATGCAAAAACAATGAGATGAGTCATCGTTTTCACTTTTATATCACTCTAATGATAACTACACTTTATTCACCTGATTATCCAGCAGAGTTTATTGATTTACGACTACAACTACTGTATCATTTTGATAAATTATTTCTTGAACTCAATCGACTTAGCAGACATTTTACGGGAGACACTGACAGTGTTGCCCACTGCAAAAAAGTTTGCAACTTTCTATTGCACAGACAGATTATAATACCGAAAACTTCCGAAATATATGCCGGTAAAAATCTAAACTACTGATAACGACATTCGAATAAAACAAACTTAAGTACAATGCAGGATGGGCTAAAAGAGTATTGAGGAGAACCAAATGGCTATACAAAAAGCTTGTTTCCAATGCTACTGACCCTGCTACTGTTTGCTAAATTCAGAAGTCGTCAAACTGGCAATGACTGTACCGGATACAAAGGAGTACATGGTAGATCATACTCTCATTTTATATATTAAAATACAATCATTCAATAAGTGATTGTACCTAAAATATTATTAGAATAAGTATTTTTTTATTTAAAATCAGTTTTATTATTTGTTTAGTAGTATAGACTTCAGTAACTAATAAATTCCAACGTTATTAGTACAGTTATTGATAGAGCGTCATTTGTACGTAATGGAGTCGATGTTCCTTGCAACAAGTTGTAATTGAATAAATTGTGGTCTATTCTGAGAAATATCACATAAAACTGTGTGTTATTGTGTTCTATTGGATTGCAGTGAATGGTTACAAATGATTTATGGATCCAAAAGGCGATGATAATCTCAGAAACAACCTCGTTTCATTGATGGTATGTATGACATCAAAATATTTTGGAAAGTTCATTCCATTCCTCATCAAATCTGATAATTCTTGCTGTTTTCTCATTAGATGTGTTAGCTAATTATACAGACAAACTAGTTTATGCGTTATTGAAGTGGTAGACTGCCTTATTAGTTAGAAATTGCGAAGGCTTTGTCGCGCGCGTAATTGAGTAGCTGATCCGAAAGGTCATGCATTCATGCTCGCCTTTTTGTTTCCAGAATGATGCTCACAGCGATATAAACTCGATACGCCTGTGAGAACACGGCGGAATTAAGTTCCGGAGCGAGAAAATACGCGAATGGTTTTGAGAGGGCAGCTTTGTGAACCTCTGTCACATGCTATGGCCTCGGATCAGCCTGTCAAGAAGAAACAACGTATTGACGCGCCCGATATCGACGATGGGAGCGACAAGTCCGCGGAAGAAGCCCTAACAGACATATTTGACTCTGAATCTCCTCCTGCAGAGACATCTGAGGAATTCCCTCCAAGGAATGGTGAGTCTCCTGATAGTGGCACTGTCAGTGAAGATGCTGTTGACTGCTCAAGTATACTCCGACATCCTATTGATTCTGGGGTAGAAATAATACCTTCCTGCTCAAGCACAACTCAACAATGGACCTCTGAAGATGATAAACTATTAGCTGAACTCCGTACACTTCAAGATGCACTAGTAGGTCAATGTTTATGCAGATTTGATGAAAGCCTTGTAAATGGGCTCTTCAACCGACAACTCAACATTGTATCCTGGCCAATGACTTGTTCTCTTACTTACCTCTCCACTATGCAGCTGATGTTTGATATGTATCTAAAACAGAACAATTCTGGGACAATTTGCTCAAGACTCATGCAGGCATGTGATATATTTGTACGGAATAGACATGATTGGATAACAGAAGTTGTTGAACTAGCTGATCACAAGAGCAAATTCATAACATTTGTTGCTAGCAGAGTACTAGCTAGCTTTCTGATAGTTTCAAAAGACACAGTCGATGAGAACTGGTTACAGCAGATCGCTGAAAACATCTATCTCTTCGATAGGATAAACAGGATAACAGTACAAAAGATAAACTTCAGTCTTGATATCATCAAGAGGATAGTCGAGTGGAAGGATGTTGAACAACATCCATTGGAAGAGAGTAACTTCTCTACTAGCACAGTTCAAGAAGATAATCCGTTTAGGAGTAGTGTGGGGTATGGCACTAGTAGTACGGATGCTTCAGGGTCACACACTCTAAACAATGCCTTTTCCAACCTGCAAACTCATGGGGCTGCCTCAACTTCTTCTGAAGAAAGTAGCTCAACATTCAAACTTCATGAGCCTACCTTAAAACCACCAACAGACGAAGGTCGGATGGAAGCAACCGAATCCCCTGAACCAGCCCATTCTAGACTCGAACGAGTGAACGAAAATGGCTGTGTCACGGTTGTATTAACAGATTCAGAGTCATTTGATACGTCACATATAAAATGCCTAACGATAAAGACCCTAGAACACCATTGGCCTGTGCTAGTTAAGAATATGAAGTTGCTTTTGCTACGGTACCTGAACTTACCCAACTCTGAGAATTGTATACTCACATTTTTTTCCCTATGGGAGAACATAATAAGCGTAAAAGCAAACCTCTCTGTCATAGACACAAAGCCATTTTACGCCGATTTGCAGAGCTTTGTTGATCTACTCAGAAACACAGTTTTTCCCAGTCTAATATATGCTCACTTGCTAAGCCTGTTCAATGAAGTTTTATGTTATGGTTCAACCCTGGCCTTACAAGACATATTACCTGAAGAAATATGCTGCCTAGCTCATTCTATTGTCAGATACGTCAAAGATTTCCGTCTGTTGAGTGATGTAAGAGTTCAGAGCAGTAGAAGTGGCTTTGGTTTCCTCGCTTGGGATTGTCAAGTTATAAGAGACTATACATTGGGCACTGAGGCCCCTATATCCTCTTCAATACAACTAGTTGATCAGAGCTACGGTGATGATGAAAATGAGGAGTCAACTCAAAGAAACGAAGTTGACAAGACAATGTTGCAAAGAATGTCTTTACTAGTAATAAAGTCAGTTGCTGTCACAGTGAAGGAAATGAGATGTGACTCATCTGACAGTTCAATAGACTCTTCAGATTACAATGCGATACAAGATATGCAGATTGTAGAACGGTCTATACGAGATGTCCTTAAAAAGCTTGATGTTTTCATCCGAAACAGTCTTCAATTCCACCCAGAAACACCATTCACGAAAATGCTCATCCATTTATTCAGTGAGCAAGACGATTATTTGATTGAATCGATGGTCTGCACTTTGGATATTACAGTAGGTATTGTTTACAGAAATTCTGTGTACCCAGATCTGATCCCAATGCTCAACCCTATATCATCATTCATTGAATTCTTGAAGGTAGTCTCACATGATAGTGATGTGCTACTCGACTACTTGGTGAGCAATGAGACATGTTTTTTGCTGTACTTGCTTAGGTTTTTGAAATATGTCAGAAGAAACTGGCCGAAATTCCTTGAGACGTGTCAACAGGCTGAGTCGGGTAGTAGTCGGGGGTTAGACGATACAATGAGAGTGTTGATTCGATTGAGGCTTCAAATCAGTCGATTGGTCTCGAAATCTTTGTTCCCGTACAACATAAGCCCTGTGCTTAGACTACTAGAAGTATGCGAAAGCTTGTATGAGGGTAACGAGTTCAGTTGAATTTGTATCACAATGTATTATAAATACAATACTTTGGAGAAAAGTAAATAAGTATACTTCGTATTTGGAGTTGCAAAATCTCTTAGATGAGTATTTAAAATGGTTGTCTGGTAGAGATAGCTTTTAGGGATAAGATCGCCCATTGTGCCTCTATTTTGACACGCAATCTATTAAAATAATAATAAAAAATGTTATGATGTATGTAAGTACTGTCAATTAATGTAAAATAGATATTTTTAGTTCATTGCTAGATTTTAAAAGGTCTTCCTTTGAGAGGCTATTCTTTTTGTACAGTTATCTGTTTTAAAAACTTCATATTGTTTTTATAAATTCATGAATAAAACTGGATCTTTCCTACATTCCAAACTTCTTTAATGTTTGTATAATTAATTTAATTTATATTAGTTTTTAATGTTGGTAACATTAATGTTCTGTCTTCCATAGTAAATACACAATATCAAATTATTTGCAATAAAGTTTGGGTAAGAATACAGCCAGTCTGATAAAATACCTACCATTATGTGCCTTACCATAGACTAGTTTTATTGTAAACTTAAGGTGCTCAGAAATAACTAAAATATTAATATTTTTTATGAAAATTTGTGTATTTTGGGTTTTTAGTTAGAGCTCTTATTTTGTTTACTTAATAAAATGTAACTTGCATAATTTTTAGCTAAATTAATTTAGAGTTTAGTTTTAACTTATTTTAGTATTTAATTTGGTTGTATTATATTTAGTTTAGTTTATTTTGTAGCATATTAATAAATGCGGGTTTAATAAGTTTTTACTTAACTAAATTATATAATCATGCCACAATCTGTAAATATATTTGCCATCAATTACCATTTAATATAAATGTAATCAGTATTAATACAATATTCTAATTTATATCAACGGTATTATGAAATAATTTGGAAAAGCAGATATGTACTTTAAAGTTATTTATCACCATGTTGCATTTAATAAGTTTTTGCAATGCTCACGCCACGAATGAAAAGACGCGGGAAAAGTTTAAACTTTGACAAAATATTTTCATATTATTTTGTTCCGATTTTATGTTTATTTAATGAAAAATAATAAATACGCATATAAATACATCTTATTCTAAAAAAATTCAGCTTTCTAGCATCATCCGGACCGTAGCTATGACGGTTCGAAAATACACTTACCCCCGAATACTCAAACGTATCTCAGAGTTGAGCACGTCTCAAGCCACGGTTTTCCGACAGTATTAGATGAAAATCTGTCAAACCCCCGAATACTCAAACACGACTCGGAATTGAGCACGTCTCAACTCACGGTTTTTTGACAGTTTCTGATGAAAATCTGTCAAAAAAAAATAATCGTCATTTGAGACGTGCTCAACTTTGAGATGCGTTTGAGTATTTGGGGGTTAAACTCTTCCAGAAAAGGGAGGTAGTGCAGCGCTTCTTTTGGCTTGTCGCTATAACCTATAACAATAAGCAGAAATTTGTGAGCAAATATATCCACGTTCCAACTTGTTCCCAGTTTTTCTTACGTAGCGTGAACAAATTATTTGTTTTCATTTAAATAGAAAATTGATTCTGACTTTTTTCATCTAGTAACATAAAAATCACAATTACAACAGAATCTTTATAATAATATAAAATATTATTTAACTTTTATGGTAGCTTTATGTTGACGAACGAAAACAGACTGTTATTTAGGTAAAATAAGGTCCATTTTGTTACTTCCATTTTAGTCTAAGCATTTTGCAGTGTTGTTATTTGTAATTGTTTGCATTGAATCTCGCAAAATCAAATATTCTATCTTTTGAAAATATGACATCTGGCATACTTCGTAAAGTAAAATTATAATACTTTTTTTAACTGAAAATAGATCTTATAAAGTTTTGAGTTGTCCTATTAAAAAAATATCCATTAATAATCCTTAAAAAATGATCTTGCCATAGATACTTTCTGTTTATCTGAACAAACCAATCCTACTACATATTTTGGCTCACTTTTGACTAGGTACATGAGAATGTTCAGTCTTTTATTTTTGATTTAACATAATAATATAATATTTTTGAACATATCTAGCCATTTATTCTTATAGCTAAATTCAAAATTTAGTGTACCTACTGCTGTTGGAAAAATTCTAAATTTTGTGTCTTCATAAGTTAGCTTAGCCTTGGTTATTATGTAACATCTATTTAATTTAAATAACGACAATAAAATCAAATATTTTTGTATATGATTATTCATTTTTTTATTTTGCACTATCCCAAAATATAGGTTTACTAGCTGCCGCCCGCGGCTTCGCTCGCGTGGTATCCGGATAAAAAATAGCCTATATGTTAATCCAGTACATGTACTATGTATATTCCAAGTTTCGTTCAGATCCGTTCAGCGGTTTAGGCGTGATTGAGGCACAAAAATCCAAACATCCAAACATCGTTACAAACTTTCGTACTAGATGGCAGCACAGGTAAAGTTAGTACGCGCTATCGTTGCGTTTTGAGCTTTACGCCGGTAATTTCAAGCAAACTAACACTTTTTAATTTTATAATATAAGTAAGATTGTTATACAGTTTCCTCTTTGGAAAGGCGATGATCACAAAAATCTTACTGCCTAATCTTTCGTTAATTTAATTTCTATTGTATTTATTATTGTTGTAGTGTTAAGTCTTCCATTTACTTAGGGAGCCATTTCCCCAAAATATAGGTTGCTTTTTTTAGGGTTCCGTACCCGAAGGGTGCCAATGGGACTATTACGAAGCCACCGCTATCCGTCCGTCTGCTAGTTCAGTCAACTGAACTAGTGGGAATAGACGCTGTCTGTCCGTCTGTCAGCGGGCTGAATCTCATGAACCGTAATAGGTAATTGAAATTTTCAGTGTATTTCTGTTGCCGCTATAACAACAACAAATAATAAGGGGCCCCATTATAAAAACATGTACGATAGTACCTACGGATCCCTTGTGAACAAATTCGACTCACACTCGCTCTCACTAGGTAGTGTTAAGTCGACTGTCTTTTTCATGCCCCGCTCTTAGGTGGGTACTCCATGACCTGTACGCTCGTCACTGCAAAAAAGTACATAGGTACCTACATATTATCACGCCCGTATTACTAATGGGGTGGGCAGAACCACAAGTAATGATAAAACTTGCAGCCACTCCTGATTGAAAGTTCCATCGCACCTTATCTTCGGCTTGATGCATCTAGTCTCTGCTTCTTGATAAATAAATAAATATTTGAGGACATATCACACAGCACCATCTAGCCCCAAACTAAGCATAGCTTGTATTATGAGAACCAGATGGCTGATAGAATACATAATTAATACTTTTTTTGTAAATATATACTTACTATACTACAACACCCAGACCTGAAAGAAATATTTGCATAGCATGCAAACATTTCTCCCGCAGCGGGAATCGAACCCGCGCCTCTTGCGTCACAGCCGAGCATTCGCCCGCCTCGCCACAGAGGTCGTCAATATATGATGCATCTATATAGTCTTCTTTTTCAATAAATATTATTCTATTCTTCCAGCTCCCTACTAATAGGTACTCCCTACATGTAATAGGTATGCATAATTTTCGTTGATAAAATAAAACATTATCTACGTATCACCAACCTATATTTCTATCATAATTTACACATTAACATACAATTCATTGTACACATTGCCACATTCATACTTTACAGCTTTAGGAACAGTTTGAGGGTTTGTACAATCAACTCAAAAACTAGTATGAAACCCAAATGCAATCTGCATTCTTCTGGCTGCGAAAGTTGAAAAAGTTGTGTTAAAAACGGTAACTGCCTTGAAAATTGTTATAGACAAATATAAATAAAGATGGTCACAAGGTTCGAAGATATACAAGATTAAATAATCAAATATTAATACACTTTCGTTGCTGACTGTACCTGTCTACCATATTTCGCAAAACTTGCCATAAATACTTGGATACTTAGCTGATTAAGGTTATTTTCAAAAATACCTGTTGAAACTGGATAAACGACTTTCTATTGAAACTTTGAAACATAAATTGTAGGTACCTAGAACAATTTGCAGCATTTTTTACAGAATAATTAAGTAGGTAAGTATACAATTTAAATCAACTAACATAGTTTTTATTCTTCGTGGGAAAAACGTGGAGAATTTTACTTATTTTCTTTTCAATGTGCTTAATTATTTTAATTGATATTATTTCCTACATTGTATCGTAGATAGAATCTACAGAAGACAAGTTTGATATTACATAGGTACATTCTAACTCTTATGTCAATGACCTAAGGTCCTACATATCTAAACAATCAAATTCTAATTTGGCATTTCACTAAATGAATTTTTAAACTTTCTACAATAAATTTTATTTAGCTGATAAAAGGAGCCTCTCCTTTCACCACACTGGTTTCTTCACCATCGTTTACATGATGCTACAGAATAATCCTACCACTATCGAGCTTCGTCGATGCCGAACTTGTCGCGTTGAGTAAAATCATCCATATGATTTCCAGAATAGACAAGGACACAAAACGCGAAGCTTCCCTGTATCGCGATAGTGTAGCCTCAGGATAAGGATGAGAGAGAATACCAGTGATTATATGTACAATCTTAGCTTAGAATATTGACTCATGTTAAGTAAGGAGTTTTAGCGCCTCGTTCACCATTTCCAAGTAAAGTGTTGATTAGTCCATTTCTGAGTAACGTTACTTCTCTGCTGGACTGGGAGTAAAGAGATAACAAAGAATGCGTCCAGCTGCTTCTCTCCCCGACTATGTCGTAAAAGTCGACTAAAGGATAGTATCCTCTCCAACATGATGGACCATTTATATGGGCGAGGGGCTGATCACCTGTCACCATGGTTCATCATATCTAAAAAGCATAAAGTCGCATTTCATTTCATACAAGAATTAGGCGTAAAAAAACCTTGAATATTAGGTTTTTATTCAAAACAATAGATGAAAACGAAATATCCGCCAAATACCAATAGTGTAGTCCTAAATAGAAACGTTACTTAGGTATACTTATTTAGGTAATCATCATTTCAACAGGTCGTCTACTGTTTAACTTTAGACTTTCAGAGATTTCTAGAAAGTGGTAAAATGGTGTGTCACAATTTACAGCACGCGATCGAAGCCGCATTATAAGCTAGTCAGGTTCATAAATCTGAAGTCTTGTTTTGAAAAAATATCACCACCTCAGAACTAATATTTTTGTTTCAGCTCTTATATTTTTATTGCGAGAAATTAATCGAGGAAGGTAGGTACTTACCTCATTTATTTTTTGCGTTATTTATATTAACACTAAATGCTTTCAAACAAGTAGTTAAACATTTCTGAACTATTTCAGCTACATTAGTTCACAATTTAACCATTTTTCGATCATCATTCTTTCAATGAGCTTATCAGTTCCCTTAATGAGCTGCTAAGTTTCAAATGACTATTTAATTTGTCGCCAAAAGATGGCAACCCACCAAAATGGTGAATCTAATTAATTGTATAGGTAATCTTTAGCCAGCTTATTTAAAAATTGGTATTTAGGTAATCATAGACATAACACTGACATAATAGTAAAGTATTTAGGTATTTTGTATGAATAGATGTATAATAAATAGATATTTATGAATATTCATTCATACGAATATATCGGACAAACTGTGCCACTTCTAATAGTTTTATGAAGCTTTTGCCCAGCAGTGGGATACGGACAACCATAATGTTAATGATACAAAGTATTTATTGAAATGCATGGTCTGATATATTTTAAAAGAATGCCCAAAATAAAATAAACTACCCTTTCAAGAAAAAAATGGTAAATAAAAAGGTATATTAAACTCTGCTTAAAACATATATTTACCGATTTTATGTAGGGCTTTTAAATCTTGATATCTCAATGTAGGCAAGAACTTTCAGTCCAATGGATAGAACATAAAACAAATAGAAGTGGCAAGCCTAAAAACATTTAAACAACTTAGTTATTCTACTTACAGATAAATTGACATTCATAAACATTTAAAAGACTAGTTGCAATTTTCGAACTCAGAAATTGTGGATTGGTAACTTAAAAGTATTTAATTTTCTAATCATGGGAAAACTGTGCAGATTTAAAGTGAAATGTTTTTTAAATGTTCATAAAAATCAAACATAATTCAGCGTAAAAAAAGAAAAAACAAATACCTAACTAAAATTTATACCTAAAATGGTAAACAACTTGACTCAAACGCGACAAATGTTACCAAATGAAATAAATTAAACTGAAAAGAAAAACAGAAACAAAAAATCTCGTTGTTTAAATACTAAATACAGGTAACAAATATCGCGTCACAAACGAACAAAATAACAAACATTCAGGTATCATAATCTTCATCGATTTGTAGGTTACCAGAATTCAAAATGTCGATATCCACATGGGCTGGCGGGGTAGCTTTTATTTCCACCTTTTTTATTTCAATTTTAGCTTTAGAATTCTGCCTACTGACATGTTTAATAATGGGAGAGTCTTTAGGCACCGCTGCAGTGTCTAGAACCTTTATCTCCGGGTTAGTAAGATTCTTTGAAAAGTCTATGTTTATAAGGGGCGTGACCGGCGTCCGTGGGGTGTTCGGTGTTCTATTGACAGAATTGTGCCGTTCGAAGGTTTGCTTCACGATTTCGATCCTATGCAGCGCGGGCACAGGATTCGTGTAGCTAGTAGAAGGCTGGGGACTCGAGTAAGTCGGATTTGGTTTGATAACACTTTTGTGCTGAATCTCCTCTGTCACTAAAGTCTCTTGGTAGAAGTTGGCGGTTCGGACGGGCCTTTTTGTGAGGTCGATGGCCTCCGGCATCGTGGAACTTGGCTCGCTTCGTACTGGGAAGTAGGGGTCGGATTTGACGGGGGCTGTTAGAGCAAGGGAATCTATTTTGATTGCTTTGGGGGCTTCTGTTTCGACAGAGACTGCGCGCTTTACGTCTCTATCCCGGGGTGTCTGAGGGGGTGTCGTTTGGACCCTGGATTCACAGTTGCTCTGTGTGCTGGCCTCGGAGAACCTGGAGAAACAGGACATTTATATTTCCACAAACAAAGCGAGCTTGAACTATGCTTAGAATGTTCACGAGCTAGTTATAATAAGTTCGTATGAGCTAGTGGCCAACTCTTGAGACGGAGTTTTTACGCCGCCTAAAGGAGGCATCATGGTTTAACGACATAAAGCCGGGACCGACAATTTAACGTGTCCTCCGAAGCACGGAAGCGCTCAGCTCGTAATGCTACTTACGGTCACCCATCCAAATTGTGACCGCGCATAGCGTTGCTTAACTTCAACGATCAATCAAAAACGTCTAAGCAAGCTACGCCACGAGCGCTTCGCTAGTGATAAGGAGTGATGAATATGAATGTGGATAGAGGGAGACCAAAGAAAAGATGGATGGATTGTGTGAAAGAGGACATGCATTTGAAAAGAGTAATTGCAGAGATGACGTCCGACAGAAAAGAACATACTATGCCGACCCCACATAGAGTGCGATTAGGACAGGAAGTTTATTTTTCTATAGCATTCAAATTTTATGTGTCCATTACACATAATGACGATATTATTCAGTATTGATTTAATCTAAATACCAAAATAGGTACAGCCTCTGAACAAAGTATGGCCAGTTGGGTAAATAGAGCGCGGAGGATTTTAGCCGCTAGTCTAGTTGCAACAAAGGAGGGTTTACCTTGACGAGGTCGGCGAACTCTCCGCGCTCATGAGTTCCTTCTCCTCAGCCGCTGATACGTCTGGTATATTTTTCACCTGGAACACAAAACGTTTTATTTCTAGACATTATCTAGACTACTTGGCATACAATGCAAATTGCAAATGAAAACAAAAGACACAAAGAAACTAAAGCGATAACCAAATAATTAACATGCATACATACAAACATACGTAAAACGTTTCTTCCTTCGAAGTCGGGTGGAAATATATATGTAAAGTAAAACAGAATTGTGATTTTAGCAGATCAGCAACACGCACTGCAGCAAAAAAGGCTTCAACTCAGTATTTTACCACTGAGAAGCAGTAAGGGGCTGCTATTTACCGAAACCCCCAGTCACTAGACTAACACTAAAATGTGATCGACAGTCGACAGTATAAAAAGTGGGTATAGGTTTAGCAGTTGTAAAAGTCGACTAAGGAATAGCATCTTCCAACATGATGAGATACAATAAGCAAGTATTCCCAAGGAGGGTTGACGTCAGGCACGCGGCCGGTCATAAAACACCTTAGCCAAAACTCTTACATCATGATCCAAGGATCATGCTGTGCCGACCCCACATAGAGTGGGATGTTGATTAGCAATTGATCATACAAAATCATTATTTTTCAACATTGTTTGGTCGAACATGGTTTGGCAGACCTTAAAACCTTTCTTTATAAATGCAAGTTTGTAAGTACACTGTTAGTAATATAATTTTGTCCAAAAGAGAATTTTATTTTTAGTGTTTTATAGTCAGGCACTAATCCATAGTACACAAAAAAGACTTAATGTTTTCTGTGCATGGGTAAGACATTGATAAGGCCTCCAAACGACTTATGAAGTCACCTGAATACCCTACAACTCATTAACACTTAAACATCGATAGACTCAGGAAATTAACACAAAAAGCTTTTAAAACTCCGCGACATTGGGTAATTATACGAGCTGTTTATATAATACTAGCTTACACGCGTGGCTTCACTCGCTTGGTGTAAATCTAACACCCCATTTTATAAAACAAAGTCGCTTCCCGCTGTCTGTCTGTCCCTATGTATGCTTAGATCTTTAAAACTGCGCAACGGATTTTGATGCGTTTTTTATTATTAGATAGAGTTATTCAAGAGAAAGGTTTATAAGTATAATACATCCATAATATAGTAGAGAAACACTGACAATTTTAGATGTTTCTAATGTGATGCCGTAAATAAACACATTTTTTTGCGCTTACATTGCAAACGCTGGCTGAACCCTACGAGATAGATCAAAATAATGTACCACTACAGTATTGTACACCTTAAAAAGGTCTACAAAAAAGTCCGCGATGGTACTGCTCGAATCGTGTCCTTCTGGGCACGCTTGCGGGCATCCAACAATAACATTCTAAAAACAATCGTCGAATGTCCGGATAATATATTTCGTCACTGGATATCTGTGCACCACAGTGAGAACAAGAAATGATCGTTTATTATTATATTAAATTACTTTAGTATATTACTTTATTCTCAGTTCATCCTTTTTAGTTTTTGTTCCTTTCTTTTATTTTAATTCATAAGGTTTAGTTTTTCATTTCATTTATGTATTGTATTTTATTAACATATGGATTTTATC
The DNA here is from genome assembly GCA_949320045.1 of Scotopteryx bipunctaria. Lineage (NCBI taxonomy): Eukaryota > Metazoa > Arthropoda > Insecta > Lepidoptera > Geometridae > Scotopteryx > Scotopteryx bipunctaria. Next base: position 2,052,456 of record OX439466.1, read on the forward strand.
TGAAATAAATAAGTATTATTATTATTATTATTATTGCACCCGTGCGAAGCCGGGGTGGGTCGCTAGTCATCTTACTTATATTATAAATGCGAAAGTTTGTGAGTTTGGATGTTTGGATGTTTGTGCCTCAATCACGCCTAAACGGCTGAACGGATTTGAATGAAACTTGGAATATATATAGTACATGTACTGGATTAACATATAGGCTATTTTTTATCCGGGTACCAAGCGAGCGAAGCCGCGGGCGGCAGCTAGTTAAACATAAAGTTAAAAATAAAGTGAAGTGCTCACCAAATCCCTGAGAAAGTCGAATCTGGACTCGGCAAGGATGCACTGCTTCACATGGCTGGGGCTGAGGGTCTTGGCGTTGCGCGCGACCGTCACCTGCAGCGCCTGGCGCAGGAGGCTCTGCACGAACAGCTCCAGGGTACGAGGTGTTGGAGTCCAGGTTAAGGCTTTACTTGTGTGGTAGGTATATAATAAATCTACACTAATATTATAAAGAGGAAGTTTTGTTTGTGACGAATATGCTCCGAAACTACTGAACCGATTTAAAAAAATCTTTCACCAGTAGATAGCTACATTATTACGGAATAACATAGGCTATAATTTATTTGCAAAAAATTTAGCGATCCTTACTAAGACTCGAATAATGTAACCCGAGGTGTAAAATTACCTAAAAAATCCTAGTTTGTTAAATACCCGTGCGAAGCCGGGGCGGGCTGCTAGTAATAAATAAATAACAAGTAATAACAACCAACAGCCACATACATTAGTCCTGACCTGACCCCATACTAGGATTCCCTGTGTTGTGGGTATCAGAAACTACGAGTACCATGCTACCACAACACCCAGACCCGGAAGAAATATTTGCAGAACATGCAACCATTTCTTCCGCAGCGGGAATCGAGCCCGCGCCACCACCAAGGCCGTCAATATGTTAACGCATCATAAATTACATCATCTGTACAGTAATTCTATCACCTAACTTGTTCACACTCATCCTTCTCTTTCTATTCAACTGTTTAATTGTGTACAGGGGCACAATTACAATGCAATAATTACTGCGCACGCGCACACACACACACACACACACACACACACACACACACACACACACACACGCACACACACACACTATCACGCCCGCACCAGAGCCACAAGTAATCATAAGAAAACTTGCAGCCACTCCTGACTAGCTCCAGCCCGCGGACTCGCTTGCGTTGTAGCCGGATAAAAGTAGTGTCACCAGCCTATAAACATATCTAAGCTAAAAATCATCTCGAACCGTTGATATCTGGTTTGTGTTTCAAATACTGTAAACATTCTGTCATCTCCGCACTCTTAAGATTGTTTGATGCCTAGTCAGAGGTGTTATTTGACTTATGCTTAATGAATGAATAATAAATTTTGTTCGAAAATATATATTTTTTTTACCAGCAGTAAAACTTAATTTAATAAATTTAGTCGTTAGGCCATGACGGAGGCCTTTAGGCGGCCTAAAAACTCCGTCACTAGAGTCGGCCACTAGCTCATACGAACATACATACATGCCAGTAATTGTAATTTATTGTAATTTAGAGTGTGGTGGAAAGCTCAGCAACAGGGATGTCTAGAAAACCTATGGAAAAAATCAGTGGCCATTCAAGACCATAACTAAACCTGGTCACTGACCCAACATTCATTAAATTAATGATGTAATCAACATAATGTCCATAAACAATTTTAAGTGCTGTTTTTATAAACCTTATCTTCTAAATACCTATTCTATAACTCCCTATTACCCCCGAATACTCTAACGCATCTCAAAGTTGAGCACGTCTCGAATGACGATATTTTTTTTGACAGATTTTCATTAGAAACTGTCAAAAAACCGTGAGTTGAGACGTGCTCAACTCTGAGTCGCGTTTGAGTATTCGGGGGTTAGTTACTCATCTCGCCAAAGATAACACAACATCCTTTGATAAATTCAATGTTTTTTAGGTACATAATAATGAGATAAGCAACATCTAATTTCATAAAAAAACAAGTAGTGTGTGGTCTAGTTGGTAGTGACCCCGCCTTCCGATCTAAGGTCGTGGGTTCAAATCTGGTCGGAACTTGCTGCAAATTTAATGGAAACTCCCAACCTTTCATAGAATAAAAAGGAGAACACCTCAAGACCTCATATAGCCCGCGACGAGAAGAGAACTACTTTCTATATATCCCGCATAGGCCTAATTTTTTTACCCTCGGTGAAGACCTACCCGAGAGGGGTAGATTGAAAATCAGCGCTGCATGGCTTTGTGCCATGCAGCAAATGCTGAATCTACTCCCATTGTCCCTTGTGCAACTATTTTGTCATAGAAACTTTAAATTGTAATAAGTTCTTAAGTTTAAGGAGATAATAAATGCCTTTTTTATTTATTTATTTATTTAAGGGAGTATGTGACAAATGCACCATGCACGCCAATGACGAACTTCAAAACTCTAGCTCAATGCCCAGAAAGGCAGATAGCAAGAAAAGATGATCCTTGGATCATGGTGTAAGAGTTTTGGCTAAGGTGTTTTATGACCGGCCGCCTGCCTGACGTCAACCCTCCTTGGGAATACTTGCTTATTGTATCTCATCATGTTGGAGGATACTATCCCTTAGTCGACTTTTACGACATGCTCGGGGAGAGAAGCAGCTGGACACATTCTATGTTTTTTCTTTACTCCAGTCCAGCGAAGAAGTAAGCAAAGTAATAGCAAGAAAAGAGATGGGACTTGAAAAAATAAAAAAAAATATATCACAGTATAAAAGCAAATCTGTAACCTTTTGATGGAATACAGTGGTTTAAGCGTCAAATAACAGTATGCATTAGGTATATCTATAGGTTCTAATAATAGTTTGATGAGTAATATCATAACTGTGCTTACTCCGGTTTCAGCCATAATTGTAAAATGTTATTACAAATTCAGATGATGTGTGTAAACATCAAAAAGCATTGGATAACGTTTTATCTTTAGATTATACTCCATTGCACTTTAGAATCGAAACCTTGCCAAATGTTAAAAACATGTCTCACATTTTGATTAAAATGAAACAAGGTCGCGAACGTAGGTAGGAGGATTAATAAGTTAAAGTGGATATGGGCCGGGCATTTGGCAATGCGAGGACTGAAGGTGGACAAAGGCAATGACCAAGAGGTTGCCACAGACCACCAGCCAGCTGGTCTGATGACATTATGAAGATTAAATGCAATGGATTGCAAGCTTATACCCAGGAGTGGATGTGGACGATATGATGATCTAGGAGCCATGCTATAAATACCCAGAGTATTTGTTAACTACGAGGCATAAGACTGAAAAGTGTATCCAACACTAACCGAAACCCACAATTTTACATATGTAGGAATAAAATATAGTCCATAGCCCTCAGGCACAGTTTAGATTTCTACCAGTGAAATAATTTTCAGACTTGGTTCAGTAGTTCCTGAGATTACGCCCTATGAAGTACTATACAAACTATACATAATCATCATGCCTGTATCCCTAATGCTGTAAAGGCAGAGCCACAAGTAATCATATAAATAAATAAATAATTAAATAAATAATTATGGACATTTCACTCAGCGCCAGCTAGCCCCAAACTAAGCAAAGCTTGTACTATGGGAACCAGATGGCTGATACAATACTTATATACTTTTTTTTTTGTAAATACATACTTATAATACATAGTATTGAAACACCCAGACCCGTAAGAAAACTTGCAGCCACTTCTGATTTATATTGTTATGATATTATTTTCACTATACTATTAAATTCTAGAGTTAGGTCTTGTTGATGCAATGATGCAGTTTTCTACATTTCTCTCTGTATTCTGGTTTCCTATACTTCTTTATCCAACATGACAGTGATTTTATTCTACTATTGTATTTATCATTCTACTCTTACCATAAGATGACAATGAAAACAAGTTTCAAATCACATAATTTCCTTATACTTGGTTACAAATTGCTCATCACACCAATTTTGTCAGACAATGGTTTTAGATGGCTTTCCATACCAAATGTTATGACAATTTTATAACCAAACAGATAATGGTTTTTCTAACAAATAGGTCCAAATTAATTGCAACATCATTGCAAATAAACTAATAAAAACCCTATTTTTTACAGCTATGTTGTTTTTCATATAAATTGGCTATAAAACATTTGACCATAAAACTGGTCTATTGATTACATAAACAAACTTAATTGCTTTTTAATTAAAACTATGCCTTTGATTTTAAGATAACAGGGTTTGAGCATAAAGAAGTATATGGCAAAAAGACTTCTAGGCCTCTCAAAACAATGAGAATTATGACAAGGGCTTTTAAGAAAAAATGGTTTGTTTTCATAGTGGCTTTGTATGATGAAAAGCTGATTATATTTCAAAAGGATATAGATTATGATTGGGACAGCCTGGGCCACTTTCCCCACTTCCTCATCAGTCTGCATTATCTTCTTGATTCGCCCCTACAAACAAACAATGTCATAGATCAGAAATCTGTGAAAAATATCGACGAAAACAACGTACTGTTTGTCAATTTTAGACGCATTTTCATGGCGATTTTGACTTACCGCAGGGAACCTGGCGTTGTATTTTCTCTTTTTCGAAGGCATTGTGGGCATACGTTCACTTTAACACCAATTAAATGTTTAATTTAGATCACTTAACTACCAAAGTGTTCACTTCTCGCGCATTTTTGAGGTTATAAAAGGGAGACGTCCGCAGCCTACTTCATTTTTATACTGATCTGACAGTCCTTGCGTTTTTAAACAGTTTTTTAAAGATTATTCAATATCTTTATTTGTATTGATTCGATCAATTATATATATAGTAAAAAGATTATTTTTAAGCCCTAAACGCGAAATCAATTCAAGAAAAGCGATTAAATATTCAAAAATTACTTTGTTTTGATTATTTTGGTTGAACAAGTTTACAGCGGTAGCCAGCCTCAAAGGTTAAAAGTAAAAATGTTTTCGTTCAAAAATATACTTCTAACCTGCTACAAATTGATGAAGCTGCCAAATTTGTTTTTAATGTCATTGTCATGTAATTTTTCATTTACGACAATAAAAAGTTTTTATTTTACACTTTAAAATGGCGTCGTTGACGAGGTGAGTTGTGTTGATTTATTCAATTCTAAATTAATTGAAAAAACAGTCGAATTTGAGTTGAAATAATTGTATTCATTAATTTGAAACCTATCTACAACTTATGATGAAGTGTTTTATATCATTTAACCAAAACCTTGGTATTCGTAATCCCTTGTTATCAACAACATAATTTCACCAAATTATTCGTATTTAGTTCTTATTTCTCCGTTTTTATGTTGTTTTATGATATTTAGTCTATTTTTACATAATTAACACACCACAGTCTTAGTAAATAGGTATGTAATTTGTCATGTAAATATTGCGAAATAACCTATAATGCACTTACTGTTTTTTTGTCATGTTTTAGTCTTTTGCCAGCGCCAACGCAACAAATCTGGGATAGAGATGATGAACTGAAGGCTAAGAAAGTAGGCAGTGCGCTAGTGCTGTCACAAACCAGTATACCTCCTTATGGACAGAGAAAAGGATGGATTCCTCGGACAGAAGCAGACTATGCAGGTATACTTAAAATCACATACAAATTCTTAAATTCTTTTAACTCGACGAAACGCAGCGGACCGCCGGCGGTCCGGCCATAAAATAACATAAACAGTTTCCGAACGCGCGGAGCCGCCGGCGGTCCGGCCACTTCAACTGATTATAAACCTTGTTTTGAAAGTGATAGAGTGTATATTTGTTTAAACAGCCTTTGACCAATGTGTTCTGAAATCATTCTTTTATTACTTGCAATACTAAAAAGTTCGGGTGTCGAAGAAAAAAAAAGAGAACATGCTCATTACATCTGTGGCAAATTTGGCGAGTATTTTGAATTGTGTTGTGTTGTGGAGTTCGCATTTTCATTCAAAAACAAGGTAAATACATTGTTTTATTCAATAATTCGTATACATTGTATTGTTTTAGGTACGATAAAGCTATTTTTTGCATAATAGGATTTGTGAATTTCGTTGTATTTTTATTGCATTCAAGCTCAAATACTGGAGAGGTAATTTTTGCCATTTTCATGCAATTTCTGCACAAATTTAGCTAATTATGTTTGAAATCGGCAGCATAATCGTAATACATCACACCTTCCTATAGGTAAATTATTCAGCAAGCTAATGCCGTTTGCAGAACTATGATAGGTGGTCTAAATATTTTTTTATGGGCATTTTTCTGAAGTATGACCTAAATCTGTAAATGCGCGGGGCGCGCGGGGTGCGCATTATGTACTTCGGTGAAATTGACAGGTCAATTTTCGTTAGGTGAAAGGTTGTTACAGCTTGTTAGTTCATTCTAGTACCTACCCAGAATTTTAAAAGAATTTCTAAAATCTTTCAGAGAATCTTTAAATGTATGTATGTATGTTCGTATGAGCTAGTGGCTAACTCTAGTGACGGAATTTTTAGGCCGCCTAAATTCTTCCGTCATGGCTTAACGATTTAAAAGCCGGGACCGACTGTTTAACGTGCCCTCCGAGGCACAGAAGCGCTCAGCTTATAATGCCACTTACGGTCACCCATCCCGATTTGTGACCGCGCATATCGTTGCTTAACTTTAATGATCAATCAAGAACGCCTAAGCAAGCTATGCCACGAGCGCTTCATTCTTTAAATGATTTGTTAAATTCTAAATTTGCATATAAAAGTTAGTCAAACTGGTTGCAACTATTAAGATGTGGTAATTCAATCATTAAGATGTATGGTTTTTCAAGAAATAAAAGGCTTTTTTTTATTTATAATTCAATCTCTTTTTTCTACTTTAGCAAGCCTTCCCCCTTAGCTAACTTTGCCCTGACCAGCTTTCAAAATTTTCCAAGCAGTAAATAATATTGCAATACAACAAATAAACCACTAGAAAGATGTTCTTTTATCTTGTTTTTGAATGTTGTTAATTGTACACCATTTTGTATTAAAGGATTTTGTACCGTAGCATATTTTACACATTAATCACCTTAATTACTTATAGATGGTGGTGCCTACCCAGAGATCCATGTGGCCCAATACCCCCTGGGCATGGGGGTCCGTGGCAAGGAGAGCACATCCAATGCCCTTGCTGTTCAGTTGGATGAGTCCGGCAGAGTCAAGTACTCGGCTATAGCCAGGCAGGGGCATAGTGCTGATAAGGTAAGACATGGCCTAGTCCAAACATACACTTATTATCACACCTGTTTCTCCAGTGGAGTAGGCAGAGCCACAAGTAATCATAAGAAAACTTGTAGCCAATCCTGATTCAAAGTCTCAACATGCATATGGTGAACCATAGTGACAGGTGTTATTATTAGGATCCAACTGCCATGGTGACATCGCCCATATAGATGGTCCTTCATGTTGGATAGGATACTATCCCTTAGTCAACTTTCACGACATGCTCAGGGAGAGTAACAGCTGGACGCATTCTATGTTTTTTCTTTCTTTAGCCCAGCAGAGAAGCTAACATTATGTCATCATACTTGTTACAGATAATCTACTCAAAACTAACAGACCTGCTGCCCTCCGAGGTTCTCGCTGAAGATGACCCAACCCTGCAGAAGCCTGATGATGAGGAGATCTTAGATATAACGGAGAAGACCAAGCTGGCCCTCGAGAAACTCACCAATGCTAAGATATCCGCTGCTTTACCGGTCAAATCTGCTCCGAAAGCTGTGAGTTGACTTGTCTAGTTAGTTAGTTTCAAAAGTTTCAATCTATTTCAGTTTAGCATAAATCATAAGTTTCAATTTGTATGGTTTTTATAACTTTTACAGGCTTTTTGGCATTTTAAATAGGTTGGAATATTCCCCTAAAATAACAGCGTCTAATCTTAACCGATTTGAATGAAACTTGGAATACACATAGTACAGGTACTGGATTAACATATAGGCTATTTTTTATCGGGGTATCACGCGAGCGAAGCCGCGGGCGGCAGCTAGTAAAAAAATAAAATAACTACTCTTGGATATCTGGTTATTTCAAAGAATTTTACCTTGCTAATAGGTAACCAAACCATTGATTTTTAACAATGTCTGCAAATAACAAGATTTAAATACCTTGTTGTACCCCCATTCTCTTAAAATACCGACTGTGTTGCTAGTGTCCCCTGTCTGCAAGCCCTGCCTTTTACTATAACCCCTATCTCCCTGTTATATTAAGAGGTGTTTCGCATGCACAGCAGTAAGGCAATAGGTAGGCCTATAAAATTGTAGGAAATCTACCCTCTATCTTTTTTTTTAATATTATTTATATCTTTTTGTACTTTTTGGAAGAGACTATCTTCCACAACACGGACTCCTAGTGTGGGGCTAGTAAACTATAATGTATTGTGTGTAAGTTACATAAATAAATGATTTTGTATTTGTAGGTAGAATGAATACCAACCTCGTTGATAGTACCTTCTATTTACAGGCCCCAGCGCAGTACATCCGGTACACGCCGGCGCAGCAGGGCGGATCATTCAACTCTGGCGCCAAGCAGAGGGTCATAAGGTATGTAGCTCTTATATAATTACTAGATGGCAACACAGGTAAAGTTAGCACGCGCTATCGTTGCTTTTTGAGCTTTACGCCGGTAATTTGAAGCAAAATAAAGCTTTTCAATTTTATAATATAAGTAAAATGATAAGCCTGAAGTCTTACTGAAAATGAGACGTGAAGAACTTAGGCCCATGGATGGTGGGCATAATCCTTGGACGAATGGTTTATTCGTCCAAGGCATCATCACAGGATATTGTGAGCTGAATTCAGAGACTCCTTTAATTTTTCATAAGCCCATTACTATTAACATACATATAATAACGCCCATATCCCAAATGGGGTGGGCAGAACCTCTAGTAATCATAAGAAAACTTTCAGCCACTCCTGATTCAAAGTCCCAAGATGGATATGGTGAACCATGGTGACTGGGCTGAACACCCAGACCATCTACTCTATCGTTTTGGAGAGCATACTATACCTTAGTTGAACTTTTACGACATGCTCGGGGAGAGAAGCAGCCTGTACACATTCTATGAACAAAAAACACTAACATATTCCTATCCTAGGATGGTGGAAGCCCAGAACGACCCGATGGAGCCCCCGCGGTTCCAGATCAACAAGAAGATCCCGCGCGCCGCGCCCTCGCCCCCCGCGCCCGTGCTGCACTCCCCCCCGCGCCGCGTGTCCGTCAAGCAGCAGCGCGACTGGAAGGTGCCGCCCTGCGTCAGCCATTGGAAGAACGCTAAAGGTAACTAACACGAACTTATCTCATAATTAGAGAATACAATTCCGAGGATGTTTGATGCCGGTATTACCGAATCTTTTATGTGTAATCCCGGGATATGTAGGTATAAAGAAAGAAATTACATTTATTTGGCACACACAGAAAAAAATTAAAACAAACAATTTAAATAAAAAACGGGGAAATAACAAAAAATCAGGTATGTAAGTACAAAAGAGGGGAAGAAGGTAAACAAATAGCGACAAACATACAAAAAAGTACCTACAACTAACTATTACCCCTCCCCCCGAACCAATCGGCGATGTTGTGTGGACAAAAAGGTTAGAGCTCAGCATGTGCTACTTCCAGATTTAACTGAAAGTAGCGCTGGTTATCAGATCCAACTTTTAGGGTAAAATAACAGCATGCAACAAAAAATAAAAATTTATACAAAATAAACAACTATGAGTACCAAGTGATACAATTACATACAATTATTTGCAACCAGAAAATTATATGTAACAGAAATATAATATTACATCCCTTAGTCAATCCACCCAAAGTGTTGAAAATGGCTGAGCAACGCTTACTTTCTGATCTGCCATCTGGTTTAGGTTTCTGATTAGCTTCAGCAATCTGGTTTCCATAGTACAAGCTTTGCTTAGTTTGGGGCTAGATGGCGCTGTGTGAAATGTCCACAAATATTTATTTATTTTTTATTCCAGGTTACACAATCCCGCTGGATAAGCGACTGGCTGCGGACGGTCGCGGTCTGCAACAAGTGCATATTAACGAGAACTTCTCTAAACTAGCAGAGGCCTTGTATATTGCTGACAGGTAAATATTACACATCAAATCAAATCATTTATATTGCGAAACAATAATTAAACTATTATTATTATTAGGAGCCTGTAGTGTCCCACAGCAGTGGCGAGTTTTTTAAGTGCAAAAAGTGCGGTCACCCATCCAAGTACCGACCGCGCCCGGTGATGTTTCACATTTGTTATCTCCGTTTTCCATATCAACTTTCATCCCCTATTTCACCTCCTCCATCGAAAAAAAAGTTGCCCATGTCCTTGTTTAGGGTGTAATCTGTCTCCATACTAATCTTTTTTCCGATTTAGGCGTAAAAAGGTAACAGACATATATTTCGATTATTGAAACGTTGTATTTATTTGTTTCCTTTCATCATAAAGTTATCTGTCTCTCTTCTCAGGAAAGCGCGAGAGGCGGTAGAGGCTCGTGCACAGCTGGAGAGGAGACTGGCGCAGAGAGAGAAGGAGAAAAAAGAAGAACATCTCAGGATGCTGGCACAGCGAGCCAGGGATCATAGAGCTGGTGAGTCTATACTCTGTCAAACATACAATAACTGAACCGTGACTGGTATATATTGTACTAGCTGTTGCCCGTGACTTATTGAATTTGATATTTAAACTTAAACTATGGAGTGCAAAAAGTATGGTCACCCATCCAAGTTCTGACCGCACCCGGTGATGCTTTACATTTGTTTTCTCGGTTGTCCATTAGTTGAAATGTTTGTATGTTCTGCAAATATTTCTTCTGGGTCTGGGTGTTGTTGTATTATATATAAGTATGTGTTAACAAAAAAGTATGTAAGTATTTTATCAGCCATCTGGTGCCCATAGTACAAGCTTTGCTTAGTTTGGGGCTAGATGGCGCTGTGTGAAATGTCCACATAATATTTATTTTACTTGATCATAGGTATCCGAGCCCCCGATGAGGATGTGGAAAGTAACGAAGTGGACGAGAGTGGTCTCACGGCTGCTGAGAGAGACAAGCTGAGGGTAGAGAGACACAAGGATCGCCAGAGAGAGAGAAACATCGCCAGGGCCGCGCCTGATAAGAGGTAATGTCTAAAGGCTAGTTCGGACTACGCTAGTATTTAGTTGAGTAGCGAGTTATTAGACGACCTCTGTGGCGAGTGCTCGGCTGAGACGCAAGAGACGCGGGTTCGATTCCTGCTGCGAGAGAAATGTTTGCATGCTCTGCAAATATTTCTTCTGGGTCTGGGTATTGTAATATTACGTAATATATGTATCTATTTACAAAAATAAAAGTATATAAGTATTCTATCAGCCATCTGGGTTCCTTAATACAAGCTTTGCTTAGTTTGGGGCTAGATGGTGCTGTGTGATATGTCCTCAAATATTTATTTATTTTATTTGTATATGTATGAGGCGAGTGTGAATGGTACCGTTGGAAGGGGAAAACCTAGGCGTACGTACCTGGATCTAATTAGCGACGTTCTGAAAAAGGGCCAAGTCAAGAGTACCTTGAAGACTATGAGAGTGAATGAAGCGTAAGAAGTATGTCACGATCGTAGCAAACGTAGATCCATGATATCTGCCTACCCCTATGGGAAACAGGCGCTGCCTGCCGATCCTAAGGTCGTGGGTTCAAATCCAGTCGAGCACCACTGGATTTTTCTGTTCGTAAAACTTACTTGCGCTGTGTCTTGCAGGTCTAAGCTGGTGAACCGCGAGCGTGATATCTCGGAGCAGATAGCTCTGGGCCTGCCCGCCAAGAGCACGCAGGGCGGAGAAGGTGCCTTCGACCAGAGACTCTTCAACACTAGCAAGGGAATGGACAGCGGTGAGTCCTAAATGTAGAATGGATGAATGAATAGAATGCGTCCAGCTGCTTCTCTCCCCGAGCATGTCGTAAAAGTTGACTAAGGGATAGTATCCTCTCCGACATGATGGACCATCTATATGGGTGATGGGCTGATCACCTGTCACCATGGTTCACCATATCCATCTTGGGATTTCAATCAGGAGTGGCTGCAAGTTTTCTTATGATTACTTGTGGCTCTGACCACTCCATTAGGGACACGGGCGTGATAATTATAATGTTTTGTGTTTCAATCACGGCGTAACGTCTGAACTGATTTGAATATAGAAATTTACATAGTTCGTGAACTAATAAATAAAGAAATATGAATTGTTCACAGCGTCATTATAGCCCCAAATATTATGGTTAACAAGAACCAAATAGTAAGTATTTTATCAGGAATCTGGTTCACATACTTCGTTTTGGGCTAAAATGACGCTGTGAACAATTCATATATCTTTACTAGCTTCCACCCGCTGCTTCGCTCGCGTGGTACCACGATAAAAGGTAGCCTATATGTTATTCCAGCACACATACTATGTGTGGCGACTCTGACGCCCTGCGATATTCCAACCGGTCGTGACGTCGTAACGGATAGATTTATTTATTTATTTATTGAGGCACACAAAACAGAATACAATCAGATACACTCACAATAGTAATAAAAACATGCATAATTTTATAAACTAGACTGTATCTTAAAAACATGTGTACACAACATGATTATTAAAGCAGTAGGTACTAAGTTTAGATATGAGATAGGTAATAAAAATAAATGTGAGCTTTACTGAGAAAGCTCAATTAATATCGATTGATAGATTGTCGCAGTTATCCCCTCCCACTAGAGAGGGGACGTTCTAATAGTGATGTGACGCAATCGAGTCGCCACATATGTATGTTTCAAGTATCATTCAAATCCGTTCTGCCGTTGCGGCGTGATTGAGGCACAAACATCGTCACATCCTAACAAACTTTTCTCATTTATAATATTAGTGGGATTTATACTATGTTTTGACAGGTTACGCGGATGACGAGGCGTACACAGTGTACGATAAGCCGTGGCGTAATCAGGACAACGTCGGCGCACACATCTACCGACCCTCACGGCATCACGATAAGGACAACTACGGCGATTTGGACTCGCTCGCTAATAACAGAAGGTAATCTTTATGTGAGCTCAGCGCTGACTTGCTGGCGATGGACTTGGCATTTAGCAGAGATTTATCCGTACTGATACATACGTATTATCACGCCTCTATCCCTAATAGAGTGGGCAGAGCCACGAGTAAACCTAATAAAACTAGCGGTCACTTCTGATTCAGTCCTAAGATGGATATGGTGAACCATGGTGACAGGTGATCAGCCCATACTAATATTATAAATGCGGAAGTAATTCTTGTCTGTCTGTTAAGCAGTAATCTATGAGATAGTCAAGTAAATTGTTGAACCAGTGCTGCGAAAGGAATTAAAGTTCGCCTCAAAGGCTCCTTTCGTGCGCTAGAAACACATGTCTTCAAACACTATTTATTAGTTCTAGTTTTAATATAATAGGTACTTTTGTCGTTTGTGTCTGTCTTCTCTTGCTCTTTTTGTACCTCATTTTTTGTCCCTTTTCCGTTTGTAATTATGTCTGTGTGTGCTAAATAAAAGTTCTTTCTTTCTTTCAAACATTATAGAGTACTGAAGTTTTTCGGATTTGAAGCCACGATCACGAGATCGGAGGGCGCGGCCAGTACCACTAGACTATCAGTGTTATTGTAATGATTGTTCCAGGTTCGTGGCGGACAAGGAGTTCGCGGGCACCAGCAGTTCCAACACCCGTAGCGGGCCCGTGCAGTTCGAGCGCGACTCGCACGCACACACCAGCTCCAGAGACGAACCGGTGAGAGCTTAATTATTTTTCACCACTCTTGCTTTAAAAAGTCCCTCATTGTCATCACTAGATAAAATGGAGCGGAGATAAAATAGCATATTTGCCTATTCTTCTTCTTAGTCGCTACACTCTTGACAGAGTGGTCGTGGTCGTCAGCTTAGGAGTAGTGGCTCGCTTCACAATTTTGCGCCATTCGTCTCTGACGGTGGCCTTTCTAGAGCATTCGTGTAGTGGACCATTCAACGCTGCCTTTACTTGGTCCGTCCATCTCATTGGATATATGCCTCTAGGGGAACGTTTTAAAAATTTTAAATTATCATCATTTTCCTGCCCTCATCCCACTAGGTGGGGTCGGCACACCATGTTTCCCTCCTCCATTTTCTCCCATCACTCGTCATCTCAGCACTCACTCCTTTCACAAGCATATTCTCTTTCACACAATCCATCCATCGTTTCCTTGGCCTTCCTCTAGCAGTATATCCATCCACATTCATGTTCATAAAAATTTTGAACTAACAAAAACGAAAGTATTTATTCATAAGCAGAGCACTGGTGGTCTAGTTGGTAGTGACACCGCATTCCGATCCTAAGGTCGTGGGTTCAAATCCAGTCGTGTACCAATGAATTTTTCTGTGCGAAAAATTTATGTGCGCTATACCAGTACTCTCAAACGGTGAAGGAAAACATCGTGAAAACCCGCGGCTTAGTCAGCTCCGCACGTATTGACCATGTCTGTGGACAAAGCCGACTAAGCTGAGAGGATGGAGTAGGTGCCGGGCAAGCCTACTCCATCCTTATTCGTCCCGGGCACTACAGCGTCCCGTTTGTGAAGGTAAAAGTTGCCTCTTGACGCTGTATAAATCATCTACTATAGATGGTAAAAGGCCTTAGTTTTTTGTTATTTTTACCCATTTCCGCAATAAATTGAGAACTTTTCGCTATCCAGTGTAATAATAGTCGATTGTCAACAGTCCCGGAATCAACCCGAGGCAGATGCGGATCCGTTCGGCCTCGACCGGTTCCTGTCGGAAGCGAAGCGCGCCGACAAGTCCGCGAGGAAGCGCGACCACGACAGACGCGACACGCACGCAAAGCGACGCCGGGACTGATCACCGTGAGTTTTATTACAACAACAAATACATACGGCCGATGGTCGATTTAACGTTAGTTTAGTTTAGTTATTAATTTAGTTCTACTTACGTTTTCAATTTAGTTTTATTCTTAGTTTGGTTGCCTGGGAGAAATCGGATCAAATATTTGCAGAACATACAAACATTTCTCCTGTAGCGGGAATCGAACCCACGCCTCTAGCGTCTCAACCGAGCACTCGCCCGCCGCGCCATCGAGATTGTCAAATTCCATGTTGACCATTGAAAACTATGAACTAATTGATTAATTTTGTTGCAGATTATCCGATTGTACAGTACTGCACATACCTTCTACAAATTGTGTTGTTAGACATACACCCGAATACTCAAACGCTTCTCAAAGTTGAGCACGTTACAAATGACGATTTTTTTTTGACAGATTTTCATCTGAAACTGTCAAAAATCCGTGAGTTGAAACATGCTCAACTCTGAGTCGCGTTAGAGTATTCTGGGGATAGACTTAAGATTACTGTTTTGTCAATTTGTGTATTTTTATGAATATTTTTGGGCAGACAATATCATCAATTCTGACTATAAAATATTTTGGTTTAGCTAGCTGATACGTCAAATATCACATAAAATCACTTTTTAATCAACTGTTAACTTAAATATACCATATTTTGAAAATCTCTCTACCGATTTGAGGAGAGTGAATGGTACTGGAATGGGAAAACCTCGGCGTACGTACCTGGATCAAATCGGCGACGTTTTGGAAAAGGGCCAGGTCAAGAGTACCTTAAACCGACGAGCATGCATGAGGAATGTAATGAGAGTGAATGAAGCTAAAGATGTATGGCAGGATCGTCGGTGATCTCTGCCTACCCCTATGGGAAACTGGCGTGTTTTTATGATGTATGATTTCTCTGATGTTCAGCGATTACATTACCACATTCCCAAAAGAATATGGTGATGTAAAAAAGTACCTATTGGAATTTGACATAGTTCTTCAGTAAGTGATTTTGTGGTATTTTTGACATTCAGAAAGGTGGACTCAATCACCTTAATTTAATTTGAGTTTTAGTCCTGACAAATTAACTAGTGGACGGAGACCCTTAGGTCTATCTATCTGGTCGTGTCACTAGTTCTTTCGAACCAGTGTGGTGAAAGGATTCAAAATGCGCCTCACAGGCTCTTTTCGTGAGCTTGACACATTTTCGAACTTTTTACGTATCCATTGGTGCACGTCTTGATTTGAACCGACGACCTTAGGATTGGAAGCCGAGGTCACAACCACTGAACCACCAGTGGTTTCTGCCAGTCTAACCTAATTAATACTTGAACTGAACAATGTCTTGTCAGGATATAATTTTATGAGTAATTTTCAATTGTTGTTTACATTACTCTAATTATAGTTAGGTATATGTAAAATTGTTATAGTTTTGTAATAAAGTGCATAATTGTAAGTAAATCTTGTTTTTTATTTACATTTAAATACCTCCATCCAAATAGGTAGATAAATCCACATGACTACAAAAAAAATCTGGTGTTACCCATGTATACAAAAGGGCCTAATTTAGGGAAATTTCACGAAGAGTTCATAAAAAAACAAAATCTGACGGTAACACTGCTGCGCAGACGAGATTTCTAAAAATATCTTAAGTATAGTAGGTATGTCTAGACATAGCTATGTGCTGATATAGGTATGTCTATAGTCAACAATACGATAATTCAGCCAAACTGATATACAATTTATGTAAACAAAAAGTCGCGTATTTTTCCTTATTACGATGAAATCACTATTGCCACTTCGCAACATAAGTTTTCACACCTTAATTTAACTATGTATTAGTACTACTTAAAAATTCCATAAACATGTTATAAAAAAAGGTAAGTTTTAAAAATATATTGACATCGTGAACATAGCTGGGAATCATTGGATGAGATTCGCGAGGGGTCGGAGAGAATGGCGTAATAGAGGCCTATGCCCAGCAGTGGGCGGAGACGGGCTGAAATGATGATGATGATATGTAGTTAGCTTTTATAAACTGGGCCCTTATTCCAAAGTAAACAAAGCTTTTCATAATAATATTTTATTGTAGTAACAATACTCTGAAACATAGATACAATGCACATACACGAATACCGCGGTTTGTACGCTTACCCCATTGCACACGAAGCAAGTGCAACACAAGTAAATGTGATTTAATTCATTGCAAAATAAAATTATTTTAACCCCCTGACATCCAAAATCATTAAACAACTTTAGTAACAGGGAAAAAAAACAGCGATAAATTAAATACCTACACAAACGGTTGCAAAACTAAATACATTTCTCTGATAAATAGTAACAGTTATAATAATAACAAAAAAATGGGGTAAAACTGACCATTGATACAAGTAAATGCACCCTGGTAAGATCATCAGGGGTAAGGCGACACAGGTCTACTTTTAGGATCAGGCCAGGATAAACAAATGGCAAAATTCTACCTTAATTGAGATGTAAAGACTGCTTTTTGCAAGGTTGAAGTTAAAATGTTGGTTTTACATTTTGTTCTTATTTAGGGGGTTTTTGGGGCATAAATGCTGCCAGGGGGTTCGAATACTACATTCTACTTAAGCTTGAGAATCGTGTTCTTCAGTTTGTCGACGTTCGCGCCAGAGAACTCCTCAAGCTTCTTGGTGCTCTTCACGAAGACGAAAGTGGGCATCGAGTTGATGTTGTACTCTGTCGCGATGTCCTCGCACTCGTCAACGTCAACCTGGAAAGAAGAGAGGGGTTTATGAGAAACATACATAACTATACACTTTTTTATGTAAATATATACTTATATAGTAGGTACTACAACACCCAGACCCGGAAGAAATATTTGCAGAACGTACAAACATTTCTCCCGTATAATCGAACCCGCACCTCTTGCGTCTTAGCTGAGCACATGCCCGCCACGCCACCGAGGTCGTCAAAAAGGTACATGAGTCAATACCATTTGCTATGTTAGGTATGTAATATTTAAATTGATCTCATTAAATTACCAGGAAAATTCATGTAGGAATCAACTGTTAATCGTGTCCGAAAGTTTATAAGGAATTTATGAATGTGCTTAATAACATGGTCAATACGTGCGGAGCTGACTAAGCCGCGGGTTTCCTGACGATGTTTTCCTCCACCGTTTGAAAGTACTGATATAGCGCACATAAATTCGCACAGAAAAATCCACTGGTACACGACCGGATGTCTATCCTGTGGACAATTCCGATTAAGCTGAGAGGATGGAATAGTTGCTGGGCAAGCCTACTCCATCTTTATTCGTCCTACTACAGCGTCCCGTTTGTGAAGGTAAAAGTTGTCCCCTGACGCTGTATAAATCCTCTACTATAGATGGTAAAAGGCCTTATAATTTTTCATTTTTATTTTAGTCACTCGTTTCTTTACCAAGTAAAGTCATTTTTTATTTTTGTTGTATTCTCACATTTTGGAGTAACACATACATAACACTCTGTTGTGTAGTCGTGTAAATCACGATAGTTTAGAACACCAGTTCCGTCTAATCCTATTGTTAAAATCGTTATCACTTGATATTATTTGTATTTTCTTATCACAATGATAGTGAATGTTTTAATAGATAACAATAATAGCAAGTCTACTACAACAACTAATCGTGTCACTAGTTCTTTCGAGCCAGATTTAAAGTCCGCTTCAAAGGCGAAAGGAGCCTTTGAGGCGCACTTTAAATCTGGCTCGAAGATCTCGTGACACGACTAGACAGATAGG
This sequence comes from Scotopteryx bipunctaria, assembly GCA_949320045.1. Classification (NCBI taxonomy): domain Eukaryota; kingdom Metazoa; phylum Arthropoda; class Insecta; order Lepidoptera; family Geometridae; genus Scotopteryx; species Scotopteryx bipunctaria. The sequence continues at coordinate 2,071,091 of OX439466.1, forward strand.
GCACTATTACATCAAAGTTTTGCTTCTAGGACTTATGGCTTAGGCTGTGAGTTGATTGTCACTCAGTTTTATACTGAGGTTTTTTATAACTAGTTTTATATTTTTAGATAGGGTTATACGAATGTGGATCCAAGTGTTGTTGACAAACGGCTCAATATCCTATGAAACAGTTTAGATGACCTTGTGTATTGAATGATATTATTACTTGCTACGTGGTTCGTTCAAAAACATTCTGTTTGTGAATATAAGCGAGATAATTATCTTTACATATTAAACTATACTAGTTCAAACACAAAATACTTTAATAAAAACTTTATTAATCGAATGAATTTCGTTTACAAATATAAGGGCTTTGAGGCCTTTCAATCTTTGCATGTAATTTTTACATGTAGTTCACATTTTTGAAGGAAAGAAAGCAAATACCTATATTTATTTGCAACAATGAAAGTGTAGATAGTTACCAAAAAAAATACATAATTAAGTGCCAGAACAAAGACGAGGGAAAAATACACATTTACTATTAGGAAAATAAAAAAATGCTTTACTAAAAACGTAACTATGAGATCTTCTGAGATGTGTATCTTCTAGTATCGTTACGATCATTTAAACCTACATTATTGCAGATTGGCGTCCAACTCAGCATTCGTTGTTATATCAACACAACGCTGATCTTCCGTTGAAACCAAGAGTCATCATGTGTGACTAAGGGATAGTATCCGCTCCAACATGATGAACTAAGGCTTAAGTCGAATTTTACGACATGCTCGGGGAGAGAAGCAGCTGGAAGCATTCTATGTTTTTTTTACTCCCATTCCAGCAGAGAAGCAAATTGTAAATAAATATAATAATATACCTATGTATACTTACTAAAATAAATCAAATTGTGACACGTCTTTGCGGCCAATAAAAAATTGAGGTGGTGTGATCAAGAAACAAAGTAAAATAAATAATACCTAATGGTACTCAAACCGTGCGTTCGAATAAGATTGACTGAAGGTTACAGTTAATAATGAAGGTCAAGTAAAATGACGAATAAAGTAACAAAGTTATAAAATAGAAACTTCATTCAAAAGGTGATCTGTAGCTTTTTGATGGAATAAGTAAAAGTAAGTTCGTATGATACGGTATGACATGAGCTAGTGGCCAATTCTTCTGACGGAGTTTTTAGGCCGTCTAAAGGCCTGCGTCATGGCTTAACGACTTAAAAGCTGGGACCGACAATTCAACATGCCCTCCGAAATAAGGAAGCGCTCAGCTCGTAATGATAAATTGTGACCGCGCACAACGTTGCTTAACTTTAACGATCAATCAAGAACGTCTAAGCAAGCTAGTCGAGAATAAGGTATATTTTTAATTTGATCCTCTATGAATGCTTTTTGCTTTGCTTTTTATATGCCGGGTCTATACGGACGGTCCGGCTATGAAACGAAGTATTAAGCGCAGGTCTCGATAACCAAAACAAGAGTATGTTTTTTACATTATCACAATGTTTATTACATTTATCATTTGACCAACTGGGTTTGGTTCCAGTTCACCAACAGGGTACTGTGTTCACTGACCTGATTCAATGACAGAATGAACCATCAATACGACAAGTTGTTAGGTTAATGTTGATCTGTGTGATACTTTTAGCAGATCTATGTTGGGATGTTGGTCTGTGTGCTACCTCATGGGTTTATGTTAGTCTCTATCTTACCGTGAGCAAGTGGTAGGTTTATGTTGATCTGCGTGTTACCTTGCGTAAGTAGTATTTCTATTTAATTTAGCAGTTTTATGTTGGTCTGTGTGTTATTTTAAGGAATAGGTTCATGTTGAGCTGAGTGTTACCTTGAGTACGACGATGGAGTCTGCCATCTCATTGGCCAGCTCGTCAAGCTTGGGCCCGATGATCTTGCAGGGTCCGCACCAGGTGGCCATGAAGTCGATGACCACTAGCTTCTCACCAGCCTCCTGCAGCCGCGTCTTCAGGTCGTCGGCATCTTTGATGTGGATCGACATTTTGTACTCTGGAAAGAAATATCATTTTATAAAACCTTGAATGAGATTCGACTGGTGTTCAAGGCGTGGCTATAGAAATGTGGGACATATGTAACAGTAAACATTACAATCAAACTTTTGGTGTGAGTTTGGTCGTCTGGACGAAGATGATCAAGTTATAGAGTCGAAACACAAAACGATGCGACGTCGTATTGCAGAAATCTCATTATCGACTGCGAATTCGTAACACGCCGATTCGCAGTCTTGTGTTTTGGCGTTTTTCTACCTACTTGATCGCAGTAACGTTAATTTCATATATTTTTTATAGAAAAAGCTGATATGCAATAGATAGCATGTTTCCATACAAATTGTAACTTTATAGAGTTACTAAAAAACTCTCACTCTGAACATAATGTGGCCAATCACTGTATTTTACAATAGTTTCAATTTGCCAGACAGCAAACATATCGAGTAACTACATGTACATAAAAGTTTCTTGTATGGGGCACCCTTTTATTTTTATTATTTGTTGTTATTATAGCGGCAATGTAATACAAACTCTGTGAAAATTTCAACTCTATCTATTACGGTTCAGACAGATGGTCGGACAGGCGGAAAGACAGTGGAGATTTAGTAATAGGGTCCCGTTAACACCCTTCGGGTGCGGAACCCTAATAAAAACGAGGTCGTAGCATATCGATCTATAGCTAATCAGCCTTGGATGTCCAGCGGCCATTGTAATTAGTATCGCAGTTCCCATAAACATAATAGGTAATGCAAGGTGTGTTGTGCTAAATTGTTCCCATATGACTATTGCTAGTATGACAAAAGTCGCCTAACTACAGGCTTATGTCTAGTTCCTATGTATATCCCAGGGTCCACGCACATTACCCCCTCCATCATCATAATCATAAATTCATAATACTGTACAAAAACTTCTGCTGTCCTAATTTTTTTCCGATACTACAATACTTTCAAGTAGAGTCAAATAATTATTAATAGCCAAGCGTGGTTCTTAACTGTATCTTCCACGCTTGGTCGCGTTAAAAGTCAAGTATCGCTAATGGCTAAGTTTCCGTACGGCGGGTGTATTTGGCGGAGTAAGAATAAATAAATAAATAACACCCAACAGTCACATACATAGTCCTGACCCCACACTAGGATTCCCTGTGTCGTGGGTATCAGAAACTACGAGTACCATACCACAACACCCAGACCCCGAAGAAATATTTGCAGAACATGCAAACATTTCTTCCGCAGCAGGAATCGAATCCTCTTGCGTCTCTGCCGAGCAGTCGTCCGCCACGCCACCGAGGACGTTAGTAAGGAAACTATTATAACGATGAACCCAAATGCTCTTGTTTGTCCAATAAAGTAATAAGTAGTATTTCATGTTAGAACTTTGGGTGGCGAAGCGAGTAAACAGATCGAAGCCTGAACGACCTTGTTTTACCTACTGTCGCTCTACTATGACTTTAAGACTACGAGCTGCCGTCCGCGGCTCGCGTGGTACCCAGATAAAAAATAGCCTATATGTTAATCCAGCACATGTATTCTGTCTATTCCAAGTTTCATTCAAATCCGTTCAGCCATTTAGGCGCGATTGAGGCACAAACATCCTCACAAACTTTCGCATTTATAATACACACACAAGTAGGTACCTACTTCACATCAAAACATAATACAACTCATATAACTTTATTATCATATATTTTTGAGTCGATCGTCAACTCGTACCACATGAACTCGGCCCGCGTGGGCCGAGTTATAGACGCATAAAATTTTATTATTTTCGATCACTAACTCGTACCACGTCCTAATCTCATTAAGATTTAGTACTGTTAGCGACAAAAGTCGTTCACGGAATTTTCAAATAATAAAAGCATAGCATTCGTATAAATTTAATATACTAGTAGGCCGCCCCGGCTTCGCACGGGATTTAACAAAAATTTCAAAAATTAAAATTTCTAACAAATACACACTCACACACATACACCCTTCTTTTTGCATCGGGTTAAAAAAAATATAAAAAAGTTTGGATAATTATTATTTTAATGAATTTTTAACATATATTTTTATTTCTAATGTTTGTAAAAAGATCATATCTACTAAACAAAAGCCATTAAATTTATTAATTCAGAGCTTCCCTGTAAACGATATTTGTTCTTTTATCCTCGAGTAATTGGAGTTTTAGAAAAGATCCCTAAATTTTTGGAAATATAATATAGCCCATGTCACCCCGGGATAGTGTAGCTTAGTAAATTAGTAGTAGGTATGAAAAGTCCAAGTTTAAAAATCCAGTCATTATTCAAGTTCAAATCCAAATTTCACAGCTAAAGTCACAATTTCATATAGCCACCAGAGTTTAAAATCGATCAAAAGTCTATTTTTGTTCACCTAATTGCACAGCACGTTACTGTCTAGATCAGAGTGTTAAGCTAACTAACCCATTTTTAAAATTTGTGCATTTTTCTATGCATAACTCAGCACGTGAAAAGATATCTAAGTATTTTTATGGTTCTATAGTTTTTTAGAGCGACAAAGTATCTAAAACAAAAAATGCTACCATGCTTTGACATTTTTTTTTACTTTGTTTCTGTTGATGCGCTGCTCAAAATATTTGAAGCCATTGGAAACATTTACCTTTTTATTTCACCGCCAAAACGCTATGATTTATTAGTTGGTTGAGCTTTCAAGTCATCATATATTTTACAATCGATAATACTTTTAGTGTTCATCCTCTTGTTCAGTTGTCGGGTTTGTTTGAAAATAAGTCAAAACTATACCCTGCTATTGCCTTTGGTAAAACCCTACTCAGTTTTAAACTGATAACAAAATCTATAAGCAGCGACGGCTCTGTAAAAAAATTGAACTGGGTTTTTATTTTGAATCATTACAAAGCACTTTTCGTGCTGACGTTACTTCACTTAAACTAAGATAAAAACTCCATACAAAAAAAAAGTGGTACGAGTTAGTGATCGAAAATAATAAAATTTTGTGCGTCTATAACTCGGCTCACGCGGGCCGAGATCATTTGGTACGAGTTGCAGATCGACTCATATTTTTATCTCAGGGCGTCTTCCGTCTAAGTACTTAATTAATCCATTGTATTAATTATCTAGCATGATGTCATTATGCACGATTGTTGTTGACGACATCGGCGTAGCGAGTACCAAAGCGAGATTCGATTCCCGCTGCGGGAAAATGTTTGTACGACGTCCAGAGTCTAGGTCTGGGTGTTGTGGTACCCGAAGTTTCTGATACCCACGACACAGGGAAACCTAGTGTGGACTTGTGGAGTCAGAAATTTGTATGTGATTAGGTGATCACTGAGCACTGGTGGTCTAGTCGGTAGTGACACCGCCTTCCGATCCTAAGGTCGTGGTTTCGAATCCGAATAGATTTTTCTATGCGAAAAATTTATGTGCGCTATACCAGTACTCCCAAACGGTGAAGGAAGACATCGTGAGGAAACCCGCGGCTTAGTCAGCTCTGCACGTGTTGACCGTGTCTTTCCTGTGGACAAGGCCGACTAAGCTGAGAGGATGGAATAGGTGCTGGGCAAGCCTATTCCATCTTAATTTGTCCCGGGCACTACAGCGTCCCGTTTGTAAAGGTAAAAGATGCCTCCTGATGCTGTATAAATCATCTACTAATGATAAAAGGTCTTAGTTTTTTGTTGGGTATTATTTTTTTTTGATTTGTAATCTTCGGCCTATTCACTCGCGTTGTACAAATATGGGCAATGATTCTACTATTTCTATTACATTATCCTATAAGCGATGATTCATTCATGATTTAGCACTAATAGCTTTGTTATGGTGCCATAAATAATGGAACATTACTCTATCGCATTGGGATTTTTATCTACTGTTATCCAACCTAAAAAGTTCGTCAAGAGGTTTAATTAGGAAGATTTAATGTCCGCCTCAAAGGCTCCATTCGTGCACTTGACACTTCGAGCTTTCTACGGCTCTTCGACATGCCGGTTTCCTAGGAATATAACAGGCACATAACAGGAAAACCCATTATTAGTGCACGACTGGATTTGAACCCACGAGCTTAGATTCGGAAGGCGTTGCTGTTACCACTAGACCACCAGTGCTGTCAATCATGAATTCATGAGAGTACTTGTATAGCTCACGTAAATTCGATCAGAACAATCCATTGGTCGAAGGCGGGTCTACCACGAGTCCACAACCGCAGTGCTCTAATTATTAGCTATAGCGTAAGAACATTATCGAGCTATAGCGTAGAGCCAGGGGTGGCCAACTTGTTCAGGGCTGCGCTGCGATCTACTCAGAAACAAAAAGGCCTCATAAGATAGACTTTTTTCTTTTAACTGTAATAGGTTTGCGTTTGAGCACACTCTGCCTGATTTTAGGTAACAGTGTAGTCTAAGATGAAGCACGCTTACCTAGAAGAAACCTATTGATTCTCGATTTAAAGACACCCAGATTATACTTTTCTGGAAATACAGACCCCGGCATAGAGTTCCACATTTTGACTTAATGTGGGTTCAGTTAGTATGTTCGCCTACAAATAGAAAACAGAGCTCAGATCACCGACCGCAGGTAAGCTCCCCAAAAGTCTGGCGACGTTACCTCGTTGGATAGCTATACTTATCCTTCGTCCGAGGTAAGGTATAAAAAAACCTTAATTGTTATTTATTGTGAAAAGAAGTAACTTTATTTGAAGTTTGTGCTTTTATTTCTTCAGTTAGTTTTTCAAAATCTGGAGTGTAATTAAATAACGCCAACCTTAAAGAGCCTTCAGTGTGAAAACGGATTTTTACCATTGCCATAAACATACAGACAAAGTTACTTTCGCATTTTATAACATTAGTATGAATTTATGTAATGTGCTTCTTAAATTTATTGTTCTTATTTTTACTGGAGTTGAGAATTGAGTGTAGAAAGAGTGTTTTACTAATACATAAGCAAAATTTTTGAAATAAATGTATGTTGCAAGTCAAACTTCGTAATAAGAAAACGTCTTGAAATATCGTTGATAGGCAAAATGTTCCCGAATTTTCAAGGATTTCGTAACATAAATGGAAGTTGCTCATAATGAGTAGGTATTGCGTCAAGGGTATATATTTTCACTCCCTTCTTAATCTAGCCGTAGAACACAATTTTTTCTTAAGATTTTGAAAATAAAACTAATATAAAAATACTCACTTATTTAGGACTAGTTGATTAAAAATAATATCACAGAACCGGCACTTTATATTCAGGCAAGTGAACTAAAAACGCGTCTATCTCATCCGACTGCCGTATCACAACTGGCCACTCAAAGCGGTTGTAGCATTAATTTGTGTCCCGAGACCTGCGTATTGGTAATTTCTGTGAGTCACGATCTGCTGTACTCTTCTTACAACAGTTAGCTGCGGGAGAGACAAGGATAGAGAAACCGGTTCGATGGATCACGTCATCAACCTTGGTTTGTTCTAGCCAGTGGTATCGATGACGATTTTGCTTGTCACATAATAGTGACTAGTGGTTTTTTGAGTTCCGTATCCGAAGGGTGCCAACGGGACCCTATTACTAACCCCCGCTGTCCGTACGTCCGTTGTCAGCGAGCTGTATCTTATGAACCGTAATAGGTAGAGTTGAAATTTTCACAAAGTGTGTTTTTATTGCCGCTATAACAACAAATAATAAAAATAAAAACACAAAAAGGGGTACACAGTACACATGCAAGAAACTTCTTTTAAACGTTCTTAATCAATCATCGAAGCTACCTATTTAAAAAGTACATAAGAGAAAAAGTCATATTAAAAAGTACATACGATGGCACGGAACTCTTCGAATTCGACTCTCACTTGACCGGTTTTTTTTTGTTTACTGACTACTTTCAATGATGATGGTATGATAATTGGTAATACCTAGTGGAAGGGAATGGAAGCGATGGTTCTTCCGACACCATTTCTACTAATGTCACTGGTTCTTTCGAACTATTGTGGTGAAAGAATTGAAGTGCGCTTCAAAGAGGCTTTATTTGTGCACTTGGCACATGTTTTTAAACTTAACTTTTTCCGACAAGGGTGAATCATTGAGATTAGGATATGATATTTGACAACCTTAATGGCGCAACGGGTGTTTGGCTGAGACGCAAGAGGTGCAAGTTCAATTTCCGCCGCGCGAAAATGATTGCAAGATCCATACTCAATGACATCCATGAATGACCCAGGGCATCTTAGTATGGGGTCAGGGCTATGCACTGCTGGATGTTAATTATTTATTTCGTAATTCTTTTGCGGTTGCAATTAACAAAATGATATCAGGAGTTACAGGCATGATAAAAACAACAACAAGATAAGACATTATACCTCCAAATACGATTTTGGAAATCCCACAGAAGTTAAATAACAAGGCGTTTTTTTCCCTGCCCATACCCAATTATCTGAGACATGCCCATGATATCATGGCATGCTCAGAATGTTTCTCCTCAACCACATTCACAACATTGAACATGATTAAATATTTATACATAATATGTGTCATCTTTCTGATCACCTGTCATCATGGTTCATATCCACGTGGGACTTTGAATCAGGAGTGGTTCTAAGTTAAGATTACTCGTGGCTCAGCCCACCCTATTAGGGATATAATCAATAGTTTTCGCAGCGCACGCCAAAAACTATTTTGGATTTTCTACCTTGTGTTACAATATTGCAACTTTTTTACGGATCCCTGATTTTTTGAAAATATATTATAGCCTATACTGGTCCCTGATAATGTAGCTTTCTATTGGTGAAACAATTTTTGAAATCGGTCCAGTAGTTTCGGAGCCTATTCATTACAAACAAACAAAAAAATATTTCCTCTATAATATTAGTATGATATAGTTCCAAGAGCAAGAACTCACGTAGCTATTTTCACCCGCACCCGCCGCTGTTGCGGGACCGCAACGTCCGTACGAGCACGTAGTAAACGTAGATAGCAATTTTCACGACGCGGTTTATGCCCGCGGCGTGCGCGTTTCTTAGCGGGTCCGGCTCCAGCGGGGAACTTGTGGAATCGTGCGGGCGGCGATCGACCGTGATTACGACTGTACCAAATTCATAAGTCATTTTGAAACCAGAAGACTGCATTTAGTTGCACTAGCCAGTTCGAATAAAGTTCCTCTTAGTTCCTCCTAAGATCCTTCTAAGATCTTCTTCATAGGTCCTCTAAATAATGTACGTGCAGTGACGGATTAAGACTACTTGATGCCCTAAGCAATCCATGCTTTTTTAGGTGTGGTTTTTGGTGACGTGAGAGCGAGACGCGATGCCCTAAGGGCGGATTTTTTTTGTGCTTCTTCTGGTGCCCCCTCAGACGTGATGCCCTAGGCAATAGCTTAATTTGATTAAGGGTTAATCCGTCACTGTGTACGTGTAGTATAAATCGAACTCGAACAGTATGATCATCTTTTTATACTTATTTTTTTTAAGGGGATCCTGATGAACTAATGTGTTCACGAGGATCACCTGGGGATCGAGCTAGGGGATCCTGGTGGACGACATGCCACGACCGCGCTCTGCTATCGATCGCTGAACGTCGGCCGGATCGGGAGCGCGTGAAAATCGCTCCGTGAGTTCTTAGCGTAAGAATGCCTGCCTACTCATACAAACAATTTGTATTCATTAACTTGATGGTGTTGAAAGAGCAATATAGATAATGGCTTGACTGCGATGAGCAATAATCATACTAAACATGTATAGGAATCCTATCTTAGACCTGTGGCTTCACTCACATTGGAACTGTCCGGATAAGTTAGTCTATTTCCAGGTAACGAAACATGTAATGATCTGTTGAGAAATTCTTAAAGCATAACAACATTTTTTTTTATAAGTAATTAAGTCCATTAAAACATATTTCGGTAATATGTTTATTGTGCTAAGTAGCAAAACGACACGTAAAAACGAAGTGAAAATATATATCTACCCTCTACTTAGTCTATCTTATTAATTAAAGAAGAAATGACAAGTACCCACTAGAAAATTAAATACACAACAGTAATATATGTAATATCAATTTACCGAATGAGCATTTAAGAGGAAGTCTGAAAGTAGAGCCTGAGATGGAAAAGTTGAGGAGTTTAAAGGATTAGCATGGCAAAGGCACACCCCACCATGGGACGTCATACAGATCTTTGTTCCCCTAACTATAATTAGAATTAGGCATGCCATGACACATCATGTCATGAATGTAATGTGAATATAAGAGTGTTAGAAATGAAAATGAATGGATAGAGCAAAGAAGAGATGGATAGATTGCATACATACATATTATCACGCCCATATCCCTATTGGGGTGGGCAGAGCCACAAGAAAACTTGCAGCCACTTCTGATTTAGTCCTAAGATGGATATGGTGAACCATGGTGACCATGGCCCATATAGATTGCATATAATGATGATATAAGTAAGAAAGGAATGAATACTGAAATGATGACCGATATAGAGGGAATGGAAGAAGAAAACAGGTTGTACCAATTCCACATGCCGTTGTGGGATTAGGACAGAAAAGATGATGGTAATTTACAAAAAAAATGTTTAGAACCCCTACTTTGGTACTTATTTCTAACACTTAGGTATATCACTAAGACTTTTTTGCTGGACTGGGAGTAAAGAAAAAGCATAGAATGCGTCCAGCTGCTTCTCTATCCGAGCATGTCGTAAAAGTCGACTAGAGGATAGTCTCTTCTCCAAAATGATGGACCATCTATATGGACGATGGCTGATCACCTGTCACCATGGTTCATCATATCTATCTTAGGACTTACATCAGAAGTAGCTTTTCTTATGATTACTTGTGGCTCTGTTCACCCCATTAGGGATATGGGCATGATAATATGAATGATTGAAACTTAGGTATACTAATAATTAGGTACCTATGTTGTGCATTTAACAGTAACACCACTTAATTTGTTTACAAAACATTATAATATCCATAACTTTATGAGGCAGAACATTTTCATGGTTAATAAAGTTAGTCACACTTAATAAGGTAAAGTTATACACACACATCCATTTACTTATTTTATGTAAATAATTGGTAAGAGGGTGGACATGCCCATTTAATGTAGAACCTGACCTACCTACATGTCAGCTTAAGATTTTTTCTATATTCTTTCAATAGAATAAAACCTAGCAGGTCCAGAATATTTAGATAGAAAAACAGTTTTAGTAAAACTGGACAGGACAACTACGATTTCAAACACAGAACTACGAAAAGAAAAAACTTAGAAAAAACAGTTCAATAATCGAAGGTCCTAGACTTCACAAGCTAGCGCCTCTGATTGTATGCGACAAGGTCAATCCAAAATCATTGCACAGGCAAGTGAAAATAGTTCTAACGTTTTTTCTTGAGAATTTACCACGGATAATTATAAATGTCTTAGTAAAATACTCACGTTTTCACGAAGAAAAATATAAATATTCCTGGACCGGTGGGACACGCGGTGACAGCAACGCAAGGCACGAAAAAATGTGAAGCTAGAGATGGGTAAAGCAACGTTTTATTTTCAAACTAGGTTGTCATCGAGTTGTGAAATCATCGATACTTTTTAAAAAGTGATTCTGTCTGAACTGTATGAATATAGAATAGTCTACTATATCTACTATGATCTATGTGTTTTTGAATGCAACGTTATATGTATTATGTATAGTCGTAATTTTGTATACGAGAAAGTAGAAAGTAGGTTTGAGAGTACAACAGAAAAAAATATATTGCGTTTGGAAGATTGAAATCTTCGCGGCGCACATCTCCGAGTTTCGACAACCGTACTAGTATTTGACACTGACATTTTACTAATTTGGAGCTTTGGAGTCACTAAATGTTATTATGACATAGACAAAGCATGGAATTTATCAAGTGTGTTTTGTAGAAAAAGTATTTAGGTTCCCTTTGGCGACACGAAAATGATAGTAACCATATTTGGAACAACTAGCTGCCGCCCGCGGCTTCGCTCGCGTGGTACCCGGCTAAAAAATATGGTCTATGTTAATCCAGCACATGTACTACGTATTTGCCAAGTTTCATTCAAATCCGTTAAGCCGTTTATTAGTGATTGAGGCACCAACTTTCATTTATATAATATAAAATAGGATAGTTTGTGATGATATTATTGTGAAGGTATGAGTAGTTTTTTGCTTTAATGATTACGCACACGCTCACAAAAGTAGGTGATGATGTTAGCAAACTAAGTTTAATTCGATGAAACTTCGTTTGTCAAATTTTAGTTTTCCACTGAACCCTAAAACAGCTGTCAAGTCCAACGAAGTGTCAAACTCAAAGAGGTTTATTTTCTTTTGTAATTCATTTTCTTTTCGAGTGCCGGGTGCGTGATTGGTGATTGTTTGTGTCAAGTTACAGTGAAAATTATTTAGAAAAATAGACTAAGAAAAATTTAAATATACCGAAAATGTCCGTAAATATCATAGAAATCGGAGCGCAGAAAGTTAAGAGCGTCGCAAATGGACAGGTAAAGAATAATTCAATTATTTTTATTTTATTTTCTAAAACTGTTTTCCGATTGTAGAAAGTTTTTCCGGGTTACTGGAGTCTTGCTTCGATGTAGGTACCCTTCGATAATGTTGTAGGGAGAACGTTCTGAAAGTAGGTAGGTATTTAATTTTATTGTACCTATGTGTGTATACTGTATTAAATACCAGGTAGGTAATACCTACTTAAGTCTTAGTTTGTTTAAATTCAGCAATATCAAGTGTAAGGCGTAAAAAAACCCAAGGTGTAGGTAGGGAATATAGATATATTTGTTTATAACTACCAGTTTCATACTTGACCAAAAAATTTCTTATACCTACCTAAGTATGTACCTAAGTACATAAGTACCTACTGATACTTAACTGGTACCTAAGGTAAATCTAAGCTAGCAAGGTGTTTAAGTTAGTCTAGTAGGTAATAAAGTTAATGATGCACTGTGCAAGCTAGTAATTACATAGCTTGCTGCAATATCCTCTGGCCTAGTAGGTAGTGGTCGGTCAACTGTGAAGCCTAGTGTTTGAACACAGAAGGCCTTTTACCATCTATAGTAGATGATTTATACAGCGTCAGGACGCAACTTTTACCTTCACAAACGAGATGCTGCAGTGCCCGGAACGAATTTAGATGGAGTAGGCTTGCCCAGCACCTATTCCACCCTCTCAGCTTAGTATGCCTTGCCCACAGGAAAGACATGGTCAATATGTGCGGAGCTAACTAAGCCGCGGGCTCTCTCACGATGTTTTCCTTCACCGTTTGAGAGTACTGGTATAGCGCACATAAATTTTTCGCACAGAAAAATCCATTGTTACACGACCGGATTTGAACCCACGACCTTAGGATCGGAAAGCGGGGTCATTACCAACTAGACCACCAGTGCTCTCAGACCACCATGCAGTGTTGAACACAGAACCTTAAGTAATATCAATGCTATGTGTTATGCCCGTGAATACACTGTGTTTTGATACCAACACTAGTTGTGTCGCTAGTTCTTGACTACATGACACATGTTTTTGAACTTTCTATGATGTGCCGGTTTCCTCACAATTGTTTCCTTTACCTTTTGAGGGTACTGGTATCATCATCATCTTCCTGCCCATATCCCACTCTATGCGGGGTCGGCACAGCATGAACCTTGGATCATGCTGTAAGAGTTTTGGCTAAGGTGTTTTATGACCCGCCGCCTGCCTGACGTCAACCCTCCTTTGCTTATTGTATCTCATCATGTTGGAGGATACTATCCCTTAGTCGACTTTTACGACATGCTTGGGGAGAGAAGCAGCTGGACGCATTCTATGTTTTTTCTTTACTCCCAGTCCAGCAGAGAAGTACTGGTATATGAATAATAATTTTATACATTTGCATAATGGCTCCCTAGCCATGTATGTATGTACACATTGGTTAGCTGTAGGTACATTACAACCTACTTTCATTTGACTACTTTATTATTACCACAGTAAGGTAGCAACGTATATGCAACACTGTATGTACACTATCCTTGTGAAATAATTCTCCAAGGCAAAAGAGGCGTAATAAAGAGAAATCATATAGCTAACTGTGGGTGTAATCGGGGATGGTAGTGATGGGGGTGAAAAACACTAAAGGTTACTTATTCCCAGTACCTAATCTATTTTGAAAGTCTGAATGTTTGTGGTTTAAAGATGGTGTAATGGCTCGCTCGCCTCGCACATATTATTCACTAACTAACCCACAGAAATCTAAATTATTATTTAGATTAACTAACCTAACCTACTAATTTCGCTCTAAGTAGATGTTCGACAGTTTACAATCTCGCGAGTTTATAATCTAACGGTATTTACAATTTTACGGTGATATGTACACATACTCGGAAATTATGTTAATCTGTGACACTATGTTTCCTAATGTTGACCCCACATAGAGTGGGATATGGGCAGGAAGATGATGATGATACCAGTACCCTCAAAAGGTAAAGGAAACAATTGTGAGGAAACCGGCACATCATAGAAAGTTCAAAAACATGTGTCATGTAGTCAAGAACTAGCGACACAACTAGTGTTGGTATCAAAACACAGTGTATTCACGGGCATAACACATAGCATTGATATTACTTAAGGTTCTGTGTTCAACACTGCATGGTGGTCTGAGAGCACTGGTGGTCTAGTTGGTAATGACCCCGCTTTCCGATCCTAAGGTCGTGGGTTCAAATCCGGTCATGTAACAATGGATTTTTCTGTGCGAAAAATTTATGTGCGCTATACCAGTACTCTCAAACGGTGAAGGAAAACATCGTGAAAACCCGCGGCATAGTCAGCTCCGCACGTATTGACCATATCTTTCTTGTGGACAAGGCCGACTAAGCTGAGAGGGTGTAGCAGGTGCTGGGCAAGACTACTCCATCTTAATTTGTCCCGGGCACTACAGCGCAGCGTCCCGTTAGTGAAGGTAAAAGTTGCCAGCTGACACTGTACAAATAATCTACTAGATGGCAAAAGGCCTTTGATGTTTCCTATAATATTTTGCACTTTGTTTTTATTTCAGACTGTTGAACTGAGGAGCTTCTGGGAAGACCAGAATGTAGTCATCATATTCTTCAGGAGGTGGGGATGCATGCTGTGCCGTCTTTGGGCTAAGGAGGTGAATATTTTCTACTCTTGTCAATTTTTGCCCTTGATATCGTTGTGTAACTGCCAAGCTGTAAAAAAAAACTTACTATAAAACATCCGATTATATAGAAGATAAAAATGCTTGGGACTGAATAATACTCCAACTCCTTTTATAAACATGATTGTAAAGGGATCATTTTCCAAAAAAAATAGCCAAGCGTGGTTTCTTACCTGTAACTTCCACGCTTGATCGCGTTACGAACAGGTGTAATGAATGCAACGTAGATTTAAGACGTGTCCAAGTGATCCCAGTGATTTTAAGGAATAAAAATTTTTGACTTTGACTTTGGATTTGTAATAAGACCTTGATGGTCTTCTGCTGGAGTAATAGGCTAGCGTGGTATGGGCATGTTATGCGGAGAGCTGTTAGTCATGTTACAAGGCGAGTGATGAATATGAATGTGGATGGATATTCTGCTAGAGGAAGGCCAAGGAAAAGATGGATGGATTGTGTGAAAGAGGATATGCTTGTGAAAGGAGTGAGTGCGGAGACAACGAGTGATGGGAGAAAATGGAGGAGGGAAACATGGTGTGCCGACCCCACCTAGTGGGATAGGGGTAGGAAAGTGATGATGATGATGGTCTGCTGCTAGAAAAATGTTACTCAGAATACTTCAAAAATATCTTACGGGACCTAGGCACACTTTCTATTAAATAATTTGGGTTGCGTGGATATTTAAAACAAATTCCGGTTAGGTAAAAGCCGAAAAAAAAACACTTTATTCTTCAATGGTTTAAATTGTATTACAGCTTGGTGAAATAGCTCCTGTTCTTCAGAAGAATAACATCAAACTCATCGGCATTGGCGTTGAAGAAGTCGGCTCCAAGGATTTCGTGGACGGAAAATTTTTCGACGGAGGTAAGCTGTTAAAGTCATAATATAAATCACGCCGTAACGGCTAAACGGATTTGAATGAAACTTACAATATACATAGTATGTGTGTTGGAATAACATGTAGACTTCTTTTTGTCCGGATACAACGCGAGCAAAGCCGCGGGCGAAAGCTAGTTTTGAATAAATGTACAAATTGAGCAAGTGTTTTATAAATAGCTTAGGATTCCATGACACGAGTTTAATTGAAGGCAATTTCAATGTAATTACTAATTACTCATGTAATTGTAATCGCAGTCACAGTAGAGTCTCTATGTAATTGAACTTAATTCTATTCTGCTGATATTATGAATATCAAAGTTACTTTATATGGATTTTTGTATGTTCTACCTAGTAGGTACACAAAAACGAACCAAGCTGGTATTGTATGAAACAGATTGCAACCAAAGCTCTAATAATCCTATCCTACTAATATTATAAAAGTTTGTGAGGATGTGACGATGTATGTTTGTGCCTCAATCACGCCGTAACGGCTAAACGGATTTGAATGAAACTTGGAATATACATAGTATGTGTGCTGGAATAGTATAGGCTACTTTTTGTCGGGATATCGCGCGAGCGAAGCCGCGGACGGCAGCTAGCTAATCTAAATATGTCTTACGTTACTGACAATAAACTTACCGCTTAAATCATTATTCCTAGAAGCATGAAACTTGGAGGGTATATTATCTCTAGTCGCATTGAAGAACCTAAAGCAATGATTAACTTTAATTCCAGATCTGTACTACGTGGAGAATATATCCACGTACCAGCTCCTCGGCTTCAAGAGGTTCAATGTAGTGTCCATCATCACCTCCCTCTTCTGGAAGCAGTCCAGAGAGGCCATCTTCAAGGGACGGGATATGCGTATGTATTTATACATCAGTTAAGAGGATGAACGAAATTTGATAGTCTTTTTTTATAGTTTCCGTGAGTTACTTCATTATCTTATCTGTACATAACTTCTATCTATAATTTTATTGGACTTAGACAGTGGTATTATCTTAAGTTATGTATAGATATCTTATCGTTCATTAATCACTTGAGGCTCAAAAGGGGGGGGGGGGGGGGTACTAAAAAATCACGAAATACCACAAGAAGGGGAGGTGCAGTGAGATATCACTTGTAATTATTTGATTTATCTAGTCGTGTCACTTCTTTCAAACCAGTGTGGTGAAAGACAAGCTTTCGAACTTTTCTATGTTCTTAGCATTCCGGTTTCTTCACGATATGTTTTTTGAACGTTTGACATTACTGGTAAACCGCTCATAAAATATTTTAAACGGAAAAATCCATTGGTGCATGACCGGATTTGAACCCACTGCCTTAGGATCGGAAGGGCTAGCCTCTGAGAGGATCAAAGTGCGCTACAAGGAGGCTTTTGTGGCACGTAGCTAATGTAAAATGGACATCGCAGGCATAGAAATGGACACGTATGGCGACGGCTTACAGAACGGCGGTCTTGTAGTAGTGAAGAACGGCAAGGAAACCCTGCATTTCACGCAGATCGGACCCGCTGATAGATTGTCCAACACTGACATTTTGGAGGTTATTTCATGTTTCTGTTTTGATCGCGAACTTATGAAATGTTGAAAAAAAAATCACGAAACGCTTTAAGAAAATTCTGAAATACTAGCTGCCACCCGTGGCCTCGCTCGCGCGGTACCCGGATAAAAAATAGCCTATATGTTAATCCAGCACATGTACTATGTATACTCCAAGTTTCATTCAAATCCGTTCAGCCGTTTTTGCGTGAAAGAACAAACATCCATGCTTACAAACTTTCGCGTTTATAATATTAGTAGAATACTTTCTGCTGCCCGCGGCTCCGCTCGCATGTTACTCGTACACTTGGTTAAAAAGTAGCCTATGTTACCCCTGAAATCGTCCTGGGCACTACAGCGTCCCGTACAGTGTAGGCAAAAATTGCCCCCTGGCGCTGTACAAATCACCTTGTATAAACGTTGCCCCGCTCGAAAAATCCTGTCGATCCATTGCTTAGATACTGCGTGATAGAAGGACAAACTAACAAACGTACACACGCTTTTGTATTTATAATTATTGGTAAGGAAGACAGGATACGAATCGGTCAGTACCTTCGCTTGCGTGTTATCCGAATTTTTAACTAACTCTTTAAACTATTCATGTAGTAAGAAAGGAATATCCGAAATCCAACTCGTAATAATTACTTCTCTGCTGGATTGGGAGCAAAGTAAAAACATAGAATGTGTCCAGCTGCTTCTCTCCCCGAGCATGTCGTAAAAGTTGACTAAGGGGTAGCATCCTCTCCAACATGATGGACCATCTATATGGGCGATGGGCTGATCACCTGTCACCATTGTTCACCATACCCATCTTGGGACTGAATGTTGTGGCTGCAAGTTTTCTTATGATTACTTGTGGCTCTGTCCACCCCATTATGGATACGGACGTGATAATATGTCTGTATGTATGCAACTCATAAAGGATGCAGAGGGAAGATAAAGTTTGTATAAGAAATGGATAATTATGTGTGTCTCATAAAATAGCTATGGAAACAAAAAAATCCAATGACACATTTCGTCAGTTCGCGATCTTTAGGGGCCTTTTCTTGAAAATGCAAGTCACAATAATAATAAAGTAATTACATTATTAGACATTTACGACCAGCAAGAGGCAAAACCTTCTTACGCCCAGTTCCAATATACCACTAACGAGCGACGGATCGTTTATGTCAAAATGCTCTATATTTTTTTTGACAGAAAAGTAACTTTAATATGTTAATTAACGATTCGTCGTACGTCAGTAGAATATTGGAATCGAGCATTATAGGTTCTATTTCTATTGTGCTTGTAATTTTCTGTAGTGTTCGAAAAGGTTCCCAGTATGTAGTGTTGTATTTAGATCTGGGCGGGGACCTTAAGGGCGACTGGGTGCAAGTTGGCGGTGCGCTTTTGGTGCAGAAAGGCGGCAACTTGCTCCGCCATTTTGTGCAAACCGGTCCTGGGGAGCATCTGTCCAATTTGGACATTCTGAAGGTTTGTAAATAATTACTTCTCTGCTGGACTGGGAGTAAAGATAAAACAGAATGCGTTCAGCTTCTCTTTATGAAAAAGTCATTAAGGGATAGTATCCTCTCTAATATTATGGATTATCTATATGGGAGATGGGCTGATCACCTGTCACCATGTTTCACCATATCCATCTTAGGACTTTAAATCAGAAGTGGCTGCAAGTTTTCTTATGTTTACTTGTGGCTCTGCCCACCCATACCACGCCCACCGATTCCCGGGTGTGTTAAACTGTGTGCAAAATTGCTTTCTAAGATTTTTTAAGGAATGTTTCTTTTTAATAAAAAAAAAATCCCAAGGAGGGTTGACGTCAGGCAGGCGGCCGGTCATAAAACACCTTAGCCAAAACTCTTACAGCATGATCCAAGGAACATGTGCCGATCCCACATAGAGTGGGATAAGGGCAGGAAGATGATGATGTTTCTTTTGAGTAAAATTTGCTATGTCCAGTATTTACGAGTAGTTTGCTTCCGGGTGGTATTATAAAATGTCCCTGTATTATGTGGTCAAAAGTATATCATAATGTTTCAGCACTTCGGTCTGCAAAACGAATACAATCCTGAGACGATGGCGAACAAGAACAGAGATGATGCACAATGCGCCGTGAGTATTCCAAAATATTTATGAACACTTTCATACGAAGTACTTCTCTGCCGAGTAACTGCCCACCACGCCACCGAGGTCGAATTATTTATTTTTATGATGTAGTTAGCAACAAACATACTTCCTCACCCGACAATTTTCCCTTTCCAGACAGAAGCGAAGCCCTAACTGGAGGCAGGCCCTGAAGCACCAAGCTCTGGGACCCATTCACAACATTTGGACCGAGCGGCGGTGCAAGAAAACCTGGGTGTAGTCACTAGTCTTAGTAACTAAAGTTTGTAAGGGAACAAACATGGGGACTTGGTTGTACATTGAAGAATCTGTATCAAAGTTTGCAAGAACATGGTAACAAAACGCGCAATGTAAGCTAAAGTTGGTTGTAAAGGATTGCATAACAATTTGTTGGACGAAACAAAACGCAATGCTGAGTTCAGAAAAGTTGCAAGCTGCAATACACAGATGGCGTTGTACTCAAGTTTGTACAAGATCAAAATAAATCACAAAATGTATGTAAAAAAAATTAAAAACTGCAATGTTTGCAATCTGTTAAAGATTTTGTACCAAACTTTTTAAGGCAACGCCAACGAAACGCGCAATGAGCACTAAGATTTCAAATAAATCTTTTTCTATGGGAGGCTCAAATTAAGACTGTCTTATACCAACAATGAATTCTATATAACTTAACGAGCCAAAGTGTTTATTTTTAAAGAAAATATGACGAAACATAAGATAATTTTGCTGGGATTACAAAGATTCTATGATTTTGTATTGACGTTATTGTTTGAAAAAGCACATATCCTCTTATACTAGAACATAAATGGCCAAGCGCATGTTGAATCACGCGCGGTGAACATTTCCAAAGGACTTCGGTTTAAATTGATCTACCTTGTCCTTTCCTTGTTATTTAAGCAGCCAATGCGGTGCACTAAGATTTTGCGTTCATTTCGATAAAATAAATGTCATTAAATGGTATTAACTGGGTATGTGCTTAGGAGGGATTAAAATAGTACATAACTGGGACAAAGTCGGTAGGTATTGTACGTAATGAAAAGCTAGGGATGTTTTGTAACTAAGATAATTATATAGCGATACAATTGTATCAATTTAATTTAAAAATAGCAATAATATAAAATACCTGAGTCGTGGTGTCGATCTATGCAATATTCTCTAACCACTGATCCTGACAGGCTTACTAGGCTTTTACCATCTATTGAAATTAAAAATTTCTTTATTGCTTATTTCTACATTACATTTTAGTAGCCTTACCTACCAAACCTAAGTTTTATAACCGGTATTTTGGTTGCTAGTGCCTTTCCTGACAGCAACATTTTCTCTATACTCGATTTATACAGTGTCAGAAGGCAACTTTTGCCTATAATAACGAGACGCTACAGCGCCCTGCGCTTCCAGCATCTTGACCATCCTCTCTGCTTAGTCGGCCTTATCCACAGGCTGTCAAATTGTATGAAACTGTCCACGGTGACACCTCTTGAACTGAGTTTAGGATCTAAACGCCGTTCAGTTAGAATTACATTTTTGGTGAAATAAAACCTGAGCAGCGATTTAAGGTTAGAGAAAGTTGTATATAGCGACACCTATATCTAGGTTAATTTTAAAAATAACCAAATAAAATCAATCTTGAAAATAAAAAAAGGTAAAGATTGTAAAAATAAAAACCAAAGTATATCTATTTCATTAACTTTTTTTAAATTGTTAGTGTAATTGAGGCTATTAGATACTTATGATTCATTATATATCATATATCATAATATATCAAAGATTTTTTTTAATATTTCAGTTTAAATTAGGGCTGATAGAAATAAATTGATTGAACTATTATTTGATATAATATTCTAGATTTTTTTAAGAGGTTTGTTTAAACCTTTGTTATTAATTTATATTGTAGAGTTTGTTTTAATGATGTTTTTAATCATGTTTATTTTTTATTTTTAATAATATGGTGTTTTGTGGTCTACTTATTGTAGTAATAAAAATGTAACTAATTTTTTGTCTTTTTGTCAAAGTCCCATGACGAAACTCTGAAGTACATACGTACAAAAACTTGCAGCCACTCCTGATTCTTAGTCCCAAGATGGATAATGGTGAACCATGGTGACAGGTGATCAACCCATCGCCCTGAGAGATGGTCCATCATGTTGGAGAGAGTCGACTTTCACGACATGGTCGGGGCAGGCGCGGTCGCAGCCTGTACGGAGGGGGGGGGGGTCACTACATTACATTACATATTATCACGACCGTATCCCTAACGGAGTGGGCAGAACCACAAGTAATCATAAGAAAACTTGCAGCCACTTCTGATCCAAGACTCCCAAGATGGATATGGTGACAGGTGATCAGCCCATCGCCCATACAGGTCCATCATGTTGGAGAGGATACGTTGGTATATAGTTGGGGGTCATTAATAATAGAATATGTCAAGTAAATCGGAATTTATTGCACATATTATAAACAAATGGAAGCCTTCTATTTTTATTGGCATCGCATCTAGGGGCAGAATTGCAATTTGACGTGTACGATTTGGGGGGGGGGGGGCATGTCCCCTGTGACACCCCCCCCCTTCGGACCATGCCTGGCGCGGGGAGAGAGGTAGCTCAAATTTTCCTAAGATTGTAGATGTAGGTATGTAGGTGTGCTAGTTTCTAGATTCATTGGTTTCTACGCGGAATAGCATTGACTTGTTTTCTAGGAATTCTCGGAGCACAATATGTTATTGAAGTTAATTATTTCAATTATTGTCTTGAATCAAATTAATGAGCTTATAATTTTATTATCTCTTGAAAACAAAGTTTAGTGTAAATTATGCTGTGTTGTTCTTGCTATAAGGTTCAATTTGACCTAGCAAACGATTATATTGAAGTATTGTGCAATTCGAAACTTGTTCATTTTATGATAATTTAGCCGACTGTAAAGGAAGGTAATGTTGTAAGGGTCAATATGTAGGTATGTATGTATTTCATAATATGTGTAGGTATACCTGTGTATTTTTTGTGAGTTTTTTTGGCTGTCGCTGTAGTCCAAACCGGTGGACGGATTTTGGCAAATGAGGTGTTGGATTCGTCTTGATGGATGGATCACAAAATCAAGACTTTATGTCGACTATTAACTTGTTATATCGCTATCTAGCAAATTCCAGCCTAACTTGAATTTCGAAGACATCGAAACTAACTAAAGACAGATCAGGCTAGGTAGGTAGGTACATAAATACTTTTTCGCTGTAATTCAAAAACAAAAACATCCTACCTAAAGATTCTACTCTTAATGATGAAACTGTTCCTTTACTTTTCTGCAGTGGACATAAAAGATAACTAATATCCCATCCATAAAAGGTCACTATGTTATCTTTGTCATTGTTTATAGTTTATTGAAGAGATAAAATTATATTGAATTGATACTTTTGAGAACGGTACTAGTATCTCAGCTAGACTTGACTCGTGCAAGTTGTATTTGCAGTATTTTATTAGAAAATAGGTTTTATTAGTCATACACCGAATCGACATTCTAAAAAGGTGATCATCAAAGTGAGAGTTGGGAAACGAGGGTGTATAAAAACTATCGATAACGAAAGGTACCGGAATTACTATTTCTTGGATTTTGATTTCTATTCTTCGGCTGTTTTAAGGTAAGCTATTTGTTTGTTGTTATAAAATAAATACCTACCTATGTTATTTTTACTATGCCAATTTTTTTTATAAAATATACGTAAAGTTCCTAATTATGTTTCCACGACAGTTTTGTATTTATAGAGCAAAAAAATGTGTATGAAAGTTTCTATGAATAGCCTAATGTATTTATTTTTATTCCAGGATGAATATCTTTTTTAACCTGATATTCGTTTCGATCTTCACTACTGTGTCATCTAAGCGATGCCATGCATGTTTCGAAGGAACCTGTTACACAAGAACAAGAGTCATCGACGAACATCGTTTCTCCGGTCAACTAGCTATAGACAGGACTGAAAACATCGTTTACTTCCACTATGAAGACAGCCAATGCATTGACCACACAGCCGGATTCGATCTAGACGACATTCGATTTAAAGCGATACCGAATATCGATTTCTCATTTGCTCGAGCCGTCGATCAAACGACTCGAGATGTTTATATCGGTGGAGCGAGCGGAATATACAAGTTCAACCCTATCGAAAACGTCACTAGACAGTTTGGTTTGCTCGATAAGACTATATGGCACATGCAGTACAAAAATAAAATCTACTACACGGTTTTCAGAACTAAAGGACTGTTTACGATGGAAAATAAGCAATCCCGAGCTGTTAGTCCGTTATCGAATTACACAATCGATGATTTCATAATCGATCATCGAGAAGACATCTACTTTTTAAGCCAAGGAAAAGTGTATCGATTA
This sequence comes from Scotopteryx bipunctaria, assembly GCA_949320045.1. Classification (NCBI taxonomy): domain Eukaryota; kingdom Metazoa; phylum Arthropoda; class Insecta; order Lepidoptera; family Geometridae; genus Scotopteryx; species Scotopteryx bipunctaria. The sequence goes on from OX439466.1 coordinate 2,095,109, forward strand.
AAAAAAGGCGGAAACAGTGCGGCTCTATTCGCGGATGACATTTACTCTCTATCAATAGACAAGGACGAGGTAGCCCATTTTGTTCACAGCGGGCGAAGGGGACTTTATAAATTGGATGAAAAAACCGATGATTTAACAGAAATTGGGGCATTCGGAACAGGATTACCGCTCAAATCTGTATTCGATAATAACAATAATGTGATTTTCCACGAGAATCATAGTAGGAAATTATACTATTTAATGCCTAATTTTGGGAGATGCACAGTTTCACACGGGATGAGAAGGAATAATATTAGTGGAAAAAAAAACTTTGAAAATCTTAGTCTTCATGGTACAAGCTCTACTGTTTTAGTAATAAGTGCTGTAAATGGCAATAATGCAAATATAGAAATAAATAGGTAGGTAAAACACGACAAATGAGTTTTTCCTCTAATAAAAATCGCAGAGTTCACTTTTACCGCCAATGATGGTTGTATTGGTTAGTAAATAAATATGTTAAAGCTACATCGCTTAAACACGTCATCATCATCAGCCTATAGCAGTCTACCGCTAGACATAGGCTTCCTTTAATGAACGCCATTGTGACCGATCTTCGGCTTGATGTATCCAGTCTGCCAGCAGCCTTTTACAATACGGCACTCCTACATTACGTTATTTATATTCGACGATATGCATTAAAATATATTAAAACACATAATGACTTATAATTCAGTAGTCACACGTCTGTAGTAATGTAACAGTAAGAAAGCATTGTAAATTCGCCGCCAAAATTGTTATTTATAAGCAAACAAGATTGTCTATGTACCGCACGATTCGTACTTGACCGCTCCGCGGGCGGGCTTGCATAGTAATGAATTGAATGGCCGTGTTTGAGTGGCCTCGATGTCAGAAGTGAGGATCTAAGTATCTACAACCTAAGAGAATCTTTGGATCCCTAGGTTCACAAGGTTGATTTACTTGTCCAAGATTTATCCATTACCTTAACAAACTTTGCAAAAATCAAATATTTCTTAAACTTTTGCGATTTGTAGGCATCTTTAAAATTTATTAAAATATGTAAATAAAATCACTTTATTACTTACTAGCAATTTTGGATCATACAAGGTGTTACCTACATACTTACAAACAATTAAAAGATCAAAGACAATAAAAATAACTAATCTTACCTTTTTTAAGTCATCTCGTGACCACGATCATTGTAGGTCTTTTATAAGTACCTACTTGGTTCTATGCAAATTGTGCTTCAGTAACATGTAGTTAGAGCTTTGTGTTTCGCAAACATGTTTTAAACAACAATGTTTAAGTCGGACCGGAGGACATGTTGTGTTGTATAGTTTGATCAAACAGCTAGGTCACGCCTAGGCAACTTTAGTTAAACATTAATAAACAGGTATTGTGTTATGTTTGTCCACGATTCCCATTAAAACAGCTTCAAAATATCCACATTTATGATGCAGGACCACGGCCAAATAGTACAATGGATTCTGTTGGAAGCGAGCCAATAAACATTTAATATTTATATCACAAACAGACGAAACATTTCATGATAGGGCGGTAAAAAAGTCCTGAAAATTCTACATCAGTGTGCTTGTGTTGGATAAGTAGGTAGTATTAACAATTAAGTAAGTTATGTTTTTCCAAGTTGATTTTAAAAGTATTCAGAGGCTGTACAAAAATAATTTCGTGTATAACAAAGTCGTTAACGCTACTGCAAAAATGTATGGGAATGTCATGTGATCAATTTTATTTTACCTCCTGACATTAGGTACGATAGCTAATGTCAGTTCCGTATATTTTTGCTTGTACCTAGCTTCTTCTACAGCGACTTCGTTCAATGCAAAGTAATTTTATGTTTCTCTGGATAGTAGGTACTATTGTTAAGTAAAGTAAGTTCGTATAAGCTAGTGGCCAACTCTTGTGACGGAGTTTTTAGGAAGCCTAAAGGCCTCCGTCATGGCTTAAGAACTAAAAACCGGGACCGACAATTTAACGTGCCTCCTCTTCCGTCTTCTCCTATCACTTATCATCTCACTAGTCACTGACGGAGGCCTTTAGGCGACCTAAAAACTCCGTCACTAGAGTTGGCCACTAGCTCATACGAACATACATACATACATACAGTAGTCACTCCTTTCACACGCATGATCTACCCTCTATCATTTATTTTTTTGTACCTAGGAAGAGCCTAGCTTCCACAACACAGGGAATCCTTGTGTGGGGCTAGTAAATTAAATTTTATTGTGTATCACAAAGATTTAAATCTTTGGTTACATAAATAGTAAGTTACATAAATACCTAAACGATTTTGTATATTTTGCATGCCCGCCATGCCACCTAGGCCGTCAATTCTTTGACGCAGTTTTATATACAGACTCAGATTTCTTTTTACACCCTGTAGACAGTTCTTTGAAATGAGTTTGGCACTCGCTAGGTAAGGATTAAACCAAATAAGTTACATGGTGTAATGTTTATTTATTTATGTGATCCTACAATATTATGCACCTAACCTATAAGTAATATCATTTCAATTGCCAAGAGTGAAAGCAGTATTTGGCACGATGTTCGATTGGAAAAGCTTTGGCAATACTCTGCAGATGAACTTGTCGATCGAGATATTTATCGATCGATAAATAAATTTTGTCTACCGAACTTTATAGACAATCTCTAGCATGAAAGTAGCCTCGATAAACTTTATCGATATGATTACATAGAAGACTTAATATGTCAAATCATTCGTTCTTCATTCATTCGCAGATTAAAAGATAAATAAGCACAAAAATAAATTTTTATACATCTTATCTACCAAAAGATTTTTAACGTAATTTTCACATAAAATCATCCGAGTAAAAACAAAGTTTTACTTATTTATTTAGGCAACGCCAACAGAACACATAATAAAAACTGGTAAGGATGTTTACAATAAAAAAATAGTACTATAGAATGTGCTCCAATTATAGGCTTGCACAGCATTGGCAGACAACATCTAGTAGAAAGAAATATATACCTATATAAAATATAAAATAACAAAAAAAAACAATTCTAAAGTTTATCATTATTTGAATAAATACACAATTTTATTAAGATATGTTAACCTTTTATAAATGTGTGTTCTAGTGACACGACAATATTGATGGATAGAAAAGATAGCGCGAGATCTAGTGTCAATAAAAAGTAGCTTACGCCAGCAGCGTGCTCAAGAAGTCTCCGAGAAGATTTAAATGGCTGCTGTCCTTCCAACGGCAGCACTAATTTTATCAAAATTGAATCTAACCGAACTGACTGCGGTAGGGTTGGGAACAGCAAATCGACGATTGAGTACCTAACTTATCGATAAAAATTGGTGCCTACCTACTAATACTTAACTCAAAAGCCATAATTTATTTTGTAATTTGGATGCACAGATAATCCAAATACGTTAATCAAAGAATATGTTTATTATTTAATTAAAAGATGCTTTCCTCCTAAAATTATATATGGATAAATCAATCGACTAGTTTTCTCGTTTGAAAAGCCGAGGTTTTTCGCGATCCAATAGGTAAGCACTTCACAATATAGAATCCAGCATGGTGTCCTGCTTGTAGCTTCGATAATTACAAATTATTGTTGGTAGCGTTGCAAACAAGCGTAGGTACAAAACGTTTCAAGATGAGTTTGTTATGTTTGAATTTTACCTTGACATCGTTTGTTCATCGATTAGTAAAGCTGAAAGTTTGTGGTACCATTTATACTTCCTATCGACTATCGATATCGATGAATTAAATTCAATGTCCCATCCCCACATTAACCACAGCAAACTTTTCCACTAACTCGTGTGGGATTCGACATGTTTTCCGTTTCTTGGAAATATATCTTTGATAGCATCTAGATGCCCCGATGGACCAGCATTCAGGTTTGATGGATATTCATTTCAGAGAAATCAAACATGGATGGGCGATGGGCAGCGTGGAAACCACGCAATCTTCTCATCACAGATAACCACGGAAACTCAAGCCGAGAGTCTTCAACCAGTGTTCCTCGCCGGTAACTTATAACTACTACTTACTACTAGTCTGCCCTCCTAGTTAAGAACGCAGTAACTAGCATTTTTGACAAAAAATAGTTAGATACATATTCGGAATCGCCTAACAAGATACAACATTCTGTTCTCACTCACGTATAAAAACATGTCTCACATAGTTACTGCGTTCTTCACTAGGAGGGCAGTAGTCATGTCACTTGTTCTTTCGAACCAGTGTGATGAGAGGATAAAAATGCTGAAAGAGGCTCTATTCCTCTATAAATGCAATATTCCTTCAAATAAATAAATAATAAATAAACTCGTGCAATTGACAACCTCTGTGGCATGGCGGGCGATTGCTTGGCAGAGACGTAAGAGGCGAGGGTTCGATTCCCGCTGCGGAAGAATGTTGTGGTAGCATGGTACTCGTAGTTTCTGATACCCACGACACAGGGTATCCTAGTGTGGGGTCAAGACTGTCTGTGACTGTTGGGTGTTATTTATTTATTTATTATTATTTTATTTGTTATAATCTTTACTAATATTATAAACGTGAAAGTTTGTTACTCTTTCATGTAAAAAACTACTGAATGGATTTAAATGAAACTTGGAATATACATAGGTAGGTACATTGTGCTGGATTAACATATAGGCTATTTTTCGTCCTGGTACCACGCGAGCGAAGCCGCGGGCGGCAGCTAGTTAAGAAATAAAATTTTTAATTATTATTTATGTATAGGGCGTAGACAGAGGAACGTCAACACATGTTAATGAGTCCTTAAATTGGTAGAAGGTAAAAAAATCTTTATTTTGGTCGTGTAAAGTGACGAATGATGTAGCCATGATCAGACCCTATCCTAAATGAGCCATCGATAGCTCTACATTTGAAGAGCACTTTATTTCTAAAGCATTAGAGTTCAATATGCAATGTGTTTTCGGGACGAACTGAAATTGGTGATGTTAGGGTTGTCACAAGTTTGTAAGTATGGATGTTTGTTACTCTTTCACGCCTAAACGGCTGAACGGGTTTGAATGAAACTTGGAATATACATAGTACATGTGCTGGATTAACATATAGGCTATTTTTATCCGGGTACCACGTGAGCGAGGCCGCGGGCGGCAGTTAGTATAATAATAAAAATATTTCATGCGTGCTCTGAAACTGTATCGACAAAAAAAACCCATATTACTCAGGTTCGCCTATGAAAAGATGAAGGATAACATCGTGAGGAAACCTGCGGCTAGTCAGCTCTGCACGTATTAAACATGTCTTTCTTGTGAATAAAGCCGATTAAACTGAGAGGAAGAAATAGGTGCTGGGCAAGCCTACTCCATCTAAATTCGTCTCGGGCACTACATCGTCCCGATAGTGTAGGCAGAAGTTGCCTCCTGACGCTGTATAAATCATCTACAAGCAAGAAACAAGTACCCATACTGTTCTAATAGGTATCTATTGTTCTATATTAAAAAAAATATCGTCTCAAAGTTGTAATAGCGACTAAAAACAAATGACTATTCCTAGGTGTGTTGACAGTTTTTAGGGTTCCGTACCCGGAGGGTGCCAACGAGACCCTATTACTAAGCCTCCGCTGTCCGTCCGTCTGTCAGCGGGCTGTATCACATGAACCGTAAAAGGTAAAGTTGACAGAGTGTGTACTTATATTGCCACTAACAACACATAGAAGGGGGGCCCTATAAAAGAAACATTTCTGTACATATACAATGGCACGGAACCTTTAGTGTGCGAATTAGACTTACACTTGACCGGTTTTTAATTACTAATTAGCATGATTGACTGCACAATACATTAGAGTTTTTAACGCTGAAGCGTTCATGATAGACTCACCATACCTACCTGCGTTTTTACCTTGCATTAAAGTAAAGTAGAAATAATAGAATTGATTATTTATTACTAGCTTTAGCCCGCGGCTTATCTCGCGTGATAATCCGGACAAAAAGTAAAGTAGCCTATATGTTGTTCCAGGACACATTCTATGTATATTCAAAGTTTCATTCAAATCTGTTCAGCCGTTACGGCGTGATTGAGGCAGAAACATACATCCTCACATCCACACATCTTCACAAACTTCGCATTTATAATATTAGTAGGATTCGCTCTCAAACTATAGAAAACATTCTAATCACGAATTATTTTCGTAAATCATATAATTTTAAGCATTTTTAATTACATACAAATATCAAGCCTGTATCCCTAATGGGCAGAGCCACAAGTAATCGTAAGAAAACTTGCAGCCACACCTGATTGAAAGTCCCCAGATGGGTATGGTGAACCATGCTGATAGGTGATCACCCCATCGCTCATACAGATGGATCATAATGAGAGGATATTATCCCTTAGTCGACTTTTACGACATGCTCGGGGAGAGAAGCAGCTGGACGCATTCTATGTATTTTCTTTACTCCCAGTCCAGCAGAGAAGTAAATGAGTTATTGATTTTTAAATACAGGTGTATGTCTATAACTTTGTTTTAGTCGTCCGCTCACTAGGTACTCCTTTTCATACCCAGACCGTCAACATCGTCCCAGCTAAGCAAAATGGTCCAAAATCCATCAAACTCGGCAACTGATGGGTCTATCCATAAACTGTCCGGTTAATGGGTTAGTGGCGAAAACCCTCAGTGACATTTCAAATTGATCACAGGTGGAGACTTAGATTGACCAAACAAGAACCAATGACAGAAGTAATGTCTGCTACCTATTTTAAGCCAAAAATAAATACGGACAAGCCAAAATTCAACGTAGATTTAAGATAATTTCTAATTATTCTTATGTATCCTTATTAATTAGAGCACTGGTGGTCTAGTTGGTAATGGCGTTAATTTAACGTAGATTTAAAATATTTCAAAATGATTCTTATTCACTGATATTAAGTATATCTTCATTAATTTGTGCACTGGTGGTCTTGTGGTAGTTGTCCCGCCTTGCGATCAAAGGTCGTGGGTTCAAATGCGGTCCTTTTCCGTTCGAATAAATTATGCGAGGAAACAGGCATGTCGTAGAACCAGGTATATAATCAAAGCGTAGAATCTAAAAAGTTCTAAAACATGTGTCAAGTGCACGAAAGCAGCCTTTGAGGGGCACTTTAAATCCTTTCACCAGACTGGTTTCAAAGAACTAGTGACACGACAAGAAGAAGATCCTCATTTAGATTTTATTATTTTAAAACATTAAATAATTTTTTTAAAATACCTACATTTTCAAAATTTTTATAAATGTCAAATTAACTGTCTTGTCATAAATTAATGTCTAAGAAGGACTTATGCGTTATCTTGTTTATACTTTTACATCCTTTTTCCATTTTGAGATTGTTTTATAGGATAAAAAGTAGCATATCCCCCGAATACTAAAACGCATCTCAAAGTTGAGCACGTCTCAAATGACGATCTTTTTGACAGATTTTCATCAGAAACTGTCAAAAAACCGTGAGTTGAGACGTGCTCAACTCTGAGTCGCGTTTGAGTATTCGGGGGTTAGTCCTTCCCGGGGGTAGAATCTATCTCCTTGCCAAAATTCAACAAAATCTGTTCAGCAGTTTGGGCGTGATAAGGTAACAGACAGACAGAGATACTTTCGCATTTATAATATTAGTATAGATTAATTCAAGTTATTAAGTTGAAATTTGTGGAATTGAACATACGAGAAACATAAAATAAGTTGTAATAGCCAGAGGTGGCAGCCCTAGGTGTGAGTAAGGTCTCAATGGTTCGCGATGCGCATGACAATGCGTCAAATGTATTGTCTATAAAAGCGATGCGCACGCGCAAAGACGCAAGCGAAAGTCAACAAAAATGAAGGTGATTACACGTTCTATGTGTTTGTTATAGTGTTCTTTTTAGGCGTTAAAAATTTAACACCAAAATTTATTAAAGTGATTTTAAATTATCATGATGATAATTGATCAGTGATAAATGTGAAGCTTTATTTTTTGGAATGATTTGAATTGAAGTTCTAGATCTTATTATTTTTTGTCTCAAAGTCGTATTTGCAGATCTTATTGGATTTTTTAAATTGACCTTTGTGGGTTCGAATCCGATGCGTTAAAAGCTTTAAAAAGAAATAAGTGCGATATGTGTGGTCCTAGAAAAATGTCGGGAGAAGACTTACTTTTAGAATCGAACGTCTTTGACGACATCGTTAGCGAATATTTAGCAGAGGCTTGATAGGAGCGGGCTCGATTCCCGGTCCTTTCAAAACGGTGACTTTCCATAAGCTCTGTTAGTTAGAGAGAGAGAGTAGGAAAAGTTTTTTTTTGTTGAATAGGTAATTTTTCTGGTGTTTTAGGAACTGCTGGCTATACTTTTTGTGTGCGGGGTGATAGCGGAGTCCCCGGCGCCCTATCCACCAAGCGGGTGGAGGCCTAGCGGACCCTCCTTCGAATTGCCCCAACGAGCACAGGGACAGCAAGTAAGATAAAATATCCTACTACAGTACTCGTGTACTTAGTACCTACATATTATCACGCCCGTATCCCTAATAGGGTGGGCAGAGACACAAGTTATCATAAGAAAACTTGCATCCACTTCTGATCCAAGACTCCCAAGATGGATATGGTGAACCATGGTGACAGGTGATCAGCCCTTCGCCCATATAGGTCCATCAAGTTGGAGAGGATACTAGGTACTCCTTAGTAGTACCTTAGTATTATTTATTCATTTAGTGTCACTCGTTATAATAGGGTTTCAGGTTTCATCAGTGAAGTCACTTGATGAGAGCACTGGAGGTCTAGTGGTAGCGACCGAGCTTTCCGATCCTAAAGTCATGGGTTCAAATCCAGCCATAAATGGGTTTTTCTTTTCGAAAAATTTATGTGCGCTATACCAGTACTTTCAAACGGTGAAGGAAAATATCGCGAGGAAAACGGCATGTCGTACGAAGTGCACGAAGATGGGCTTTGAGGAGCACTTTAAACCCTTACACCACACTGGTTCGAGAGAACTATATAGCGACACAACTAACAGTACTTCCAAATGAATGTCGGCTAGACTATGCTATTCCCTAAGGTTTTCTAAAGCCGCTTGCATCTCATTGTGCTGTCAATTACCAGTTACCACCTATCAAATACAATGTTACATTATGTGTATGTTACAAAGTTACAGATACACTTACCCCTATTATATTAAACTTGTTTTACGTAGGGGTAGGTAGTTTACCAATCAAAAATGTACAAATATAATATCACTACTCTATTTCTCCCAGCCCCAAAACCAGCAGTATCTGCCCCCATCTGTAGACCCTCGGAACACAACTCCTGAAGAGGACGTCTCCGTTCAGGGTCTTCCTCAGCCGGAGCAGCGGCCGCTGTTCCAGGTCTCCCCGATTAGCGGTCAGCAGTACGCTGGACCAAGCTACGACCAGGATCTGAAGGAGCTAGATAAGAAGCTCCAGGAGACACAGGTGATGCATTTTCAACTTACTTCAACCTGTGTTTATGTAGAATCTTATAGAATCACACTAAACAAACTAAGGCCTATAATAGAAAGCTAGTCAGACAGATGTACATAAATATTATCACGCCCGTATCCCTAATGGGGTGGGCAGAGGCACAAGTAAACATAGGAAAACTTGCAGCCACTTCTGATTTAAAGCCCCAAGATGGATATGGTGAACCATGGTGACAGGTGATCAGCCATCATTTTACAGTGGTCTAACCCTTAGTCGACTTTTACGACATGCTCGGGAAGAGAAGATGTGGTATTTTTAATATATTTTATCTCCTTAATACTTTACACTTCGAGTGGCACTGAGCAATAAATAAACAAAATGGCCATAACTTACGATATAATGCCAGAAGTGACAGTGATTCATTCAAATAAGCTCATGACAACATTATTATTCCAGTACCAACAACAGCAAGAGCGTTACCGCGAGTACCAGCGTCAGAGGCAGCTAGAACAGCAATCTACTCCCTCCCCCGCCCCCAGCAACCCTCGCCAATTCTCCAGAACCACTACCCAAGCCCCCGACCTAAACCAAGGGGAGATCGAAACGAAGACAGCAGAAGACTCAGAGAAGACCACAGTAGAAGTCACAAAACAGAACGTCAAAGAGTACCCGGGAGAGTTCTTCTTGAGCTCCTTAGCTCAACTACAGTTGCAGCCCCAATTCATCCCTCTACAGTCTGCTTCTGGACGGTATACCCAGACTTCTGCTGATCAGAAGGGTTTTGATGGTCCTGCTCATTTATCAGCGCTACCATCAGTTTTGGCTCAACAGCAAGCTCAAGATCAGGAGTTATTGGTACAAAACCAAGGGTTTTTGGTCCAGCAGCCTATTTCTCAGTTCGCTCAAGCGCAAGTTCAAACTTATCAACCACAGCCTCAAACCCAGTATCAAGGTCCTCAGGTCTTACAGGCACCAGCTCAGTTCCAACCGAACCCTGACGCGGTTGCCGTACAACCTATGACTCAATATCAACCGGCTGTTCAATATCAACCAGCTACTCAATATCAACCAGCTACCCAATTTCAACCACAACCACAATTCATAGCGCAGCCAGTTGCATTCCAGCCACAACCAAACAATCAGCAAGAGAATCCAGAAAACGAAGAGAATCAAGACAGGAAAGAAAATCTAAGTCAGACTCAGAATCAGCAATTTTATCAGCAAGCAATAGTGATGCAACCTTTCCCAGCCCAGTTAAACCAAGGTCAGTTCTACCAGCCACAGAATCAATATGACCAAGCTCAATACGCTCAACCAGGTCAAGCACAAACGCAATTCCAGCAACCAGAACAACCACAACCACAACCTCAGTTCCTACAGCCAGGTCAACCACAAACCCAATTCCTGCGGCCAGCTGATCCCCAGAACCAATATGGGCAACCAGCTCCACAGAATGTGCAACCACAATTCGTTCAACCTGAAGTGCAATACCTACAACCGCAGTACGCTGAGCCTCAAAGGCAACCACTTGCCCAGGGGCAATTCCAACCACAGCCAAATGATCTCCAAAATCAGTACACACAACCACAATTCACGCAGCAAGGACAGTTTCTGCAACCTCAATTATCAGACCCCCAAAATCAGTACCTACTACCGCAATTCGCGCCATCACAATTTGGCCAACAAGGACAGTTCAGTCAACCACAAGCACAATTCGGACAACCACAAGGGCAGTTCAGTCAACCACAAGGGCAGTTCAGCCAACCACAAGGGCAGTTCAGCCAACCACAAGGGCGATTCGGGCAACCACAGTTCCAAGGGCAAGACAACCTGCAGAGTGGGCTAGATATCAACCAAGAGGGAAACGATATTGACGAACCTGAAGATAAGGTGGAGGAAGGGGCAAACGCGGTTGCCACTGCATTTGGATCAAGGTAAGTTATGTAATAAATAAATAAATAAATAAATTTAGTAGTCTTCATAAATGTGCGCTATGCCAGTACTCTCAAGCGTTGCAGGAAAACATTATGAGTAAACTGGAGATAGAACGAAAGGAACCTTTGAAGCGCACTTCAAATTCATTCACCCCTTTTCCTTTTCTTTTGTTATAAACATCTGTTTTTATTATTTTGATCTGACACTGAAACGACTAGAAGTAGTACCAGACAAGCAACCAACATGAATTAAATTGAAATTCAAAGCCCCATCTAACCTTGACCAGGCAGCGTGGGTTCGAATCTGGCCGCGTGCCAATGTCTGGGTGCACACATCATTCGATTAAAAGGGCGAGGGAAAACATTGTGAGGTAACAAAATATGGTCTAGAATTTCAAAGATGTTGTAAAGTTTACTTTAGTAAGATCTACATTTTGTTAAGTATATAAACTATTGGCATCACGTTCAATTTTTTTAGGGTTCCGTACTCGAAGGGTGCCAAGTTGACAGGGTCCTTATTATTAAGCCTCCTCTGTCCGTCCGTCCGTCCGTCTGTCAGCGGGCTGTATTTCATGAACCATAATAAGAAGAGGATTGCAATTTTCACAGAATTTGTGTTTCTATTTCCGCTATAACAAAAAAAGAGGTCCTAATATAAGAAACATTTTTAATGTGTCTACGATGGTACCTTGATGGGCCCTACGTGAGCAAATACGACTCGCACTTGGCCGGTTATTTTTTAAACAAACTACATCATCCCGCTGCGTCTAAGTTCAAAGTACACCACTACACCATAAGAGAAATATACCCTCCAAGTTTCATGCTTCAGTAACTAAAGCAGTACGCCTTAAAGGCTTCTTTCGTAACACATGTTTTTAAACTTTTTTACGTTCTACTACACCTGTTTCCTCACGATGTTTTCTTTCACCCTTGAGAGTACTGATATAGCGAATATAAATTTTTCGTACGCAATCCATTGCACGTACGGATTTGAATCCACTACCGTAGGATCAGAAGGCGAGGACGCTACCATTAGACCACCAGTGTTCTCTATAGATATACAACATAACTACCTCCTCTACATCAGTACCTACCAAATAGCTCTACCATGAATGCCAAGTCATTGATATTCAGCTCTGTGGTGAAAACACTCATTTTGCAGATTCTAATCACAGTTATTGAGCAAAAGTACTTATTGAAATTCAAATTGTTATTTGGCCCTGACACGTAAACCTAATATGACCAAAGGTTCGTAAAAATATAGTCCAAACGTTGCGTTTTGCAAATACTAAGGCCTTTTACCATCTATAGTAGATGATTTATACAGCGTCAGGAGGCAATTTTTACCTTCACAAACGGGACGCTGTAGTGCCCGGGACGAATTAAGATGGAGTAGGCTTGCCCAGCACCTATTCCATCCTCTCAGCTTAGTCGGCCTTGTCCACAGGAAAGACATGGTCAAAACGTGCGGAGCTGACTAAGCAGCGGGTTTCCTCACTATGTTTTCCTTCACCGTTTGAGAGTACTGGTATAGCGGACATAAGTTTTTCGAACAGAAAAATCCATTGGCGTACGTCCGGATTTGAACCCGAGACCTTTGAAGCCGCTACCACTTGACCATCCACCAGTGCGTCATACGTTACTAAAAAATATGCCTTGTTATGGTAAATATCTCAATATGTAAATACTTCTGACACCACTCCGTGTTAATCTAGTTATGACCTAATTTCATTTCGCTTTATGCATACAAATATTTGCAAAAAACATGCTGATCAAGTTACTGGCATAATACCTTTCGGTCTGTCCGGAATAACAGATGAGTTGCAATTTAAATTATACTCTGTCATGTAACATCTACTGACCGAATTCCAACTTTGGCTCTTTGTCCACTACTCATCCTTAACATCATAATCGATTACCAGTGATATGAGCCAAAACAATCAAACAGACGGCCGAAAATATTACAAAAAAAATATAATAAACAGTTACCCTCTCATTCATAAAAACTTAGAAGTAGCCTTCGGCTATAAAAAACTAAGGCCTTTTACCATCTATAGTAGATGATTTTTATAGTGTCAGGAGGCAACTTTTAGGCACAAACGGGACGCTGTAGTGCCTTGAATGGGCTTGCCCAGCACCTATTCCATCTTCTCAGCTTAGTCGGCCTTGTCCACAGGAAAGACATGGTCAATACGTGCGGAGCTGACTAGGCCGCGGGTTTCCTCACAATGTTTTCCTTCACCGTTTGAGAGTACTGGTATAGCGCACATAAATTTTCCGCACAGAAAAATCCATTGGTACGCGACCGGGTTTGAACCCACGACCTTAAGATCGGAAGGCGGGGTCACTACTAACTAGACCACCAGTGTTCTCACTCTTTGACTATAAAGGCTACTACTTACTCTAAAGCTCTTCTTACATTGTGCTTTTATTTATGAATAAGGTTAGTATCTACAGAGCATAGATGTTTCCATGGTTTCTTTCCTCCAGGACCCAGCCTCGTGTGAACACAAGATACGGAGCCCCCTATCCAGTCCCAAAGGTGCAAGCCAGCCCCACGACGGAATCTGCTGTTGAGGTGAGAAGAACTAATTAATGAATTTTAACCCCCGAATACTCAAACGCAACTCAAAGTTGAACACGTCTCAAATGACGATTTTTTGACAGATTTTAATCAGAAACTGTCAAAAAACCGTGAGTTGATACATGCTCAACTCTGAGTCGCGTTTGAGTATTCGTGGGTAAGTCCCCCTGTATAACCCCCGAAAACTCAAACGCGACTCAGAGTTGAGCACGTCTCAAGTCACGGTTTTTGATAAAAATCTGTCAAAAATCAAGTCACGGTTATTTGACAGTTTTTGATGAAAATCGACACACAGATAAAAAGGTGGCTTCACTTTTGTTGTTCGCGGCGCGGCGTCTTTTCTTCTTATTTGGTCTGAGTTTAAAAGACATCTTGTTCCAGGAAATAACAGAAGGTCCGGCAGTGGCTCAAGCGGTGGCTGTCGCTGATGGCGAGAGGAGGAAGAGTGCTAGACTAAGGTCAGTGACTGTCAGTCTGTCAGTCAGCGGACTGTATCTCATGAATGGATTCATTCTAGTCTATTGCCGCTATAAAAATAAATAAAAAAGGAGGGCCCATGCAAGAAACATTTATGTTCATGTACGAAGGTACGGAATCCTTCGTGTGCGAATTCGACTCGCACTTGACCGGTTTTGTCGTTGCTTTGCTTGAAACTCTGCTCGAATTTTGTAAATGCAAAATGAATGGACACGCGTTTCGGGATTTTCAAAACAACCTTTAAAAAGGGTTGAAATGAGGTGACGTCAGGCGACCCCACATAGAGTGGGATAAGGCCAGGAAGATGATGATGATGAAATGGGGTGTAATTTTTTGCATTTATAATATAAGTAAGATGTATGTTCGTATGAGCTAGTGGCGAATTCTAGTGACGGAGTTTTTAGGCCGCCTAAAGGCCTCCGTCATGGGTTAACGACTTAAAAGCCGGGACCGACTGCATGCGACCGAAGCACGGAAACGCTCAGCTCGTAATGCCACTTGCGGTCACCCATATCAATTTGTGACCGCGCATATCGTTGCTTAACTTTAACGATCAATCAAGAACGCCTAAGCAAGCTACGCCACGAGCGCTTCACATTTATAATATAGTAGGATATATTTTATTGATTCATTTGTTTCTTTCAAATTATTATCATGATGATATTTTTTTTACAGGAGTCGAAGAATTCGTCCAGTATACGCAGTGGATAGATCCGGGCGCCTAGTCCTAGCTGAAGCATAAATTGATTGAACCGAGTCTTAAAGGTCAACGCCTACTACACTGGAACGTGCCATAGCCAACATTTCAAACTAAAGCGCGATTCAAAAATAATGCCTTTTGATTTTATGTGTTTCTGATTTGAAATTATCTACATTGACTAACTTGCTTTGCTGTACATTATGTATAATTTTGATTTTTTTATATTTTCTATAAACGTCTCATCTGATGCTCTTTAGTAGCCTTATATAAAAACGTATGTAGTTTCTGTGATACATTAAGATGATGATGGCTTCCTAATCTAAACGGCGTTCTTCTTGATACTTACCTACCTATGTTTATTTTCTAAAATATTTTTTTAAGTTTATATACTATTCATTATATTATTTGCTTTGTTTCGATTTATCCTATCTCAACTTGTATTTATACATTTATAATTAACTATGTATGCATTTACTTTGCTTGCTAGTTTTTTCTCTCTAAATATTATACATACATACATGCGTATCAAAATATTAGAACTATTTACATGTGATAATAATTGTATGTAATTTAAGTATATTTATAGTATAGGTAGGTAATTTTTTTATTTATTTTCTTTTGACTGTGATTTCAAAGATAGCTATAAAATATTTATTAAAAAGATACTATTCTTAAAAATCAACTATTATTTATTCCTGTCGTTCTCATGTCGCGACCTTGTTCATATGATTATTTAAATATTTCCAGGGAATTCGGAGTGGAAAAGACAAAATATGTATTATCAATGTGACCTAGAATCCTACCTAGAATACTACCTACGAGTAGATCATTTGTAAACAGCAATTTGTAGAACATAATTCCAGGTGATAAGCTAAATAAAACACAAGAACTCACCAAACATCACCAAGGCTTCATAAACAACAAGATCATGCCATAAATACACAACAAAACAACAAAAAACGTCGGCACACTGGTTATAACTAGCACATTCTCCCGTATAAAGTTCACAGGAACAGCGAACAGGTCCCTGAGACGACGAAAATTACACACTTCATATGTAATAGTAGAAACAGTCACTGTATCCTTTTCAGCCATCATCTCACTGACTTCAGGGGGTTTTAAGACTTCAAAGTCTTTGAAAAGTTTTGTTTTCTGTAATGTTTTGTAGGCGAAATCTGGATCAATAATTTTCGGTCCGTCTATGCTCAATTTTCGCATTATTTGGTCTATTATCGTGTTTTTAACTAGATCACATTGTTGACCTTGATCTGTGTCTAATTTGACTTGTGCAACTTCTTTAGATACTTCGGTTTTCGTTTCTGTAGGTATATCTTTAGGGATTGGACCTAGGACATTCTTCAACTCTTTGACGATTTTCTCGACTAAGTTGTTTTCAAGGCGTTTCACAGCGATATCTAGAGTCATGACTAGCCGGTCCCACATTTCTGGTAAATAAGATGGATGTCTGGACTCTTCCGCACATTTCAATTGGGGTATATCATTTTCTTTCAATAAAGCTTTGATATCAGCCTGATTCGGCAAGTAAATAGTTCTATTTGCCATCTTTTCTTTTTGTTGGTTTATGGTTTTCTTTAATACGTGCTTGGATAATTCTTGTTCCTTATTATCACCTTGGCTAGAGTTTATTGCATATTTATTGCCCAGATTCTTGGCAATGATAACATCGTTGTAATTATATTTGTATTGAGTGTCTGAGCTTGTTGAAGGTGTCATTTCTGGATAGATGCCCAAATTGAGGACTGTTTCCAAAAGTGTTGGTGTATTTTCTTCCGGATACTCCATAGGAATAGTTTCTATATCAACAACAGTTTCTGCATTATTTTTCAACGTAAATGTCGATTCGTCACTAGATTTGGTAAAGTCAGAGCTGGTTCGAGCAATAACAAAGTCATTACTAGAAACGCCGAAACTCGATCTTTTGTTTACTAGAGTCTCAGCGCTAGTTTCAATTGTAACATCTCTAAAGTCTTCTAATTGCGCTGAGTCAGAAGTTAGAGTAGAAAAAAAAGGATTTTCCATTTCGGAGCTAGTTAAGCTTCCTAAAATCATGAACTTTTCGTCACTAGGTATAGGAACTGTTTCTTCTCTAGCATTCACTTTTGATCTATCGTAAGCTACTGCCACAGCAACATTTATAACATCTGTCTTGTAAGGAGAATGATCTCTGGGTATTTTTATTACAGAATTTATAGTTTCTACGTCATCATCTTCATTTTTGGATGCCATACTAGATACCTGTGTTAGCGTATCTTGACTCGTTTCGCTGATTATAGACCTTTTGATAGTTGATAGAGATGATGATAAAGATTCACTATCGTATTCATTAAGTCCAACATCATTTATGAATGATATAAATCCTGATTCTTCGTGTAAATTCTCTCTAGCTATTATTTTGTGTAAAACACGTGTTCTTGATACAACCGTTGATACTTCATCCGAATACAACTCTTTCTGGATTCGATCAGCGTCAATGAAACTCCGCTTTTCATAGTATTTTTCAAGACGATTGTCAATAACTTTTTTAGGATTCTTATATTTAAAATTCCTCTGTTTTATGTTGAAAGTTGTATTTGGCTTGCGTTTGGGAACTCTCCTTTTCTTATATTTGCGATTATTTTGAGCGGCCTTGAAGTTACTTGTCTCAATTTTAATGTCCTGGATTTCTTTTTTAGGGTTGTCTTTTTGATCCCCTTTTTTATTTTCAGCTTCAAATAAGTTATCTATTTCAGGGGCTTTGTTTGTTAGTTTTTCACTACAATAAACATTATTAAGCGCATTTTCGTCACTTTCTTTAATGTTTACACGCTCAGATATTTTATCTTCATCAATATTAACATTTTCAATTTTAGCTGTATTTTCATTTATCACGTCACATTCCTGTATCACTGCACTTTCATAAATATAATTTTCATCCGCAGCTCCTGTCAAGTCAATAGATATGTTTTCCTGTTCCCCTATTGTAATGAGAGAAGTATCAGAAATATCTTCTCTGCCGAGATACTTTAAAGAATTTGTTGGTGTCATAGATTCCATAGAATTCATGCTTTCATGTGGACTGTTCTTATCAGTGTCAATGTTTCTTTTAGTTTCAGCTTCAGGTATAGCTAAGATTTGATTTTTTTTTTCTGCTTGTTCGGTCTCAAACATTTTTAAGGAGTTTGTTGGAGTGATAGAATTGGTGCTTTCTTGCGGGCTCCGTTCATGGGGACTTCTTTTATTGCAAATCATCTGTTGAGCTGTTACCAGATCATCGTAAGTCTCTTTTAGGGAAAACGCAACGACGTAGCTTGGTAATTTCTTGGGATAGCGAGTTTGGGATTTTGGTCTTCTCTTTGAAGTTTTGTTTTCTTCAATAGATTGCATTTTATTCGCTAGTTTCTCTGGAACAATCAGCATAAAAGTTGTTAATCATGTACTTTACTAAGGCTTTTGTAAATATTTTTAACCTTTAAAATAATTTTAATTTATAATTTCTCTCCAGTATTTTTATAGTCACAGAAACAGCAAATCACTACATCAAAG
Source organism: Scotopteryx bipunctaria (assembly GCA_949320045.1). Classification (NCBI taxonomy): domain Eukaryota; kingdom Metazoa; phylum Arthropoda; class Insecta; order Lepidoptera; family Geometridae; genus Scotopteryx; species Scotopteryx bipunctaria. The sequence continues at coordinate 2,113,747 of OX439466.1, forward strand.
AGTTGAAGTAAGCCATTCAAGTCACTCCCGCGGTATTTACAGTCCAAGGGTGGAGTACCCGGCCCATCCCGCCCAGGGCACAGCCTGAGTTACATATTTATGTTAAATGAAAGACACGTTTGGAGTGAACGATTCATGATGGACATGACACATAACATTTACAATTTCATTTATAAACCCTTAAAATCCTAAATCAGATAATTTTATTTTATATGTCATTGACATTGATCTATTTGCCGGTATTCCTTGCCTCAACCCTATAGCAGGATTTTGCGGTTGCACAACATCTTTCAGCACGTAACTGTATAACATACTTGCTATCAAGACCACTGGTATCCACATTAGCATACAGTAGATACAGCCTTCTCCAAAGCCCATGCCTTCACGACGACACACAGGTTCCCGAGCAGAACATTTTTCCAAATCATCATCGTTGGCTGATGATATACATTCATTGTAATGGGAGCTTACTGGTTCGATTAGCTCACTAGAATCTTCTATGCAGCATGGTTCAGGGTTGCAGGCTTGTTTGTTTTTATGCAGTTTCAGCCACATTTTTGGACATCCTGGTGATGTGTCGCTGATGTTATATATAAAGTCATTTTTATTGTACTCATCGTATAAGTGTGATATCAGTTTGTTTTTATGTATATCGCTATTTTTAACCATGGATCTAGAATTCGGAAGCGATTTAACAGATTTATCCATTTGGTGGATTTCATTTGCAGCAGACGTCATATCAGTGACTCGAAGGATAGATTCGCTATCGATAATATTGTATGATGTGCTTTTTCGCATGAGTCGGTAGTAGAGTTCATCGACATCTTTTTTTGGTGGTTCATTGGATAATTTTATGCTAGAAAGTATTGGCTTTTTCGAGATTTCGTTCGAGAACTGGATACCTTCTGATAAGTTTTCTAACTTACTCAACTCATGATTGTCGCATTGAGACAGTTTTGTCTCTTTTTTTACGTGTTCTTTAACAAAAGCCTCTGCTGCTTTAGTGAGGTCTTTAATTATAGATTTTAGCTCATTTATATCGTCTTTTATTTCAGCATCTGTTATAGTACTACGATCAATGGTAAGATTATTTTTAAGGGTCACAGTCTTCTCACTACAACTTTCGCTTTTTAAAAGGTAATTTGATTGGTTGATGGCTCCATCTAGTAACGGTATGATATTATCTACACCTTCGAAGCTATTTCTTGATAGCTTTGGTTTTTCTAAAAAGGCTGTGTTAAAAACCAATGTCTCACTCTTTTCGTAGGTGTTTAGATCTAGCCTACTTACAAATGTACTTTTATTCTCGAAATTATTCACAGGAAGTACTGTAATGTGAATATCTAGTTTCTTATTAATATTATTCTCATAATCTGCAAAGTATTGAAGTATATTTTGACAGTGTTCCAAAAAATTCTGACTGGATATATGACTCCTTTTATATCTCTTTATTCTCATTCTTTTCTTCTCCGCTTTAATACTTTTAAGAACTCTTCTACCATTTTTGCGTCTACTCTTCGTCTGGTTGGTGTTCTCAATTTTGGCTTCATTAGTGTCTGTAGCTTTCGTTTTAGCACAAATTGTTTCTTTTTTCGGTGGTTCTTGTTTAGTAAATTCTATACTCTCGTTTATGAAATCAATCGCCATCATAGGATCACTCCTATCTTCTTCATTCAATGTTGACTCTTGGAGAAACACAGATTCACAAGCATTCATACAGTCTGTAACATCTTTTACTTGTATATTATCTCCTTTACTAGTAACAACTTTTACTTGAGAATTCTTGATATTGGTCATTGTAAAATTTTCGTTCCTGTAAATGTTGTCATCGGTACTTGTAATATTCGCTGGATCGTCACCATAAATACTTTTCATAAGACTAGGCATTGGGTCTAAGGTAGCCTTGTTAGCTTCTCTTGTTTTATGTTTATTATCGTCAGAGGTTGAGTCTGTAGCGCTTTTGTAAAACGGTTTAGGCAAAAATACGATATGACGTTTCTTCTTCCGTTTTTTTTTCTTACCATCGCAGTCATATGTCGCACATCGTTTTGTGAAAGACTTGGTCGGAATGGTCAGTAGATCAAAACTGGAGAAGTCATGTAACTTACTGGGTTTATTGATAGACAAGACTAGATTCCTTTGTCTGCTCTTTCTGATTTTGTGATTGGATTTGTCGTTCTTATTGTAATCTTTTTTGTGTAGATTTTTCGGGATGCTCAGTGTGGATATTAGTTTAATGTTTTTATGTGAAGTGGGTGTTGAATGACAGGACGATTCTCTCCGACTGTTTTCTCTCGACTTCCTTGTCCAACTTTGGTTTTGACAGTACTGGCATATTATTGAGGTCGCTTCTACCTTTTTATTTTTCACCTCCTGACTCAAATGTTCCCTGTTTAGAACATACGTCGATCTTGATGACGATGTGCTTGTTCTGTCTAATTCTGTTCGATGTAGTAAAGAATACAGCACTGATTCTGACTTTTCTTTAGTATCTTTACTATCCAGCAAATATTTCTCAATCCAATTGTTGAGTAGGTATTTGAAGTTGTCTACCATCATTTTGCAAATATCTCGTTCGTTATTTCTCTCTGTAACTTCACTGCCAAACGTAGCAGTATCCTGCCGGAACTCTTCGATTGTGTCTATCTCTGTGTTGACTGTAGAATATCTAGACTTTGATCCTTCTTGCGTAGACATTCTGTTCTTCTTTTTTTTGTAGTATCTTCTGAGGATACAGATGCCGGTTTCTGTGCTGAGGTCTCGCTTGACCTTCTCCCCTTCTACATAGTACTGATGTTGGGACAGCTTCTTTTTTATCTGTATGACTCCACTCCTCGTGTTGATCTGCGATATGCCCGAGCATGTCCTCGACTGTGTGTATATTGTATGCTGGGACTTTTTGAATAGGACCCGGGTGTCGCCATCTTTGTCTCTTGTGCTGCGTTTTCCCATCATTAGCAGTGGGACTTGGTGTTTCTTCTGGAAGCAACAATTTTAGTATTCTTTTCATAGTTGTAATCTCCTGTTTTAGTTTTTTTCTGAATCCTTTAAGTAGATTGTTAATAAAACATATTTCAGTGTCAGAGTAGAGGCAAAGAAAAGACCAGAGATATAGAAGTAAAAAGAGTGGTAAAAAAATATAAAATTAAAGTTGTTCTATAAAAGTCCTACAATGTTGGGGGTAAGATATATCGACGGGAGGGAGTGTCCATTCTGAATTTAGAAGGTACTATCCATCATACATACTTATTTAATTATGGCCAGTGCCCTGTAAAATGTGTGATATAGGTGATAAAAAACCAGAGAATTAAAGGAACTGTAAAAAATACTAACCAATAAGCTCCATTCACGTCATTATTTGAAAATAACTGAGATTTATACAATTTCACAAGATTTTAGTAAAATGTGAATAAAAAATAGAAAATTTTGCGACTGTCACATGCTCTTGACTTTTCGTCTTTCAACTTCTGTCAGAATATCTTCTAAAGTTTCTTTTGACGAGAAGGTTTCCATCATTGTCTTTGAGCTGGTCTAAATACTACTGTCGAGCTTGTTTCTAAGGGGTTAGTGAGTCTTTATTTGTAACTACTAGAAGATTTACCAATACGAGTACGTGCGGAGCTGACTAAGCCGTGGGTTTTGAAACGAACGAAATTATTCAAATCCATGACCTATGTAGTCAGAGACGTTCGCCTAACCATCAATGTTATCTGACTTGACGGCTTTGGTGGCATGGTGGGCGATTGCTCGGCTGTGACGCAAGAGGCACAGGTTCTATTTTTGCTGCGGAGGAAATTTTTGCATTCCCAGTTAGGATTCCCTGTGTCAAGGGTATCAGAAACTATGAGTACCAACTCCACAACACCCAGACCCGGAAGAAATATTTGCAGGACATACAAACATTTATCGCGTAGCGGGAATCGAACCCGCGCATCTTGCGTCTCAGCCGAGCACGCGCCCGCCACGTCAAGGTCGTCATTTATGTGATGTTGGGTGGGGTGAACCATTCCATTTCAAAACGTAGAAACTAGAATTTCACAATATCTTAGGTAGGTGTCTACGACACGTTTTTACATATCTCTGGATATCCGGCCCGGATGATAAATCATAGAGCACGTCAAATATACCGTATCTCGGGTACCGATACCCGGTGTTCCACGAGATGGTAGAATGGATGTGGTATAATGTTGCCCCATTCTTCTAAGTTTGTTAAACTACTTCTTCGCTGGACTGGGAGAAAAGAAAAAACACAGAATGCGTCCAGCTGCTTCTCTCCCCGAGCATGTCGTAAAAGTCGACTAAGGGATAGTATCCTCTCCAACATGATGAGATACAATGAGCAAGTATTCCCAAGGAGGGTTGACGTCAGGCAGGCGGCCGGTCATAAAACATTTTTCCAAACGTCGCCGATTTGGTTCAAGTACGTGCGCCAAGGTCTACCCATGGCATCATTCACTCACGCCTTATACACCTGTTTCGTTAATCTCCTTTCATACATCCTCTCTTTATGTGATCTTAATATACCTTTCTCAATTCTCATCAGTACATCTTCTTTCACTCCATATCGCTATCTTATCACGGAAAAATAATAAACTTAATAAAAATTATGAATATATTGTACCTATAGTATAGGTCCTATACCTTAGGATTCTCTTGTGTCCGTGGGTATCAGAAATTCTTCATCATCATCTGTCTTGGGCATGTTTTGTTTTTAAACTTCCTTTTCTATCAGCCCTCATCTCTGTACTCACTCTTTTCTTAACCATAAATTAAGTGAGTATCAGAAATTATTTTACTATGTTCAACATGAGTAAAAGATTTTATGTATGAATTATGATTGAGACACTTCTGTGGCTTGGTGGACGAGTGTCCGGCTAAAATACGAAAGGTGCAGTATTGATTTCCGCGACGAGTGAAGTGTTTGCATGTACCTACTGCAAATATTTGTTCCGGCTGTTGCCACGACTAGTAGTAGGAAAAAACCTTCTCAAAAGTTTCGTACATCTCGGCACTATTCGTCACCATAGACAGATAGTAAAACGTAGGTGCCATAGTAAGACCCGCTGCGCTGTGAACGCGAATTCCATTTCTTTGTTGGAGCAAACATGTCTGATCTACATCCGTTTTATTTTGCACTTCCTTTTCGCACACCAATTTTATAATTAAGTAGGTACAATCAGTACTTTCAAACGGTGAAGGAAACATTGTGAGGAAACGCGCGGCTTAGTCAGCTTTGTACGTATTGACCATGTCTTTCTTGTGGACAAAGCTGACTAAGCTGAGAGAATGGAGTAGGTGCTGGACTAGCCTACTAGTTCTTTCGAACCAGTGTAATGAAAGGATTTGAGGTGCGCCTCAAAGGCGCCTTTCGTGCAGTTGACACATGTTTTTGAATTTACTAAATGCCGGTTTCCTCACGATGTTTTCCGTCTCCGCTTGAAAGTGCCTTACTTGTATAGCGCAGATAAATTTTTCTAACAGTAAAATCCATTCACACTGTTACACATATTGTATGGGTTTTTTGCTTTGTATGCTATTGTTATACTGCTTTCAATTTTTTTAAACAAAAGTCTTGTAGAAAGTATCGCCACTTTGTCGGCGTCGAGTTTTTTTTTTCATACAACTTCATCTTCCCGCTAAGTCCTCTAAGATCTCTACACCATAAGAGGAATAAACCCTCCAAGTTAATGCTCTGATCGATTACAACTTAGTGTTGATTATCAGTCAATCGGTAACGGAATGGTTTATATATTTTTGCAGGCAATTGTACCTAGACGAATAAAACTAGCGATTTTCCTTTTATCCCTCAAGTGAAGAATACTTCTTTTAATAAAAATATTAAGATAAATAACTGCTACGTACGATGATAAAATATCACCCAAACAGAATTTACTGTGCAATATTTGGGACATATCTCGTTATTGCGCTTTATACACACCACAACCGAACCGCATGGTTGTGCGATTTAATAACACATTCCAACTGTCGTAGTGTCGCAGTTATTCACAGTGCACTCATCAGTGCAATCATGTAACTAATAGTCAACTAATAATAACTGAACCAACCCTATAAATAAAATAAGTGTCTACATAATTTTTGTAACATCCCAATGATATTATATATCATCATCGTATTAGTTCGTATTTCAGAAGCTAGACAAAAATTTTGGAGACGCACAATATTTGTGGTGTTAATGTACTTTTCGAGCGTCTACTGCCATAAAAAGAGACAGGACTAGGCGGTGCCGCAAAACCGCACGAAACGATCTTACGTGTGTGATTCGCCTATGAGGGAGACAAGCATTCAGCAGCCAGTCAGAGGATTTCTACTTTATTTATTTATATTTATTGAAAGGCTTCACGTTTCCCGTGTACAGTTCTTCCCGATCCCCTCTTCGGTCGTGGTCAGGCTCTTAAAGGATTGAGCGTGCAATAGGTACCATCGCGCCTAAACCGATTTCGAAAGAGATAGACAGAGATGTAAAAGAAAGACAGAGAGTGAGACTGCGCAAATATTGAAATCAAATAACCCGCCAAATCAAATAATTGTCAATTACAAGAAAACTACAAAATGAATAAAAAGGCTGGTTTCGACAACTAAATAAAAAGTGATTCTATTAAAGTCAAACTCATCTGAAAATATGGTAGGGTTTCCGAAATCTAGATCAAAGGATTTTTCAAGATTTTTCCAGCTGCTTCTCTGCCCGAGCATGTCGTAAAAGTCGACTAAAGGATGGCATCTTCTCCAAAATGATGCACCATCTATATATTTTTGGTCATTGGTCACATCCATCAGCTTCTTGGATATCTTCTTGTTGTTCTTTATGTTGATAACATGTAAATGTTTATCTTTTGTAGGAATTGAATCTACAACCTACAGCGTAAAAGGCAGAGAATAATTTATAAGTGGTCCACAAAGAATACGGTCCTATGTTTACGTATATAAGGCATTCAGACCACAGAAAAATATACTCATGTTTCTCGCCATCAATATAGAAGAAAAACGGCGTGTTAGTTTGAAATATGTCTCAATATTGGGCACAAATAACTCTCGTTACGATTTACTACCCAAAAGGTTGGCGAAATTCTATGGTCTTTCGTGGTGTGTTTCTTTAATGTTCTATTCTATAGGTATTTAAATGACTACAGAGTACAATTATGCGGTTCCGCAAATATGAGATCTGGATGTTGTAATACTAGGTATTATAAGTATGTATTTGACCTGTATATAAGTATTCTATCAGCCATCTGATTCCCATAGTACAAGCTTTGCTTAGTTTGGGGCTAAGGTTTGGGGCTAGATGGAGCTGTTTGAAATGTTCACAAATATTTTTCCTACTAATATTATAAACGCGTTTGTATGTATGGATGTTTGTTACTCTTTCATGCCTAAACGGCTGAACGGATTTGAATGAAACTTGGAATATACATAGTACAAGGCTCTGCCCACCCCATTAGGGATACGGGCGTGATAATGTATGTATGTCAATTGTAAGTTCATTTCTGTTAATGAATTATGTTTTTTCTTAAATACAATTTTAGCTTTAGCCCTTTCCAGTTACGATATCCCGATATCCATACCCACATCGTAGCGGGTCTACGTGTCTACGCGGAAGTCTACGCCGTAGCACGTCTACGAGTTTTCTCATGAAAATGTCGTCGGTTTCCTCAAAATGCATTTTGGTTTACGGTTTTATTGCAGTTTTATGCAGCCAATGTTATATTCTGAACCATTGAGCTGGTTGCAAATTCAAAGTGCTCAGGTGCACTGCGAAGAGGATTCGATAAAGAAGGGAATCACTTCCCTTTGTCAGATTTAAGGATAAATGAGAACCACAGTAGAAAATTTCTATTCAAAATTCAAAAGCAATTTGCTTTAAATTTTACCAAATTTACACTACTACTTCTACTACTAATCGTGTCACAAGTTCTTTCAAATTAGTGTGGTAAAAGGATTGATGTTTTATTTTATGTATGGATCTTATGTATTTTCATAAGCTTTATTCAAACGTAGTTTGTAATCTGTATCAAATGTAACGTTTGGACACTCTCCTGACCCACGACATCATGAAAGGATCTTGAGGGCCAGAAAAACCAGTCGCGGGGCAACTGAGTTCAACTCTACTCTTTCAGAAAACTCAGTTCCCCGCGACCACGTCTGTTCCAACTCAGTCGAAACGTCGGGAAAATAACATGGTATTTCTGATAATAACCTTTCATAAACCCTTTTTTTTCTGTCTAATGCCGTGAACTTATTTCCCAATTACATCCCAACTACAAAACATTTAAGAGATTTTAGTGGGCAGAGACACAAGTAATCATAAGAAAACTTGCAGCCACTACTGATCCAAGACTCCCAAGATGGATATGTATTATATTCATTAATTGTACATATATGTATAATCTATACTAGCGACCCACCTCGTCTTCGCACGGGGATAGACATATTCCATCGTGGACTTTTTTGTAGACCTTTTTAAGGTGTACAATACTGTAGTACATTATTTTGATCTATCTCGTAGGGTTCAGCCAGCGTTTGCAATGTAAACGCAAAAAAATGAGTTTATTTACGACATCACATTAGAAACCTCTAAAATTATCAGTGTTTCTCTACTATATTATGCATATAAACCTTCCTCTTGGATCACTCTATCTAATAAAAAAAACCGCATCAAAATCCGTTGCGTAATTTTAAAGATCTAAGCATACATAGGGACAGACAGCGGGAAGCGACTTTGTTTTAAACTATGTAGTGATTAAGCTAGGCAATTGAGATTTAAATGAGTAAGTATTTTACTATCGGAGATCTTAAATTACTTGATGCTTTTTTGCAGTACGACTCAATCCAGCAATACCAACAAAACAATACGAAATGTAATGTAGCAAGTAGCTTGCCCATTCTCAGCCAGTCAGCAATGAATTTGTCCAAAACTATGCTAGCGACTTTAGTAAAATATGTATGAAAAGGAGATGTTTCATAGCAGGACTGGTCTACTTGTATTTACACCAGACAAAAAGAAAACATCAGTGAATTTTGATACTCCAATTCTAATTTTAGGCATAATTATTTACAGAGAAATGTTTAAAGGCGAAGACTTTTTGCAATGGTATGGTAACATTCATAGTTGCCATTATCACTTAAGTGTTTTGACAGATTCAATAGGAACATTTTGATTCTACGCGAAGGAAATGCATCCATTTTACCGTCAACAGCTGTCAAAATATTATAATCAATACCACTCCGACATATTTGTTTTAGGTTTTGGCGTTGCTATTTAAAGTTTTCGATAGAAAGTTATTTTAGGAACATACATTACACAAATAAAGAAACATAATAAAAAAACTGACAATGTGAAAAGGTTTTACATACGTCACTGGAAAGGCAAATTTACGTAAGCGCCAATCGAGAAAAAGCCGTTTGAAGTTCATTTTTTCGTTTTTTTAATCATAACTTTCTACCTAATTATCGAATTTTGATGACGTTAACGTAAGATTTCATTCTTTTTTCATTTTCTATGTCCAGCAATTCATATTATTGTATTTGGACTGCTATTTTAGGATAATAACTCAATATACCTATTTGGCGCCATTTTGGCGCTTACGTAATTTTGCCTTTCCAGTGACGATAGTATTATATTTAGCTATGTTTTACAAGTGTACACCGATCTGGCCTAGGTTCCATACATATGTGAAACGAGATGTTTTACACATTTACATACGTATATTTACGTACTTTGCCAGTGATTATCAGCATCATCATCATCCACAGTCCATAGTATCCCACTGTTGAGTAGGCCTCTGTTTCCGCCATTCGCTCCGGTCCTCGCATCCAACAATTATGGCCTTTGATGCTAACGAGTATAATCTAAGTAAACTCATGGTAGAACCACTTTAATGTTTATCCAGGGGACGCAATAATTCAAAAGCTGAGTGCTGACGAAGCGGGCAGCCTCGCGAGGCAGCCGCTCGAGACATAAACTTGATTAGTCAGCACCTTTTGCACGCTTTCCTCGGCCGCGGCACCAACTGACTAAGCGATCATTACGCGGCTGCCTCGCGAGGCTGTTAGATCAGTCAGTAGGCAGCTAAACAGTAAACACTAGCGATGTCACCTGCCTTGGCTTACGCATGTTCCTATATGCTTGTGTAATCGCCTTATGCGGTTTCCATGATGGAACTGTACGCGGTTTGTTTGGATTCAGAAGCTATGAATCTTGAGGTTGTTGAGTTAAGAGGTTCTTCCGTTCACTTCCTCGTTTTATATAACGTCACTGTCTAGAGATTTATGTATACATATTATCACGCCCGTATCCCTAATGGGGTGGGCAAAGCCACAAGTAATGATAAGAAAACTTGCAGCCACTCTTGATTTAAAGTCCCAAAGATTATGGTGAACCATGGTGACAGGTGATCAGCTCATCGCAAATATAGATGGTTCATCATGTTGGAGAGGATATCCCTTAGTTAACTTTTACGACATGCTCGGGAGGGAAGCAGCTGGACGCATTCTATGTTTTTTTTTACTTTCAGTCCAGCAGAGGAGTCAAAAGATTAATTTCACTATATTTCACTATTTTACTGTATTTCCTTACGTTGAATACAATATAAGCTATCATGATTCGTGAAAGGAATTTTAATTCAATGTGTTAGAAAATAGTTAAAGGAAATATGAGAAAATTAGAATGTTTGACGGCCTCGGTGGATTAGCGGCGAGTGCTCGGCTGAGACGCAAGAGGTGCAGGTTCGATTCCCGCTGCGGAAGAAATGTTTGCATGTTTTGCAAATACTTCTTCCACCGAGGTCGTCAATAATGGAAAACATGTCTCCTATAATGTTTCCAATGGAATAAAATTTCCGATATTTTAAAATAAATTGTGTAGCCAATATTTTACATAAAGATCGTTTACTTTTCAAAGGAAGTTAAGCTCATCTCAAGATCGAAGCCCGGTAATGCCTCGGGTTTATAAAGAACGGAGATCTTTAGAAGGATATAAATGAATAGAAGACCACTGGGTTTAGTTAGGCGTCTACAATACAATGTAGCTACTTCTGATACTACAAGTCGTGTTACTAGTTCGTTCGAACCAGTGTGGTGAAAGGCTTTTAAGTACGCCTCAAAGAGGCTCCTTTCATGCACTTCACGCATTTATGAGAACTATTTTTTGTTCTACCTACGACGTGCCAGTTTCCTCACGATGTTTTCCTTCAAATTGGGATGGGTGACCGCAAGTGGCATTACCAGCTCAGCGCTTCCGTGCTTCGAAGGCCACGTTAAACAGTCGGTCCCGGCTTTTAGGTCGTTAAGCCATGACGGAGGCCTTTAGGCGGCCTATAAACTCCGTCGCTAGAGTTGGCCACTAGCTCTTACGAACATACATACGGTAAGATCGATTTTCAAAACAGCAAATCAATGGATCGATTACACTAAATCCTTAATCGGCCGAAGTATGCTCGGACGTCGTCGACCGAACTCGGCCAATAAAATTTCGATGTAATCGAACGGACAATGTCGATGGTGTCTTTTAGCATATTATTGATTCGATCGGCCGAGTTCAGCTGATGATGTCCAATTATACTTCGGATGATGACAGATTTGATGTAACTTACATTACTGACTGAGTGACTGACAAGCGCAGCCTAAATATAGGTCCTAGAAGCGTGAAACTTAAAGGGTGTCTTCCTCTTGACACAATTTTTTCGGACACCCTGTATATTTCGATTCTACGAGTAGTACCGCGAGAACAAAGCTGCCGGCGGAAACTAGTATGCCTTCAATACCGATTTATTTCCAAACAATGTCTTAGTTTGAATAGCAAAGCAGCGAAGCTCCAAAGGACCAATATAGACAGTTAGTAAAGCGGAAACCAGTGTGACGTCACCACCGGAATTCGACAGCCAGTGGGGCGTAAACCGCGATAGACAATGACTCTGTTTCCTTTGCAGATTTCAGATATTTTGATTTAAATCTTAGAACATTTCATTTTAAAGAGCTTAGATGTTATATACGTGCTTGGAGCTAAATCGTGCTGTGCAAAGTGTCCAGCAATATTTATTTATTATTTGTTTGAATTTATTTGATATAATTTCGGAATAAAACACTAACATCTGAAAATTCGTTATTAAAAAACAGTTTTAAGTTTATTAAAATACTTGACTGGGAGTAAAGAACAAACATAGAATGCGTCCAGCTGCTTCTCTTCCCGAGCATGTCGTAAAAGTCCACTAAGGGATAGTTTCTTCTCCAACATGATGGACCATCTATGCGGCGATGGACTGATCACCTGTCACCATGGTTCACCATATCCATTATTACTTACTATACCATATCCATCTTGGGATATTGAATCAGGAGTGGCTGCAAATTTTCTTATGATTACTTGTGGCCCTGCCCACCCCATTATGTATGAAAGGAGTCTTTGGGGCGTACTTTAAATGGAAAAAAAACGATCAAGTCAAATGCGAGTCCAATTCGCACACGAAGGGTTCTGTACATAAATGTTTTTTGTATGAGGTCCCTTTTATTTTTATTATATGTTGTTTTAGCGGCAATTGAAATACACACTATGAGAGTCTCAACTTTCTACCTATTACGGTTCATGAGATACAGCCCTATGACAGACGGACAGCGAAAACTTAGTAATAGAGTTCCGTTGGCACTTCGGGTACGGAACCCTGATAACTGGTAACATGACTAGTATGGGCCAAAGAATAAGTGAATTACGAAAAGTTTTAATATGTAGCTCAAAATTTGTTGCAAATTAAAACCCGATACATTCCTTCTCAGTGAGCCTGTAGCTTGTAAAGTGAAAACAACCCTCCATGCTGCGATCCTGAAGTTTAAAATGAAAGTAATAATCGCACTAAAACTTTTCAATAATATGCGCTTTAATATGCGGTGCGGTAAACGCTTGCTTAAAGCTGGGACATGCTACAGGTATTCTGTGCTTATAATTATAAACTAGCTTACACCCGCAGCTTCACTCGCGTAGTATAAATTTTGATCCCATTTTACCCTTCTTCTTCTATCGAGTCAATGTTTTAACTAGTTATTTTAAATGTAATTTGCCCAATAGGAGGCCACGGCGATTCCACTATCGGTGGCCTTCATTAAGTCATCGAGCATCGTGTATTTTACCCCTTTTTAATATGAAACCTGAAGGAATGTAGATGTGTATGTGTGGCAAAAATTGAGCCAAGTCAAACATTATGATTTGTACTTGTGGAGGGTGGTAAAGTCAGGCTACGGTTGATAATGATGATGATGTGTAAAACGCCTAAATCTTCATTCAAGATCCATTCAAGGGCCAGGTCAAGAGTACTACAAACGACGAGTATGTATGAAAATGTTATGGATGAAGCGAAAGAAGTATTCCAGGATCGTAGCAAATGGAGATCCGTGATCTCTGCCTACCCCTATGGGAAATAGGCGTGATATTATGTATGTATGTAAGAACAATTATCGCGTAAGTAAGTAAGTTCGACAATGTAACGTGCCCTCCAAAGCACGGAAGCGCTCAACTCGTAATGCAACTTGCGGTGACCCATCCAAATTGTGACCGCACACAACGTTGCTTAACTTCAGCGATCAATCAAGAACGTCTAAGCAAGCTACGCCACGAGCGCTTCAATTCAATTATCGCGTGAATTGAGCATAGATTTGCTGTCAAACCATCGAAATATTGCAAAAAAACAAATGCGTTTTTCTTTCTCATCACTAAACTATACACCTTGTTCAACGCGAGGCTATGAAAGTTTATAGTTTAGTGTTCGTAGCTTTCAATTTCCAATGATTTTAAATGCATTAATAAATCACCATCATGATCTTCCTGCTCTTATCCCACTCTATGTGGGGTCGGCACAGCATGTTCCTTGGATCATGCTGTAAGAGTTTTGGCTAAGGTGTTTTATGACCGGCCGCCTGCCTGACGTCAACCCTCCTTGGGAATACTTGCTTATTGTATCTCATCATGATGGAGAGGATACTATGCCTTAGATGCATTAATAAATGTATAGAATATATAAATTTCAAATTAAAATGCTTCAAACAAAAAATAAAAACTGTGAAAATAAAAATTGTGTGCAAATGTGTGTGCGCAATCAATTATATGAAATGGTTATGTAGCTTTATTTACAACATTTATTTCTTCATGTTGACTGTACTAACAGACAAACATACACAACGTTTACTAAAACCTTTGATCCTTTTGGAAGCTGCGTGTATAGAAACATCAAGAATCACAGGAAATCCGAGTTTTGAAATATTTAGCCGGAAGCTCCGGGCCTGTGAACGTCACTTCCGGCGGAAACGGAAGCTACTTCTGTTTGACACTTGTGTGTGAATGACAGATGAAAAGGTCTGTTATTTGAAGGTCCAGTGAGTTTTGAATTTTATTCAGAGAACGCCAAATAAATCTCCTACTAGGAGTTGCATTTCGGGAATTCCATAGCATAGAGGAATGCACCTTCCAAGCTTATGATTCTTAAGACTTCTGATTTAGGCTGTGCGTTGATTATAAGTCAGTCAGTAACGTAAGAGTTTTATACGCGACGGCCGATGGCCTCGGTGGCGTGGCGGGCGATTGCTAGGCAAAGAGGGTTCGATTCCCGCTGCGGAAGAAATGTTTGCATGTTCTGTAAATATTTCTTCCGGGTGTTGTGGTACCATGGTACTCGTAGTTTCTGATACCCACGACACAGGGAATCCTAGTGTGGGGTCAGGACTATGTATGTGACTGTTGGGTGTGATTTTTTTTTATATATCTATTTCGAGAGTAAGTAGTTCATTCAAATAATCTATCATCTATCCTACTTTAATATCATAAATGTGAAAATTTGTATGTATGGATGTTTGTTACTCTTTCACTCAAAAACGACTGAACGGATTGAATGAAACTTGGGATATACATAGTACGTCTGCTGGATTAATGTATAAGCTATTTTTTATCCGGGTACCACGCGAGCGAAGCCGCGGGCGGCAGCTAGTAGGTACATATACAGACTACGAATTTGAGAAAAATAAATGGATATGGCCTATTTTGGTGAGTTTAAATCACTCGCTGATTTTGAGGAATTGTTACCCAGATAATGAAATCATCGTTGACATATTTCGTGTTCGCAATTAAATAAAAACTACGCTGAAATGAAATAACTCCGGCATGTCGAATAACTGCAGCGTATTCAATGATTTTAACATTTTTCTACTTTCCTCATTAAGTAAGGGGCTATAAAGCTGCTGACACACGGTGCGGTGCGGTACGATCACGCGGTGCGGCGAATGTGATAGATAGATAAACACATTATTGCACCCTCACGATGTTTTCCTTCACTGTTTGAGAGTGCTGGTATAGCGCACATAATTTTTTTGAACAGAAAAACCGATTGATTCACGACCGCATTTGAACCCACAACCTTAGATCAGATGGCGGGGCCACTACCACTAGACCAGCAGTGCTCTCTAGTGACAATAGTGCTCTCACCACTAAGGTGTTACTCCATTTAAATATTTCCAGTGCAAAAAATCAAGACATACCTATTTTCTTCAACCAATATTTCCTATTTTCCGAAAACAAAATGTTATTTATTTTCTTATTGTATATGTGATAATAATGTGTGTACCCACTTTCAGAGTATCTCTCAATGAATTTAGTGGGCCCGCTTCGTACGTGACCAAGCGTGGAAGATAACCTATCTTCCACGTACAAGTTACCAAAGAGTGACGTCACGCGTTGCGACAGAAAACCGCAAAATCGCACCGCACTATATGCCTCTTATTTATAAGCGTGGCGTGGTAGTAAAACCAGCCTATACGACGTAATATAGAGCCTTGTCAGATGTCGCGCCAATGAAAGGACATCGTAAAATATACGCAAGTAATATCTCTGGTGTCTGCGCGAAAAATAGTGCAAGTCGTGTTTCGGTAAAATGGAGTTGCGCCCGGAAACTTTTAACCCAGATGCGGTGTAACGTGAGTGATGAGCGAATGTGATAGTAACAGAGATGAGAGCTTTTTGGGATAGATGTTGGATTTTTATTTTGAATCCTTGAAACCTAAGTAGAAAATGAACTTAAAGGTTACGTTCAATCGTTAAAATCATGCTTATGTGGTTTTAAAAGATAAAAACTACTTTTTGCCTACACTAACGGGACGCTGCGCGCTGTAGTGCCCGGGAAGAATTTTAGATGGAGAAGGCCTAGCATCTATACCAACCTCTTAGCTTAGTCGGCTTTCTCCACTGGAAATACATGGTCAATACATGCAGAGCTGCCGCGGGTTTCCTCACGATGTTTTCCTTCACCATTTGAGAGTACTGATATAGCGCACATAAATTTCTCGCACAGAAAAATCCATTGGTACACGACCGCATTTGAACCCACGACCTTAGGAACGGAAGGTGGGGTCACTACCAACTAGACCACAGGTGCTCTATATAAGTGTACCGGTATGTATAAAAGTCAGTGTAAACATATTCGTTTATAAATAAAAAGATGTAATTCCAAAGTGCGCCATCAGACCAAAGGCCCAAATCAAAATAAAATAAATCATTCGTACCCTATCCAAATATATAAAAATCTTATGTTACTGACTGACTGACTGACATCAACGCACAGCCTAAACTTATAAGCCTTACCCCCGAATACTCAGAGTTGAGCACGTCTCAAGTGACTAGTTTTTGACAGATTTTCTTCAAAAACTGTCAAAAAACCGTGACTTGAGACGTACTCAACTCTGAGTCGCGTTTGAGTATTCGGGGGTTAGAGGCATGAAACTTGGAGGGTATTTTCCCCTTATGGTGGATAGGGGAGCATCATGAAAGGAAATCATCATCATCATCATCATCATCATCATTGTCAGCCTATAGCAGTCCACTGCTATAGGCTTAAGGCCTCCTATAATGAGCGCCATCGCGCCCTATCTTCGGCTTGACGCATCCAGTCTGCCAGCAGCCTTTCGCAGATCGTCACTCCACCTAGCCGGAGGGCGTCCTACATTACGTTTGCCGAGTCGAGGTCTCCACTCAACAACTCGTTTACCTCTGCCACTTCAGGTTGCTAATTCTCTGAGCCAGTGTTCTTCAAGCTTTTTGACCCAGAACAATATTTACTCTGCCAAGCGGCACGACGGGGCCCTGATCCTTCGTCCAAGCCCCGAACTGATTGGTTTAGGTAAATAACCATTATTAGTATAAATAAATTATATGATACTAGCTGCCGCCCGCGGCTTCGCTCGCGTGGTTCCCGGATAAAAATTAGCCTATATGTTAATCCAGTACATGTACCATGTATATTCCAAGTTTCATTCAAATCCGTTTAGCCGCTTAGGCGTGATTGAGGCACAAAGATCCAAACATTCAAACATCCAAACTTTCGCATTTATAATAATACTAGATGGCAGCACAGGTAAAGTTAGCACGCGCTATCGTGGCGTTTTGAACTTTACGCCGGTAATTTCAAGCAAACTAAAGCGTTTCAATTTTATAATATAAGTAAGACACTATAATTCTTTTTAATACCTTGACATTACTTTTGTCAGATGCTAGTTCTGTCTTGTAAAAATGGCCCGCGAGCCGCTCTAATCTTAGCTTCGGGCCGCAGTTTGACGAACAATGCTCTGAGCTATATCGATGACTTTGGTTCTCTGATGGATAATATGAAAGGAAATCCCGAAATTAAATTCCTAGAGGATGCAGATTTTTTTTATGAAAAACTAAACTCGGACAAAGACGCGGGGCTTTGATATTTATGCCAAACGAATTGAGACTTAAACCCGCCTTCAAAGGAGTCTTTGCTTATATTATTCAAACAGACGTAATTATAACGTGCTACATGACAATGTAACACACGATTTATCCGTAACACAAACATTTGGCTGGCAGCCGTCATAACATTTTGTATTGGCTTCCGCTCGAGGCGCACTATGAATCCTTTCACCACACTGGTTCGAAAAAAAAACAACTATACATCATCATCATCTTCCTGCCCTTATCCCACTCTATGTGGGGTCGGCACAGCATGATCCTTGGATCATGCTGTAAGAGTTTTGGCTAAAGTGTTTTATGATCGGCCGCCTGCCTGACGTCAACCCTCCTTGGGAATACTTGCTTATTGTATCTCATCATGTTGGAGAGGATACTATCCCTTAGTCGACTTTTACGACATACTCGGAGACGCATATAGATAGAAAACTTCCATTCACGGCTTCGCTTGATTATCATCATTATCATCAGTCAAAGCAGTCTATTGCTGGACATAGGCCTTCCCTAACGAGCGCCATCACGCCCTATCTTCGGTTTGACGCATCCAGTATTATTTATTCACTTTCGCAGCTATAATACAAGTAAGGTTTGTTTAACACTCTGTCCTAGATTCCCTCGCTGTTTGTCAATTAGGACGCTGAAAACACAGGTTAATGACAAAACAGCTGGTTACCTAGACAATTTATCAAGCCGCATTTGAATTAAGGTTAGTAGGAAAAGTAACGTTTGACAGACTTTGGTCAAAACGCAAAGAACGCTTCTATTCTGTTAATATTCCGATTATCATAGTTTTATATTATAGACCACTGAATGTAAATCTAGGCTCGAAAAAATTAAGAAGAATGAATTTTTGCTGATGACTCAGTATTATTTATTCATATTTATTTACATCAGAGAAGTAAACTATTGAGTTATAAATAAAACAAAAAATGATGGAGCTATCCTACAAGACTATATTAAAAGGTCGTGCATACCCACGCGTGAATATTTTATATGTTATTTACAAGCTTTTGCCGGCGGCCGCCGATACGAAATACGTTTCTGACATCAAAATAGCAAACACCTACTGTTTTAAGAAACATTGTTTATGAAACTAAAAAAAAATTTGCAAAATATTTTTTACATTCTGCCCCCTGCTTGTGCTTTCCCAGAATAAAAAGTAGCCTTTATATTCTCTAAGTCTCGAACTATTTACATTTATGGCTTTGTTCAAATCTGTTAAGCTGTTACGCCGTGATTGAAGCGAAACGTTTTCAAATCCCTACAAAGTTTCGTGCCATTGGAGTAGAATAGTAGGATTATTATTAAGTATTGAATGGACTTTTTAGATTTAGATTATAACGAAGGCGATAAGCTTCAAGCAGTATAATAAATAGTGACATATTAAAAAAAAAGAAACTTCGACTTACATACTTTTATGTCTCGGCCTACGGTATATTCGATACAAAATATAGCAGAAGGTTTTGCAACTGACGTGTTTGTCGTAAAAGTTCTCACGTGGAATATATCTAAGGCCCGGATCCCACATAAGCCGAATTGATATCAAATTCTGTCCATTTTAATGTTACGTAGACGTTAATGTCAATAATGTGCATTTTTGGAAACTAAATTTAACTTAACATAGATGTTTCCTTTATCTTATAGATAGAGATAACAAGGAAGCAAGAGCACTGGTGGTCTGGTAGTAGTGGCTTCGATTTCCGGTCGTGGGTGCGAATTCAGTCGTAGACCAATGGATGTTTCAGCTACAAAATTTAAGTGCGCTATATGTATATACTAGTTGCCGCCCGCGGCTTCGCTCGCGTGGTACCCGGATAAAAAATAGCCTATATGTTAATCCAGCACATGTACTATGTATATTTCAAGTTTCATTCAAGTCCGTTCAGTAGTTTTTCCGTGAAAGAGTAATAAACATCCTTACAAACAAACTTTTGCGTTTATAATAATAAATAAATAACACCCAACAATCACATACATAGTCCTGACCCCACACTAGGATTCCCTGTGTCGTGGGTATCAGAAACTACGAGTACCATGGTACCACAACACCAAGACCCAGAAGAAATATTTGCAGAACATGCAAACATTTCTTCCGCAGCGGGAATTGAGCCCGCGCCTCTTGCGTCTCCGCCGAGCAATCGCCCGCCACGCCACCGAGACCGTTGATAATACTAGTAAGGATCACAGTAAAATTTGTGAATACTGATAGATATTTAGGAACATTTTTTGGGGTTTGCCTCGGTCACTTCTCTAACCTAACCTACTGAGGGATCTATCAGACAGAAGGCGGTCACGCGTTCATGTGTTCCGCGATCACGTTCTGCGTGAGCGTGCAGTAGCCCACGAACCCCGCTGTTGGACGGTCTACGCGATACCACTACTGTGTCCATATTCCTTGACGATTATTCTACATCAGAAGACGAATTATTAATTTTGTGGTCATTAGCACGAGCGCAAAATTTACCGCTTGAACGCTTGAACGCGCGAACGCCTTCTGTCTGTCAGATAGATCCCTAACCTAATCAACTGAATTCGATCGGGTGGATAAGAAGTAATGCGTTAAATTGTAAGTAGTATATTCCTGTTCACAATCTTTCGACAGTCTACAATCTCGTGAGATAGATTATAAACTAACGGTTTTTACAATTTCACGGTGACATACATACCAGTACTCTCAAACAGTGAAAACGTCGTGAGGAAACCGGTATGTCGTAGAACCTAAAGTGCCCTCTTTGTTTTATGGCCCAAGATACAGGAGGATAGTTTTTCAAGCTGTGCTAGTAAGCTGTAAGCCTTTAATCTTTTCAGCACACTGGTTTTAAAGATCTAGTGACTCGAGTTTTTATACCTACTGTTCCTACTATCAATGTATGTATGAACATAATTTTTTTGTTATATTATTTTTATTTTATTATTATAATGTGATGTACCTACTACTGTGCTTAATTTCAAGACGATAAACTTATAGTCTGCTAGTAAAACGCTTCTGGCTAAGGATATGCAGGCAGACAGGCAGATAATTAAAAACTATAATGGCTTCATCTAGACTTCGGAATTATAAAAATGCATTCATACATACATATTATCTCGCTCGTATTCCTAACGGGGTGGGCAGAGAAACTTATTTTATCATTAGAAAATTTGCAGCCACTTCTCATTCAAAGTCCCAAGATGGATATGGTGAACCATGGTGACAGGTGATCAGCCCATCGCTCATATAGATGGTCCATTATATTGGGGAGGATAAAATAACATAGATACAGAAGTCACCCTCTATTGATGTCGGTAACCTCCATATCACAAGAACAGGAAAAAACACAGAAATAATTTTATTCCCGTGAATTCCCGAGGAGTTCCCAAAAGTTTACAAATTCCTGATTATCCGCCGAATAACGAGCCAAGGGCATGTAGATGACGAATGTCTTAGAACAAATGAAATTGCTGCAGTAGCTCATAGCTCAGGGGATGAAACCTGGTAAGCTTTTCGCCTACGCCTCGGCCATACATCGTACTATTTAGGCAATACCCTTCCAATGGAATCCTATTTCTCCGTCTTATTACTAGTCTCCGCTCTCCGTCCGTCCGTCCGTCAGCGAGCTGTATCTTAAATCTTATGAACCGTAATAGGTAGAGTTTAAATTTTCACAGAGTGTGTATTTATATTGCCGCTATTACAACAAATTCTTACTAATATTATAAGCTCGAAAGTTTATATGTATGGATTTGAATGAAACTTGGAATGTACATAGTACATGTGCTGGATTAACATATAGCCTATTTTTATCCGGGTACCATGAGAGCGAAGCCGCAGGCGGCAGCTAGTAATAAAAATAAATAAATAAAAAAAGGCCCCGTACAAGATTTTTTTTTCAAAAATACACAGTCATTAAGAAGTACATGTACGATGGTAGGGAACCATTTTGAATTTTGCAGTAAGCCAGCTGTATACTATGAGCTGTGGTTAAGGTCCACGGAGCACTGCCAACAGTAGTAATAACACTGCGTTGTTATATTTGTACAGAACACGAGTTAGGTAAATAGGTACACTCAGCTTGAAAAGTACAGAAATTCTTGAAATCATTTGGAAATTTGTTAACAGCATAGTACTCAGTAAACTTAACTTCTCTGCTGGACTGGGAGTAAAGAAAAAACATAGAATGCGTCCAGCTGCTTCTCTCCCCGAGCATGTCGTAAAAGTCGACTAAGGGGTAGTATCCTCCAACGATGAGATACAATAAGCAAGTATTTCCAAGGAGGGTTAACGTCTGGCAGGCGGCCGGTCATAAAACACCTTAGCCAAAACTCTTACGAAACGATGTACGATCCAAGAGCTGGTTCTTATTTGGCTCAACGGATCAGTATTGCCATTCAGCGTGGCAATGCGGCCACCGTCTGATGAGCTGGATCAGGTGAGCTATCTATAGACCGTTTGCAACGGCCTTTAGATAGCCCGACTGTTTATTTTGTATTTTGTAAATTATATTTGTAAGTTTCTTTCTGTTAATAAAGATGGTATATAGAGAAATTAATTCAGTATGTAATGTTTCTTGTGAAATAAATTTCTATTCTATTCTATTCTATTGCAGTCGCTACAAAATCGCATCGCAGTCCCATCACTGTGCCGTTACGCTCTCGTTGTAGTCGCGTCCAGTGCGTGGTCCATTTAAATCTACTTCTAGCAACTGCCGCTATCCAGACTAAAACAAAATCGAAATACGTATTTCTAGTATTAAAGCTTGGATTTCCTAGGATATGCCTGTAAATAGATGGATATTATTAAAATAAACGTAAAAAGAGGAGGGAGGCCTGTATTGTGCCTTTGCACAGTGGCACAATACAGGCTAATAACATACATTATTATCACGCCCATATTCCTAATGGGGTTGTGCAGAGCCACAAGTAAACATAAGAAAACTTGCAGCCACTTCTGATTTAGTCCTAAGATGGATATGGTGAACCATGGTGACAGGTGATCAGTCCACCGCCTACATAAGTGGTCCATCATGTTGGAGGATACTATCCCTTAGTCGACTTTTACGACATGCTCGGGGAGAGAAGCAGCTGGACGCATTCTATGCTTTTTCTTTACTTTATAATATTTCAGCCAGCCAGCAGTGCCAACAAACCTGTAAACTCCATCATTATAATAATGTTTTGGGGCCACACTTGTCATCTCTCCCCTTTCACTGGCACGCATGCCCTTTTTCAGACAACTCATTCATCTTTCCTTTGCCGTCCTTTTTTGTGCAGCTGACAGCAGAGTGTGGCTATGTTTATTAACTGTATCCGTATCAATGCACTTGGTGCACCAAAAATGTTCTGTAAGATAAATTATATAAATACTAGCTGCCATCCGCAGCTTCACTCGCATTATACCTATACTTAGATAAGAAAACATCGTGAGGAAACCCACGGCTTAGTCAGCTCCGCACGTATTGACCATGTCTTTCCTGTGGACAAGGCCGACTAAGCTGAGAGGATGGAATAGGTGCTGGGCAAGCCTACTCCATCTTAATTCGTCCCGGGCACTACAGCGTCCCGTCTGTGAAGGTAAAAGTTGCCTCCTGACGCCGTATAAATCATCTACTATAGATGGTAAAAGGCCTTAGTTACATTTTAGGCCTAGGAGAACAAGCCTTAATCCATTTGTGTCTGAACAAGAAGGGTATTTTATCAACGTCGTTGGCAAGTCACATCGGCGTGCATATTAATACAACTTACTATATAAATGGACTTATTGTGTTTGTTTGAGTGTGATTTAAAATAGTAGTAGCAGATTTACTTTTGTATTTTTATTCTTGGTATATTATTAACCATTGAACTACTTTTCTGCTGGACTGGGAGTAAAGAAAAAACATAGAATGCGACCAGCTGTTTCTCTCCCCGAGCATCTGAATAATGCTCCAACTCCTTATATAAACATGATTGTAAGGAGATCATTTCCAAAAAAATAGCCAAGCGTGGTTTCTTACCTGTATCTTCCACGCTTGGTCACGTTACGAACAGGTGTAAATGTAACATAGATCTACGACGTGTCCCAAATAATCCCAGTGATTTTAAGGAATAAAACATTTTGACTTTGAGCATGTCGTAAAATGATATATTTAATTATCATCATATCATTAATAAATATTATTAAATTAAAAAAATAAGGGGATCCTCATAGAAGAGACATATTTCATTTTGCATTTTTTTTCCTTCTTTTATTTTAATAGGCAACGTGCTTTCACTTACGTGCTTGTAGGTGTACAAGAAACATTTATGTGCATGTATGATGGTACGGAACCCTTTGTGTGCGAATTTGACTTGCACTTGACTGGTTTTTTTTCATACAAACTTCATCTACCCGCTGTGCCCTCAAGCAATTGAATTTCGGGAATTTATTTCTTAGTGTAATGTTATGTTGTTAATTAAATTATTTCATTATTAAAACTTTCAGTTATTGTTATCTCACACCACATTAGTTTACCCCACAACTATAATAATAATAATAACACCCAATAGTCACATACCTACATAGTCCTGAGCCCACACTAGGATTCCCTGTGTCGTGGGTATCAGAAACTACGAGTACCATGGTACCACAACACCCAGACCCGGAAGATATATTTGCAGAACATGCAAACATTTCTTCTGCAGCGGAAATCGAACCCGCGCCTCTTGCGTCTCTGCCGAGCAATCGCCCGCACCTGCAACACCACCGAGGCCGTCAAACTATATACCCTCCAAGTTTGTTTCTAGAGCTTTTATGGTTTTCATATTATCCTATTCCTAGGACGTAGCAAAAGTTTTCATACATATTTTTTATACTCGTTACCGGGTATTGTGGGAAAGCTCATGATGTACTTACTCACGTCCAAGTTTTTACGAAAAGCTGTGGCCCCAGAACTTTTCCTGTGTATTCCTTCATATTTAGGTTAACGCATAAAATACGTAGCTACAATACTGTAGTAAGTATCCATTTAGAGATTGTTATGAATGAGTGTCATTAGTTACATCGGAATATGCCGGAAGAATTATAGTACAGGAGGTAGAGGGTGAAATAAAACATTACCATAGTACAGATCTACTCGTTCTCTCTCTGCCCTCATCTCACTTACGTGAGGTCGGCACAACATGTATTTTTCTTCCACTCTCCTCTATCAGTCATCTTTTTTTTATGGAAGAGAAGGCAAAGGCATCTCGTTTGTGAAGGTAAAAGTTGCCTCCTGACGCTGTATACATCTACATCTATACTATCTACACTAATAATATAAAGAGGAAAGATTTTTTTGTTTGTTTTTACGTTTGTAACGAATAGGCTCCGAAACTACTGAACCGATTTAAAAAATTCTTTCACCAGTAGATAGCTACATTATTACAGAATAACATAAGCTATAATTTATTTTCAAAAAATTTAGGGATCCTTACTAAAACTCCAATAATGTAACCCGAGGTGAAAAAATTAACCTAAAAAATCCTAAATTGTTAAATACCTGTGTGAAGCTGGGTCGGGCTGCTAGTCATCTATCATTTGGTAAAGGGTCTTAGTTATTTTGTTCTATAATATTGGTACCTATGATGAATTGCATTCCGTCAGATATAGGTTTTACCATCAGCTCCCACACTATATAAAACTCTGACCAACATCGAGGGGAAATGGTGTGTCAGAAATTAATGAAACCATCGATATTACGACTGCTGCTATTTTTCTTGCTCCCTTATTTGTTACATTTTATTTATGAACTTTTTTACTTGTGTGTTGTGCTACTGATCCTCTTGTAGTTATAAGACGCCTAGGCCTTTTTAGGGTTCCGTTGGCCTCCGCTGTCCGTTTGTCCGTCCGTCCGTCTCATGAACCGGAACTTAGAGGTAGAAAGTTGAAAATTTCACAGTATTTCTATTACCGCTATAACAACAAATACACACATACATAATTATCACGCCCGTATCCCTAATGGGGTGGGCAGAAACACAAGTAAACATAAGAAAACTTGCAGCCACTTCTTACCTACTAAAAAAGTACATAGAGTAAAAGTTATATTAAAAAGTAGATATGTATAATTTAATCAAACGCTTATTAAACTTACGAGCAAATCTTCATAGCACAATCATTTCATGCAGAAATTCAAATGGTATGCTGGAACAAACATACATGTATACATATAATATACACTCATCTAACCAGGTGGACCATGACCTGTGCCCAATACAAAGAAAAAGCAATACAAAGACGCAAAGCAATATCGCCCAAGTTTTGCCCTTGAGATCGTCACTCGCTTCGCTCGCTAATAAATAAATGTTTAATAAACTTTGGCTATTTATTATGTAATCTAGCCCATCTAGCGGTGCCTAGGCAAGTGGAGTATTTCTAGTGATTCAGAAAACTTAGGGTTTCAGCTTCAGTGGTACAAGTGACAGGGAATAGGGATAGTTTACTTCGCTACTAAAAAGTAATTTAAGGTACTTGAAAGCCAATTTAAAAGTAGCCAAACTACACGGGCACTTTAAACGCCTGCCATTTTGGCGCGAGTGGTGTAACGCCATGGTCTATCACTCACAGGCATAAATTCTTCGTTTAAGACTTGTCCCACACTACCAGCCTCGGGCCTGCAATATAAGTTACGGAAGTCAATACCCGAAGCGGACCTTTTTGTTCAGCATATTGTTTTGAACAGGCACGGTGCAGCCCCCACTTGAGGCCTGATTTCTTTTAGAACTCCTCGCTTGAACATACCTGTTTTAATATAGTTATAATTTTTTGAGACCAATTCGTGGAACCAGTCGTGCACCACTGGATTTTTCTGTTCGAAAAATTTACGTGCGCTATACCAATACTCTCAAATGGTGAAGGAAAACATCGAATGCGTCCAGCTGCTTCTCTCCCCGAGCATGTCGTAAAAGTCGACTAAGGAATAGTATCCTCCAACATGATGAGATACAAGACAATAAGCAAGTATTTCCAAGGAGGGTTGACGTCAGGCAGGCGGCCGGTCATAAAACACCTTAGCCAAAACTCTTACATGATCTAGGATCATGTTGTGCCGACCCCATATAGAGTGGGTTAAGGGCAGAAGGATGATGATGGTGAAGAAAAACATCGTGAGAAAACCCGTGGCATAAAACCGTAGAAAGTTCGAAAGACATGTGTCAAGTGCAAGAAAGGGGCCTTTGAGGCACACTTTTAATCCTTTCACCACACTAGTTCGAAAGAACTAGTGACACGAGTAGATAGAATCAAATTACAATTGAAAATTGCTTAGAATGTTCAAAGTGTGCAGAAAGTTGTTTGAAATAATCCGAGTAGAAGCAAAAAAATTTGCAACTTGGAATGATCGAAAGTCAATCTAAAGTTTCAGGCGAGATGCTATCAAATAATATTTCTGCTATTAACTTAGGGTTGGAACTTTATTATAAACACTTGATAAAAAGTATTTTTTTTAAGAAAAAATACATTTTATTTAAAAAAATGACCGCGCGTAATTTATGTTACTTATAACAGCCGCAATGTTGTTTTTATATAAAAAAATATGTTTAAAAAGACTTAAGTCACGCATTTGGGTTATCTAAGGACAGTTTCAAACGGTTTATTTGACTTACTAATCCAAACGATATTCAAAACTGATTGTTCGTCAAAATAAGTTTCTAAAGGTTTTAGATACCGTTCTAGTTCATCGTTAATTAAAAATGGCTTCTTACAGTAGCCATATTGCTTGTTTTAGATTTCTAGACAATAAGCCCACAACCAGTACAAGCTTTAATTCTCGCTTCGCTCTCTGATCAATAACATACCATCCATCTATTCGATCTCCCGCTCAATATTATATCAAAGAGGTAAGTACCTAGTGGACTTCTACAGGCTGATGATAATGATGTCGCCATCCTCTGACAGCCCTAAAACTTCCCAAAAGTTTAATCTAATGTTGTGAAAACCACAGACAGACAGTTATATGCTTTGATTTAGATTTAAACCATAAGTATGTTTTTGATAAAACTTTTTGCATCAGCCCAAACTTAAAAGTACTAATACTTTTCCAATCCAATCTTGGAATTCGGCTCTCGAGGGAAGGTTGGTACCTAAGCTAGGTAATAATTTACCTACCTACTTCTCACAGTACCTAGGTTTTTACAAAATATTCAGCCATTAAGTATTATTTGAGTTTACTGGCATAGCGCACATAAATTCGAAGAGAAAAATTCATTCGTGCATGATCGGATTTGAACTCACGCCCTCAGGTTCGAAAGGCAAGGCCGCTCCCACTAGACCACGAGTGCAATTTGATGATGTAGTGTAAGAGGTGTTATTATGTAGGCTATAAACTTAACAAGTGGGGTTCATGCAAATTTTTTAACGTTTAACTCGCCATCAATCCTTTTTACAGACCGCCATTTTTATCATCGTGTTAGAGTGACCATGAATACATTTAATTTATATTCAGAATGTATTTTTATGAAATCCACTATGTCTATCTACTTCAGCCATATTGGAGATACAATTTATTTAAACAAACCGTCTCGTATTTTTCGTTATTACGATGAAATCGCTTTAGTTTTAGGTAAATAAACCTCACAACATTAGTTTTTGCACCATAATTGGACTATTAGTATTACTTAAAAGTTCTATAAACATGTAATAAAATAGCAAATTTTAGGTTAAGTACTGACGGTTTGTTTACATAAATTGTATCTCCAGTTTGGCTGAAGGTATATTTATTTATTTATTTTTAAATTTTAAGAAAACTTACAGCTAGGTACAACAATAAGAATAATTCGTATAAAATTTACAAGCACAAAGACATGTATGCTGAAGGCCAATTAAAAGTTTCCATAGATATAATATAGTCTGAAGGTATAGCAGAAAAGTATGTGGGGTCTATTGGGGGTCTATGTGGGATAAGGGCAGGGAGATAATGATGATGATGGTGACAAACCGGCAGTGGGTAGAAATCCTAATACAAAAGTAATCTTTATATTTTCTGTTAGAAAACCATGGTCACTCTAAACTTAAAGCGAAGCGTCATTAAACATTAATTCAGAACTCTTCCCCTTAAGTAGCTGCGAGTGGCCACTTTATTGATTTAAATTACACACCTTCAACTGACTCTTATAAACACTGGTTTATTTTTACCAAACTAATGATCCGGTTTCAAACGAATCGACCACAGAACTAAAACTGATACTCATTTCAAAAGCAATTAATCCAAACTCTTGTTATTGACCAAATAGCAACTTATTGTGGATTAAAATGTAGCAGGTGTCGCAAACATTCGGATACTAAGCCAAGAATTTAATAGTCGTTATAAATTGTGTCGCCATTTGTCTAACCGGGGTTATTTTGGTGAAATAGTCTGTTTCGCTTTTGGGGTTTAGGGGTGGCACTTAGAAAACATACAATATTCTTAGTTGAGCTCTTCACTGGTGGTTTAATGGTAGCGGCCCTAAGATCGAGGGTTTGAACCCAGTCGTGCACCAATGAATTTTTTTGTTCGAAACATTTCTGTGCTTACAAATACTCTCAAACCGGCACGTCGTAGAACCTAATAAGTTCCAAAGCATGTGTCTAGTGTACGAAAGGAGCCTTTAATTCACACCTTTCACCATATTGGCTCGAAAGAACTAGTGACACGATTAGAAAGAAAGATAATAAAGAAATAACATTTATTTAGCACACACATAAAACCAACAATTTGAATAAAAACGGGAAAGAAACTAAAAATTAGGTACAAAAGTGAGGAAGAAAAGGAAGAAAAATAGCGACAAACATACAAAGTACCTACAACTAACCATTAGGTACTTTTTGTGTGTTATTCTTTACCAATGCCGAAACATGCGATTCCCGTGAAAATGAGCTTAGATCTTACGATTCAATACAATTTGTGAGGCCGTAGAAAGTTACAGGCATATCTAGTACCAAACAAGGCTGCCGGGGGCCCTATTCACTATGACTAAACAAAAAGTAACGCGGGAAATCGCAGGCACGTTTGTGGAATAACCGTGTTATAAGTTGAAGGCCTCGGTGGCGTGGCGGGCGATTGCTCGGCAGAGACGCAAGAGGTGCGGGTTGGATTCCCGCTGCGGAAGAAATGTTGTTCTGCAAATATTTCTTCCGGGTCTGGGTGTTGTGGGGCCATGGTACTCGTAGTTTCTGATACCCGCGACACGGAATCCTAGTGTGGGGTCAGGACTATGTATGTGACTGTTGGGTGGTATTTATAAGTAACGACTAATTTATTGGTGGCAATACAAGTTTGCAGTTTGCTCTTGCGAGTTTAACGGAGTCTTTAATGGGTCCGATCCGCTTCGCGGTGGAAACCGAGCCTAACTAATGTTAAGCCCGGTTTCCACCGCGACCGGAGCGGAACTTTGTAAGTTGCTACTGTAATCTTTAGCAACTTACAAAGTTACTATAAAAAAAATTATATATAAAATTGCCAACCCTGTTCAGATAAAGGTGACTTTCGTAAAATGTAGATCAGTTTGTAGCTAGGTACGATATGGTACAATTCTTGTTATTTTAGTCTTTATCCAAGTATGTCTGGGTAAAAAACATTATTCTATCCTCATCATCATTAGCCTATAGCAGTTCTCTGTTGGAAATAGGCCTCCCCTAATGAGCGCCATCGAGCCCTATCTTCGGCTTGACGCATCCAGCCTAGCCGGAGGGCGTCCTACATTACGTTTGCCGTGTTAGGGTCTCAATAATACCCCTATCTTACTTATCTTACTTATATTATAAATGCGAAAGTTTGTGAGGATATTTGGATGTTTCAATGTTTGGATGTTTGTGCCTTAATCACGCCTAAACGGCTGAACAGATTTGAATGAAACTTGGAATATATATAGTACATGTACTGGATTAACATATAGGCTATTTTTTATCCGGGTACCACGCGAGCGAAGCCGCGGGCAGCAGCTAGTTAATATTATAAATCGAATGTTTGTGAAGTTGTGACGATGTTTGTATATTTGCGCGACAAAACCAGTGCTCTGTTTTCCCAAACAATATGTATTCGAGAGCACTGGTGGTCTAGTTGGTAGTGACCCCGCCTTCCGATCCTAAGATCGTGGGTTCAAACCCGGTCGTGTACCAATGGATTTTTCTGTGCGAAAAATTTATGTGCGCTATACCAGTACCTCAAACGGTGAAGGAAAACATCGTGAGGAAACCCGCGGCTTAGTCAGCTCCGCACGTATTGACCATGTCTTTCCTGTGGACAAGGCCGACTAAGCTGAGAGGATAGAACAGGTGCTGGTCAAGCCTACTCCATCTTAATTCGTCCCGGGCACTACAGCGTCCCGTTTGTGAAGGTAAAAGTTGCCTCCTGACGCTGTATAAATCATCTACTATAGATGTTAAAAGGTTTATTTATTCAAACTTGTACAGCGACACAGAAGATTGCAAGCACTTGTCCCGTAGCGGGAATCGAAGCCGCACAAAGTCAAACAGACACTTACCATGCACTAGGTGTTTTAACTCTCCTCGCATATTTTTACATAAGAAGTGTTTTAACCATTTTCGGAACTTAAAAAGCTGATAAAATCACTTCCCAAAATGTATTATTCATTACGGTTTTTCCATCTCAAGGTACCTAATGAAATAAAAACACTACCTATACAGGCTGATTCAGAAAATGTTATACAGGGTGTATGGTTTAAGGAAACATTGGTTCCCTCTGTTGTGATTAAAATGGAGAGTTAAAGAAACGGAGTTATTACTGAGATCGAATAGTTCAGGAGCTGGCGGTAAATATTATATTTTGTGTTGTTTATGAAAACTTTCTCCCGCGGTTTCGCTCGCATTTGAATCTGATAATACTAGCTTATTCCAAGTCACGAACTATTCCAATTTTGTTTTCTTTATTTCTTGGAATAGAAACATTTCAGCTATTAAGAAAATAAAATTTGAACTATTGTTATTTGCACAATTTTCGAACTAATCAATAGAAAACTTGCAGCCACTCTTGATTCAAAGTCCCAAGATTGATATGGTTAACCATGGTGACAGGTGATCAGCCCACCGCTCATTATGGTCCGTCATGTTGGAGAGGATACTATCCGTTAGTTGACTTTTACGACATGCTCGGGGAGAGAAGCAGCTGGACGCATTCTACTCTTTACACCCAGTCCATTAGAGGTGTAAATAAGGTTACATTTTAGCCTTCATCTCTCGCACCACAAATCCTACCGCCACCGCCTTAATTTCAAATTGGTTTCTCCGAAAAGCAATACAACTTGTAACATAACACTTATCATCTTCTGGAAAAGCAATTTTTGTTCACAATTTTTTTAATAAGGCTTTGAACTTTTTTTTTATAGCTAGCAGCGTGATCCATCTATTAGGTATCTATAGGCCAAAAATGTATTTCCAGTCATAGTTCCTACTGAAGCGCTCGTGGCGTAGCTTGCTTAGGCGTTCTTGATTGATCGTTAAAGTTAAGCAACGTTGTGCAAGCTCACAATTGGGGTTGGGTGACCGCAAGTGGCATTACGAGTTGACCGCTTCCGTGCTTCGGAGGGCGCGTTAAATTGTCGGTCCCGGCTTTTAAGTCGTTAAGCCATGACAGAGGCCTCTAAGCGGCCTAAAAACTCCGTCACAAGAGTTGGCCACTAGCTCATACGAACATACATACAGTCATAGGTCCTGACGATTTACTCCCAGGTCCATATTTTGTGCCTATATTTAAAAAAAATATTAACAGAGAGAAACTTACAACTAATACAAATTTAATTTACAGAATACAAAATAAACAGTGGAACTATCTAAAGGCCGTTGCAAACGGTCTATAGTCTATAGAAGGATGTCAAGATTCTCAGCGAAAAAATAGTAAAAACATACATATCATCACGCCCGTATTCCTAACGAGATGGGCAAAGCCACAAGTAAATCATAAGAAAACTTGCAGCCACTCCTGGTCCAAGAGTCCCAAGCCAAGATGGATATAGATGGTCCATTATGTTGGAGAGGATACTATCTACAACGCATTCTATGTTTTTTCTTTACTCCCAGTCCAGCAAAGAAGTGAAAAGTAAGTATTATAATATTAATACTAGCTTCCACCCGCGGCTTCGCTCGCGTGGTACCAGGATAAAAAGTATCCTATATGTTATTTCAGCACATTATATTATATATGTTCCAAGTTTCATTCGAATCCGTTTAGCCGTTACGGCGTGATTGAGGCACAACATCGTCACATCCTCACAAACTTTCGCATTTATAATATTAGTAGGATTAAGTAAATACTTCTTTCTGTACAAAAAATGCTTACTATTTTTAGGTCCCAACGAAAAGATGTTAATAAAAAACCCAATCTAGATACTAGACTGCATAAATACTTGTCCAGACTACACTCTTTACATATTCGCCGAAGTCTTTGAACTGCTTTAATAAACTAAATGGTGGTAGGGATGCAAAGAGATATATGATATAAGGTACAGCAAAGAATATATGAACGATAAGCATCTTCCCACATCTACCCGCGTGGTACCTACCCAGATAAGAAGTAGCCTTCTGGAGCCCCATATAGAGCTATTTCAAGTTTACGTTCCAATACCTAAGTGCCAAAACGATTGAAACGCGTTATTTGGCTTAAATAAATAAATTATTTTGCTAAAACGTTATTAAATCGTTTAAATTCTTGAACGCGCTATCATTGAGTTCGGCTTATCGTTGTAAAAGCCGAGATGAATTTAAATAAAAATCGGTAAGACGATAGTTAAACTAATTCTATGATATTCCAAGAACGTTTCAAATAGCTTAAGCCAAACTTGTGGAAACTTGAGCTTTATGACATTTTCATGAGGACCAAAAACTTTAAATTTTATGTTTTAGAATTTGCACGTAAATTGCCCATACCGAAGTCCAGCAGCGAAAAAGTACCGCTAAAGATGTAAGTCGACACCCGACGCTTCTAGCGACTCGTGACGTAGGACTAAGGCAGTTGCCCCACCGCTGACGATGAACGAGAAACGAGTAGAACTAGAAACTATAAACGAGTTGGCGAGCAGCGAGAAGCGAGTGTGTAGCTGCGATAGATTTGTCGCTGGGGTATAAGCAAGTGTGTGAGTGCGACGGGCGATTACTCGCGCTACTTGCAGAAATTACCGCTACTTGGCCTCTCGGCGAGTTCTGACCGCCAAAGCTAGCATTGCTGAGCGATTATATCTTTGACTAGCTGTTGCCCGCGACTTCGTACGCGTGTTGTACATTATTTTGTTCTATAATCAGGGGTTACAATATTGCAATTTTCTTACGGATCCCTATTTTTTTTTTTTGAAAAATAGCCTATACTAGACCCTGATAATGTAGCTTTCTATTGGTGAAAGAATTTTCGGAGCCTATTCGTTACAAACAAAAAAACAAAAAATCTTTCCTCTTTATAATATTATTAGTATAGATAGCTCTTGTCGCCCAGCGACAGACTAGTGGAGAGAGTCCTCGCTGGCAGGTAAACTGTCAGCGATCAACTATTAATATGCATCTCTTTTGTTTATACGGAATGTATATCTATTGTACGTTTCTTAAGCGAGAAAATAGTTGATAGTCAGTCGTTTCCTCGCCAGCGCCGGCGGTGGGACAACTGCCTAAGTATCCCGGGCTGTACCCCGCTCACAATGACTCTGCTATGCAGGCAGCAGACCGTGAACGTTTTAAAGATATGGCCGAAACGTTTTCACTCTGTTAGTACTGAACATTCTTTTGGACACTAATCGTAAAGTTCAGCGTTCAAGTGTTTGTAACCCTTTTACGGGTTTCGTGAGTTAAATGGCTATTTGTGGAATTTAAATGTATTAAACTAAGGCTTACTGTAAGGGTTTCCGTATCCGTAGAACTAATTTAGGTATATACCACAATTTTAATATTTTTTTTGTTAACCTATATCATCTCACTGCTGGGCAAAAGTCTCCCCAAACTCTGTCCTTCGAGGCCTCCCACCATTCTCTCTCAAAGGAGTCGAGATCGTCCCGCCAACGCTTTCTTGGCCGACCACGACTTCGCCTTCCGTCGGGCTACCAGTTACGGCATTCGCCCATCTGTCCGAATCAATCCGAATTCATCATCAATTTTCATACGCACTGAAAAAATGTAGAACTCCCTGCCGATCGGTATCTGTGGTTGAAGATGTTTATTTCTCATAAAAACAATACAATTCACTTATAATGGGAAACACTAGGTTCATTATGATATACCTACATACATACATATTATCACGCCCGTATCCCTAACGGGGTGGACAGAACCACAAGTGATTATAAGAAAACTTGCAGCCACTTCTGATCCAAGAATCCCAAGATGGGTATGGTGAACCATGGTGACAGGTGATCAGCCCATCGTCCATATACCTAGGTCCATCACGTTGGAATGGAAAGGATACTAGGTACTCCTTAGTCGACTTTTACGACATGCTCGGAGAGAGAAGCAGCTGGACGCATTCTGTTTTTTCTTTACTTCTGGTGCGGAACCCTATAAAGCAAGGTGAAGTGACAATGAACAGGTCATAATGGAGCTCAAAGAATAAGAGCCCTGCGTGACAATTCTTCGAACTAAGGTAATAAATACGAAATGCCAGTTTCCTCTCGATATTTTTCCTCTGTCGTTTGGAAGTACCACCAACTGGATAGAACAAGTTTATCGAACAGAAAAATTTGTTTGTGCTCGATCGGATTCAATCCCGAGTCTTTGATATGAAAAAAAAGAGATTACTTCCACTAGACTCTAGTGCTCTCAATTTGTAGCAAAATTCAATTTTTTTACTCTTGTACCTCATACAATTAATTAAATGGGCTTCGAGTAAAGTTACTTTGTAAAAGGTTGTTTCAAAATATATTTTGAGGTAAAATCTTATTTTGTATCCTCCTAGGTTTTGTTTATACAACATTGTATCCTTTATCTGAGTAGGGATGGGATATACACGATATTGGGGCTTCAAATATCGACTTGTTTAAATAAATATCGAAATAAGAATAGACTTTTTTTTGGACATTTCACACAGCGCCATCTAGCCCCAAACTAAGCAAAGCTTGTACTATGAGCACCGATGGCTGATACCTATATACTTTTTTTGTAAATACATACACCCAGACCCGGAAGAAATATTTGCAGAATATACAAATATTTCTCCCTCCTCTTGCATCACAGCCAGGCACTCACCACACTGAGGCCGTCAAACTTATCATAATAATATAACGAAATAACTTTTTTATTTAGTTTGCGATGTACCTACCCTAATTTCATAAAATAACTTTTATAAATATGAATTCTAGTAGGTACATACCTTACTGGACTGGATGCGTCTATGCCGAAGATGAGGTGCTGACGAGCTCATTAGCGGAGGCCTATGTCCAGCAGTTGACTGCTATAGGCTGTTGATGATTATAATGATGACATACCTTATAGATAAAAAAAAAACGTCTTGAACATTTTAACAGTTGATGAAAATAACAATCTTCTTTCAAGTAAAAAATATCGATGGTAACGTGGTTCAAGATTAACAATATTTTGCCGATACTTCTACTACTACTTGTCGTGTCACTTGTCTTTCAAAACCAGTGTGGTGAAAGGATTTAAAATCCGCCTCAAAGGCTCCTTTCGTGCACATGAAACACGCTTTCGAACTTTTAACGTTCAACGAAATCAACGACATGCCGATAATATACCGATATCGATATTAGAACTCAGATATCGATATCGTATATTTTATCGATAATACCCAACCCCATCAAGAGGGATGGCATTTTGAGATCAAGTTACGTACAGCGTTGTACCAAACACTTTCGTTAATTGGAGATTATATAGCATACAATTAAATTAAATCAGCTTATATAGCGTCTTAAATACATAGTACTTATTTTCATGCCCGTATCCCTAACGGGATGGGCAGAGCCACAAGTATTCTTAAGAAAACTTGCAGCCACTCCTGATCCAACTGTCTTAAGATGGATAATATGGTGAACCATGGCGACAGGTGTTCAGCTCATCGTCCAATGTCCATCAAGTTGGAGATACTATCCCATAATCGACTTTTATGACATGCTCGGATAGAGAAAGAAACTAAGCAAAGCTTGTATTTCTCGCGTAGCGGGAATCGAACCCGCGCCTCTTGCATCTCAGCCGAGCACTCGCCCGCCACGCCACCGATATCGTCATTCGATTCTTTCGCTGTCATGCTTTATGAGGGTATTGAACCCACGGCTTTGCCGATGTACCACTACGCCAGTATATCGAGCACCATATTTTTTAGGAAAATAACCTCACCCACAAGCCCATCGTGATAAATAAGGAAGATAATCTGACAGAGACGGAAGACACATTCATACTAACCTGACAAAGACAAATACATATCCAAATAACATATTTTTACTGACGACATGAATATAGCTTTGTGGTGGTAAGAGAACCAGTCATCATCATCATCATCCGAAGTCAGATTGTACCGACGCTGTGTAGTCCTTCCTTCTTTACCAGTACTCTCAAACGGTGAAGGAAAATATCATTATCTTCCTGCCCTTATTCCACTCTATGTGGGGTCGGCACAGCATGATCCTTGGATCATGCTGTAAGAGTTTTGGCTCAGGTGTGTTATGACCGGCCGCCTGCCTGACGTCAACCCTCCTTGGGAATACTTGCTTATTGTATCTCATCATGTTGGAAGATACTATCCCTTAGTCGACCAAATCAAATTACTTATTACTTAGTTCTATGACAGACCGGGTTCCTCAAGATGTTTTCCTTCACCGTTTGAGAGTACTGGTATAGCGCACATAATTTTTTCGCGCAGAAAAATCCATCGATACACGACCGGGTTTGAACCCACTACCTTAGAATCGGAAGGCGGGGGTCACTACCAACTAGACCACCAGTGCTCTCAGCACTCAGCTTATGTTTTAAAGCTTTATATAGAAGCTTTCAATCTTCTTACGTTGTCTGTATTTGGTCTTACCTCTGACTACCTGCCAAAACAATACCACCTCAGTCCAGGAAATCATTTGCATAAATTAACACACTACAGTTAAACTATAAAGCAAATATTGCGAGGTGCAGCGTGTTCCGACTAATTGCACTGAAGTGTACGGCGAAGTTGTTACATAGCCAGAAATGTACAGATGAAATGTTTGTGACTTATGAACAGTAGCTAATTCACTCGGATTTTGCAATACTAATTTTGTAGGTTTCAAAACCAAATTGGCGAAACGGCGATACGGCGAATCTGCAGCGTGTTCCCGCTAATTGCACTCAAGTGTACCGCGGAGCTAAAGCTGCTAAGTAAAAGGACTTGTATGTAACTTATTATTTTGACGGCAAAACGGTTCATTATTTCAGGAACTACAGAATCTATCGATTTGAAATTCGGAATAGTTTTAAATTTTACATAATCTGTAAGTATAATGAAAAGAGAAACACAAATATTTTTATTTTTATTACCAAGGGACTTAAAATAGGCGGCCTCGCAATACAGCATGTTCCGGCTAATTGCACTGAAGTGTACGGCGGACGGCGAATTTGTTTCATTGCTAGAACTGTACGGATGGACTGTTTGTTACTTATTATTCTGACTAGCTAATTCACACGGCTTTAGCTTAGTAATTCACGCGTCTTCAGCTAGCAAGGTTACATTTCTGAAGTTCATAACCGAAATGGCGAAACGGCGAATCGGCGAATCTACGACAGCTGATTATTTAACCTTTTGAACGCCATGACACAAACGCGTTTTCGTGCCCTGTGCGCCACAGCAAAATTTCAACAAAAATACCTACGAAAAAACTAGTGTTGCCAAGAGTCCATAAATCGATAACACATCGTGACTTGTTTTTGTTGAATTTTATGAAATAAATGACTTCTTATAATCTTGGATGTTTTATTTGCCTTTCGTGTTATCTCCCACTCTTTTTTATTTACTTTAAATAGCATAAATAAACAAAATAATTCATAATAAAATAGTTGTAAAGCACAGCACTACTCTCCATCGTGATGACGTCACTGTCACGATTAGATGACTTTGGCGTACCTGGCCTAGAGTTTTTCAACTTTTTTAGGGATGTAACCGTGTCGCACGCGTCGCGTCGATCGCACGCTGTGCATCGATTTCGGAATCGATATCTGCCTATAGACAAGAGTGATGCCGACGCTGCCAAATGATTCTGAGAACCAATACCGATACTTTAAATAAAAAAAACTGCTTAACATACTAATATTATAAAGAGAAAAGATTTTTTGTTTGTAATAAGCTCCGAAACTACTGGACCGATTTCAAAAATTCTTTCACCAATAGAAAGCTACCTTATCAGGGTCCAGTATAGGCTATAATATATTTTCAAAAAATTAGGGATCCGTAAGAAAATTGCAATATTGTAACCCAAGGTAGGAAATCCAAAATAGTTTTTGGCGTGCGGCTCCGAAACTACTGGACCTATTTCAAAAATTCTTTCACCAAAAGAAAGGTACGTTATCAGGGTCCAGTATAGGCTATAATTTACTTTCAAAAAAATTAGGGATCCGTAAGAAAATTGCAATATTGTAACTAAGGTAGAAAACCCAAAATAGTTTTTGGCGTGCGCTGCGAAAACTATTGAAACAGAGAACGAAATAATGTGCTACACGCGTACGAAGTCGCGAGCAACAGCAAGTCTATATATAAGGCCTTTTACCATCTATAGTAGATGATTTATACAGTGTCAGGAGGCAACTTTTACCTTCATAAAACGGGACGCTGTAGTGCCCGGGACAAATTAAGATGGAGTAGGCTTGCCTAGCACATATTCCATCCTCTCAGCTTAGTCGGCCTTGTCCACAGGAAAGACATGGTCAATACGTGCGGAGCTGACGAAGCCGCGGGTTTCCTCACGATGTTTTCCTTCACCGTTTGAGAGTACCTACTGGTATAGCGCACATAAATTTTTCGCACAGAAAAATCCATTGGTAGGTACACGACCGGGTTTAACCCCACGACCTTAGGATCGGAAAGCGGGGTCACTACCAACTAGACCAACACTGCTCTCTAATAAATCTACACTAATATATACTATAACAGGCAGGTATGGACTTGTGTGGATGTTTGGCTGCATATCTAGGTAGATAGGTATGCACCCGGATATCTACCTACGCTCATATTTTTATTTCATTTTTTTACTATTATTGTACTTCTTTCTTTTTCTTTCCTTTTATTGTTTCTATTATTCTGTCTGTGCTGTGTCTTGTTTGCCAAATAAATAATATATCTATCTATTCTAATATTATAAAGAGGAAAGATTTTTTTTGTTTGTAACGAATAGGCTCCGAAACTACAGAACCTATTAAAAAAATATATATATCACCAGTAAATAGCTACATTATTACGGAATTAGCTGTTGCCCGCGACTTTATAGGCGTGTAGTACATTATTTTGTTCGATAATCAATAGTTTTCGCAGCGCACGCCAAAAACTATTCTCGGTTTTCTACCTTGGGTTAAAATATTGCAATTTTCTTTCGGATCCCTAATATTTTGAAAATATATTATAGCCTATACTGGACCCTGATAATGTAGCTTTCTATTGGTGAAAGAATTTTTGTAATCGGTCCAGTAATTTGGGAGCCGCACGCCAAAAACTATTTTCGGTTTTCTACCTTGGGTTAAAATATTGCAATTTTCTTACGGATCCCTAATTTTTTTGAAAATATATTATAGCCTATACTGGACCCTGATAATGTACCTTTCTTTTGGTGAAAGAATTTATGAAATCGGTTCAGTAGTTTCGGAGACGCACGCCAAAAACTATTATGGATTTTCTACCTTGGGTTACAATATTGCAATTTTCTTACGGATCCCTAATATTTTGAAAATATATTATAGCCTATACTGGACCCTGATAATGTACCTTTCTTTTAGTGAAAGAATTTTTGAAATCGGTCCAGTAGTTTCGGAGCCGCACGCCAAAAACTATTTTGGATTTTCTACCCTGGGTTACAATATTGCAAATTTCTTACGGATCCCTAATTTTTTGAAAATATATTATAGCTTATGCTGGACCCTGATAATGTAGCTTTCTATTGGTGAAAGAATTTTTGAAATCGGTTCAGTAGTTTCGGAGCCGCACGCCAAAAACTATTTTGGGTTTTCTACCTTGGGTTACAATA
This sequence comes from Scotopteryx bipunctaria, assembly GCA_949320045.1. NCBI lineage: Eukaryota > Metazoa > Arthropoda > Insecta > Lepidoptera > Geometridae > Scotopteryx > Scotopteryx bipunctaria. The sequence goes on from OX439466.1 coordinate 2,154,587, forward strand.
TTGCAATTTTCTTACGGATCCCTGATTTTTTGAAAATATATTATAGCCTATACTGGACCCTGATAATGTAGCTTTCTTTTGGTGAAAGAATTTTTGAAATCCGTCCAGTAGTTTCGGAGCCGCACGACAAAAACTATTTTGGATTTTCTACCTTGGGTTACAATATTGCAGTTTTCTTACGGATCCCTAATATTTTGAAAATATAATATAGCCTATACTGGACCCTGATAATGTAGCTTTCTATTGTTAAAAGAATTTTTGAAATCGGTCCAGTAGTTTCGGAGCCGCACGTCAAAAAGTGTTTTAGGTTTTCTACCTTGGGTTACAATATTGCAATTTTCTTACGGATCCCTAATTTTTTGAAAAAATATTATAACCTATACTGGACCCTGATAATGTAGCTTTCTATTGGGGAAAGAATTTTTGAAATCGGTCCAGTAGTTTCGGAGCCTATTCGTTACAAACAAAAAATCTCTCGTATTTATAATATTAGTATAGATAACATAGTCCATAAAAAAATTTATTTTTCAAAAAAATTAAGTATTAGTTAGATTGACTCTGTAGCGGGAGTGGGTGTTACCGAGGTGCGGGAGGGCTTAGGTACGTCTAAATGGATAAGTACCTACATGTTTCAGGATTTTTTCAAAACAGCCCTTGAAAAAGGTGAATTGGGGTACCAAAGTATAAAAGTAATCTGTCGCGTGCGAAGTCACGGGCAACAGCTAGTTGTATAATAAAATCAACAATTATTGTACATTTCGCTCTAGGTAATCACAATCAGTCTTAGAATATTATAAATCTTGGTCAGGTAAACTAAAAAGTTGTGAGCCGTCACGGGACGCCTGGCAGATGTGAAACATCGAAATTATGTAAAACATCTTAACAATCGCACTGCACTATTTTCTCGCTATTCGCCTATGACGTCATCAGTGTGTCGTCTATACTTGACCATGGCGTCCAGAGCACTGATTATCGGTGACGAGCTAGGGATGCGCCAGAGTTGAGTTATCAGATTTATTATGCGAAATTGATTTGATGCCATTTTTTAATTCATGGTAGCGGATGGTATAGTTTTATGTTTATTACGTTTTGTTTTATTCAAATATTCATTAATAAAGTTCAAATTCTTTACATACTAACTATAAAAATAAATAACACAACTTGAATTGTGAATTTGTGAATAGTTTTCGATAAATCTGTTCGTCCTTTACCACCTCACTAGCGTCAAGTATAGACGACTTTGGCGTGCTGGACACAGTATTTTTCTTGGTTATGAGTCCATGTTTTTATTTCAATATTTCTCAATGCTAGTGGCTTTAGGAGACTTGTTAACTATACTCACATGTTGCTGGGTTATTCTATTTTGAGGAATGTCCGAATAAAATACCAAAAATAATTTTACAATGATTTTATTTCATATTATGTGGACCGGGTTTTTTGTCATGTATAGACGACGTTGGCGTACAGAAATCGGAAGTGCTTGTCGTCTATAGGTGACATTGGCGTCCAAAAGGTTAAGGAACTACTGAAGCTAACGTTTTGAAATTTGGATATGTTTTTAATGTTACTTGACCAGTGAAATGGTAAGTGAAGGATTTTTTTTTCACACTACTTGTTACATTTTGGAGTTCCGTACCTGAAGAGTGCTAAGGAGACCCTATTACTAAGCCTCCGCTGTTCGTCCGTCTGTTTGTCTGTCCGTTCGGGCTGAATCTCATGAACCGTAATAGGTAGAGAGTTGAAATTTCACAGAGTGTGTATTTCTATTGCCGCTATAACAACAGAAGATAAAAACTAAAAAATAAAAGGAAGCCCTATACAATAAACATTTTTTGTGGCCAAAGTACATAGAGTAAAGTACACAGGTAAATATTAAAAATTACGTGTACAATGGTACGGAACCTAAATGCTAATTCGACTCGCAAATGACCGGTTTTTATTCTTAAATCGTTCGCTCAAGATGTACCTATTAAATAGGGGATTATTTTAAGGGATGTACCTATTAATTAAGGGGATCTATATAGGGGTACCTGCTGGTTTTAAGCCGATTTCAAAGAAAAAGAGGAGGTAGTCAATTTTCATTCGAAGAGTGTGGTGGCCAGGTAATGCTTATGCTGGGGCCACACTATCGCGATAACGCGAAGATTTGCGTTGTCGCGACACGTCTGGCCAAAGAATTCGTCCTATCGCGAACCATCTTCGCGAATACGAATGCCCTTCGCGCCGCTGTCGGTAAATCGCCGCACATCAAAGGGGTTTGTCGCGACAAATTTCGTGCGGTTGGCTACACTTCGCGCGCTTTAGTGAAATTCCCAGCGAAATGAATTATCGCGACGTTCTAGATTAACGACGATGAAGCGCTCGTGGCGTAGCTTGCTTAGACGTTCTTTATTGATCGTTGAAGTCAAGCAACGTTTTGCGTGGTCACAATTGGGATGGGTGACTGCAAGTGGCATTAAGAGCTGAGCGCTTCCGTGCTTCGGAGGGCACGTTAAATTGTCGGTCCCGGCTTTTAAGTCGTTAAGCCATGACGGAGGCCTTTAGGCGGCCTAAAAAAAAAAACTCCGTCACAAGAGTTGGCTCATACGAACTTGCTTGCTTTGCTTTGTTCTAGATTATCGCAAGGTAGTGAAGTTTTTTTTGATGTGGCCAAGCACGTTCGTCATGGATCGAACACGAATTTTTATCGCGACAACGCGACAACGAATCTTCGTTCAATTATGTAGCCGTAGCATTAGTGATTAGTTTGACGTCACGATAGGAACTACCTGTTGGGTGCTATTGCTACAGGATGGTTTAAGGAGTTATCACCTATTTCGTATTGACGACATCTGTGGCCTGGCGGGCGAGTGCTCGACTGAGACGCAAGAGGCGCGGGTTCGTTTCCCGCTGCGAAAGAAATGTTTCTTTCGGGTCTGGGTGTTTAAATATTATGGATTTTAAGTATGTATTTACAACAAAAAGTATATTAGTATTCTATCAGCCATCTGGTGTCCATAGTACAAGCTTTGCTTAGTTTGGGGCTAGATGGTGCTGTGTGAAATGTCCGCAATTATAATTATTTTTAAATGTTAAAGCATATTTCGTTAAGGTCAGTTTTTTTAGTTTCAAGGTACAAAATCCTGAATACTAACATTAGATAGGTACATCATTATTTTATAGCTTTTCAGTAAAACTTAACAAACAGACGGACAGACAGAATTACCAAGTCTTTTAGTATGTAGATATAGTTTTGGGAAAACCCGCAATAGGGACAATAACGAAATTGGCACCACTTGGAGGATATAAAACAAAAGTTTTTTGGATATACATATTTTTTATTGTAAACTTAACTTTAAGCTTTCATTTTAAGCTTAATTTACCTGCTATTTACGTTTCGTAACGGCTGAAGGAATTGGAAAAAAAAATGGAATACTTGTTTATAAATTAAGTAAGTTTGTATTGAGACGGAGTTTTTAGGCCGCCTAAAGGCTTCCGTCATGACTTAAGGACTTAAAAGCCGGGACCGACAATTTAACGTGTTCTCCGAAGCACGGAAGCGCTTAGATCATAATGCCACTTGCGGTCACCCATCCAAATAGTGACCGCGCACAACGTTGCCAAGTCATCCTGTTGCTTACCAAGTTATCATACATACCAATGTATAAGAAGTACTCGTGGTGTAACTTGTTTAGGCATTCTTGACTGATCGTCGAAGTTAAGCAACGTTTTGCGCGGTCACAATTTGGATGGGAGACCGCAAATGGCATTACGAGCTGCGCACTTCTGTGCTTCGGGGGGCACGCTGAATTATCAATCCCGGCTTTAATTCGTTAAGCCACGACGGAGGCCTTTAGGCGGTCTAAAATCTCCGTTACTAGAGTTGGCCACTAGCTCATACGTACTTACTTAAGCGCATTGTGACTAAAAAAGAACCAGTGACGTGCAGAACGAATGGCAAACACCAATTGTGCTTAGTGCACGTTTCGTAAAACAAATTGAAAGGTACAAACGCCAAGTTCAGGGGACGTGCTATAATTTATGGGGAATTGTGTTCGAAACACGCTAAAATAATGAATGCACGCTCGTATACGGATTGGATATAAGGTACAGACGACATAAACATTTTTATCATCAAAGCCAAAGTCAAAGTCAACATTTTTTATTCCATAAAATCACGGGGATCACTTGGACACGTCTTAAATCTACGTTGCATTTACAGCTGTTCCTAACGCGACCATCATTACTTCTCACCTGCACTCTGCGGGAGTAAAAAAAAACCGAATTGCTTAAAATAACTTTAAAGTCGACTAAGGAGTACCTAGTATCCTCTCCAACGTAAGAAGTAAGGTCGTAAGGTGCTATCCTTACTTTTAAAATGGGCTTTAGGTATAGGTTTTAGGGTTCGTTCCCTGAAATTTATTACAATCTTTACAAACTCATAGTAGATTTTTGTTTGGTTCCAATATTCTACTAACTGACGACGGATCGTTCATTAGCATAGAAACGACATTCTATGTATGCTTCATTTATAATATTAAGAGTACGGTACCTATGTTTTGGTTACCGTAATTTAACGTTGTTAAGCGATTTGGATTTTTTTCTATAAGCTTTCTTTCTATACTAAATAAATCATTCATTCAGTAATTCTTGACCTCCGTGGCGTGGTGGGCTAGCGACTGAGACGTAAGAGGCGCGGTTTCGATTCCCGCTGCGGCAGAAATGTTTGCATGTTCTGCTAATATTTATTATTTATTTATTGATTCATTCATGCATTAATTAAACGTTGTTTTGAAAAATCATTGGCGCACGACCGGATTTGATCCCACGACCTTAGCATCATAAGGCGTTGCTGCCACCACTATACCACCAGTGCTTCGACGTAATCTTAAAATGATCTACTGTTGGAAAAATATCGAGTGTGATTCAAAAGTTCTCAAAGACTTTCACTCGGAAAATGATAAAATTTAATTTAGTTTTCATCGCGGAATCAAAAAAGGTCGACAGGATGCTCGATAAGGGATCATTTCTCATTGAATCCTTAAATACTCTTTTTATTGGGATCTAATTTTGGAAGACAGTCGCGACAAGTGCTCTTTTATCAGTAGGGATGGGACACATTGTACACGGTCCTGAAATTCGGAAAATAGAGTAAGATTTTGTCTCATTATTCGAGTCAACGTCGCCCCTCAATTAATAATTATAAAATAGTAGTCCTAGTGTGGAGGAACAGAGGTTAACCTGGGCACAAATTAATTATGCAATATTATGTTACTACTTAGTTATTTTAGTTATTCTATAGTTTTATGTACCGCTACACCTGTTTTTGTTTTAATAAATTTATTCTTATAAATAATTATTAATATAAATATTTATTCTTATAAATTTATTCTAAAATATAAATATTTGTGGACATTTCACACAGCGCCATCTAGACCCAAACTAAGCAAAGCTTGTACTATGGGCACCAGATGGCTGATAGAATACTTTTTTGTAAACACATAAATATACTACAACACCCAGACCCGGATGAAATATTTCTCCCGTAGCGGGAATCGAACCCGCGCCTCTTGCGTCTCAGCGAAGCACTCGCCCGCTACGCCATCGAGGTCGTCAAATTCAAGATAATATTGATTTGATTCAAATACGTTGATTACGTCATGGAAGTTTATAGTGTAGGTACAGATTATGGAATAGGATTAAGTAGTCCTTTTGCGGTCACATTATCCCCTCCCTACTCATCCCGCAATTCGAGCACTACTCGATCGATCAGTGTTCCTCATGCCGCGTCGAGCGCAAGTAATTTAAACTTTTTCCCGTTTTTAGGGATCCCTAACCGATTCCCTGCATTCCTGAACGTTTGGTATTCGGGTCACTTCACGCTTTGAGGAACAAATCTTCGGGTATTCATCAATTCTGTGTGGATAGGATAATACATGGTTTCCGTATTTTGTTCCGGCATGCCACGGGTTTTTCGATCGCTTTCGTAACTCAGCTATTTTTTTATTTTTTTTTTTGAGATAAGTACATATTTTGTTGCGGGCGGTGCATTTGGTTGCATACATTTTGGTGAGCTTTTTATAAAGACTTAAGCACAGTACAAGAGGTTTAAGCTTTATTTAGTAGTATTTTAAATTGGTCTGAATCAATTAACTATACGAATCTCTGTTATCATCAACATCATCATCATCATATATTCTATAAAGGATACAGGTAGAGATAAACGGAGCTCACGTATCCACGCAATGTAGTATGCAACATCAAATCTCAACTCTTGTATTTGCATAAAAGTCGACTAAGGGATAGTATCCTCTCCAACACGATGCATCTATTTGGGCGATGGGCTGATCACCTGTCACCATAGTTCACCATATCCGTCTTGGAACTCTTGGATCGGAAGTGGCTTATAATTACTTGTGGCTCTGCCCACCCCGTTAGGGATACGGGTGTGATAATATGTATGTATGTATGGATTTGCATAAAAACAGATGCTGCCGGATACTCACCCGCTACGCCACTGACGTTACATTTACAAAAACATAACTATTTTCTTATTTTCTAATCAATTTTCGTTTGAACAACACTTCTAGAGGTCAATACCTACGTCTGTTACAAAGTCACGCAAAAGAATTAAGATATATCGTCTGATATTATCGCCAAATCTAGATATAGTGTTTATCTTACCAAAAGTTATAATACTAGTCGTATTTACATGGTTTCACTCACGGAGCCTATAGCACTCAGGGATAGATGTAGATTTAAACCAGTGAAAGAATATTCAGAATTGATTCGGTAGTTTCTGAGATTGCCCTTAACAAACAAACACCAATCTTACAAACTTAACTTCTATGACAAAAGTGTAAATATATATCGAATAAGATAGAGTATATGTGTCAGAAACACATTCTAATACATTTTACTACAACACCCAGACCCGAAAGAAATGTTTGCAGAACATACAAATATTTCTCCCGTAGCGGGAATCGAAGCCGCGCCTCTTGCTCAGCCGAGCACTCGCCCGCCACGCCACCAAGCTAGCCACTAGCTCATACGAACTTACTTACTGACTTGTGTACACCATCCGGTAGAATTATTTGCAGGACATGCAAACATTCGCGCCTTTTAATCTTAGCCGAGCAATCCCCCGCCACGCCACCGAGGCCGTCAAGTAGGAAAGGAAAGGATCTCGAATGGAGGAGACGGATCGGGAAACGGCTTCCATCCGATGGATGACAGGTGAAGGTCGTGGATTGTGGTGGATAAAGTCAGAACAAGATCGTTCGTGGAAGTTTATTAAGAGGCTACGGTACCGTACTATCGCGTCTAGACCGATTTCGAAAGAGCGTTTCGAATTTCGGATATATAAATGAAAGTCAGAGAGGGAGACCGCGCAAAATATTGAAATCAAATCAAATAATTTGTTAATTACAAGAAAACTCATCATCATCATCTTCCTGCCCTTATATGTGGGGTCGGCACAGAGTTTTGGCTAAGATGTTTTATGACCGCCTGCCTGACGTCAACCCTCCTTGGGAATACTTGCTTATTGTATCTTGACTAAATATATAATATGTTTTAACAACTAAATAAATAGTTATAACCTATTTTTCAAAGTAAAAATCATAAGAAAATATAGTAGGTTTCCGAAATCTAGATCAAAACATGGATTTTTCAGGATTTTCTTAATCGTGTTCTTTTTTATCTCTTTGTGTTCACACTTTGAGGGATTAAAGAAAAAATAACAACATTTAATTTTCTTTTTGAATAACGTTTCATTAACTAACAATAGAGTGTACATGGATTTTGGTGAGCAAATCGGATACTGCACATTGTGTTCAGTAGTGGACTTCTGTAGGATGATGGGAATGCCTAGTGATTAAAATCGGTAGTGGATGATGAGTATCTTTAAGTAAGTTGACTGAAGAAAAACTCTATTAGCCAACCAAGAAAATGAACTGAGTGGTGTCAGTTTTTCAACACTTTTAGTTTAGATTAGATTCAGTGAATTAAAAGCTTAGGAAGATTTAAAATAGTGTGATGTTTTCAAAGAATATTAAAAAAAAAAATGTTTATTCAGAACGGAATATAGGTACTCGAAATAGACTAGTAGTATCTAGTGTTAGGTACTAGTTCTTTCGAACCAGTGTGGTGAAAGGCATTTTACGTTTGACACATATCTTCAAACTTTTTACAGGATTATTTCTGAAGAAATATAAAGTTGAGACCTGTCAAAAGACAGGAGAAAGGTAGGTACAACTAAAGCTTAAAACGGACGGCGTTGTAATAAGGATGTAAATAATGAAATTTCATTTTGCAGTCAAAAGCGACTGCAAAATGACTGCACGCTTTACAGTCTCAAGAGTGCTTTTAAGACAGCACGATGTCGAAATTCAATTTTGGCTCCTGGTGGGAGTTTGAGAAGAATCGTTATAGGGTTGGAAATAATATATTAAGCTGTTCACTTTTATGCAACACTAGGATACGCCCTGATTAAGTAGGCTGTATGTTAATTAAGGTCACAAACTGTGAGTATTTCAAGTTTCAGAACAATCAGATCAGCCGTTACGGATATGAGAAGAATCAAACACAAATAAAAATACATAAAACACACAAGAAAACTGCAGCCACTCCTGATTGAAAACCCCAAGATGGATATGGTGAACTATGGTGACAGGTGATTAGCCCACCGCCCATCATGTTCGAGAGAATACTATCCCTTAGTCGACTTTTACGACATGCTCGGGGAGAGATGCAGCTGGACGCATTCTATGTTTTTTGTTACTCCCAGTCCAGCAGAGAAATAATAGAATAATCGTGACCTAGAATTACAATAAGTAAAGGCTTTTTAACCTGGTAAGGAATTTGCGAGCGAACATAGGTATTTTATAAAAAAAAAGTATTTATCGAACAGGCCATAAAGCACAAAATGATGTTAAATTCCTATTTTTACCAAAATATATGCCGTATGAAGGTGTGACGGCCAGACAGATCATAACTCACCTAACGGCCGTTATTTTACGGCGTACACACGGTATTACATGATTGCAGTCCGCTATAAAAAGGCTGTAAAAAATACGGCACATTTTATGGCAACCCTGGGCTTGAGATATTGGCGTAGAAAAGATGTATTTTTAAACAGTAACGATACTTTTGTAAACTGATTTACTATCCTCACTGTTTTTTACCTGACTGCGAGAAAGGTAATATTATGTATAATTATCACGCCCATATCCCTAATGGGATGGGCAGATACACAAGTAGTCTTAAGAAAACTTGCAGCCACTCCTGATTTAAAGTCCCAAGATGGATAGTGAACCATGGTGACAGATGATCAGCCCATCGCCCATATAGATGGTCCATCATGTTAGAGGATACTATCCCTTATTCGACTTTTACGACATGCCCTTTTTATACTTTATGTTTGTAAGAAAGAAGGAAGAAAGAAAGAAAATAGTTTATTGACAACATACACATAATAGATACAGAAACGAAAAATAACAGCGTTGTTGTCTGTCAAAAAGCAGTTATTAACCATCCGTCGTCCGTTACTAATAACGGTCAGTTAGTAAAGTATACTACTTTGTACATACTAACATACTTAGTATGTTGAAAACGGGTCAGTTTTAGTGACATTACTGTTCGAAGATGTCAATTCCGTGCTATTGCGAAAGGATAGTATTTTGTTATGTTCGTAAATGACACCTTTCCGGTAGTTGGTGGTATCAACAAGATGGCGGAAACCGGGGGCAATTTCTCGTAATTTGCTTTCAAATGCGGATACTTGAAACTTGTGATAAACGACGCGTGATTATCTGTAGATATATGGAATTTGATAGATATTATGATGCTGTTGAGAGCACTGGTGGTCTAGTTGGTAGTGACCCCGCCTTCCGATCATAAGGTCCTGGGTTCAAATCCGGTCGTGTACCTACCAATGGATTTTTCTGTGCGAAAAATGTATGTGCGCTATACCAGTACTCTCAAACGGTGAAGGAAAACATAGTGAGGAAACCCGCGGCTTAGTCAGCTCCGCACGTATTGACCATGTCTTTCCTGTGGACAAGGCCGACTAAGCTGAGAGGATGGAATAGGTGCTGGGCAAGCCTACTCCATCTTAATTCGTCCCGGGCACTACAGCGTCCCGTCTGTGAAGGTAAAGTTGCCTCCTGACGCTGTATAAATCATCTACTATAGATGGTAAAAGGCCTTAGTTTATGATGTTGTTAGAATAGTCTGGGAACAAGTATTAATTAAAAAAAAAAACAAAAAAAGCCGTTTGCGTAGTTCTAAAGTAGTACAGCCGCCATAATGGAATTTATACGCTCCGTGTTTATGTTATCGATCAGTATTTGTTACGGTTTTGTAAATAAAAAAACCAGTCAAGTGCGAGTCGAATTCACACACGAAGGGTTCCTTACCATCGCACTTGTACATAAATGTTTCATGTATGGGCTCCCTTTTATTTTTTAATTGTTGTTATAGCGGCAATAGTAATTAATACACGCTCTGTGAAAGTTTCAACTCTCTAGGTACCTATTACGGTTTATAAGATACAGCCCTCTGACGGACGGACGGACAGCGGAGGCTTAGTAATAGGGTCCCGTTGGCACCCTTCGAGTACGGAACCCTAAAAATGGCTGCTCACAGCCACCATTTTGTTTTTTTTACATTTTATATGTATACTAGCTACCGCCCGCGGCTTCGCTCACTTCGTACCCGGATAAAAAATAGCCTATATGTTAATCCAGTACATGTACTATGTATATTCCAAGTTTCATTCAAATCCGTTCAGCCGTTTAGGCGTGATTGAGGCACAAACATCCTCACAAACTTTCACATTTATAATATAGTAGGATTATAGAGTGTCACTTTCGTCATCCAGACGAATGCAAGGATAACTCGTTTTCTTAAAAATCCTCCAACCGTTTAGGCTAGAGGTACCTCAAAAACATTACCTTCCTTCTTCACAGTCGGTTAAAAATGGTAGACCTTCCTTTAGTAAAACTAAAAGGTTCTCTACATTAGTGCGCGCTACGAAGCTGCTTTTAAAACCATGTTTTGAGCGAAATTAATAATTAAATACACTTTGTAATGCAGAGTGAAATTCTTTAACGTTTTGAAAATCTTTTTATAGTGAACTTAAATGAGCTTGAGACTTGTCACATTATATCCAATCCTTTAAGAAAGGAATTCCCGAAACTATCTAGAAGACGCAGCAAAAAGATGGAGTTTGTATGAATAAAAGTTTAATTCGGACAAAATCACGTTGCGTTCAACAAGATGACCATAAAAAAACTATTATTTTGTTCGTTGTTCACCATTTATCCGAGAACAAGGTCTATAACCGGAGCTTCATTGGTTAAATTACTAGCGATCGGTTATAAATAGCGTGTCAAGCGCACTGTTAGTCTGCGAACATACTTGACCTTTGCGTAAACATGGAGCACTGTAAAACGATCCATTACTATTGCAACTCGAACTGAAACTCGAAAGCGAAAAAGAAAACTCCCAAGGAGAATCATACACACGTGAGCGGTCTGCGCGGTTTTGCGGCGCCGCTTATTGTGTACTATACTTTCTATGACGGCGCCTCTAAGTCTTAAATTATATTGAACCCAATCAAATCTTAAATCAAAATGTGGATTAGCTAATAGCTAAAACTGCAGTTTGTCTTTGCTCAGACTAAAAAGAAACAATAAACAGTTTACAATTGAGACATGTATGTATGTACAAGTATGTATATTATCACACCCGTATTCCTAATGGGGTGGGCAGAGCTACAAGTACCTAGTCATAAGAAAACCTGCAGCTACTCCTGATTCAAAGTCCCAATATGGATATGGTGAACCATGGTGACAGGTGATCATATACTTAATTGAGACATACCTACATTATATCCTAGGGGATTGAAGGTGGCTAGCTTATTTTTGTTTACTGTTGATAGCTATTGTTATTCCTGTAACGGAAAGCAAAACAAAGTTAAGCAACGTTCTGCGCGGTCACAATATGGTCACCCATCCAAATTGTGACCGCGCAGAACGTTGCAAGTGGCATTACGAGCTGAGCGCTTCCGTGCTTCGGAGGGCACGCTAAATTGGCCGGTCCCGGCTTTTAACTCTTTAAGCCATGACGGAGGCCTTTAAAACTCCGTCACAAGTTGTACTACAGAAAAAAGGCGACTCTCCTAACAGGTCACACGACTTAAAAGGAGAGATCTCAAACCATGTATTGTATAAATTTGTAATATTGAATAAATACTCTTTACTTTTACTTTTACAAGAGTTGGCCACTAGCTCATACGAACATACTTACTTTATTTAGCTGTTTTGTTTGAGTAATCGAGAACTCGTAGTAGGGCCTCTCGACGCGAGACTCGATCACTCACGCGACATACAAGCCTATTGTCCGTATAAAAGGGTGCCAAATAAAATAAGAGATGCTAAAACAGATGTCTGGTTACCCTACTTGGGGTAAACAAGATCTGTGAGGTTGGGGAAACCTTGTTTTACACTATACAATACGACTGTACGACACTACAGACAAAAAACTGGTCAATTTTCACACGAAGAGTACATTACATAAATGTTTCTGCGCCCCCTTTTTTTATTTGTTGTTATAGTGGCAATAGAAAAACACACTGAAAATTTCAACTCTCTACATTTTACAGTTCATGAGATACAGCCCGCTGACAGACAGACGGACGGACGGCCGGACATCGGAGGCTTAGTAATAGGGTCCCGTTGGCGCCCTGCGGGTACGGAACCCTAAAAAGAACATGCGCACGGAAGGACCTCTTTGAGGTGCACTTGAATCTTTTCACCACACTGGTCTGAAAGAAATAATGACACGATTAGAGTAGCAAAGGTTTATTTCGTTGAATCTACACTAATATTATAAAGAGGAAAACTTTGTTTGTTTGTTTGTTTGTTTGTACTGAATAGGCTCAAAAACTACTGGACCGATTTTAAAAATTCTTTCACCATTCGAAAGCTACATTATCCACGAGTAACATAGGCTATATTTTATTTTGGAAAAAAATAGGGTTCCGTAAGATATTTGGGTTTTTCGGACACAAGGTGTAAAAAATCAACCAGAAAAGTTACTTATTTTGCGTACGCTGCCTAAACTATAAAAGATAGAACCATAAAATGTTCTAATTAATTGTAGATCTTATAAATATCTACAAAAAAGTCCGCGACACACTATACCCATCTATGTCGAGTGAGGCACAGCAACCATTTTTTTATTTAAAAATCTTGAATTTTTTTTGGACTACATTTAAACGCGTTTATTTTACTCATGCTATTAATCCTTATCAAAATAAATGATTTCATCACTAAGAACAGTTTATGGAGATAATATTTGGTCTTTGAATGATTAAAATTGGACGTTTGGTTTTGAAGTTATGGCGAAATTAAAATATTACGATTTCTGCTGCACGACCGCTGCGTAGGGAGCCGACCTCGCGACTGACCGTGTCTTTCCTGGGTAGGCTTTTTGCAGCGGTAACCGACATCCACGCGGGCGGAGCCGCGGGCGACCGCTATTATAGAATAAAATAATGTACTACACGCGTACGAAGTCGCGGGCAACAGCTAGTCTTTAAATAAACCAGGTACTTTAGCATTAACAGAAGGCATCGCATAAGGGTTATCTTTCACAAAATTACTTGTATCGTACATTTCAATATCATTTTTCATATCAGAATAAAAATCATTAGTTTGAACTAAATAGAGCAAACTATCAGTATCCGTATAACATAGTGTAAGGAGCGTATTAATCTATACTATATATATTATATATCTATACTAATATTATAAAGCTGCAGAGTTTGTTTGTTTGTTTGTTTGTTTGAACGCGCTAATCTCTGGAACTACTGGTCCGATTTGAATGATTCTTTCAGTGTTGGTTAGTCCATTTATCGAGGAAGGCTATAGACTATGTTTTATTTTTTTCAAAATTAGGGATCCGTAATAAAATTGCTATTTTGTAACACAAGGTGTAAAATCGAAAACCTATTTTTGCGTGCGCTGCAAAAACTATTGACAATAGAACAAAATGATGTACTACGGGTTTGTAGATCCCATGAAGACCTACAAAAAAGTCCGCGAGAACATATATCTAGCTATCATGGTTTAATCACAATAACCGATTTTGTGTTCAAAATAATTATTAAATCGTCTGAAAAAAAAAAACTACGTTAAATATGTATCGTAATATTAATCTTTATCGAAATTAAGCATTATGTTATCAAGATTATTTATGTAGAAGTAAAATACTTTTTGTTTCATCTCAATCGGATATTTCGTTTAAAAGTTATCACGTGTGTAAGATGTTAAGAGTTGGTACCTATTAATGAGTTATGGGCCATAGAGTTTTTTATCAACATAAAATCCTGTAATAATCTTTTTGAAATATATTTGTTGATGATTGTAAGTATAAGATCTTTGAAGAGTATAATAAATACATTTCTAAAATAACTCTGCTAAGAAAATCCACGCGCGCTTGATGCAAGCAAGACGAGACGCTGGCGGCGCGGCGGCGGGCGAGACGAGGAAGCCGCGCTTGCTGGCCGCCTGTGAGAAAAACGCGGGTGAAACCGCGGAGCACAGCTAGTCTTACTATATTATCAATGCGATAGTTTGTGAGGAAGTTTGGATGTTTGTGCCTCCATCACGCCTAAACGGCTGAACGGATTTGAATGAAACTTGGAATATACATAGTATATGTACTGAATTAACACAAAAGCTACTTTTTATCCGGCTACTACGTGAGCGAAGCCACGGTCGGCAGCTAGTTCATCATAAATTGTGCTCATATGATTCCGAATATTTTTTACTCTAGGTGTATTTTTACATTTTCTCACGAAAATATACATCCTTAAACATTAAAAGAGTTTTGTTTCATTTTCTGTTTTTGTAAAGAACCCTCAAAGTACAGAAATGAAAAAAAATTAAATGTATTTGTTAAATATTTAGAAAAGCTATATTTTCATCGTTCAGTGTATTCAGGTGAATACAGTGAACAAATGGGATTCCATTAGGTATATTTTATTATACCAGAGTCAGGGATGTAATCAGGTAAACAATCTAGGACATAAAGGGGTCTAAACAGAGAAAATCACAACTGTGGGTAAAACTGCCATGTGTGGTGATTGATTGGTGGTGTGATTTTGTGACATAATTGGACACGTCGGCGTCTAGTCTACGTTATCCGTCCCTTACACACTAAAAGTAAACAAGTACAATCCATCTAGTCGTGCCACGAGTTCATTCGAACCAGTGTGGTGAAAGGATTTGAAATGAGCGTCTTGACACGCCACTATGACATGCCGGGTTTCCGTAACAAGTACTAAAATGAAGAAAGCCAGAAATAAGAATGAAAAGAAATGTTAACGCCTCGAATGTGTTGCAATAACTTTCGTTAAATTGAAAATTTATGTTTGCTATACCAGTAGCTACTCTCAAACGGTGAAGGAAAACATCGCGAGGAAATCTTAGTCGTAGAACTTAAAAATTTCGAAATCAAAGTGCACGAAAGGAGCCTTTGAGGCGTAATTTAAATCCTTTCACCACATTCACGACAAGAAGTATAAATCTTAAATTACGTAGTTGATCCCCTGTCCCGATATCCTTGATCCGTCCCAGTCTCTCGGCAACTTTAATGGCTGCCTTGCGAGCACATCGATTTTGTAATCAGAGCTAAAATATATCGAGATATTAAAGCGATCGTTTCTCGGTATACATTAATTGAAATTATATTTGTGACAAATAGCTATTGTACTGATCTATTCTGTAATTTCTAGCTATTCATGTCAATGGTTATACGACGACTTATTTATTTATCTCATACGAACTTACTTTTTACTTTTGTGAAATGTTTGTGGATAATATGGTGGCGTGGCGGGCGAGTGCTCGGCTGAAACGCAAGAGGTGCGGGTTCGATTCCCGCTATGGGAGAAAGTTTGTACGTTCTGCAAATATTTCTTCCGGGTCTGGATGTTGTAGTATTATAAGTATGTAATAATAATAAAAAGTATATAAGTATTTTATCAGCCGTCTGGTGTTCATAGTACAAGCTTTGCTTAGTTTGGAGCTAGATGGCGCTGAACAAGTCTTTAGATAATTACTTAGTCGTGTCACTAGTTCTTTCGAACCAGTGTGGTGGAAGGATTATAATAGAATTCATTATATTTGTATTACCTAGTTGTAAGTTTCTTTCTGTCAATATAAATGTATCGCATATCCTACTATCCTACTAATATTATAAATGCGAAAGTTTGTGAGGATATGAGGATGTTTGTGCCTCAATCACGCCGTAACGGCTAAACGGATTTAAATGAAACTTAGAACATACATAGCATGTGTGCTGGAATAACATATAGGCTACTTTTTATCACTGTACCACGTTAGCGAAGCCGTGGGTGGAAGCTAGTAAAATAATAATAAATAACATCCAACAGTCGCACACATAGTCCTGACCCCACACTAGGATTCCCTGTGTCGTGGGTATCAGAAACTACGAGTACCATGGCACCACAACACCCGGACCCGGAAGAAATATATACAGAACATGCAAACATTTCTTCCGCAGCGGGAATCGAACCCGCGCCTCTTGCGTCTCTGCCGAGCAATCGCCCGTTACGCTACCGAGGCCGTCAATAATAAATAATCAAGTCAATAATAAATCTATCCCAATTATAATGGGTTGACTTACCTCTGACTAGCCCTTGGAGATTAAAATAAATTAGGTAAGGCTCTTCAGGAAATGTTCAGAACAAGGTTGAGGTAACATAAACTCATTTTAAATACGTTTTCGCATGACTTTTGCCATTAAAATTGTAGAATTTTTTGTTTCTGGGTAGGTACAGCCAGACACACTGTTTAACAGACTTCAAAAAAATAAGGTGTCTATTATTAATTTGTTCTACATAATCTATGTTTAGACGGCCTCGGTTGCGTGGCGGGCGATCGCTCGGATGAGACGCAAGAGGCGCGGGTTCGATTCCCGCTGCGGAAGAAATGTTTGCATGATCTGTAAATATTTCGTACTCGTAGTTTCTGATACCCACGACACAGGGAATCCTAGTGTGGGGGTCAGGACTATGTATGTGACTGTTGGATGTTATTTATTATTATTATTATTTATTATTTAAATAAATAAATACAGCCTCAATGTGTTCAAATGTTTATCAGACCACCAGCTCGGCATGGCGGGAGAGTGCTCGGTTGAGACGCAAGAGGCACGGGTTCGGTTCCCGCTGCGAGAGAAATGTTTGCATGTTCTGCAAATATTTCTTCGGATCTGGGTGTTGTAATTTGAAGTCTAATAAGTAGGTATGCAGGTATGCATTGACAAAAAATAACAGAGTATATTCCATCAGTCATCTAGTTCCCATAATAGGTACAAGCTTTGCTTAGTTTGGGGCTAGATGGCGCTGTGTCAAATGTCCACAAATATTTATTTATTATTTTATCCGATAGAGTATCGATGGCTACTCATATCCTGACATATAAATGCCAGCTTTAGTTTCTTTAAGATGACACTAAGGATTTTTTATTTATATTTCATTGAAGTTGGTTTTGTTTTTAAAATGTAATCTTTATTATTGTTACGGGAGTGGGTACGGGATTGGAAGGAAATGACTGGTCTTTTGAGATGACGTTTACTGGTATCATCTCAACACCACACAGTCCCCCCTCAGCGCACCTACCTGGATCAAATCAGCGACGTTTTGGAAAAGGGACAGGTCAAGAGTACCCTAAACCGACGAGCATGTATGAGGAATGTAATGAGAGCGAATGAAGCGAAAGAAGTATGTCAGGATCGTAGCAAATGGCGATCCGTGATCTCTGCCTGTGCGAAACAGGCGTGATTTTATGTATGTATGTATGTATTTCACTTCACTTTTTTATTGTTTATGTTGCTTTCAGTTCTCTGGACTTGCCCAAACTGCCTTCTGCTCGGCTTGCGGCTCTTTGTATAATTTATGTTTTATTGCAGCGTCTAACAGCTTTGTTAGACTCTAAATGCCTTGGTTTATTGTTGCTGACTGTACCGACATAAAAGGTGGATACAGGAAGTTGAAACACGGACCCACTTTGTTCTCATTAGCAAGAATTCTTGCTTTTACTTCTCAATTTTACGAAAATAAAGAAAATTTATTTGTGGAAATGGGTTCGTATTGCAAATATTAACTAGCTATTATGTTATAGATATTACATGTGTCAAGTTAACAAAAGGAGCATCTTGAAGCGCAATTTCTTTATTCCTTTCACCACACTGTTTAGTGCGCCTCAAAAAGACTCCTTTCGTGCACTTGACACAAGTTTTCGAACTGTTTAGCGGGCTGTATCTCATGAACCGTATTAAGTAGAGAGTTGAAATTTTCACTGAGTATGTATGTATATTGCCGCTTTAACAATAAGTAACAAAAATTAAATGAAAGGGTCATACAAGAAAAAAAGATATTAACGTTCAACTACTTCAAAAACTCTTACACCATAAATGAAGAAGAAGAAGAAGAAGATCATACTCATCAAAGATCATATTACTGTGCCGACCCCACATAGAGTGAGATAAGGGCAGGAAGATGATGATGATGATGATAACGTTCGTAATCGGTCATTAAAGTTAAGCCACACTAAGCCCGGCCAGTAATTGGATGGGTCGAGTGAGTTTTTGCACATTTATTTTTGTGTACCTATTTCTTTTTCAAACTATCTAAAATTTACAGATTTGTACACAAAAATAATAATAAAATTGAAAAAAAGGGCATTTGTTTCCTTTATTATAATAGGGAACGTGCTTTTACATTATTAGGTGGCAAGAATTACATGTACGATGGTACGGAACCCTTTATGCTCTAAAAGTTAGAGATAATTTAAAAAATAAGTTCCAATAAGGTATTATAATACCAATCCGAAAATAACTCGTTTGATATTTTTACCATCTGTATTCAGTACAGATAAATCGTAAAACAGAAAAATCCTTAGCGCGGCACATCAAAAGAATGTATTACTGGGCTAAAAGTGATCGTTCTAATATCCCACAGCGTTCATAAAACCGTTTGGGATCGATGAAAGGTTGGTAGAGATGGAGATATGTTCGAAGCCGAAATTCGGGCAAGTGAGTTCTGCCCGAAAGTAAGTACAGTACCTATTCTATCTTCATTTGGTTTCTATAGCTATAGCTATGCTTAGTATGAGGCTAAAAAGTAAGTAAAAGTTAGTTGGTTAATTGTTTAAAACCGAATATTTGGCCAACAGTTGTCATGTAAGTGGCAACGTTTCATGCCATCATTTTATTATTAAAATACGTCAAAAGGTTGTTTGTATTAAATATTGACATAGCTTTTGTTAGATAAGCAAATGGTGACGTTTAAGGCTGCATCTTACATACATACATAATATCACGCCCCTAATGGGGTGTAATGGGGCAATTATAAGGCACTCCTGATTGAAAGCCCCAAGGTGGATTAGACGAAATTCAAAGTCCCATTATGGTGAACCATGGTGGCAGGTGATCATCGCTCATGTAGATGGTCCATCGTGTTGGAAAGGACTATCCAACATGATGGACTTAGCCGATTTTTACGACATCCTCAGGGAGAGAAGCAGCTAGACGCATTCTATGTTTTTTCTTTACTCTCAGTCCAGCAGATAATATAATAATACCGCCGCATCCTAACCTTACTTTTTGCAAAGTATCATACCGTAAGACAGTTGGAGGCCGAATATTTCCCGAATCCCGAATCAGCCGAAACCGAGGCGGAATATTTTGCGAAACTTTAAGCCGAAACCGAACTAAATTCTTTATTTTCGAGAGACGTAAAACAAAGTAATTTTGGCCCTTTTCCACATTTTATATGAGTATAAAATGGCATCGTTTACTTAGATTTTTCGGCTTTACGAGGCGTGGCGGTTTAGAGGAATAAATGGTACGGATATACGCGAAAATACGCATGCTTTTATTCTCCGTTGGACTTAGTGTAACGGGAAAACTAAATGCGTCCAGTTGCTTTTCTCCTTCCGTTCCCTTCTATCATCTCGTCTCGTCATCATCTTCGTCATCTCTGTAAGTACCTTCTCACTCCTCTTTTATCCATGTTTTTTTTTATCCATGTTATCTTTTATCTTTTATCCATCACATAGTCCATTCGTTTTTGACCTGATTTTACCTCTAAATTCAAGCTGAATTGAAAATGTTTCAATCAAAATTAAGAATTATTTATTGAACTAAAGAAATAAATATCATAAAACGAGTGCTTTAGAAATGTTACTAATTATATTATTAGGTATCTACTGGAATATTTCAGAAATTAAATTTGAGTCTATCTGTCTGAATATATAATTATGTCACCGTAAAATTGTAAGATTATAATCTCGCGAAATTGTAAACTGCCGAACATCTGCTTAGATCGAAATAAGTAGGTTAGGTTAGTTAGTGAAAAACTACGCACGAGACAAGTGAGCATTAGGCCTTTTACCATCTATAGTAGATGATTTATACAGCGTCAGGAGGCAACTTTTACCTTCACAAACGGGACGAATTAAGAAGGAGTAGGCTTGCCCAGCACCTATTCCATCCTCTCATCTTAGTCGGCCTTGTCCATAGGAAAGACATGGTCAATACGTGCGGAGCTGACTAAGCCGCGGGTTTCTTCACGATGTTTTCCGTCACTGTTTGAGAGTACTGGTATAGTGCACATAATTTTTTTGGACAGAAAAATCCATTGGTACACGACCGGATTTGAGCCCACGACCTTAAGATCGGAAGGCGGGGTCACTACCAACTAGACCACCAGTGCTCTCTAAGGGTGCACTAAGTAAGGAATTCCCTAAAAAATCTCCACACGGACAAAGTCGCGAGGCATTTCAATAGTCTTTTCAAATAATTGAAACATATCTAAGCGTTTCTCTGAACTAGTTAAATTAATATGTAAAATCTTTATTGAATCGTTTCAATTGCGACATTTCACTTGATATGTCTTGGTTTCCCAGAAGTTGCTTACAAAAGGGGAAAGATGGTCTGGATATTTTTTGTTTATAAAATTTTTGTTTAGGGCTTTTTGCATGGTGAATTGCCTTGTAAGTTTAGAATAAATTAAAGTAATACACATACGATTAAAAAATACACAAGGTGTAGATTCTATAGATAACAGATATCTAGAAAATAAAAACACACAAACACTCATTCCTCCTAAATTAATTAATTGGTTACACTTGACAATGGCCAGTACCTTCTTTGCTTCTGAACGAAGAGTTCCGTGCGTAAATGTTTCATGGGTCCCCATTTTTTTATTCCTGAGATACAGCCCGCTGACTGACGGACGGAAGGAAGGACAGCGGAGGCTTAGTAATAGAGTCCCGTTGGTAGTTGGTAGTTGGTACCCGAAGGGTCGGGTACAGAATCCTAAAAATAACAGTCACATATTACGTAATTCTGATCCCATACTACGATTTCTCATGTCATGAGTATCAATTCACAACACCCAGACCCGTAAAAATATTTGCAGAACATGCAAATACTTCTCACGCGGCAGGAACCGAACCCGCACCTCTTACGTCTTAGCCAAACACTCGCCCACCACCCGTGGCGTATATTCTATTAACGGACAAAAGAGCGTTACAATAGCAACGTTGTTTCTGGCAAAAAATGTATGACGCTTTTCTATAGATAACAACAGTAATGAACGAGTCGTCGCGTCGTCCGTTAGTAGAGTATTAGTACCGGGCATAAGTTTAATTAAGAAAAGTTTAAAATCCCCAACCCGTCTCTCCCCTTAGAAGTAGACATCAAAAGCACTCAGTATATCCTTTGCCTAATCTTAAGTGACCATATCTAATCTGTAGTCATCTCCTAATCTCTTGATAAAGCTAAACCAGTTTCGATCATGTTTTGACCACACATAGCGCTGTTATTAAGATCTATTAATCAAATTTGTAACTGTTATTTTTATAATAAACTCGTTAGCTTCTCTCAGAACTAACTATCGATGTCCTGTTATTTATAACTAGCTGTTGCCCGCGCCTATTTCCTTCCCCAGGACGTAATCTATCTCCTTGACAAATATCGAAATCTGTTCAGCTGTTTAGACGTTAAAAAGTAACAGAGTTAATTTCTCATTTTTTAAAGATAATATAAAGATAATTTATTTGCGAAACATTAGTAAGTACAAAAGATGACAACATTTTGATGTGACACAACATGCTTTACCCGAGTCGGTGTGCAAATTGAGGGATTGGCGAAAACGCAAACATGAAATTGATTTGATTAGATAATACAATAATTCAAAATGTCAAAAACAAAAACTTTCAAATGTCATAAAATAAAGACGTCAAACAATAAAATTAAAATAAATATATGAAGTCATGTAAAACAATTAAAATTTATCCTTTAAAAATTCATCAACACTGTAATAACATTTTTCAATTGATTTATTTTTAAATATACGTTTAAATTCATTTAAATTAAGTTGCTGGTAGTCTTTGGTATTTTATTATAAACTAGCTGCCACCCGCGGCTTCGCTCGCGTGGCACCCGGATAAAAAATAGCCTATAATGTTAATCCAGTACATGTACTATGTATATTCCAAGTTTCATTCAAATCCGTTCAACCGTTTAGGCGTGATTGAGGCACAAACATCCAAACATCCTCACAAACTTTCGCACTAGATGGCAGCACAGGTGAAATTAGCACGCGCTATCGTTGCGTTTTGAGCTTTACGCCGGTAATTTCAAGCAACTAATGC
Organism: Scotopteryx bipunctaria; assembly: GCA_949320045.1. NCBI lineage: Eukaryota > Metazoa > Arthropoda > Insecta > Lepidoptera > Geometridae > Scotopteryx > Scotopteryx bipunctaria. The sequence continues at coordinate 2,177,320 of OX439466.1, forward strand.
TTTTCAATTTTATAATATAAGTAAGATTAAGGGTGCCATGCAAACTATACTTTTTCTTAATACTGTAGTTTTGGATACGAATAAACTAAATCTGTCTGCACGTCTATTACGTGCTACACGTATCTAGCTTTATCTTTATCTTTAAAAATATAGCAATTTCCATTGCATGTTATGTTTGGCGCCACATACAAATATAGATAAAACACGGACAGACAGATAGTATATCGTGTTCTATGTGGATAAAAAAGTTATTCCCATAGATATGTTATCTATAACAGGCTTGGTGACTTAGACCTAGGCATCCTACTAAATATATAAAACTCTTTAGGTATTGATTGATTGACAACTAACATACAGTCTAAACCATAAGTCTTATGGTGTAGGGTTTGAAAGCACGAAGGTCGTGGGTTCAAATCCGGTCGTGCACAAATGGATTTTTCTGTTCGAAAAAATTATATGCGCTATACCAGCACTCTCAAAGAAAACATCGTCATAATTTCATATGACGGACAAAAAGCACAAGTTTTCCACCCCTTAGTGAAGTTTTATCAATCACATCGCATGATCAGATGAGTTTATTTACGATGTCAATTATTGTCATACAACCAAAAACACTGATTGAGCTCATTTTCGCATGCCGTACAATCAACATAATGAAAACTTCCTTTCCCAATCCACCAATCCTTACAAGGGATTCTAGTCCCTATGCCAATGCAGTTTTATCCCGAACAAAATATCTAACTAAACCAAATTTCAGCGCAAACTTCAATTCTATACTCTTTGGAATAAGATGCATTTTTAAAGACTAAGAAGTAACATTTGGGCATAACTGTAGTGCGAATTGGAACTCTAAGTCTTTGTAATAGGATCTACCAAGATTTCCTCTACTCGTTGATCGTTTTCCTTCATTCAACGCACGTTCATTCACAGTGGGAGAGGTTCACAAGCAAAAACGTTGGAGACACGCGTCCCTGATAGCCTGGCATCTGCTGGCATCATTTTATGAGCTCGTTTATACTAGCTTCCGTTTGCTGCTACGCTTGTGTGGTACCTGGGTGAAGACGAAAGTTATTTATTTATTTAAAGGGTTTTGTCCCTTTACGACCATATCACCCATATAAAAACAGAAATGAATAAACAAGAAAAACTTAATCCATACTTATAATAAAACTTGCTTTACATAAACCTAACTTAAGTAACAAAACTAAAAACTCAACATCTTTACATGAAGGGTCGGATAATACACTATTTATTTACATAACCTATATCTAACAAGCGATTTTGTACAAAACATGACAATTTAAATGAGGAATTTCGGACACACTCTAATAAAATATGATGAACAGGCCTTATCTTACTTCTTACTTATATTATAAAGTTGAAAAGTCTTAGTTTGCTTGAAATTACCGGCGTAAAGCTCAAAACGCAACGATAGCGCGTTCTAATTTTACCTGTGCTGCCATCTAGTAGGAAAGTTTGTGACGATGTTTGGATGTTTGTGCCTCAATCACGCCTAAACAGCTGAATGGATCTGAACGAAACTTGGAGTATACATAGTACATGTACCGGATTAACATATAGGCTATTTTTTATCCGGGTACCACGCGAGCGAAGCCGCGGGCGGCAGCTAGTACCATATAAATGATTTATACAGTGTCAGGAGGCAACTTTTACCTTCACAAACGGGATGCTGTAGTGCCCGGGACGAATTAAGATGAAGTAGGCTTGCCCAGCACTCAATAGTCGGCCTTGTTCACATGAAAGATATGGTCATTACGTGCGTGACAATAAAGAATTTTTAAAATCAAAAAAATCTTTCCTCTTTGTAATATTAGTATGATTTATACCTATGAATTCTCCATTTCATTAATCGAGACGCTACTTTGTAAAATTAAATAAAACACTGGCTTGTCTCTTTGACACTGACATTTTTGTTAGAATAATTTATTATACCTAGTCTTGTCGGCGAAGGAGTAAAGCAATATAGAGGGCGTTGTCAGCATACCAAATTAACAAAATAAGGTAGATACTACAGAAAGATAGCAGTAATTTAATATTTCATTCTAAAAGCTGTAAAAGGATTGTCTGTGTTGACGGATGATATAATGAGCGATAAGCGAAGTGAGTAGCTTTGTACAGGCAAGGACAGGTTTAAGATATAAAAAAATATACAAATATTTTCATCCCTTTTCCCCCCTTTAGGTGAAAAATCCTATCTGGTGCCCATAAGTACAAGCTTTGCTTTGACGACCTCGATGGCGTGGCGGGCGAGTGCTCGTCTGAGACGCAAGAGGCGCGGGTTCGATTCCCGCTACGGAAGAAATGTTTGTATGTTCTGCAAATATTTTTTCTTGGTCTGGGTGTAGTATTATGTATTGTAAGTATGTATTTACAAAAAAAAGTATATAAGTATTCTATCAGCCATCTAGTTCCCATAGTACAAGCTTTGCTTAGTTTGGGGCTAGATGGCGCTGTGTGAAATGTTCACAAATATTTATTTATTTATTTGCTTATTTGCTTAGTTTGGGGCTAGATGGCGCTGTGTCAAATCTCCACAAATATATTTTTTTCTACACTTCACACTTTCGTCTTACTGATCTCACTGTAAGTTTGTGTCGTCAATGCGCATTGAAAACCAAGGCTTAAGGTGTATGTCGTTACAAGGATTTGTGGCCCAAACTCCTTTGCACACGTAGCTGTAAATCTCTGTGGATGGTCGACTAATAAATCCACGCAGAATTGACTCTTCTGCTCCTGTCGAAAGGAGTCCTTATCCCAGATTGAATGCCCTTTTATGGGCAATAACCACGTGATTCTAATATGCACCTTTTGCTGACGAGATACGGTCTAAATTGCAGTTCTTGGAGGCCGAATTTTGAGGTTAAACGAAATGTTTTAAATATCCAGTGTTTTAAATTTTGGTGTATTGTATGCTAAATTCCATTAAGGAAACAAAACATCGTTTTGTTTAAAATATGAATGGATTTGATAAATGGCGTCGAGTAATACTGATGTTTTGTAAGAAATATAGGTAGGTAGGTACCTATAATAGTGGATTATCCAGCGACTTTGGTCGCTTTTTTTCATACAAAGTTTATCTTCCCGCTGCGTCCTCTAGGATTTAAATTTTACCCTCCAAATTTCATGCTTCTTGGACTTATGATTTTGAGTACGTTTGTTCACAGTCAGTCAGTCGGTCAGAAAAGAGTTACCAGTAGATTCCTTACAAAGAAATCTTTTTAAACAAAAATATTGAAAAAGCCGAAACAAACCATAATGAATATTCTTCAATCTAAGATTATTTTTACGCCACAAGATTATTTTGCCATTCTGTATTAATCTCTTAAAATATCTGATCAGAATGTTTTTATTACTTAGCTGCCACGTACAGTCAGCATCAAAAAACAATGTTCCTTAACTACGCTGTGACATAAAAACTAACGAATTAGGTAATCACACGATAGAGAAAGTAAAAAGCAAATTAAAAATAGTCCTCGAAAATTGATTTTCAATTTTTTGGGTTCCTTACCCGAAGAGTGATGACGGAATCCTATTACTAAGCCTCCGCTGTTCGTCTGTCCGTCCGTCCGTCTGTCAGCGGGCTGTATTTTATGAACCGTAAAAGATAGATAATTGATTCTTTTACAGAGTATGTATTTTTAATGCAGCTATATCAACATATAATAAAAATAAAGGCCCAAACAAGAAAAAAAAAATACTTATAAGAAATAATAATAAATAACACCCAACAGTCACATACATAGTCCTGACCCCACACTATGATTCCCTGTCGTGGGTATCAGAAACTACGAGTACCTTGGTACCACAACACCCAGACCTGGAAGAAATATTTACAGATCATACAAACATTTCTTCCGCAGCGGGAATCGAACCTTGCGTCTCTGCCGAGAAATCTCACCGAGGCCGTCAATTTGTAATCGATCATTGAAATTAAGCAACACTCATTAATTTTTTTTATAGTATTTTTGTGTACTTATTTTTCAAACGATCTAAAATTTACTAATTTTCATAAAAGTAATAATAAAATTAAAAATTAATCCGTATAGAAGAGACGTTTTTCATTTTGAAGTTTTTGCTTGATTTTAATAGGGAATTTGCTCAGATACATGTACGATGTATGTGAATGTTTATACGAAACGATACGGAACCCTTGGTGTGCAAATTCGACTCGAACTTGACCGGTTTTATTTAAGTTTTACGAGATAAGTATAAATAGCTCAGAAATCTTATATTATAAGAATCTTTGTCCTGACTGACTGACTGACTGACTGACTGACTGACTGACAGACAACGCACAGCCTAAACCGCTGAACGTAGAGACTTGAAATTTTCAGTGTAGGTAAACCTTGGTACGTAGGGGTGTACTAAGAAGGGATTTTTCAAAATTCAACCTCTAAAGGGGTGAAAAGGGATGAAAACCTGGAATCAATTTTTGGTCTAAAACTGCACATAACCTATATCAAATTAAAGAGCCGATTTTTCTCATTTAGTTGATTTCATAATTACCTGTAAATTCTTTATTTTTGGTATGTTTTTCATGAAAAATAGAATACTTTTATTTTGACATATGACAGCGATGATACACACAGATTAGTAATAGATGATACAAAACATATGGAAAAGGAACTGTCAATGTCAAATTACCTGTGAAAGGAAGCATAAATTATTACTGGTCTAATAAGTTTCCAATCTTGATTATTCATGGAGTTCTGACGTAATTCTACGTCTGATAACTAGATGTCGCTGCTAATTCTGATCAAATCCTAGAACGCGCTGTCGTTGCGTTTTGAAAAGTTTACCTTAACTCTCAAAATTTTTACTAAATTCACCGAAATTTCTTAATTTTTAGATTTAGGTATGTTTGTTACTCTTTCACGCAAAAACTACGGAATATACTTACATACCCTATTATTCATATTCGTTCGCTAAAGTTAGCCATTGCTTAAAGTTAGCCCTGTCACTGTTTGTCATTATGAAATGGTAAGAGATGGCAATACTTTAGTCATCGATTAGCGTACACTATATTATAATGAATAATGAGGATAGTAGGTACCTACGTGTGCTGGAATGGGACATAGGGTACTTTTTATCTGGGTACCGCGTGAGCGAAGCCGCGGGCGGCTGCTAGTTAAATGTATAATTATAATCTTACACATCGGTATCATCAAAACTCATAAAAAATTGACAACCTCCTTTAAGTCGCAAAAAAAAGTGAGATTCAACAAAAATGGCGCTCGAAAGTTTTATTTTGCCCATAAAATGTTCATTAACTTCAGTCGGCAATTCATTGAGCTCAATGATTATGATTAATGATGGGGCTACCAAGAATGGGATTTTTTCAACCTTTTAGTAGCTTGGATGTCCTTGCAAGGGAAATTACGGACCACACACGTTGATGGAGTTTTGCAAGCACCTATATTATACTGTCTTACAATCCGAAGGTCGTGGGTTCAAAACCGATCGTGCATCAATGGATTTTTCTGTTCGAAAAATGTATGTAGGTACAAAAAGTGAAGGAAAACATTATGTCAAACGTCATGTCGTAGAAGCTAAAAAGTTCGAAATCATGTGTCAATTGGATGAAAGGAGCCTTTGAGGCGCACTTTAAACGCTTTTAACCAGTGTGGTGAAAGGCACCACACTGGTTCGAGAGAATTAGTTACACAACTAGTTAGTGATAGATCCTGTCTGTCTGGTATTAAAACCTATCAACTCTCATATAGGTACTTAATTCTTATCTACTTTACAAACCTTAGTGGTTTCCGTGGTGCTATTTTAGTTAAGCATTTTTGTAAACATTTTATTATGATAAATAAATAAAAATAAAATACTTTTCTGTAAGATAGTTTAAAGAGATCAGCGCCTAATGGCAGTTTTTTGCCTACTTGATCGCGTTAGACATTACGAGCTGAGCGCTTCCGTGCTTCGAAGGGCACGTTAAATTGTCGGTCCCGGCTTTTCGTTAAGCCATGACGGAGGCCTTCCTAAAAACTCCGTCACTAGAGTTGACCACTAGCTCACATACATCATAGTCTACTCTTAACATTTCATGAAACAGAGCGTTAAAGTATTTTCAAATTCCTATTTTCTCTTAAGCAATGGTTTCCCGGAGTTAACCTACTTTCGTTTTGTTTGCAATATTTGCAGACAACGTTTGAGCCGAGCTTCTCAATTATTTAAGCACTGATTACAAAATGTTCACAAACACGGGCAAAGCTAGAAAAGAGTCGAACAGGAAATTAAAGGATAAAATAATATCGTCAAGCTGAGCCAGGGCGTAGGTCTTGGGGGTTCCGTATGAAGATTTATATCGGCTGCTGTTAAATATCTGGTATTTCGACTATTTAGGCTAATTCTCAAAACCAGAAGAAAGCTAAATTGGTAGCTGACAAAAAGCTTTTTTCTTCAGAAAAAAACTGCATCATGTAAAAGGTAGATATATTTTTTTTATACATTGATATCACAAAGTTCGATATCATAAACGCTTCGTTGCGTTCTAGCTTACAATGGCGTCACCGCTTTTGTTGTACCTATTTGGATAAAAGTACTTTGTGTTTTTCCAAACTATGTATGTTCTAAGTTTTAGCTAAATCCGTTTAGATGTTACGGAGAAGAATGGGACAGACACACTCACACTACTATTATTTTTAGCCTGAATTGTTCAATTGCTGGGCTAAGGTAAGACACACACACACACACACACACACACACACACACACACACACACACACACACACACGACAACAACACAAAAACTTTCGCATTTTTAATTTGAGTGTGATCTCGACCCTAGAGGTAGAAGATATATATTAAAAGCGTTCTTCTCTTCCCGATTAGCCAAGGAACCCTAAAGATTTTGCAGCCGGCAACAGTGGCTAACAATTAGCTGGGCGCGCGTTTCCATTTCTGCTTCGGAACTCTTCTGTTTTTGCAAAGAGTTACAAACTGTTTTAGCCTGATGATCTTGATTATACCTATGCGACTTAGGTACAGTCGCGTACAGACGCGATTTTAAAATACAAACCGGTCAAGTCCGAGTCGAATTCGCACACGAAGGGTTCCGTACCTTCTTACATTTACTTCTTAATATGAATTTTACCGCTTTTATTCTATGTAATTTTTAAATAGGTAGCTTCGATGGTCTATAACAAAAGTAAAAATCAAAGTCTCTTGTATGGGGACCCCTTTTATTTTTAATATAAGTTATTGTTATAGCGGCGATAGAAATACCTACGCACTCTGTGAAAATTTCAACTCTCTACCTATTTAGGTTCATATCATTAGATACAACCGGCAGACAGTCAAACGGAAGGTGGAGGCTTAATAGGGTCCCGTTAGCACCCTTCGGATACGGAACCCTAAAACAAGAAATTATAAAGTAAACTAGAGTAATAAGCCACTGTTACAAAAAGGTCCTAACTCAGTATATGCAGTTTGTAAACAACTTGCGCTGCTTTCCATTACCTCGACTCAAGGGGTACACAGAGGCACGTCCAGCATCTGTCAATGGAAACGACCTCTATAGCCGATAGGGAAACTAATGAATGGTGTCGGCAAGTGGTTATTTCGGGACATTGTCTTTGCAATTAGCCGGCCCGGCCCATCGGTGGTTATTTACTGGTCAAAGTGTCGGTAATTGGTTCCCAGTGACTGGTCGTTTGAGGAGAACACTTCGGCAATATTGTCCACTGATAGGTATCTAAATATATCTAGTCATGTCACTAGTTCTTTCGAGCCAGTGTGATGAAAGGGTTTAAATTGTGCCTCAAAGGCTTCGTGCAATTTTAGAAAACATATTTAAACACATACGTATTTTAGAACGTTTTACCGGTTTCCTCACGATGTTTTCCATCACCGTTTAAGAGTACTGGAATTCATTGTTGCACGACCGGATTTTTGTACCCACGACCTTAGGGTCAGAAGGCGGGGTCATAACCACTAGACCATTTGGCTATGTTTTATCCGGGAACTTCTAAGCTAGTTTATCACTAAGACGAATCATCACGATATTAGGTACGACTTTTTTGATCTAGTATTTATTTATGAAATGTACATGGCCAGGATTTGAATCCAGGACCTTCAAATCAAATGTTTGAAACCTCCTCCTAGGCTTGATGTCATATTAATAGGTCGTGTAATAAGCTGAGAGCAAAAATTAGGATTTCCTGTCCCCTTACAAATGGGGTAACTCGTGGGAATTAATTCCCCATAAGAATTTGCTCGCTATTTCCCATCGGCGATGGAGTTTCCTGACTCATAGACTAATAAGTTGAACAACCGTTATGGTTTTTGTCTGCGAAGCCTGTAAAGCTATGATTTCCTAAGCGAAAGGTGTAATCAAGATAACTTTGCTTTTATTTAAAAAATGTATATAAATATTCTTACGTATGTATTTACGCGAGGATCTACACGATTAAAAGTACGCTGTATGTTACTCCAGTTCATAAACTGACACACAAACTTTCGAATTCATAATTGACCATCTTATGGGCGATCTATTAGGACTTTAAATTAGAAGTGGCTGCAAGTTTTCACCTGTTTACTTGTGGCTGTGCGCCCCCCCACCCCCCATTAGGGATACGAGCGTGATAATATGTATGTATTTCCACTGATGCCCAGTTGAGCTGATTCTACTAACGGATGAAGGATAGCAGCGTAGTAATTTGTCGAAAAGTGCCATTATTTTGAAATATAAAGTGCTTGCGTGGAAGTGAAGGCTATAGGAATCAGTCTTAACGCCTACATTCCCATTGAGTCACAGTAAGTGGAGCAGATAACTCCTGAACGGGAGACAAAGACTGTTCCTGTAGCCATTTTGTACTGAACATGAATCACCGTTTATACCAATTATAAATAGCGTATTAGGATTCATAAGGGGCGGGAATCAGGACGAAATTATGACGAAATGTGGGTCAAAATTACATATTGTCACGCCCGGGTTCCTAATGGGGTGGGCAGAGCCACGAGTACTCATAAGAAAACTTGTAACTACTCTTGATTCAGTCCCGAGATGGATATGGTGAACCATGGCGACAGGTGATCAGCCCATTGCCAATGTAGATGGTTCATCATGTTGGAGAGGATACTACATCCTTAGTCGACTTTTACGACATGCTCGGGGAGAGAAGCAGCTGGATACATTCTGTTTTTTCCTTACTCACAGTCTAGCAGAGAAGCTGTCAAAAACAATTGTGTTATAAACAGAAACTCAAAGTTTATGTTTCATTGTTGTCAAGAGTTTTATAAAACTTGATGTGAGGAGATTGAGAGGGTTGACCGAGTTTCGGGGAGACCCTTGGTCAGCATGGTTACATTTTTTTTTAATTTTGAATTCGCTTTCCCTGATTACAACCCTGTATCACCTAGAGCTTTCTCAAGTGACCATAATAGACCAGAGACATGGTCATTTCAATAATTGGCCGAGTCGCAGTTAGTAATTAAGTAGGTATTTGTGATAATTACCAGTGGATTCCAAGGCATGGGTAATTGGATTTGGAAATTATCCTTAGATTCTTATAACTGGAAATGACTGTTGATTCAACTAGGTTATTAACAAATATTTGGAAGTTTTAACAAGTTTTTTTATATATTACATTCATGATCATCATCATCATCAATAACAACAACCTATAACAGTCCACTGCTGGACATAGTTCCCCCATTATGAGCGCCATTGTGCCTTATCTTTCGATATAAACTTACAACTCATCATCTTCCTGCTCTTATCCCACTCTATGTGGGGTCGGCACAGTATGATCTAAGTATCATGCTGTCGCCTGCCTGACGTCAACCCTCCTTGGGAATACTTGCTTATTGTATCTCATCATGTTGGAGGATACTATCCCTTAGTCGACTTTTACGACATGCTCGGGGAGAGAAGCAGCTGGACGCATTCTATGTTTTTTTTTTACTACCAGTCCAGCAGAGAAGTTCAAGAAAGAAACTTTCAACTAATTCAAATAAATATAATTTACAAAAAGAAACAGGCTATCTAATTAATTAATAGCATTAGTTATACCCAATCCCAATTTTACACGATAATTGAAGTAAACTATTGAGAATATTGATTAGTTAGTTATCAAAAAAACTTGATTTAGAAAAACCCATAGGTATACACCATGGTGGGACGTCTGTGCAAATCTTTGTTCCCCTACCATTAATTAGAATTAGAATTAAACCCATAACTTTGGCATCTTGAGAATTGAATACAAAAATCAAACGGCTTGATAAGAATTCACATTCTTTCACACCCAAATAAAGACATTAATTTATGTAAAAATAAATAACAACTTATTCGGAATATAATTAATTAATTGAAATGATCAAAACCAGCGTGGGACCACAAAACGACCAATTTCAAGACAACTTAAACCAAAATAAGGGCGTTGACATACAAACCAAAAACCTTTTTTTAATTTTCTATTCCCATATTTTTTTTTTTTTTTAACCGAAATAGGTTTGCGTTTGACCACACTCTACCTGATGTTAAGTAACAGTGTGGTCTAAGATGGAGCACGCTTACCTAGAAGAAACCTATTGACTCTCGATTTAAAGACACCCATATTAAACTATCGGAAAACGCATGGTTGGTTACAATACAATAACAAAGTTGTGCTTTTGTTAAAAAATGTATGGAGTTTTTCGATAGCTAACAACGATGGTAATGAAAGCTTTGTCGTTCACTAGTACAATATTGAAACCGGCTATAAGTCTTCTACGAACATACTTACTATGCTGAGTGTGGAATATCTGGCAATTAAATCGTATTGACTATGTCTTTCCTGTGGACAAGGCCGACTAAGCTGAGAGGATGGAATAGGTGCTTGGCAAGCCTACTCCATCTTAATTCGTCCCGGGCAGTACAGCGTTCTGTTTGTGAAGGTAAAAGTTGCCTCCTGACGCTGTATAAATCATCTCTCTACTATATAATGATAAAAGGTCTTAGTTAGTTTTTACAAAGTCAGATTTTTGATGACATGTGTCTGCTTAACCCCCGAATACTCAAACTTAGAGTTGAGCACGTTTTTTGACAGTTTTTGATGAAAATTTGTCAAAAACTCGTCACTTGAGTATTCGGGGGTAAGAAACCAAAAACTATAACCAGTATGCCAGTTTGCACTCAGAGTGTCCAAAACCTCCATTCGAAGTCACAAATAAAAGTCCTTAAAACAGGTTTAGACAGGTGCGTCCAAGATTACTCCGATAAGGATTCAATACGATAAATAAATACGAATCGGACGAGATCGGATTAAACTCTAATCTTGTCAGTGCTTACCGCAAAATAACATTCAAAGTTACCTTCGATTAAATAAACAGAAAGTTGCAGACAATGTGTTTATTCAAGACTATGTAGGATTAAACGTACTAAAGATTTAACCTCCATTTATATCTTGTGTTATTATCATTTACTAGCTGCCGCCCGCGGCTTCGCTCACATGGTACCCGGACAAAAAATAGCCTATATGTTAATCCAGTTTATGTACTATGTATATTCCAAGTTTCATTCAAATCCGTTCAGCTGCTTAGGCGTGATTGAGGCACAAACATCCAAACATCCAAACTCACAAACTTTCGCATTTATAATATACTTAAGTCTTAAGTATTAAGTAAGATTCAAGAATCATTTTGATACGTTCTTTCGAACCAGTGAGGTGAAAGGATCTAAAGTATCCTTCAAAACCTCGTGCACTTGAAGTATATTTTCGAATTTTTTAGGTTCAATGACAGGAACATAGCGCACATAGGTAGGTACATTTTTCGAACAGAAAAATTCATTTATACACGACTGGATACGAACCTACGACCTAACGATTGCAATTGGAATTGGTATTAATTACATATCCAATGTCATCAAACAAGTATTGGTTACGCTATAAATAATATAAATGTGTATTTACATATTATTTATCCGATCCACATACGGCCCTCGTTAGTACATTATTAATATGTTCATTAATAGCTGATTGAACTGATGCCATTAGCCGGCACAAAACGCCCAAAAAATAGCCATTTGCGCGAGTCTTTTTTAATGTACTGGGTTCCGTATAACATTAATTTAATGAGGAGCAATAATGAAAAGCGTTCGATCGCTATTATTTTTATACTTACGAATGTTTTGTATAAAATCGTTCTGGTAATAAAAAGCGACCATGGTTCACCCAGAAAAAAATAGGTGGACCATCGTTAATAAAAGTAAGTAAGTTCGTATGAGCTAGTGGCCAACTCTTGTAACGGAGTTTTAGGCCGCCTAAAGGCCTCCGTCATGGCTTAACGACTTAAAAGCCGGGACCGACAATGTAACATGCTCTCAGAGGCACGGAAGCGCTCAGCTCGTAATGCCACTTTCGGTCACCCATCCAAAATGTGACAACAAGCTTTGCTTAGATGGCGCTATGTGAAATGTCCACAAATATTTATTTATTTTATGGCCCTTTTTGCCCACTGTTGGACCCATCCTTTCTTTGTGCCATCCATATTCAAGTTCAATACAACAATATCAAGTAAGTACATGACAAAAATGACAACTCATTACATGTATTAATTTGAATACTCATTACATTTATTATTTATCAGCCCCTTTGTATTCGCCGTTCCATTAAAACATCATAATAAATATTCACTTATACGACAGCACACTACTCATTTCTGACATAAAAAACACAGTTCATTTGCGATAATTGAAACGAATAAAAAGAATACGGAACCCTAAAAAAAAAGACAAGGACATACGCTTCACTGGTCAAACTGGTACTCGGCGCCACTTCATTGAGAAAATGGGTGGTAAAAAAAAACAATGAATGAGTCTACAATTCAAAGAATAACCTACCTTAAAACTATAGACAAAAAGTTCAAAATTGTATGCAATGAATGAGACATTACTCTTCATATAATAACCAACCTTGTTTCTCATGAAATAAAGTTCAAAGTTGTATGTCAAGATGAAATTGACGATTCGGAACATTCAGAAGCAACATGTTAAGAATTTCTCGTCGCACGCACATGCAATTTCCGCTCTTTTTGTGAACTTCTTCCAAGGGCATAAGGTTGAAGTTGGCTTGGCTTGTTAATTGTACTTTTTAAGGTGGTACCGTTTTAACAAGATCCTTTCGATAATCGAGATTTTAAATGCTATTGGATTATTGTTTTTATGGTTGACTATTCGGCCATTTTTAAGCATTCACCAGTAAAGCAATAAAGGTCGTCGCTATATTGACGTTTTGCCCCACATTGTTCGTGCCATTGTGCTTTTGTCCCGGCTTTTAAGTCGTCAAACCATGACGGAGGCCTTTAGGCGGCCTAAAAACTCCGTCACAAGAGCTGGCCACTAGCGCATACGAACTTACTATAATATGTATGAATGTTAAGATAAGATGTTATCTTATAAGATGGCCGAGCGTCCTTCCTCTTCTGTTCCCAACTACTAAGGTTTTAATAACTAGTGTGGTGATAGGACTAAGAGGTTTCTTTGGTACAATCAACTCTCCGCGTTGTGAACTTGTTTTAAGTTCTACAATGACTGGTTTTCTTATGTTATTTTACACTTTTTCTGGTATTGCGGTAGAGTTTAGCTGTATTTTGTATTACAATATTTTAAATGAGTACGAATAGGAGTAGTTAGAGATGCGTAAGTAAATAGATATTATTTAGAACAATTTAGAGCAGACCAGTTAAATTCTGGGCTCAATACCACTCAAGGGGATCATAATAACTTCAATGTATAATAAAACGGGTCAAGTGCGAGTCGAATTCGCACACGAAGGATTCCGTAGCATTGTGGATGTACAAAAATGCCTCTTGTATGGGGCCTCCCTTTTATTTTTATTATTTGCTATTATAGCGGCAATAGAAATACACATTCTCTGAAAATTTCAACTCTCTTCCTATTGCGGACGGACGGACAGCGGAGGGTTAGTAATAGGGTCCCGTTGGCACCCTTCGGATACGGAACCCTAAAAACTAACTTTCTCCCGTGGCCTCGCTCAATAGAGTAATAAGTAACCAGAGTAATAAGTAGCCTTTAAATAGAAACGCTCATTATTTTTATTCATATATTTATAATCACATTAATAAAGTAATCGGTATAATAATAAGAAATGAAAATGAGCTCAGTTTTCTATCTAAGTTCGCCTACAGATAGAAAACAAAGCTCAGATCTCAGTAAGGTCCCCAAAAGGCTTTTTATTCATTTATACATCTTGGGACTTTAAATCAGGAGTTTTAAAGGAGCAAGTCTTCATATGATTACTTGTGGCTCTGCCCATCCCATTAATAAATAAAAAAACACCCAACAGTCACATACATAGTCCTGACCCCACACTGGGACTCCCTGTGTCGTGGGTATCAGAAACTACGAGTACCATGGTACCACAACACTCTGAAGAAATATTTACAGAACATGCTAATTCTTTCATAGCGGGAATCGAACACAGAGGTTGTTTTAAAACATAATTTCCAACAATAATTTTTATTGAGCATTTATAATCCCATAGTTCATATTTTTTAAACTTTACTGTCTCTAAGTGTAATTACAATTAAATAGAAGAATTACATCAAAATGCCTCCAGCCACAATTATTAATCTCATAAAATAAAGAAAACCGGTCAAGCTAGAGTCGAATTCGCACAGGAAGGGTTCCGTGCTCTTTAATGAATTCAATGTTTGGGCCCCTCATTTTTATTATTTGTTTTTATAACGGCGATAAAAATACACACTGAAAATTTCAACTGTGTACCTATTACGGTTCATGAGATAGGTACAGCCCGCTGACAGACGGACGGACGGACGGACGGACGGCAGTTAGTAATAGGGTTCCGTTGACACCATTCTAGATCATAAAAAAAAGTTTGTATGTTTGTATGTCACTCAATGGCGCCCGTTTCGCTCGTGGCAAATACCCACATCAATTTTCAATTGGTATCTACACTTGCATTTGAACCTACTACCTTAGGATAGTTAGCTGGGTCGCTATCACTAGATTACCAAGAATAATAATATTTTATAATATTAAGATTTTCTAAATTAACTTAGTTAAGCAACCACTAAGCTAATAGTAGTTTCTTAGTTAAGTCTTGCTTAGTTTTGGGGCTAGATGGCGATGTGTGAAATGTCCACAATGAAAAAAAAAATTGCGATCAAAGCCACAGGCGTACACAAGTATCCGTTAAATGATTTAACTTAGATTACAAGAAAAATGTACAAAGTGTAATAAATAACAAAAATGCTTTCTGTTTAAAAACTTAATAAATACGTTCGCTCGATGGATTAAAAATTGCCTTATCATAGTAATTAGCGACGCTTTAGAGCAGGGCTGTCAAACCTATAGCCCGCGGGCCGCATGCGGGACGTGGCCAGAACCATGCGGCCCTTGGCCAAAACTATGTGGCCCGCGAGTCACAATCTTGTTTTAAAACAGGCTGTTAGGGTTCCGTACCCGAAGGGTGGCAACGAGACCCTATTACTAAGCCTCCGCTGTCCGTCCGTCCGTCCGTCTGTCAGCGGACTGTATCTTATGAACCGTAATAGGTAGAGCTGAAACTTTCACAGAAAATGTATTTCTACTATTTTATACCTATTGCCGCTATAACAAGAAATAATAAAAACAAATTAAAGTAAAAGGGGGCCCCATACGATGGTATGTGAATTCGTTCGTGTGTGAATTCGTTTAGCACTTGACCGGTTTTTTTATTTTTAGTGCCAGGACAAGATATAAGGCGGGTTTTAATCCTGCTGCGGACAAAATAGACTTGCAGATTGCAACATTGATTTGGTCTCGATTCTAGGCTTTGAGACTTAGTATTTTGTTTAGTACAAGGAACAAAGGGTTAGGGAGAACTACTTACTCGACTTTTAATAAGTAGTTATTTATTTATCTTAAACTCTAGTTAACCCTATTAATATTATAACTATGCAAAAGTTTGTGTTTATGTGTGGATGCAAATTCAGTTTGACACCCCTGGGGGTCTAGCCAAGATCATTTCTATTCTCTTTCCATTGTAGAAAACGATAGCAGTGTTAATGTATAGGAATCCCATTTGTAAAACGCAAAGTCACCATACAAACGGTAGACAAGTCGCACTTTTGACAACCGCTGAAGAAACGAATTCTAAGTTTGTGATCGCTAGGCGAGCGATCGCCAAGACCCAATAGAAAACGATACAAAATGGCGCATTTGGCATCAGCTGTTTTGATGTAAGAGTGTTTGTGACGGAGAAGTGTGTAAGAAAACTTGATTTTTTGGACTTGATAATACTTATTTCTCGTTTAGCATTTCAAAATGCATTCATTAAATATTTTGTGGTGTGCCCCCAGCATGAAGAAGTGTGGTTAAATCGCCGGAAAAGACACGTATATCGCGAGTGCTTAGAAGCAAGGTACAAGAAATGTTGGACACTTTATTTTTGCAGTGATTTCGTTTAAATAAACTTACTTTCAAAGTTCTCATTGTAGAACTTCGACTTTGAACTCATTGAATTGATAAAAGTAAAGTATAATAAAAGTATAATTATATATCATTAGCTGCTGCCCGCGGCTTCACTAACGTGGTACTCGGATAACCTCGGACCCACTATGTATATTCCAAGTTTCATTTAGATCCGTTCAGCCATTTAGGCGCGAAAGTACCTAACAAACATCCATACGTACAAACTTTCGCGTTTATTATATTAGTAGGATAGGATTATAATGTAGTAGGGATAATATAAGTAGGTAGTCTGATAAGTAGGTACTCTAGGTACCTAGTCTGTTTAGTTTAATAAATACATTTGAATAAAAGTATTTTAAGTTTTGTTTGTTTTTATTTAGTCTGAAAATGTCTGCAAAAAAGCAATATTTGTATAGCTATAAGTACCTACTACTAAACCACAGTTAATACTATAGGTAGGTAACGATGATGGCCTAAACCATCAACAGACCTTCAAAAAATTAACTTGATAATGTATCGATATGTTGAAGGTAGCGATGACAATCTTAACTGCAGCAAAATTTCTGATAATGGTTTAGAACCTCCACCAAACGACATAAAGTTTGGTTCCGATTCTCTTCCAATCAAATTCACCGAGGTTCTAATCTAAGCCTTTCCATCTCTCTATGGTGGTTATTTCGTTCTCGGTCTTCCTCAAGTTGCAGCCGACCGTTTTCGACGGCCACGAACTTGTTCTTGGCTTGTTCAAACGGAGTCTGTCTGTACCCTTCGTGTGCGCGGTCAAAATAACATATGCCGTCGCGGCGAAGATGTGGCCGACGCAACAGGCGAAGAGGTTGCTCGTTCTCGTCGTCGTGGGTCCCTTCGCGATGTGGTTACCACAGGAGACGTCACTGACGACATCTGCGTGGATACAGGATCTGGCGGTGGCGGTGGCGGTGACTCTTGAAGTCCAAATAAAGATGGGGTAGTCGACGCTGAGGAAGTAAAAACACCAATGTATCGTATTACACTTAGATAATGTATCGTACATTATTATAAATATATCTAAATTACAAATGCAAAGTATTAGTCGGTTTGTATGTTATAATTTCGTAATGCTTGAGGTAGGTACATTAGAATGCTTGTACTATATTGCGGATAAGTCACAATTTCAGTGGGAAACTGGTGAAACTGTGAAGCTGAGCTAATATTATGTTATAGTCTCACCTCCTTTTTATTGCAAATCATAAAAAAATCTAAAAGTATATATTACATTCGATTTGAGCAAGTTCCAACTCAATGTATTATAATTTATTATTATTAATCACATCTATGGCTGGTAATTGGAAGGGTAGCTCAGGGATGGAACCCGGTGGTGGTAGAGAGCTTCTTTGAGATGGTGCTTCCTGAAAAATGTGTGATATAGGTACTAAACTTAAATTAGAAGAAAAAACACTAACATCAAATCCTCTTTCTTTTAGCTTTAGGTTCGATTAGCTAGAAATATTGGAATTGATAATATTTAATAACTGTTTTGGTCCTGGGTGTTAGGATCTCACTTTTTTCCATTTGTCCGTTGATCTTAAGACTCTTCCACCAATGGAGTTCAGCAATTTTGCCAGCTCTTGCCATAGACGATCAGCCTTTAGTCTGCATTGTGCCCACCTCGGCTAAAACAACGATTTAAACTATTTTAGAAAGACAAAGAGACTAGGCACTTCATAAACAAAGTGTTAGTAGACACAATCAATATGTTTATTTGATTCATAAGTACCTACGTAGGCAGTTCAAGTTGCATACCGCGTCATTGTTTATGTTTCGAGTTCCTGAGTATTAGGAAGATTCACAACAAAGGATGATTTTGGTATTATAACGTGTAATTTACGTACCTCTCCATGAATTCTAATAAAGCCGCGAACTGTTCTGGGCCAGCTCGGGATCTAGATTCGATCCTGTGGAATGGATGGATTGGTTAGCAAAATACGATACATTTTCATGCTACAATAATTCTTTAATGACGTTTATAATTAAATTCCATTTAATGTATTATCACAAATCAGTAAAAAAGATAACTTTTACCTTATTTCATCCACTTTGTAGCACAAAATAAAATTCAAAACTCTTATTTCACCCGCGCACCGCGTACTTTTACAAAACAAACCTGTGACTTTGACATTAGAGGTGGGTGGTAAATAACGTAACGGTGAAAAAATCACAGTGACCTGCAGTCAAATAGTATCACTGATACTTGTCGCAAAGGAACAACGTTACGTTATGTCGTTCCTTCCTGTTCTCGCGCGCTAAATATTAACGTTCCTTCTAGTGCGCGACAAACGACAACGAAGCAAGCGCCCCGGCGCCGGCGCCGGCGCCGCCGTCGCGCTGTATCTTCGGTCAGTATCGCGCTTCCTCGGCGCGTGTTCTTGTCCATTCTATTTCACACTCTCTCTTTACAAAGAGTTAAAGAGGGTACCTGTTTTCTAGAAATGGCAGATTAGAACAATCTAAATCCAACGATTTTACGATATGCATTCATTATCTTTATTTGTTATTAGTTGGGATTACTTGGGATAAGGGACTTGGAGGTATGTGTATTTTAATATTAATAGGTACTTTGGTATTTATTAAAATACATCGGTTTCACTGGTCTAGCTAGAATGCCGTACTTAGTTAGTACTGAGTAAGTGTACTTGATACTACTTAATTGTGCAACTCAGTCCTGCCTGAGCCTGTTATTTCAATAAACACATCTCGTTTCTCGTGACGTAAGTGACGAGAGTGATCGACGTGACAAAGTAACGGTGATTTTTCACTGTGATTTTTTTGGAACTGGAACAACAGTTACGGTGATACGAAAATACCGTTTTTCCCAACCTCTATTTGACATTAGAGAACGCTTACCATAGACAAATACAATATTGTCTTCTATCTGAGCTTCTATCCGAATGAATGAGCGATACTCAGTCGCGTCAACTCGGAATGTTGCCACCTTCGTGGTTTTCCAACCAAAACTGATGCTTTTTCAAGGCTTCTAGTAGTTTTTTTTACTGTATAGCGTTTTTATTTTTTTAGTGGTATTTAGCGGTTTTTCAACGTTTAATCTAGCAACACATTTTTGAAAGGGAAAGCCAATGGATTTTTCTGTGCGAAAAATTTATGTGCGTTATACCAGTACTCTCAAACGGTGAAGGAAAACATCGTGAGGGTACCCGCGGCTTAGTCAGCTCCGCACGGATTGACCATGTCTTTCCTATGGACAAGGCCGACTTAACTGAGAGGATGGAATAGGTGCTGGGCAAACCTACTGCATCTTAATTCGTCCCGGGCACTACAGCGTCCCGTTTGTGAAGGTAAAAGTTTGACTCCTAACGCTGTATAAATCATCTACTATAGAATTGTAGAAATTGTGAACTTAGTAAAAACTTTTTATTGCTCTCTGGTAAAATTAAACTTTAAAAATACCTACGTAAAATTGTATAATTAATAAGATACTAAGTACTATTTTTTCTGCATCTCATACATACTTATTCGTTCGTTTTTAATTTAAACTAGGGTTTCTTTCATCTTAAATAATTTAGCGGAATTTGGTGTTTTTTTAATCCAAATTTCTGAAATCTGATGACATTTTATTTTTGACCTAGCGCTTTAAAAAAATGCAAGGTGGCAACACTGCTATCGTTTTCTACAATGGAAAGAGAATAGAAATGATCTTGGCTAAACCCCCTGCTTTAAAGACATAACTCATTATACCTTAATCTGAGCTGTCTTAAATCTAGTACACGAGATATTTATGAGCGAGATTGTTTTTGTATACGACTTTTCTCGGATAATACCTTTCATAATAGATTTACAATTAATTTTGATGTGTCAGATTGAAAACCGAATGTAAACCTTGTTTCAAAAAGAGCATTGGCTATCTTTTTGAAAATATCAGCGGTAGCTAAAGCGACAGCGACAGCGACAGAGAATGGAAATAGGTGCTGGGCAGGGCCACTCCATCTTAATTCGTCCCGGGCACAACAGCGTCCCGTTTGTGAAGGTAAAAGTTGCCTCCTGACGCTGTATAAATCATCATAGATGGTAAAAGGCCTTACTATTACATACGTTCAGCGAGCCTCAAGCAAAAACATCTATTTTGCATTTACGAGTACAATATAAGTAGAATATTATTAGTATGATATGTTAAAAGTTTTCACAGCGCAGTAGCCTTAAAAACAAAACAGACACTCATACCGATGTTCCACAATTAGTTCTTTATTCTTCCCCCGGGGCATTTTAATAATGAGTTTTAACACAGACATTCAATTATAGCACTTTCAAAGGGCACATAAATCACTCGCGCACTAAATAATGCAAAACATTTTTTAAAGGTATTAAGAAACAAAAAACAAGACATTAAAGATCTGTATCTACTAGATTAGATGATACACAGCGTCAGGAGGCAACTTTTGTCTATACTCGTACTACCGTATTGACCAAATTAAATCTTCTAATTAAGTAAAAGGCCTTACCCCCGAATACTCAGACGCATCTCAGAGTTGAGCACGTCTCAAGTGACGAGTTTTTGACAGATTTTCATCAAAAACTGTCAAAAAACCGTGACTTGAGACGTGCTCAACTCTGAGTCGCATTTGAGTATTCGGGGGTTAGTTTTTTTTTTATTTTGACAAATGAGGATTGACATAGGATACGTATAAAGTGTTTAAAAATTCAAAATGGCGGCTGTGAGAAACTGTTTTTATCCCCCCACGAAAAAAGAGAAGTGTAAGCTTTGATTATGACAGGTATATAATCAAAGATTATAAGTTTGACGGTCTGTCTGTGGCCGTAGCCCACAAACGAATGGACCGCTTTTGAAGATGAATGAACATCTGTTGAGGAGTTTGAAGATCATCAGCTCATTTCCTACTTAAAAGGATTTTTCAACTTTCACAGATCCGATTGATTTGTGATGTTCTGTTCGGGGATCGGGAGTTAATTATTTTTTTTATTTAATAGCTTGTTGATTTAGGTACGATAAACCAAAATGGTGCCTACCATAATATATTTTGATATTCGGTATTAATAATAATAATAATAATAATAAATAAATATTTGCGGACTTTTCACACAGCGCCATCTAGTCCCAAACTAAGCAAAGCTTGCACTATGGGAACCAGATGGTTGATAGAATACTTATATAGGTACTTTTTGTAGCGGGAATCGAACCCGCGCCTCTTGCGTCTCAGCCGAGCACTCGCCCGCCTCGCCACCGAGGTCGTCGAGGTATTGTTAGACTCGCCCGTTGAATTAAAATAATATCAAAAAATACGGCGGTTGTATTATGTCAACTAAATTCTAGGCAGTTAGGTGTTTGTGTTTTATAGTATCCTCCAACATGATGAGATACAAGCAAGTATTCCCAAGGAGGGTTGACGTCAGGCAGGCGGCCGGTCATAAAACACCTTAGCCAAAACTCTTACAGCATGATCCAAGGATTATGCTGCGCCGACCCCACATAGAGTGGGATAAGGGCAGGAAGATGATGATGATGATGGGTGTTTGTGTTTTAAATACACTTGTTAGTGTGTTCTCTCATCGATAGTTTTAGCATCGTGAGGGGTCTCTATAAAATTAGCTAACAATTTATAATTCACAAACAGAATTCAATTGAATTCCGAAGACAAACATTTGCATTGTAAAGTGACAAACAAACAATAATTCCAAATTCAAACGTTTCGATCGCAAAATTTATATTTCGAACGTCGATAACACGTTTGTCGTAAATTGTGACCATAGAGTATAACATTACTAGATGGAACCACTATACATTGTTCCAAGCACTATACCTAAACTAACTATACATATATATATACTCGTAAAATCACTATATATATACTTACCCAAGTAGGTAGTTATCTAAAATTATTGGAACGCTCAGTAATTTTGTCCTTTAGAGCTTTTTACGCAAACTTCATCTTCCCGCTTTGACCCCTAAAGTCAAAGTCAAAGAATACTTATTGCTAGAAATGCATGTATGAAAGATATTGGATAGCATATACATACATTTGTTTCATGTATTCTGCCTAGTTTTAAGGCAAAATTAAATTATGTTAATACAATTTCAAAGAATAATAAATAAATAGAAGAAAAGGTACTCTAGAAGTTGAATTTTGAAAAGAGGAAGTATATCCTCCAAGTTTCATGGTTCTAAGACTTATGGTTTAGGCGTTGTTTGACAGTCAGTCAGTCAGTTAGAATTTCATATATTTCAATGTTTCGCATGTTATCAGATTTAAAACGCTGAGATCAACACCTAATTATACTTTTATTCTTCTGGATAACTTTTACTTAAAAGAATATTATTTTTCTTGTATTTATATAACCAACAAATTTTATCTGCCAGTAAAAGATTTTTTTTTAGTTCCGAGAAATATTGTTTCAAGGTAAGTAATTGCTATACCTACCTACCTACTACGATCCTGAAATTTTAATATGCAGCGAAATTTTGAATTCCCGTTAATTATAATATGGATTATCAATTTTGTTAATACTTATAATTAATGATTCTAACTTGAATTTTAATAAGAGCTAGGTATAATTTTTTTTTGGTTGTGTAAAATGTTATGTACAAGGAGTAAATAAAAACATAGAAAAAGTAAAGTAACACCCAACAATCACATACATAGTCCTGACCCCACACTAGGATTCTCTGTGTCGTGGGTATCAGAAACTACGAGTACCATGGTACCACAACACCCAGACCCAGAATGTTTCCAGCTGCTTCTCTCCCCGAGCATGTCGTGAAAGTCGACTAAGGGATAATGCCTTCTCCAACATGATGGACCACCTATATGGACGATGGGCTGATTACCTGCCACCTAGGTTGACCATATCCATCTTGGAACTCTTGGATCAGGCTGCAAGTTTTCTTATAACTATTTGTGGCTCTGCTTCCCCTACCCCCTCCCCCGTTAGGGATGCGGGCTTGATTATGTTCATTATGTATGTATGCATCCCCCCAATCCCATCTAGTAACTTCTACATCTTTGCACACAATTCTAAGAGAGCTACTGTGAAAACTTCGTTTAAATCTTCATTTCGGATTCGCATTCTTCTGCTTCTATGAACATGGACTTTATCAGCTTTAACATAAGGTTCAAAATGCAAAAACGCTCGTTTGATTGAGTCGCTGAGGTTGATGACAATAGAAGGCATAATCTTCATTCCTGAGTCGGTTTCATTGCGATCTCATTTCTTGTTTGATGAACATTGCTTGTTTTTATGTGGATTTGATTTATACAGGGTGAGCTTTTTCTAGGGTAATCTGAGAGATATAACCTAAACGGCTGTACGCATTTATAAAACACTAGCTGTTGCCCGCGACTTCGTACACATGTAGTACATTAATTTGTTCTATAATCAATAGTTTTCGCAGCGCACGCCAAAAACTATTTTGGGTTTTCTACCTTGGGTTACAATATTGCAATTTTCTTACGGATAACCTATACAGGTCCCTGATAATGTAGCTTTCTATTAGTGAAAGAATTTTTGAAATCGGTCCAGTGGTTTCGGAGCCTATTCGTTACAAACAAACAAAAAAACTAAAAATCTTTCCTCTTTATAATATTAGTATGATATTACAAGTCACGTAGCTATTTTATAAATAAGAACAAAATTACCTGCATCTCAAAGAAACTTACTCGGCATCTTTATTTAGCTTAATAAGATAGAATTTGTTAGTTCACATAGTAAGTAAATATTGAAAACAAATAATCCGCCAAAACAAATAATTTCTAATTACAAGAAAACTACAAAATTTATCAAAAAACTTTTTTCAACAAATAAGGAAAAATCATTCTAGATTTTTAAACACCTTTCAATTCCCTTTGGTCCATTTTCATAACTGTTTTTCATAACTAGCTACGAAAAAGGCAATTTCCTTCACTGTTTCATAACAAGTTATTAAAATAGACCCTTTGTTCACGCTGGGCAGAGTTTTGGCTAAGGTGTTTTTTTGTAGATACATACTTATAATCTATCTAAATTATAAACCTGATTGACTGACTGATTAATCATCGCCGAGCCGAAACCGCTGAAGTTAGAAACCTAAAACTTGGAAAGTAGCTTCCCTTTTTAACAAAAGCACCCATTAAGGCATGATTTTTCGAAATAAAACCCCAAAAGGGGTGAAAAGGGGTAAAAACGTTTGTATGGAACTTTTAAGCGCGTGATGCGATTTACTTGAAACTCGGTTCGGATACTGTGAATCCAAAATAAATGGACACGTGTTTCAAGATTTTTCAAGACAACCCTTAAAAAGGGGTGTAATGTGGTGTCAAAGTTTGTATTGGAACTTTTTAATGGGCGGTGCGATTGGCTCGAAACTCGGTTTGAAATCTAACGCGTATGAAGTCGCAGGCAACAGCTAGTAATACACAATACTACAACACCCAGACCCGAAAGAAATATTTGCAGAACATAAAACATTTCTCCCGTAACGGGAATCGAAACCGCGCCTCTTGCGTTTCAGTCATTGACACGCAAAGAAGAATATCGCTTTAATATCCAAAGCTCCTTCACCATTCCCGTTTCACAGTAGCCCTCTTGCAGTGCGAAATAAATTGGCATTCGTACAGCAAGTGTCAGTAGCACTACCTGCAGATGTTGTAACTGTAACGTGAAACCCTACAGGTATTTATTTGTACAAGCATTTTATATAATCGATTGTAAATCTGTTTTATTCATGTTTCTTGTCTTACGGCTTTAATAATCTATACTTCATCATCATCAGTCTACTTTACTAACAGCTGGGCATCGTTTCTCGTAACCAACACTTGGTGACAGCTAAGACTGAACGACAGTTACTGACATTTAAGCGCATTCGTGCTTCGAAGTGCATTTTTAGAAGACTAGTTTGAGTTTAGTTTATGATGGCAACAGACTCGGTAAGAAAACAGCCGGCGCTACTAGTAACGCCCGAGTTACAAGGAGTTTCGCTTCTACTGTCACCCTGTTATTATTTATAGTTCAGGATCTAAGTTGAAAGTTTTAAAAGTAATCAAAGAATCAAAATTCTCATTTATTTTGATAAAAAAGTTCCCATAATTTTTAATAGAAGTTTGTGATCTCTGATAGCAAAAACTTTGAGATTTGTTTTACAAATTCGGATCTAGGAATTATTTATTACTTTTCATTATTGTGGGAGATTTTTAGGGCTGGAAAATTATATCGAAGGACCTGAGTAATTTGGAAAAAATAAATAACATCCAACAGTCACATGCATAGTCCTGGCCCCACACTAGGATTCCCTGTGTCGTGGGTATCAGAGACTACGAGTACCATGCTACCACAACACCCAGACCCGGAAGAAATATTTACAGAACATGCAAACATTTCTCCCGCTGCGGGAATGGAACCCGAGCCTCTTGCGTTTTGCCGAGCAATCGCCCGCCACGCCACCGAGGCAAGATCTTTGCTAATGAAGTCTTCGTAGTCGCTACACTCTTGGCAGAGGGGTCGTGACCGTCAGCTCAGGAATAGTGTCTCCTTTCACAGTTCTGCGCCATTCGTCTCTAATGGTGGCCTTTCTGGAGCACTCGTGCAGTGGACTATTCAGCACTGCCTTGACTTGGTCCGTCCATCTCATTGGAGATCTTCCTCGGGCTGTACCCTCAATTTTCCCCCGTACCACAAGACGTTCAATGGACAGTTCTCCACGCCCAAAGAACGTGAGAATGCGAGACTGCACGACAGACGATAGTACGCCCATGAAGTAGATAGATGATTTAGAAAAGTGGCACACGACCAGGAATCGAACCCACGATACGGACCACTCACCGTATAAACAAACACGCTTAATCCTAACAATATAAATGAAAAAGTATTCGCATTTGAAATCCAGATTAATATGCTTTCGTATAAAATACTGTTTATAAAGAGTATTTCACATTCACACACAAAACTGTTAGTTTTTTTGTGTCACTTTTTTTACTCTGCTTTATATAATCACGATTACTTCTCGGCTGGAGTGGGAGTAAAGAAAAAACATAGAATGCGTCCAGCTGCTTCTCTCCCCGAGCATGTCGTAAAAGTCGACTAAGGGATAATATTTTCCAACATGATGAGATACAATATGGGCGATGGGCTGGATCACCTATCACCAAGGTTCACCATCAATCTTACTCGTAGGACTTTAAATCAGAAGTGGCTGCAAGTTTTCAATAATCATAATCTTAATCATTTATTCATAAAAGTTTCGGGTTACATAAATTGGTCTTAAAGATTATATTGCTCTACCAAAACCTCCCATTGCTGGTTTATGAACAATAATAATAAAAAAATTATATCTAATAAATTGGGTTATGTATGACATAAAAATATATAGACTAAATCAAATCAAAATAAACATTCATCGATAAAATTAATTAAATTGATGTCAATTTCGAAACAAACTTCTTAAATATGTCACAGTTATGTGACAGTCAATCATGTAAGTAAGATTAAATATTTTCTTATGTTTACTTGTGGCTCTGTCCACCCCATTACGGATACAGGCGTGATAATTATGTATGAATATTATTGCGATACTGCGTACAGTAGTTAGCCGTTTGTCATGCGCTGACAGAGCAACTTTTTCATACAAATTTTCTACTGCGCATCGAAACAGATAACTTCACGAATGCCAATTTACGTTGGGCGTACTGTAGCTTCACGTCTTCCATCATCATTGACACTGACAGGCAGTCATATAATTTGTCTATCTCGTAATAAATCATATGACAGCACCTGTCAATCTACGCGACAAGTCGCAGAAGCCTGATAATGAAGCCAATTCTAAGCCATTTCTGTTTTTCCGTAGAAGTCTAGTGGTAGCAAGCCCATATTCCAATCCTAAGGCCGTGGGTTAAAATCCACCAATGGATTTTTCGAAAATATTATGTGCGCTATACCACTACTCACAAACGATCAAAGAAAGCATCGTGCACACTGGTTCGAAAGAACTAGTGACACGACTAGTAGTAGTAAACAGTGTGGAAGCACCCTTAGCGGATCAACTTGACAGATGTCGGTTGACAGCAGTGTGTGCGTGGCCTTAAATGTGTAGACACGATTTATATATATAATTTGTTAACAAAATAGTCATTTAGAATGTGGAGGGAAAATCTATATGGGAATTAATGGATTGGGTTACTTTTTTAAAGGGGATTGGCAAGTACAAACAACACCGATTCGAACTGTCATAAAAAATAAAACCGGTCAAGAGCGAGTCGAATTCGCGAAGGGTACACACATAGATGAATTATACAGAGCGTCAGGAGGCAACTTTTACCTTCACAAACGGGACGCTGTAGTGCCCGGGACGAATTAAGATGGAGTAGGTTTGCCCAGCACCTATTCCATCCTCTCACAATTGGGATGGATGACCGCAGGTGGCATTGCGAGCTGAGCGCTTCCGTGCTTCGGAGGGCACGTTAAATTGTCGGTCCCGGCTTTTAAGTCGTTAAGCGATTACCGAGGCCTTTAGGCGGCCTAAAAACTCCGTCACAAGAGTTGGCCACTAGCTCATACTAACATACATACATGCCGAGTATTCGAGCGAAGCAGCGGGTGGAAGCTAGTAAGATCTACTTAATTGCTAAGATTATCCTGGCCAAATTAAGTCCGCAGCCACAGCCTAAGAGCAAATATCTAACAATATAAACACTGCTAGATTTAATGTTAATAAAGGAACCACAGCGCAGCAAACGGTCAGACGCTAGGGAGGAGACTTGTTGATAAAAATATATCGATAAAATAAACTACTAATTACTTCTCTACTGGACTGGAAGTATAGAAAAAGCATAGAATGCGTCCAGCTGCTTCTCTTCTCGAGCATGTCGTAAAAGTCGACTAAGGGATGGACCTCTCCAAAATGATGGACCATCTACTCGTATATGGGCGATGGGCTGATCACCTGTCACCATGGTTCACCATATCCATCTTAGGACCTTAAATCAGAAGTGGCAGCAAGTGTTCTTATAATTACATGTGGCCCTGCCCACCCCGTTAGGGATACGAGCGTGATAATATGTATGTATGTAAACTACTAATTTCTAATTAGTTGGGAAAACAAAAATCTGTACGTCCCGCGTTGGGATTGTCCCCCTGCCAACCAAAGAAACTGCTACTACCAGCCCATACTGTCCCATTGTTCGACCTCCCCCTATTTCGGCCAGTCAGCCCTCGTCTGCTAGTTCCTCTCGCAGGCATCGATAAAACAAACTGCATTTTTGACGACCTCGCTGTGTGACAGCTGTGACGCCCTAAAATATATACACAGGAGTGATATGGAAGAAATGTTCTGAAAACATTTCTTCTAGATCTGATGTGGTACCATGGTACTCGTAGTTTCTGATACCTACGACACAGGGAATCCCAGTGTGTGATGACTATGCAAGTGACTGTTAGGCGTTCATCAACATCATTATCATCGTCTCCCTGCCCTTATCCCGTTTATGTGGGGTAGGCACAACATTGGCCGTAGCCGTTGGCTTGACGTAGGGAGGGGATTTATCGATGTAATTATCATCGATAAAACATTTAAGCACCCTCATTATAATTTCTTTTAAATCATGGGTTTATCGATATAATTAATGACACGTTTTTGTTTTGAAAGCTTACAATAATTAATCAAACCGATAGCATGGTAAAACTCACCCCATGTGACTTACTTTATCCTAACTTCCGGAATCTTAATTTATGATGTTTTGTGAATTTTGTTGATAAAATACAATTTTGGGGATTCTTAAGACACCTTATAATAAGATAAGATATGTCATTTATCAATCATAATAAGATCATATAAGATTTATCAATTAAAGCATGATCCTTGGATCATGTTGTGCCGACCCCACATAGAGTGGGATAAGGGCAGGAAGATGATGATGATGATGAACATAAGAGGTCTGTCAAGGCCGCAGCTAGAAAATGATCCACGACCAGTTTAGGTCAGAAGTCAGTCAAGGATCAGTGCTACCAGCCTAGAAATAATAAAGTAGGACATGCCAAGGATCGGTGTGCCGCTCTATTCTACGCATGACTTCTATTTATCCGTTCGCTCGGACGGGTCATAAAGCTTAGATTTTTCAGGAAACAGTCACCGTTTTTAAGCGTCCGTCCGTTCGTCAGTCCGTCTGTCAGCGGGCTCTCATGAACCGTAATAGGTAGAGTTGAAATTATCACAGAGTGTGTTATTTCTATCGCCGCTATAACAAGAAATAATAAAAAAGGTGTTCCCATACAAGAAATATTTATGTACACGTACGACGGTACGGAACCCTTCGTGTGTGAATTCGACTCACACTATACTATTTTGTAAATAAATATTGTTTTCTAATAATTATATTATTATAAATCTGTCAAAAATGTGTAAAAATTGTTATTGCAAAAATTGTCTATAATTTATTTCGCATTTTGAATATGATTCTAATTTATCAAAACGTAACAAGATTATCAAATAATACCATTATATCGAGCAAACTTATGTTCTCTAGTAATTAAGCACCCGTTATGTATAATTATTTCGTTATTAATTAAAAAAACAGACAGTTATGTTGAGTAACATTTTGAGACTAAACTTTCTGTTTTAAAGCCGCCTTTATAGTTTAGCTTCTAAAACTAAACAGATTTCAAGACCTGTCACTACTCAATCTAGAACACAATTTAAAGCTGATTTCCATGAATATTGAACAACAAAAAGAGTATATTTTTAAACTTTTAAATTAAAAAAAAGCTGAAGTAAGATATAACTAGTTCCACCGAAGCGCTCGTAGCGTAACTTGCTTAGGCGTTCTTGATTGATCGTTGGAGTTGAGCAACGGTATGCGCGGTCACAAATTGGGATGGGTGACCGCAAGTGGCATTACGAGCCGAGCGCTTCGATTTTAAGACTTTAAGTCACGACGGAGGCCTTTAGGCGGCCTTAAAACTCCATCACTAGAGTTGGCCACTAGCTCATACGAACATACATACATACTAGTTCCACAGCAATATTACGGTCGTATCCGCCGCCATTTCGAGAACCTGACTGTTTCTGCATCGCAAGGCAAAATCAATGGTAGATAATTAGGTACATCGTGATTACAAATCGAACGCGGAACAACACCAGCTGGATGCACTAGTGATGTTAATTGAAATGTTTGTAGCTCGCCATTATAAATGAGTTAACAACGTTTAGATTAGAAAACGGACGGATCCCCGTTAGTTTTTGCGGATTTTAACAGACAACGAAAGGGGATAAAGAAGATTTATAGTTTAACTTTATCTGTTGAAAAGCGCCATACATTTTTTTACAGAAAAACGACTTTGGTTAATTAATGAGCCGACATCCGTTAGTAGAATATTGGAACCTGGCATTGTGTATTTGTGTGTTATTTAATTCAGGCGCGGCTGAAATTTTGGAGGGGGTCACTAATAATAGAATGTCGAGTAAATCTGATTTTATTGCACAAAACACAATTTTATTGCACACATTATAAAACAAATGGAAGCCTTCTATTTTTATTGGCATCGCGGCTAGGGGCAGAAAACTGTTTTTTTTTTTATATTTTGTAAATTTTTAGATGATTTTTCAATTTCACGTGTACGTTTTGGGGTTGGGTTGGGGGGGGGGGGGGTCACGTTTGTCAACAATTCTAGTGCTGGATGCAAGATACGTAAAGAAATGTTCGTGGTTTGCCATGTCGTAGTTTCCTGAACTCTCTGCATGTTTCTATGATTAACTTTTAGGAAGTTTATGAGAAAAACAAGTTTAGGTATATTTGGTCACAAAAGTATTTGATTATCGTTTAGATTATAAGAAAATGAACCCAGTTTTCTATCTAAGTTCGCCTACAGATAGACAACAGCGCTCAGATCACCGACCGCAGGTAAGCTCCCCAAAAGGCTGGAGACGTTACCTGGTTGGATAGCTATACTTATCCTTTGTCCGATACTTTAGGCATTTATTCATTCTCTTCAGTAAAATAAACATTACATATGAATAAAACTAATAGAAAAATACTTTGATCAAACAGTTTCATTGTTCAATTAATATTTCTGAATTAAAAACTGTTCTTGGTGGAACCGGCATTCGAATTCGCGACCTTCCGAAAGTTTCACTAAGCCAGAACGGCTATAGGAGGAAATCTCTTGAAATATTCAATTTCCTCGGAATCCCTCAACTTAATTACTAGATATCATAAATATTTACACCATCAGAGCGCTGACCCCTTTCGTTATACGCTTACATAGCACTAGGGATGTGCTACTTTCCATATCACTTAGTTACGGATACGGAGAACAAACATCTGTTCCCAAACTTCGTGAATAATTTGTTTATGTGCGGCTGATTTCCGTATCACTTTACTAGATACCAATAGGGATAAATTTAAAGTTACTATATAAATCTGTAATAGGTACTGAAGATTGGTTGATAACTCCATGGGTACGAATTAAATTGCAATCCTGTTGATATTATTGTCTGAATAAAGTTATCGTAGTTTGATCGATATGATATTTTTTATAGATCCTACGGATGAGTAAAAAGAGATAAGATGACTTCTGGTAGAGGAAAAAACACATAAAGTCAGAAAATTGCAGGGAAATTATGATAATTTCCGTACGTACTGTGAAACACGGACAATCCTTTCCGGATCCGAATCAGGCCCAACACTAGAGGTAACTGTTAGTCTAAAATTAACTAGCTTTGTAGTTAACTGTTATAAATCAACGGAACAAGATAAATACAAACTATGGTAGATTCTAAATATGAGGTCAAAGTTTTATTGACCTCGGTGGGTAACTACACTACTTCTCCCACTAGCACTCGTTCACGATACTGCGCCGATGTGACACTCGCTTAATAAAAAAAACTAGTCAAGTGTGAGTTGAATTCGCACTTGAAGGGTTCCGTCCCAACGTACATGTACATAAATGATTCTTGTATGCTCCCCACTTTTTTATTTTTTGTTGCTATAACGGCAATAGAAATACACACAGAAGAGTACCCCAGACCATGGAGCACATCATCTCACGCTGCCCTATCCACTCGTACCCAGGACCCTTGACCGATTTAGTTAATCTTCCTCCTGAAGCAGTATCCTGGGTTGGGAATCTTTGTATTGACTTGTAAATTATATTTAGTGTAGTTATTATTATTATTTTTAGGTTTTAAGTTAATAATTTAATTTATTTTTAATATTTTGTTACGCCTACTTTGACATTGTCATACGATTAAATAATAATACACACTTGATAATTTCAACCTATTACGTACGGTTCATGAGAGAGACAGACGGACGGACAGACAGACAGCGGAGGCTTAGTAATAGGGTTCCGTTGGCACCCTTCGAGTACGGAACAGTACTACCTTAATAGTAGTATTATAATGACTTCAGACGCTGTTTAAATAATCTTTTGTAGATGTTACAGGCCATGATTGACCGACTGCCCCACTCGCACCGTTCACGATGCAACTGGTCGTGTCACTAGTTTTTCCGAACCAGTGTGGTGAAAAGATTTAAAGATGGGACTCAGAGGCTTCTTTTCATACTTGACACCATGTTTTCAAACTTTTTAGGCTCTACGACATGCGAAGAACGAAGTTTTCCTTTGTTGTTTTAAGTTTGATTTGCCATCTTTTTTCTTATTGATGTTGATGTGCTTCTCTGCTGGACTGGGAGTAAAGAAAAAAACATATTGAATGCGTCCAGCTGCTTCTCTTCCCGAGCATGTCGTAAAATTCGACTAAGGAGTCGTCCTCTCCAATATGATGAACCATGGCGTTAGACTAATCACCTGTCACAATGATTCACCATTTCTGATTTAAATCAGAAGTGGATGCAAGTTTTCTTCTGATTACTTGCGGTTCTGCCCACCCCAGGCGTGATAATATGTGTGTGTGTGTGATGTTAATGTATGACTGACCGATTTACCTCACCTGTAATTAAGGTCATGTCATAATGATGAGGTTACACGGTCCAATGATACGGCAATGACACATCTAACATACAATAGATAAACCAGTAATAGGCTGATACCGTTCGTTCACGACCTCGGAAAATCACATAACCTAATAGCCTATACATACATTATATCACGCCCGTATCCCTAATATGGTGGGCAGATCCACAAGTAATCATAAGAAAACTTGCAGCCACTTCTAATTTAAAGTCCTAAGATGGATACGGTGAACCACGGTGACAGGTGATCAGCCCATCGCTCATTATAGGTGGTCCAACATTTTAGAGAGATGCTTTCCCTTAGTCGACTAACTTCTCTGCTGGACTGGGAGTAAAGAAAAAACATAGAACGCGTCCAGCTGCTTCTCTCCCCGAGCATGTCATAAGAGTCGACTAAGGGATAGTATCCTCCAACATGATGAGATACAATAAGCAAGTATTCCCAAGGAAGGTTGACGTCAGGCAGGCGGCCGGTCATAAAACACCTTAGCCAAAACTCTTAAAGCATGATCCTTGGATGCCGACCTCACGTAGAGTGGGATAAGGGCAGGAAGATATGATGCTTTTCCTTAGTCGACTTTTACGATATGCTCGGGGAGAGAAGCAGCTGGACGCATTCTGTTTTTTCTTTAATCCCAGTCCAGAAGAGAAGTTTAAATAAGTAAAAGCTTTTAAACTGAGCATTCAACAGCAGAACCACTCTTAAAGGAAACCTACACTTAACTAGCAATAGAACTTCGATTGACGAATTAATTTGATTCTTATATACATGTGAATAGAGAACATAATTGTTTTTCCTGTTTGTATTATTTTAGGTTTAATGGTAGGGAAATGTCATCTAAAAAGGAATTTACTGTGATCTGGAATAGATTTATGCCTTTTGTTCCTTTACAACAATGGTGTACCTAGTGAGTTAGGTCTGAAGGTGGCTTAATTTCCTTTAAATCGGCCACCGATATCCATACTTAATATTATAAATATGAAAGTAACTTTGTCTGTCTGTTACATTTTCATGCCTAAAATAACAGATTTTAAAAAATCCCGGGGAATGACATAGGCTACTTTTTATCCTGTGAAACGATCCCAAAATGGAAAAAGGATGACCAGGATAAAGCATAAATACTTCATAGACATTAATTTATGTCAAGACAGTTAATTTGACATTTATAACATTTTGATAATTGACAATGTCATTCATATCAATCGGGTCGTCAGCAGCTCTCTATTTTTTGCAGGTCTGTGGGTAAGGGCCTCTAGCTGGACCGATTTCATGATTTTTAATTTTCTGGATTTGCCTCCGCCCCGTATAGCAGAATAACTACCTAATAAAACATTTGAGTATTGCATTATTAATTCTAAGGCGGTATTCGCGGGGTCAGCTAGTGCTAGTATAAAAAACTTAGGCCTAATCAGTTATTAATCGAGTGAGCGGAGCGAGCGAAAATCTCATCGCATCTGGGCCGATTTGGAGTTTTATGTTTGTGGATATAATTATAATAAAAAATGGACAATTCACACAGCGCCATCTAGCCCTAAACTAAGCAAAGCTTGTAGGTACTATGGAAACCAGATGGCTGATAGAATACTTATATACTTTTTTTTTGTAAATACATGCTTATATAATAACACTACAACACCCAGACCCGGAAGAAATATTTGCAGAACATACATAGTACATGTACTGGATTAACATATAGGCTGTTTTTTATCCGGGTACCACGCGAGCGAAGCCACGGGCGGCAGCTAGTAAAGAATAAAGAAAAAGTTGTATTCCCGCGAGAGATGACAAATTATATTTACTAAGCTGATTCGTCATACTTGTGCAAAGGCATCTCATGAATTTCCAGACATTGATTATCATTACGGCCGTGAAAATACCATCTTTGTATTTTAGAAACCTAATGCTTAGATCACTGCGATAGATATTTGTATGATGCCTTCATAATCGCACCTATCTCACGAGCAATAGATAAATAGACTGAATTGTAATGGCACTTTGTTGGCTTCATTAGCTTTCATGTCAGTTTATGACATTCAGATGTCAAAATTACGACCAGTCTATTATCCTACGAGAATGGGGCAACTCTTAAGGTAGACTTTCGAAGCGTCGGCGGTCATAAAACACCTTAGCCAAAACTATCACAGCATGGTCCAAGGATCATGCTGTGCCGACCCCACATAGAGTGGGATAAGGGCAGGAAGATGATAATGGTGTCGTACATGGACGACACAGAGCTACAACGTCATTCGTCGCGTCACTGATACTGCGCTCGATTGACTCCATACATTCAGTAACACGGTGTCACTAGCCCTTGCGTCGAAAGTCTATTTTTAGGTATCTACAATGGCGTCCACGTCAATGATTATTCATCATCTTCCTGTCCTTATGTCACTCTATGTGGGGTCGGCACAGCATGTTCTCTTCTTCCATTCCCTTCTGTCAGCCGTCATCTCTGTACTCACCCCTTTATTAACCATGTCCTCTTTCACAGAATCCATCCACCTTTTCTTTGGTCTACCTCTACCTCTAAAATCATCCACATTCATTTTCATAACTTTCCTCGCAACATGACTTCCATCCCTCCTCATGACCCATACTCCGTAATCTTTCTGTCACTGGCGCTACTTTCAAACTTCCCCTAACATACATTTTGACGACCTCGGTGGCGTGGCGGGCGAGTGCTCGGCTGAGACGCAAGAGGCGCGGGTTCGATTCCTGCTACGGGAGAAATGTTTGTATGTTCTGCAAATATTTCTTCCGGGTCTGGATGTTGCAGTATTATGTATTATAAGTATGTGTTTAAAAAAAAGTAAAAGTATTCTATCAGCCATCTGGTGCCCATATTACAAGCGTTGCTTAGTTAGTGGCTAGACGGCGCTGTGTGAAATGTCTACATATATTTTTATACTCATTCCTTATCATATCCATTCTAGTCACACCTCACATCCACCTCAACATTCACATCTCAGTCATCTCAATACTTTTTTGTTCAAAATCTCCTACTATTAACCACCAACCTAAATTTTTGATTGAAAATTCGTTCACGGAACAATAAGCACGTTGGATAATTGAAGTGGAAAATTTGGTAAAGCGATACAAAATTAATTTGCCGCTTGTTTGTATAACATTCTAAACAATAGGTACTCAGTATCATCTATGAGCCTATCTCTATAGTTCTCAATACTACATAGGCTAGCCATTTGTTTACGTATTGCGCCCCATTTTTCCAAAAAGATTTTATTTATTTTGTTGGCTATCTATAGATCGTTCGCAACGGCCTTTATATAGCCTGACTGTTTCTTTTGTATTTTGTAAATTATATTTGTATTAGTTGTAAGTTTCTTTCAGTTAATAAAGACACTAAAAAAATACATAAATATACTGCTCTAAGGAATCTTAAAAGCTTTACACAAGTATCAACAACTTCATTGATGTAACGATAACAAATTAGATACTCCGAAATATCCTTAGATCTGTCCTCCGAGACGTTTAAATATACAAACTACAAACTATAATTATTATCTTTATCTAGTCGTATCACTAGTTCGTTCGAACCAGTGTGTTGAAAGGATTCAAAGTCTCAAGTCTCATAGTCTCCTTTCGTGCACTTCAGACAGTCAGGTTCGACGACATGCCGGTTTCCTCACGATGTTTTCCTTAATTGTGTAGCGCACATTAATTTTTCGAAAAAAAAAACTCATTTATGCACACTCTGAGTAGTGTCGTAAAAGTCGATCAAGGGATGGTATCCTCCCCAAAATGATGGACCGATATGGGCGATGGGTTGATCCCCTGTTATGGTCCACCATATCCATCTTGGGACTTTAAATCAGAAATGGCCGCAAGTTTTCTTATGTCTTTTACGACATGCTCGGGGAGAGAAGCAGCTGGACGCATTATATGCTTTTTCTTTACTTCCAGTTCAGTAGAGAAGGTAAGGCAGATAGGCTTTGGAAAATTTATTAAATCCAGCAGTTCCACACACTGTGACCAAAATTACAAACAAAATTACAAGTTACCGATCAAGTCTTCTGAATAATTAAAATCAATCGCGATTCGTGCAGTATTTATTCATGAGTATTAATATTGCACTAGTCTCAGAATCTAGTGGTTAGATAATACGTATCAGGAACTAGGGGGGGGGGGGGCTTAGGGGGTCAAGAGGCCCTACCAGCATCAGCATCAGCTTAGAATTGGCTTCATTATGAGGCTCGCAGAAGGCTGATAATGTAGCCAATTTTTAGCCATTTTTGTTTTTGCCTTCCACCTTTTTGGGGGGTTTAAACCCCTTAGCCCCAGAGCACTGGTGGTCTAGTTGGTAGTGACCCCACATTTCGATCTTAAGGTCGTGGGTTCAAATCCGGTCGTGTACCAATGGATTTTTCTGTTCGTAAAATTTATGTGCGCTACACCAGTAGGTACTCTCAAACGGTAAAGGAAAACATCGCGAAGAAACTACGCTGAGAGGATGGAATAGGTGCTGGGTAAGCCTACTTCATTTTAATTCGTCCTGGGCACTACAGCGTCTCGTTTTTTAAGGTAAAAGTTGCCTCCTGACGCTGTAAAAGGCCTTAAGCCCCTTAGCCACTCCCTCCTACCCCTGGATCCGCTACTGTTAATACCTACCATGTCTGTGGTTAGGGGATTGAACTCGTCTTAACAAAATTCTCTAGTTGCGAATGTCTTTGGTATATTGAATTGCGAAAGCCTTTGGTAACCAAAGTTGTAAACTAGGTGCACCCCACGGCTCCTCTTGTTGTTGTTGAGTTTAATTTATCAATAGCTATTCAGATATTGCAACTGAGATACAGTCAAGATTGGGGCAAGTGGATTAGGATGGCACAGGGCTGTATTGGATTGCACAAGGGAGGCCTATGCGTCATAAGAAAAAAGGATGTTTCTACATAAATTTCTGAAATGGTAAAAAAAATACTGGTAGATGCGTCTTTTTTTACTGATTCCGATGATGTATATAACTCAATTATGAAAAAAATGTCAGATACGTCTTTTTTCCTTATGACGGCAGTATAACTGTATATATCCTACTAATTATATATGCGAAAGTTTGTGACGGTGTGAGGATATGACGGTATTTGTGAGCGGTCCATACAGCGCTGAATGGCTTGAAACGCTGAACGGAGAAAATGGATTGAAAATATTGGCGCGCTAGGAACCGAGGTGTCTTAGGAGTAAGTAAACACCAATGTTGCAATTTGCAACAGTTTCAATCGAAGTAATGTCGCTTACTTCACCTGAACAATGTACCTACAAGTCTGATAGAACTTCCTCGGTTTCCCTTGCCATCGGCTATAGGGATTGGGTGTTTTAATTGCTTTCTTGTACCCACAGACAAACTGTAAAAGGAATTTATATTTGGGCTTTATACAAAGACATTGTACCACTTAAATATTTACATAAACATCATTTATTAACAGAAGTAAATTAACAACTAATACAAATAGAATTTATAAAATACAGAAGAAACTTGAACACCTGTCACCATGGTCCACCATAACCATCTTAGGATTTAAATCAGTAGTGGCTGCAAGTTTTCTTGTTTACTTATGCTCTGCCCACCCCGTTAGGGATATGGGCGTGATAGTATGGTGTGTATGTATGTATGTTTTTTGAATACAGTCGTGGACTACCCATCTAGGTGGGGAAATTTATCTATATTTATATATATTTTTGTTTACCCGTTTAGATGGGTAAATTTATCTAGATTTATATATGTTAGTATTACCTGTAGAAAGTGTGTAAAAAACAACGCCATCTCTCGGCATTTTATCGTATAATGTCAGGCAAAAGCTTACACTACAAGCACAAAGGATAGCTCGACATAAGAGTGTTTGTCTGAGGATTTTCAGCTCCAGAGGGTAAAATGTGAACTCGAGAATCAGTCAGTCTAGAAGTCAGGTTTCAGTGTAAAATGAGCTTTATTGCTTCGAGTTACGTTTCATTATGGATCAGAGGTTGGAGTCTATAGTGCATTAAAACGTTTTGGAACTTGTACGCTTGTACAATGCAACTTGTAGAATAATTTATTTTACAGGCTACTATTTTTCATTTTTTGCTATACAGGGTGTCCCACGGCTATATCACACTGAGGGAAAAACTAAGGCCTTTTGCCATCTATAATAGATGATTTATTTTATACAGCCTCAAGAGGCAACTTATATCTTTACAAACGGGACGTTGTAGTGACCGGGAAGAATTAGAAATACCACCTACCCTTAATGCCGTAGTTTTTCACTAACTAACCAAAACTTCTAATTTCGATCTAAGCAGACATTCTACAGTTTACAATCTCGCGAGATAATAATCTATATGTATGTATGTATATCTAAGTATTTACAATTTTACGGTGACATTTATCTACACTAATTTTATAAAGAGGAAAGATTTTTTGTTTGTTTTTATATTTGCAACGGATAGGCTCCGAAACTACTGAACCAATTAAAAAAATTCTTTCACTAGTAGATAGCTACATTATTACATAGGCTATAATTTATAAAAAAAAATAGGGATCCTTACTAAAACTATAATAATGTAACCCGAGGTGTAAAAAATTACCTAAAAAATCCTAATTTGTTAAATACCCGAGTGAAGCCGAGGTGGACTGTTAGCACATTTAATTTTTTTGTAAATACATTCTTATAATACATAATACAACACATGCTAACATTTCTCCCGCAGCGGGAATCGAGTCCGCGCTTCTTGCCCGAGCATTAGCCCGCTATGCCAACCGGGTGAAACTGAGGCGGGTGACTAAAACGACGTAAATATGACAAGACAAAAGTCTAAGAGCTAAAGAACATAGTACATACAATCCCTAGAATCACGTAAGTCGCTTTCGCATACAATTCATGTGACGACGCGCAGACTAAGCTAGCATAGCGAGCTTTGTTTGTCTCTGTAAAACACACGGGGGGGATAGTTAAACAAGTTCTATGATGCCTTAGATTCAAACTACCTAGTCATCATCATTTTCCTGCCCTTAACCCACTAGGTGGGGTCGGCACAACATGTTTTCCTCTTCCATCTTCTCCTATCACTCGTCATCTCAGTACTCACTCCTTTCATACGTACCTATGTCCTCTTTCACACAATCCATCCATCTTTTCTAAGCCCTTCTTCTGCCCGTGTATCCATACACATTCATATTCAGCACTTTCCTTGTAACATGACTTTCTTTCCTCCGCATAACATGCCCATACCACGCATATTTCATATTCAAACTACTTAGTACTTCTTGATATTAGGTAACTTAGATACTTCCTAAATAAATATTTGTGGACACAACGCCATCTAGTCCCAAATTAAGCAAAGCTTGTACGATGGGCACCAGATGGCTGATAGAATACTTATATACTTTTTTTTGTAAACATATACTTATACTATACTACAACACCCAGACCCGGAAGAAATATTTACAGAACATACAAACATTTCGCCCGTAGCGGGAATCGAGCCCGCGCCTCTTGCTTCTCAGCCGAGCACTCACCCGCCACGCCACCGAGGTCGTCGTTCCTGGATACACCAAGCCGAAAAAAAAGTAAATAAGTTCGTATGAGCTAGTGGCTAGTTCTTGTGACGGAGTTTTAAAAGCCGGGACCGGCAATTTAACGTGCCCTCCGAAGCACGGAAGCTCTCAGCTTGTAATGACACTTGCGGTCACCCATCTCAATTGTGACAGAGCACAACGTTGCTTAACTTCAACGATCAATTAAAACTAAGCAAGCTCGACACGAGCGGAAAATGTGCGATGGCGCTCATTAGGAGGTTTTGGGAATTTTGATGTCCAGCTGATTGGAGACCGACAAATTAGCTGAACACAAGAATTACACACTAAATTATAAATTACAATACTAATAAACTACTAGTTTTATGGCTACTAAAATTAATTTTAATCCGCATAGTAGACGATGTCAAATTTTATACTGCACGCATAATACAAAATGCGTATTCAGCTTTATAGCTTACTATAAAATTAATATTAACAGCCCAAAACACATTTTATAAGCTTACTTTTGTATGTTTATCATTTTGATAGGCCAGTGTGAATTTTAAATTAGTACATTTGACAAATCGGATTATTCAAACATAAAAGCAGATTTATGTTAATGCCCGGTTCCGATATCCTGCTAACGGGAGTCAGCGTTACCATAGCAACGTTGGACATAAAATGTATAGCGCGTTTTAGCAGAAAACAACGTTAAAATATTAAATAAATAAAAATAAATATAGTGGACATTTCACACAGCGCCATCTAGCCGGAAACTAAGCAAAGCTCGTACTATGGGCACAAGATGGCTGATAGAATATTTATATACTTACTTTCTTACAACACATAGACCCGGAAGAAATATTTTCAGAACATACAAACATTTCTCCCGTAGCGGGAATCGAACCCGCGCCTTTTGCGTCTCAGCCGAGCACTCGCCCGCCACGCCACCGAGGTCGTCACTGCCATATTGGAACCGGACATAAACGTTGAATAATAAAATGTAACTTACAAGCTAGGTTTAATATTTAAATGCTTTGTAAACATGCTATTATACTATTGTGCGCACACATTTCACATTTAATTCTGGGTCTCACGTTTGTAAGTCATAAATACTGGTACCTATATACATCGTCACTGGAAAGGCAAATTTACGTAAGCGCCAATCGAGAAAAAGCCGTTTAAAGTTCATTTTTTTTCGTTTTTTTAATCATAACTTTCTACCTAATTATCGAATTTTGATGACGTCAACGTAAGATTTAATTCTTTTTTCATTTTCTATGTCCGGCAATTTATATTATTGTATTTGGACTGCTATTTTAGGATAATAACTCAATATGCCTATTTGGCGCCATTTTGGCGCTTACGTAATTTTGCCTTTCCAGTGACGATATGTACGTAAGTTTTGTTTTAAGAACTTTCCATCATTTGCCTGCGTTTTAAAATACCTCTATAATATACATACATACATAATTTCGTGCCCGTATCCCTAATGGGGTGGGCAGAGCCACAAGTAAATAAGAAAACTTGCAGTCTTTGCTGGATAAGGCTGACTAAGCTAAGGCCGACTAAGCTGAGAGGATGGTAAGGTGCCGGGCAAGCCTACTCCATTCAAAATCCGCTTTGGCACCACAGCGTCCCGTTAATGTAAGCGTCTGCCTCCTGGCACTGTAAAAAATCTACTAGGATAGATAGTAAATGCACAAATTCAATAGATACAAGTAAACGAGTGCATAAAATTCTAAATAAACCAGTTTAAACCAGTAACAGCTGGTTCTAAATCTGGACACGGGCCTGCGTTTTGTCAGTCCCTTCCCGAGCTCATCTATTGACATTGGTTTACTCACAAATCCCTTTAATTGCCCTATAACTGACAAACAATAAAAATAAACATGCTCAATTCGAAAAATAACAGACGCTACCGACTTTACGATTAAAAACGAGACGTTAACAGAAAAACCTGCATACTGAGAATAATCCGTGGTAATAATGTAATTACAGGAATAAGACAAGTTTGATATTGGCTGCACATAATGGCAAAATAATAACTTCTCTGCTGGACTGGGAGTAAAGAAAAAACATAGAATGCGTCCAGCTGCTTCTCTCCCCGAGCATGTCGTAAAAGTCCTAGTATCCTCCTACATGATGAGATACAATAAGCAAGTATTCCCAAGGAGGGTTGACGTCAGGCAGGAGGCCGGTCATAAAACACCTTAGCCAAAACTCTTACAGCATGATCCAAGGATCATGCAGACCCCACATAGAGTGGGATAAGGGCAGGAAGATGATGATAATGGCAAAATAATAAAACGCAGACAAAATATTATTTATTTTGATGTGGGTTGAAACGCTGACATTTTTTGGTATGAAACGGAAAAAAATAATTTGTGGTGAGAACCTGTAGTGCGAAACAGCGCTACCCCAAACTATGCACAGATAATTATCGATGATAACGATGATAATCAAACGATTATAAAAGTTATCGATAAAACAATCTACAACTCTATGTTTTTGGTTCGTTCGTCTCTTTTCATTTCGGGGGCGTTTTATTCGTGTCAGTCCGCTCTGCTCCTGCTCGCATCAGTCGAGCTTTGGCTCTGGTACGATGTAGACGTGTTTCTGCGCTCGGTGTTTCAATTCCCGCGTTCGCGTAAATAATGTGATCGAGATTGAAGTTGTGTACCGAATGTGTGTGATTGTGGCATTGTGTTTGTGTGTGTTGTGATTTGGATTCTTGGATACATTTCTTCGAGAAACAGGTTAG
The DNA here is from genome assembly GCA_949320045.1 of Scotopteryx bipunctaria. Classification (NCBI taxonomy): domain Eukaryota; kingdom Metazoa; phylum Arthropoda; class Insecta; order Lepidoptera; family Geometridae; genus Scotopteryx; species Scotopteryx bipunctaria. Next base: position 2,220,973 of record OX439466.1, read on the forward strand.
TGTGTTATTTTTTATCAAAGCGTCTAGCTAGGCTCTGTGGGAAATTCTAAGCATTTTAATTCCAGGTTCTATGCCAAGATCTAGCTGCCGACCTCGCTCTAACACATATGAACTCTTAATTCCTAGGATATATTATAGCTATTATGGTCTTGTTACGAACAGGTGTAAATGCAACGTAGATTTAAGACGTGTCCAAATGATTCCCGTGATTTTATGGAATAATTTTTTTTGACTTTGATTTTGCTTAGTATTAACTCTATCTAGTAAATGAATTTTTTTTAATATAGACTTGGATGTTCCGATTTATTAGGTACGTACCCAGACTTAGGTAGATATGTAAAAAAATTAAGTAGGTAGTCTGGAAAAAATTACAGGTAGGAAATGTTACCTAGGTCCTATAGGTACCATTCTCATATTTTGCCATAAATACCAATCTGTAAAGTATGTAATTCTGAGAGCTTGTGACAAATACAAGTAGAGTAGGTAGGTAAGACATCAAGGTAGGTTCTTCATAGGTACTCTATCTACCTAAGTAGGAGCGTACTTTACAGAATGTGTAGCTGGTAAGTAGGTATCTTGACTAAGTACTTATAATCCTACTAATATTATGCGACAGTTTGTGTTGATGTGGGGATGTGAGGATGTGATGATGTATGTTTGTGCCTCAATCACGCCGTACCGGCTGAACGGATTTTGTCTTGTGATGTTTTACAAACCTACCCACTACATTATTTTTTTTTTGTTTTGTTAAATTACATTACTTAACCTATGTTAGTTATTTATTATTGGTACTGTACTGCGTTAGTTATTCTTCCTAACTGTAATTAATTTATAAGCCCACTATAAAATCTAAATTTAAGTTTTCTCATGTATAAGTGAATGTAAATTCTTATGGGAAATAAATATCTTAAACCTGAATGAAACCTGGAATGTATAGGTATACTTAGTATGTGTGCTGGAATAACATACTTAATAGGCTATTTTATGTCCGGATACCACGTGAGCGAAGCCGCGGGCGAAAGCTACTTTATTATATTTATGAAATAAAGTTAAATTACTCGGGTAGGTCTAATTCTTACCAGATCCAGAACTTAGGTATTTTGTTGTGGTATTAGATTTTCTTAGCTGACTGGGAGATGTCTACTTATCTGCTATATTATATTATTTTCTTATTTATTAGGTAGGTACTACACTCTATCGGTACGTACCTAATTGAAAACGGTCTTTTCGTCCGTGGGAACGCCAGGAGGCAATTTTTACCTTCACAAACGGGACGCTGTAGTGCCCGGGACGAATCAAGATGGAGTAGGCTTGCCCAGAACCTATTCCATCCTCTCAGCTTTGTCGGCCTTGTCCACAGGAAAGACATGGTTAATACGTGCGGAGTTTTCCTTCACCGTTTGAGAGTACTGCTATAGCGCACATAATTTTTTCGCACAGTAAAATCCATTAGTACACGACCGGATTTGAACCCACGACCTTTGGACTCTATTAAAATAAGATTGGACAAAATGTATCTACTTACCTAGGTATAATAATAACAAAGATAAAATAGTAAAGACTACCTATTGGTAAATTGGCTAGGTCAGTCATTGTCTTCTAGCTACTTAATATTATAGGTAGGTATCATACCTAAATCCTAAATGTGACGAAACGAAACATGGTTCTTAACTTACTTGTAACGCGCTTCGTCGCATTTTTGCAAGACAAAATTGACATACCTCCGAATACTCAAACGCGACTCAGAGTTGAGCATGTCTCAAGTCACGGTTTTTTGACAGTTTTTGATGAAAATCTGTCAAAAACTCGTCACTTGAGACGTGCTCAACTCTGAGATGCGTTGGAGCATTCGGGGGATTGAATACGATTACATTATGATTCCACATCTCTATACCGTAAGAGCGCTATCACACTGGCGATTTGCGAGCGTTTTTTCTTTCGAATTCTTCGAATCGACGTGCTCGCCTCGGGCGTATTACAGTACATTAAGGGTGGAATAGGTGCTGGGCAAGCCTACTCCATCTTAATTCGTCCCGGGCACTACAGCGTCCCGTTTGTGAAGGTAAAAATTGCCTCCTGGCGTTCCCACGGAGGAAAAGGCCGTTTTCAATTAGGTACCTACCTAACGATAGAGTGTAGTACCTACCTAATAAATAAGAAAATAATATAATATAGCAGAAAAGTTGGCATCTACCAGTCAGCTAAGAAAGTCAAACTGGTGAATTGCGGGCGTGTTTCCAGCGAGCCGACCCGTAAATGTACTCGTAGGTACTGTAATACACACGCTGCACGCTCGCAAATAGCCAGTGTGATAGCGCTCTTACGGGTCGGCTCGCTGGAAACACGCCCGCAAATCGCCAGTGTGATAACTCCCTAACGAACCTGTGTTACTATTTTCTGGTCATAGCGAACAAGGCCCCTGAACGGATGAATGAAACTTGAAATAGGTAGGTAAGTTAGCTATATCAACTTATAATGTGCGCAGTAATATTACAAGCTTTATATTCAGTACCCTCAGACCAATTATAAAGAAAAGACGCCGCGCCACGAACAACAAAAATGAAGCCACATTTTTATCTCTGTGTGTGTGTGTGTGTGTGTGTGTGTGTGTGTGTGTGTGTCGGTTTTGAGGTTTTGTGTTCCAAGTAACCTAAAATTCATAGTATATTAATTAAGAAACGATGTTATTTGAAGCACTTACAAGTGAAAGTGATTCCGTGAGTGACTTTTTATGTGATTTGCTGCTGTTCTTACAGGTTTTTACTGCACAGGAAGGCATAATTCTATTTTTAAATTTTGAGTTTGCTGGATGACGACTCGAGAGCGATGAGCATGGTTTTAGTGTAGGTGTGTGCGTGAGCGTCGTATGTTTACTTGCAGGAGCACGGTTTTGTGTGGCTTCACTTTTGTTGTTCGCGGCGCGGCGTCTTTCCTTTTTATTTGGTCTGAGCCAGTACCTAACAAAGTACCAAGTCTGCCTAACAAAGCGAGCAAAATTTCTTTTAATTCAAATAAAATTTCATCGGAGGTTACCTACCTAATTATTTAAATTACAAAAAATGTTGAACCCAGAATAATACCTTTTGTAACAAGGGTACATTTACCCATTCAAAAGCCTACACCTACCCAAGTACACTTATCCAACTACGATTTACGGCTCGAACGAAACGAAAGGTCTCCGAGCCCACAAATCAACTGACTTTCAACCCCTAAAAAGTCACCCTAAAACAAAAGGTGTCGACAAGGCCCTTGTCCTGTAAAAACAAGCCCTCTAGGGTTATTTTTCATCCCTTACAATGTGTGCTGAGGAGATAATAATGTGGACGAAAGGAGCTTAAAGATTACATGGATACCCACTCGCATGGTGGTTACGATAAACTTAGCTGGCCGTTTGGGCGCACAAGATACGTACAACCATGGATTTCAGCTCTTCCCTATGCGTACAACCTTTCACTATATAATTTTATCTTCAAAGTGTTGCCCTCATGGTCATTAAGGACTTTCCGTCCGTCCGTCCGTCCGTCAGCGGGCTGCATCTCATAAACAGTAATAGGTTGATATTTTCACAGAGTGCATTATTTCTATTGACGCCATAATAACAAATTTGTATTTATTTGTAGTATTCATTTTATTGTTATTAAGTATCTTACTTCTTACGGACGGATTTGAATTAAACTTGGAATATACATAGTACATGTACTGGATTAACATATAGGCTATTTTTTGTCCGGGTACCACGCGAGCGAAGCCGCGGGTGGCAGCTAGTTTATAATAATAATAAAATAAATTCGTACTTGATCGGTATTTTTTCTTACAAACTTCATTATTACGGCTGCGTCCTCTGAATTTCTGAAATTCCTTTCCTGTTGCTCCCATACACCATAAAAGAAATACACCCTCAAAGGTTCATGCTTCTTCCCAACCAATTACCTATCCAATCAAATAAACTTAATTTTTTTGTTAACATCCTGGGTTGGTTCCTTTATCCAAAAGGCTCTGTATTAATCTAACATTTGCGGGAATATAAAAATCTTTATCTTAAGCTAATGTTTACCTCAAACACGTCCTCTCAAACTTACACGGGTACAATCGTGAACGTAAATGAAAAAATATATTCAACTAGCTTTCGCCCGCTTCGCTCGCGTGCACGGGCAAAAAGTCATCATCATCTTCCTGCCCTTATCCTACTCTATGTGGGGTCGGCACAGCATAATCCTTGGATCATGCTGTAAGAGTTTTGGTTAAGGTGTTTTATGACCGGCCGCCTGCCTGACGTCAACCCTCCTTGGTAATACTTGCTTATTGTATCTCATCATGTTGGAGGATACTATCCCTTAGTCGAATTTTACGACATGCTCGGGGAGAGAAGCAGCGGGACGCATTCAATGTTTTTTCTTTACTCCCAGTCCAGCAGAGAAGTTGAGAAGCGTGCACGGACAAAAAGTAGGCAGCCTATATGTTATTCCAGCAAACATACTATGTATATTCCAAGTTTTATTCAGAACTGTTCGGCCGGTACTGCGTGATTGAGGCATAAATATAAATGCTCACATCCTCAGAAACTTTCACATTTTTTTTGGAATATACATAGTTTGTATGCTGGAATAACGAATAGGCATTTTTTTATCCTGATACCACGCGAGCGATGCCGCGGGCGGAAGCTAGTTTTGTCCATGTAATTGTCCTGAAACGTCCAACGAAATGTGGGCGGGGTGAAGTAAGACAGATTGGGAAAGGGATGTTTATCTATTCTGAATTCTCTATAACTGTTCTATGGCATTGTATAAGTTTGAATACATTTAAGGCAACGGATTCGGTGGCGTGGCGGGCGAGTGTTCGGTTGAGACGCAAGTCGCGGATTCGATTCCCGCTGCGGGAGAACTGTTTGCATGCTCTGCAAATATTTCATCCGGGTCTGGGTTTTGGTATTCGTAGTCTCTGAATCCATAGGAAATCCTAGAGGTCTTCATTATGTATGTTAAATTAAAACTGTTGGGTGTTATTTATTCTTTAGTCTCAGTCGTAAGTGAAAACCTGCCGCCTTGGTTCACTATATCTATCTTGGGACTTTCAGGAGTGGCTACAAGTTTTCTTGTGATTGATTGCGGCTCTGCCCACCCCTTTGGGGATACGGGCGTGATAATATCATAAATCATTTATTTGTCTGTGATCCTAGGTAGATACATATATAGTAGGCGTTAGGTTTGAGATATTAGACCTAGATGCTGGCGGTAGACTGTGAAAACATTTAGAAAGTTACAAAATTAATTTAATGTCAATTTAGTCAATTTCAATTTTACAAAATGAAAGAGCTAAAGATATAAAAGAAAATAATTATGTACGTATTACTTATGTATAAGTAAAAACTCATGTTAGATCACAAACTATGGTCTGTAGTAAGTTTTAGCTCACTTTACTTTGAATCGTTAGCCGTTACAATTTGTTTAGTATTTCACTCTATAGGGGTCGTTTAACCAAAATCGTAATAGGTAGTGCACGAAAGGTCTTTTAGGCGCACTTTAAATCCATTCACCACACTGGTTCGAAAGCACTAGTGACACAAGTGTGTAGTGAGTGCACTGGTGGCTAGTGACTTCTTTCGATCCTGAGGACGTGGGTTCAATCGTGCACCAATGGATTTTTCTGTTCGGAAAAAATATGTGCGCTATACCAGTACTCTCAAACGGTGAAAGATTATTTATTTAGATAAAACATCGGCATGTCGTAGAACCTATATAAATGATCGAAAATATTTGTCAAGAGCCCGGGAGGAGTCTGAGACGTGCTTTAAATCCTTTCACCACACTGGTTAGAAAGAACTAGTGACGACTAGATCAGGGATCCCCAAACTATTTTGGACAAGTGACCCCTTTTCCAAAATGAACTGTTACCTCAGACCCCCATGGCCTAGACCTACTTTTAAGATCAACCCCCTTATTCATAATGGTCCGCTAACTTAAAACAGCTGCGAGTTTTTCATCTTGTACGAAATTGAGACTTTACATTACTACAACAATGCTCCTACAAAAATATAATTATTCTTAGTACACGTGACACAACATAAACAATACAGTACCTACCTATTTTGAAAGTTTTAAATAAGAACTTGTGTTAATTTAATAGGGGTCGATTTTTAGACCTCGTCGACCCCCAAAATCAGTTTTCGTTTATGTCGACCCCTAGGAAACCGATATCGACCCCAAGGGGTCGATACCACTTTGGGAATCCCTGGACTAGATAAACAGACAGACGATTTTACAAGTAGCACAAAAACCATGAATATAACGGTTGAAAATCATAGTAACTTAAGTAATTTATTTATTGAATCGAATGTTCGCGCCTGTACTTGGGCGTGCGTTATCAATTCATCTGCCTAAGTTTCCTGTCCTTATCTAGTAGATAAGAAGTTATAGGGATATTCACGGAATGCATTCATAACGTGTTCTTTTAACGATGTATTAGTAAGTATTCTACAAGAGGTTTACAGCTGGTACACTGTACAAGTGTCAGTACATCGACGTCATTATATAATAGGGGCTTTATGGCGTAGCTTGCTTAGACGTTCTTGATTGATCGTTGAAGTTAAGCAACGGTTGTGCGCGTTCACAATTGGGATGGGTGACCGCAAGTGGCATTACGAGCTGAGCGCTTCCGTGCTTCGGAGGGCACGTTAAATTGTCGGTCCCGGCTTTTAGGTCGTTAAGCCATGACGGAGGCCTTTAAGCGGCCTAAAAACTCCGTCACTAGAGTTGGCCGCTAACTCATACGTGTTTACTTTTTTGGATCCTTCTAATATTATAAATGCGAAAGTTTGTGAGGATGTGACGATGTTTGTGCCTCAATCACGCAGTAACGGCTGAAGAGATTTGAATGAAACTTGGAACATACATAGAAGAAATATTTGCAGAGCATGCAAACTTTCTTCCGCAGCGAGAATTGAACCCGCGCCTCTTGCGTCTTAGCCGAGCACTCGCCCACCATGCCATAGAGATCGTTAATCTGGCTGATATAACTAATTCTTGGTCTTCCTTCTCCTCGCTTTCCTTCTACCCTTCTATAATGATCTTCTTTATGAAGCTGTCATTTCATATCATGTCCAAAAGTTTCAAAAGTGTCTTCATAGCCTCAAACTTCCATGCAAACCTGATATAAAATCTGCGATCCAAATGAAATAAAATATCTTTTTCCACAAATCTAACCACGTTCCTCACGATCCAAAAAATAACAAGTAGGTACTCTCAAGGTAAGGAGGTAGCACTACCAGATAAAATTAACATTTCTCCGTGAAGTGCCCATTAAAATAACAAGTGCCTGAATAAATTACAGATAAAATGGCCACTGAATAAGCAGTAGTTTGTACTGAATGGTCGTTTTAGTAGCGGTCTTGAAGCGCTCGTGACGTAGCTTGCTTAGGCGTTCTTGATTGATCGTTAAAATTAAGCAACGATATGCGCGGTCACAAATTGGGATGGGTGACCGCAACTGGCATAACGAGCTGAGCGCTTCTGTGCTTCGGAGGGCACATTAAACAGTCGGTCCCGGCTTTTAAGTCGTCAAGCCATGACGGAGGCCTTTAGGCGGCCTGAAAACTCCGTCACTAGAGTTGTAACTCCGTAGCAGATGAACCAATTTGGATTAAACTTGAAATATATTATCTCCAACATGACGGACCATCTATATGGGCGATGGGCTAATCACCTATCACCATGATTCACCATATCCATCTTGGGACCTTGAATTAGGAGTGGCTGCAAGTTTTGTTACGATTACTTGTGGCTCTGCTCACCCCATTAGGGATATGGTCGTGATAATGTGTTTTTATATGTTAGATATGAACCTGTGGTACCAGAATGAAAAGTTTCTATGAGCAAAGCCTTTAGCGGAAGCTGGTTTAAACCATGTGAGGAGGGAAATTCAATAAGTAGTTTCTCATTGCATTCTTTTTATTATCAACCTTATTATACTGATACATATATATAAAAATCGTTTTCCAACGGTTTAGCACTAGTTTTCTGTCTGGTGGTGTAGTGGTCGGTTCAATCCTAAGGTTGTGGTTCGAATCCAGTCGTGCACCAATATTTTTTTCTGTTCGAAAAATTATCTGCGCTGTACCATCACTCAAATCGTGAGAAAACCGGCGTGACGTAGAAACGTAGGAAGTTCGAAAACATGTGTCACGTGGACGAAAGAAGCCTTTGAGGCGCACTTTAAATCCTTTCACCACACTGGTTCGAAAGAACTAGTGACACTACTAAATATAACTATTAGTTGTGTGACTAGTTTTTCGTATAAAAGATACTGAACTTGTTTTTAGGGTTCCGTACCCGAAGAGTGCCAACGGGACCCTATTACTAAGCCATCACTCTCCTTCCGTCCGCCCGTCTGTCAGCAAAGTTTGTCTCATGAACCTTAATAGGTACAGAGTTGACATTTTCATAGAGCGTGTATTTCTGTTACCTAGAAAACTACTATAAACATACTAGAAACGTATTATGTACATGTACGATGGTACGGAACCCTTCGTGCGCAAATTCGACTCGCACTTCACCGGTTTCATTTCACTTTATCAACTTTTGATGCTGTCTGATTCTATTATTGAATTAGTCATTAAACATTCATCATCATCATCTTCCTGCCCTTATCCCACTGTGTGATCGGCAGAGTTAAACATTAACTCAAAAAAAGGTTACGAACCAAGTCACTCTAATACCTCTTCTGGAAGAAATTGCTTTAAGCAATAAGGCCGCCGTTTGTGTATTTCTGTATTTTTTTGTTAGCACCAAGTTTTATTATTTTGTTTTAATTTAATATTGATAGTACACAGTAAAGAGTTTATCTATCTATCTATCTATCTACCCTACCTCATCTCTATATCGTAGACTGTTGAAAACATTGGCCCGTGTAGGCCAATGTATGGAGGACCTGTCAGACGAAGCGTGATTTACGCTTCGCTATTCTCCTTGGCTATTTAAATCAAAAGGACTGACCAAACAATATTGTTTCCTCTATTCATCTCCTTTGAGAACAAAGAACCGGCCAAGTGCGAGTCGAATACGAACACGAAGGGTTCCGTACATTAAAAAAACCTTGTACAGCGCCCCCTTCTTTTTTATATTATTTGTCTGTACAGCGGCAACAGAAATAAACAGTGAAAATTTGAACTCTCTACCAATTACAGTTCATGATACAGCCCGCTGACAGACGAACAGACGGACGGACAGCGGAGGCTTAGTAATAGAGTCCCATTAGCACCCTTCGGGTACGGTACCCTGAAAAAGGGGACGAAGAATGTCATAACGAATGCAAATGAATAATTTTGCTGACTTTATATATATTAAAGAATAGAACTGAGCTGTTTGTTTATAAAATTTATTGCCTCTTAGAGGGGCATTTTAGTGCTTTTACACCAAAAGAGGAATACCCTCCAAGTTTTATTCTCTAAGTCGTGCGTTGATTGTCTGACAGTCACGTAAGAGCTTTATATAATATTAGCTGCCGCCCGCGGCTTCGCTCGCGTGGTACCCGGATAAAAACTAACCTATAATGTCAATCCAGCACATGTCTATTCCAAGTTTCATTCAAATCCGTTCAGCCGTTCAGGCGTGATTGAGGCACAAACATACAAACTTTCACATTTATATCATAGTAGGATAGGATAGGTTTTATGAATAAGACCGGGATAAAATTTATTGGACATTTATGATGTATTCGATGGCTATCTATGGAGTTTAAACTAGTGCTTAGCCGTCTTTAATCCGGTTTCAAAGCCGTTCAGCATTTTCTTGATATTTTCTAAAGGAATTCGATGCGGACATTTTGTTCTTCGTATAGAACATTAGATGCAAACTGATTTTGCAAACGAGGCACAATCCTTACGGTATCTTTATTACATTGCAATTGTAATTGCATTGCCTCTTTGAGGCGCCTTTATCCTTTCACCACACTGGTTCGAAAGAACTAGTAACACTAACACTCCGGACACTGACCCTGACTACAAGAAAAAAAAAGTCCTGGTCATTGCAGCGTCCCGTTTGTGTAGGCAAACGTTGCCTCCTGACACTATATAAATAACTAGCTGTTGCCCGCGACTTCGTACGCGTGTAGTACATTATTTTGTTCTATAATCAATAGTTTTCGCAGCGCACGCCAAATACTATGCTAATACGCAATTTGCTGAGACCGGACCTGTTTGGCCCACACGACACAGAGGGGACTAATTAGCACGAATCTAAACTAATTTTATTATTTTATGTTTTCCATCTTTGTTCTTCTGTCTTACCCTATTGTTATATATTTTTTTGTGTCTAGTGTTTTGTGTTCTCTGTGTAGTGTGTGTCAAATAAACAATTTCTATTCTATTCTATTTTGGGTTTTCTACCTTGGGTTAAAATATTGCAATTTTCTTACGGTACCCTAATTTTTTTTAAATATATTATAGCCTATACTGGTCCCTGATAATGTAGCTTTCTATTGGTGAAAGAATTTTTGAAATCGGTCCAGTAGTTTCAGAGCCTATTCGTTACAAACAGACAAAAAAATAAAAAAAAATCTTTCCTCTTTATAATATTAGTATGATGGCAAAGGTCTTAGTTTATTTCGAAGTATCTAAGTATGGTCTTCGCAAAGTCACGCTTGAATCAATTAACTATCCGTAATCATTCGAAAGTTCCTTCCTTGTTTGACTTATACTCGTACAGTAGACCAGTAGAATACCCCGTGACTTTGTCCATATTGATTGTCTTTTCAAACAAATGATCTCGACGACCTCGGTGGCGTGGCGGGCGAGTGCCCGGCTGAGACGCCAGAGGAGCGGGTTCGATTCTCGCTGCGGGAGATTCGCATGTCCTGCGAAAATTTCCTCCAAGTCTGGGTGTTATAACATTATAAGTGTGTTTTAGAGAAAAAATACGGGTGAAATTGTAAACAGTCGACAAATTGATATGGATGGTTCAGTATCCGCAATGTGTTCTTTTATATAAGAATCATTGAAATTGAAATTGAAAGCAATAAACAAGTTAAATAGTTAGTAAGTTCGTATGAGCTAGTGACCAACTCTTGTGACGGAGTTTTTAAGCCGCCTAAAGGCTTCCAAAAAGCCTGGACGCAATTTAACGAAGCACGGAAGCGCTCATCTCGTAATGCCACTTGCGGTCACCCATCCAAATTGCGACGGCGCACAACGTTGCTTAACTTCAACAATCAATCAAGAACGTCCAAGCAAGCTACGCCACGAGCGCTTCCAATAAGCCGGTAAATAAGTGGTAATGTACAAACGATGTTTAACAGTAAGACATCATGCCTGGCTCAATCATAATTTGGCGGAGTTCTACAAAGGAGCGCCCTCCGTCCTGATCATTCAGAAATTGAGTTATAGTTTCGGAATTAGTTGTATCCTTCAACCGTGAAGTTGCCTCTGCAATGTTAATAAAACAGTACCAGAGAGCGCTGGTCTAGCGGCACCCGATCCTAAGTTGCGGGTTCAAACCCGTGTGGATGGAGGACAAAATAGTTAAAACTGGATGTACATTTGGGATCTAGCAGTTGATTGTTTGAATTAAGCTAAGAGCAATAGTGGCGCAGTTTTCTGATCAAAGGTCGTAGGTTCGAATTCAGTCTTGCATTTTTGGCATAAAATAAAAAAGAAAACAACAACGAGAAGAAAATTAGCAGCTAAAAAGTTCGGAGACATATTGTCAAGTGCACGAAACAACCCCTTTGTAGGCGCACTTTAACTATTTCACCACATTGGTTTAGATCATGGACGCACAGACCGCGGCCCGCCGGTCGAATACTGGTGGCCCGCCGACAGCAAAAATAATACTCTCGTACATTCCAAAAATATTGAATTCTATTCCAGAATAAAACCAAAAAAAATATGTTCGAAAAGTAATTTGAATCTCGCGCGCGCGCTATTCAATTTAAATACATTATTATCAATTCTTTATTGTTATTAATTACGTATACTTCTGGCGGCCCGCATCAGTTCATGATTTGCCCGAGTGGCCCCTAGTCTTAATAAGTCTGTGCATCCCTGCTTTAAAGGAACTAGTAAAATAAAGCGGAGTGAGTGTGTTGATCATATTATTATGATTACCACGTTTAACAGTACAGACATCATGAGAGCACTGGTGGTCTAGTGCCTTCCAATCCTTAGTCGTGGGTTCAAATCCACCATGCACCAATGGATTTTTCTGTTTGAAAAACTTATATGCGCACAGTACTCTCAAACGGTGAAGGAAAACATCGTGAGGAAACCGGTATGTCGTGGAAACTAAAAAGTTGGTTAACAAAACACTTCATGAAAAGAGCTTTTGAGGCGCAATTTAAATCCTTTCACCACACTTGTTCGAAAGAAATTGCACAAAATTACCCCAACATCAGTGGAGTCTCGTAAATGGTTTAGCTGTAAAACTTACGCACATACAATATTAATAAGTACGATACGTTATGTACGATATGTGAGATAGTACGGGTTATTAAGATTACGACTTCTGTAAATAGTCCCGAGCGATTGTGGCGCAATTTTAGAGCGATTTTATCGCGATAGCCGTTATTTGTGAATAAGGGGACCGGTTTTCAAATGTTAGTCCTTTCGCACGGAAACCTACCTACATAAAATCAGAATATATTAAACTCTTACGTTACTTACTAACTGACTACGCGTACCTACTGTGTTTTATATATTAAAAAAAATTGTGGACGTTTCACACAGCGCCATCTAGCCCCAAACTCTAACACTAAGCAAAATGGGCACCAGATGGCTGATAGAATACTTTTATACTAAACTTATTTTTGTAAAATAAAACACAACGCGGGCAAACGCGGGCACGTTTGTGAAATCACCGTGTTATCGTATTCAATGTGACAATTTTGTATAGCAAAAACTATCCGTGGAGGCTACCTGATAGACAGAGGTTTACTGCAAGGTAACTAACCTGCGAACTAAGCGAAGCGCTCGTGGCGCAGCTTGCTTAGGCGTTCTTGATTGATCGTTAAAGTTAAGCAACGATATGCACGGTCACAAATTGGGATGGGTGACCGCAAGTGGCATTACGAGCTGAGCGCTTCCGTGCTTCGGAGGGCACGTTAAACAGTCGGTCCCGGCTTTTAAGTTGTGAAGCCATGACGGAGGCCTTGAGGCGGCTTAAAAACTCCGTCACTAGAGTTGGCCATTACCTCATACGAACATTCATATTATAAACTTTTTCAACACATTTAGACACCTCTAACACCCTTGCAGGTCATCGTGTACCCATGGGGGTCGATATAGACCACTCTGGATATCAATGCTGATTAGATTCAGGTCCTAGTTGTCTAGACTTTGGCAAATATCCCAATTTCACGGTGAAATATAGATCTGGAAGTTTGCGTGTGTATAACCTACAAAACCGGGGTGACATGATGTATGTTCCTCGGAACTTGATTGAGATCTACATAAATTAACAATTTAGTATTTGGCTACGAAATCATTGCTAATGTTATGAATTAAAAAGTTAGTTTGTATGTTACTTCTCTGCTGGACTTTGAGTGTAAAAAAAACAATATGCGCAGCTGCCTCTCTTCCCGAGCATGTCGTAAAAATCGACTAAGGGATACTATCCTCTCCAACATGATCTGATGAGTGGCTGCAAGTTTTCTTGAGAGCTTTTTTTAGGGTTCAATAAGCCCACAGGACCCTATTACTAAGCCTCCGCTGTCCGTCCGTCTGTCAGCTTGCTGTATCTCATGAATCGTAATAGGTACAGTTGAAATTTTCACAGAGTGTGTAATTTCTATTGCCGTTCATCATCATTTTCCTGCCCTTATCCCACTAGGTGGGGTCGTTATAACAACAAATAATATAAAATTTATTAATACAAGAAACATTTTTTGTAGCCAACTTATATCCTTTTTTTCATTAAATGCATACTTATAATCCTACTTCATTAAAAATGTGAATGTTTATGAGAATGTTTGTGCTCCAATCACGCCGTAACGGCTGAAAGGATTTGAACGAAACTTGGTATTATACATAGTATGTATGCTGGAATAACATATAAGCTACTTTTTGTCGGAGTACCACGCGAGCGAAGCCGCGGGTGGCAGCTAGTACATTATATTACATCACCCAGACCTGGAACAAATATTTGCAGAACATACAAACATCCCCGCAGCGAGAATCGATACCGCGCCTCTTGCGTCTCAGCCGATCGCTCGCCCGCCACGTCACCGAGGTCTTCGAACAATCGTCGTTTTATCCGGATACCATGCAAGCGAAGCCGCAGGCGGAAGCTAGTTCAGTATATCTTGGCTTGGTGTCGTGGCTATACTTCTATTTCACTTTGCATTACCCATTGTTCTAAAGGGAAGTTTGGCGGGAAATGCAAAGCCGCGCAAAGCGACAAATCGTAAATTAATTTATGAACACAGTTTACTAATAGTAGGTACATAACAGTAAGTAAGTTCGTATGAGCTGGTGGCCAACTCTAGTGACGGAGTTTTTAACGTGCCTTCCGAAGCACGGAAGCGCTCAGCTCGTAATGCCACTTGCGGTCACCCATCCAAATTGTGACGTTGCTTGTGTTTTTATTAAGGTCCTGTCCTCTACTACTCGTTTTAAGACTTCCTCGTTAGTTATTTTTTCCATGCAGCTAATCCTCTCCATTATCCAAGGCTTTATTAAGGGAACCAAAATACCTAGATTTTTTAAGACATTTAAAAAAGTCTGTTTGAAGTGGATCCGTTAATTTGAGTTAAATGGAGGGTGTAGAACCATCCCCTAATTAATTTAGGGGAGGTTAATTGCATGAAAGGTTAATGTACCTATAGGAGATACCATCGATTTATGAGCGCCTTCGAGGCCTTGGTCGTGGGTTCGAAATTGAAATCAGTTTCACCTTTGCGAGAAAAGAGGGTTGTCTAATTAAATAATTATAATAAAAAATAATACCTATTAAGTAATTAAATGGAGATAATATTTGTAGAACATGCAAACATTTTTCCCGAAACGGGAATTGAACCAGCGCCAGCGTCTTGAAATCGCGCCAAGGCCGTTGGTTTACGAAATCACGACGTACGGCGTAAAAACCAAAGACCAGTAATACAATCAAGCAATCTCAATCATAGAGCTAACTCATTGACCCTTATTTTTCTTTATTCAAATTGTATAAAATAAGGGGCAGTTTACACGGTCAGCAAATTACGAACGCTATTGAATGTTCAATTTGCGTGAGGTAGCCTCATTTGCCGTCGGATCAGAACTTTGGATGGCGTTATGCAAAACAGTTGAGGAATTATTTCCACCTCTCGTATTTCCGAGTTTTCAGATACGCAATCAACCCTTTTATGCAAGGATCAACAGAATTTTAAATAAAAAATCTGTTCTTAAAAAAAAACTGAATAAATAAAGTTCTACTTTTCACTAGACTTAATGTAGTTTAAAAAAATCTTAATTAAAAAAGGAGGAGGTTTTGAGTTCTATAGTATTTTATTTGTATGTTCACTGATATCTCTGCAAATAGTAAACCGATTTTAATGATTCTTTCACTGGTGTATAAAGAATGTTCCCGAGAAGATCCCATATAAATTTGACATCTAAGGGATTTATACTTTTCAAGGTATATCTAAAAATCGTGAATTAAAATATTTAAATGGTAACTTACTAGTTTCTTATGGTAATGACATAAATGGACACAAAAGACACGGAACGTTTTTCTAGAAATGTCACGTGACATCGTGCATGCGTAGAAACGCCAACTGCCTGTTAGTTTCTATAGGATGACACCAAGAAGTTTAACTTATTTTTTATTAAAGTCTGTTTTGTTTCTAGTTTTTAAAAAGTATTATCAACAGTCTCAGGCCAACTTGATTGACTGCCTCATTTTGTAAGTCTATCGCTGTCGCTCGTTATGGTCGCGACAGGTAGGGCCGTCCCTTACACATATAGCACGCACTGTACGTGCCAAAAGCTTGACAGACGCAGCCGATAGCGACAGGTTTAAAAAACAAGCCTGCTTTGTCCTAACGCAAGACCAAGAAAGAAGCGGTACCCAACCAAGGGTACATTCATTCAGTTACAACGTTGTACGAGCGTGAGGCAGCCTCATTTGTAGCGCGTATCAAAGCTTTGGATGGCGTTATGTAAAAGAGTTCAAGAAAAACACGCGTTGCTATTTAATTAATTACGCTACTTAACTGATTATTTAAAACATGGCTGGTTCTTAGTTTAGCTCGGTCATAAAGTAAGTAGTAAAACAGGTTCATGAAATCACTAGTTTTATCTTGTTTTCATCGTCTCTCGAACAGGTTCAAAACTGTCTCATTCTCTATACTTCTCTCGAAATTATTTGATTTCGTAGGAAGTAGTTAGAGACACGGCACATTACATTAACTGCGCGGACGCCGCCTTGTTTAAAAGTATCCACGCAGACACGTCAATGTATTTGAAACGTAAATTTTTACTTAACTTTCATGGTGCTCCAAAGTCAATGCGATATAAGTGAAACTGGGAATTTAATTTCTCCGTAGTCTTTAAAGAATGCAAAGTTTAACAAGCATACTTAATTGCTTGTCAAAACTTGACAAGCAAACATTTTTTGCCTCTACTTTTTGTACTACAGTCACGGTTATGGCGCCGGCAAATACAAGGAGCACACAAAGTGACAGGTGCAAAAACGACTGAACATTTTGACAGGCTACAATGACGTCTGTCATTTTATCTCGCACCTGTTTTATCCGTCCTTGGTGAATCAGCTGTTTATATACCCTCTTGTACCGGAAGCATAAGATAAGCTAAGTTAGAATAGAACTTTGAATTAACTTCTTGGCGGGTTGTCGCATAACGTCGTCCTTAGTTAGTTACAGATTAAGTAATAGTTTGTAGTACTACTACTATTAGCCGTATCACTAGTTCTTTCCAACCAGTGTGGTGAAAGGATTTAAAGTGCGCCTCTAGAGTTACTTTCGTGCACTGGACACATGCTTTCGAACGTTTTTAGGTTCCAAATTCCATTCCCCACGGTGTTTTGTTATAGAGATGCCGGGTTCGAACCCACGACAAAACCATCGCTAGTTTCAAATCGCTCCTAACTTTTATAAGTGTAGCTCGTGAACCCTATTTAAACGAAATAAAATTCATTTTTAACGGTGTGATTTACATTGCGTGTTATTATGGTATTAATGTCGATTCATTGAATATTAAACTGTAATATATTGACAGCAGTAGAACGACCCGCGACTTCGTCGAGGTCGATTTGTAGACATTTCACACAGCGCCATCTAACCTAATCAAAGCTTGTATTATGGGCACCAGATGGCTGATAAAATACTTATAATATACTTATTTTTTCTAAACACATATTTATAATACACAAAAGCTGCTTCTCTCCTCGAGCATGTCGTAAAAGGGATAGTATCCTCTCCAACATAATAAGATACAATAAGCAAGTATTCCCAAAGAAGGTTGACGTCAGGCAGGCGGCCGGTCATGAAACAACTTAGCCAAAACTCTTACAGCATGATCCATAGATCATTCTGCCGACCCCACATAGAGTGGGATAAGGGCAGGAAGATGATGATGATATTTATAATACACAATACTACAACACCCAGACCAGGAAGAAATATTTGCGGAACATACAAACATTTCTCCCGTAGAATCGAACCCGCGCCTCTTGCGTCTCAGTCGAGCACTCGCCCGCCACGCCACCGAGGTCGTTGAACGTACGGTTCACACAAATTTCAACTTCCTGCTGCATTCTTTAGGAATTGAATTTCGGGCCTTTTCTTAGTGCACCACTACACCATCAGAGGAACCTACATTCCAAGTTTCATGTTTCTAGAACTTACTGTTTAGGCTATGCGTTGAAATGTCGGTCAGTCATTCAGAAACGTTGCATCCGTAATGTATATTGATATTAGACTCAATAAATATTAATTTAAAACACTTTTAAAATCCCATTTAAATATTTTAATTCAATATTGTGGGAAATCTGTTTTAAGTGGCGTGTCCATTCGGTTCTTTTTTGGTCTCCCTGGGTCAATAACCTTGGTTAAATGTGGAATGGTCTCGGCCCACTACTACATTTCCTTGTCTTTTTTTTGTGTCGATGTTGAGAGCACTGTTGGACTAGTGGTAGCGGACCCGCCTTCCGATCGTTAACCTAGGTCGTGAACAATAATATTAGAGGTACATAAAACAAATGGCACGTTGACAACTGAAAAAGTAAAAACAGTTTAAAAAAAAACTATTCAAAGGTTAGCTGGAAGAAAATGCTAGTTAGCATTAAGTTCGCCTATGTACATGTTTTTCTTGTGTGTAATAAAGAATTTTCTATCTATCTCCTATTATATGGTGCGCACTGCGTATTAATAATTTTCGTTAAAAGTTGCTTGCATGCCTGACATACCTACTCCGTTTAATATGAAAATCTGAGAGGAATTTTCAATATTAAATCTAGCAACATATTAAATACTAGTGGAACTCCCGCGACATTGTCCGCGTTGAGTTTTTTTCACACAAGCTTCTTGTGACGACCTCGGTGGCGTGGCGGGTGAGTGCTCCGCTGAATCGCAAGCTTCGGGTTCGATTCCCGCCGGGAGAAATGTTTGTATGTTCTGCAAATATTTCTTCCGGGTCTGGGTGTTGTAGTATTACGTATTATAAGTATTAGTTTACAAAAAAAGTTTATAAGTATTCTATAAGCCATCTGGCTCCCATCAGCTCCAAACTAAGCAAAGCTTGTACTATGGGAACCAGATGGCTGATAGAATACCCAGACCCGGAAGAAATATTTGCAAAACATACAAACATTTCTCCTGTAGCGGAAATCGAACCCGCGCCTCTTGCGTCTCAGCCGAGCACTCGCACGCCACGCAACAGAGGTCGTCAAACTAGTATTATGAATGCGAATATTTGTGACGATGTATGTTTGTGCCTCAATCACATCGTAACGACTGAACGTATTCGAATGAAACTTGGAATATACATAGTATGTGTGCTGGAATAACATTTAGGCATTTATATGTTTGTTTGTTGGTAATTTCCCATTGAGCCTGTTGCTCATCGACATGATTTTTTGAATTGATAGAGTGACCTTCTACTATTTCCTTTTATTTGGGTTCTATCCAAGCGACCAAAGCCGCAGTCGGCAGCTAGTAAATCATATTTTTGCGAATTCGCTTTGAAGAATACCGTTATTTTTCTGAAAACCTCTCACATTTCTTATTAAACTATTTCTGTTGCAATTTCCGTCTCTGCTCTGCCGTGAAATGCAAAATGTGGTCTCCGAATTGAGCTCCACAGCAAAATGAGCTTTATTGATGCTCTTTAAAGTCCAAGTTCGTTTGCATTTAGAATGCCAAAAGAACAGTTTGCAAAAAGTATATGCCGTCTCTTCGAAATTACTTTCAACGGAAAATAAGCTTTACGTTCTACATTTTAGAGCTTTAAATCGTATGCAGTAATCATGCTAAAAGATTGGTATTTTTGGGGTTGGTCTTAATAAACCTTCAAAATATTTTAATTACTTAAGAACTCAGAGAAATGCCATGCATGATGTACTACGTAATGCGAGTCTCCAAATAGGATAGGGTGGCAGACCAGTTATGATCGTGGCCTAGGTGTGAAGCTGGTTTATTGCGTTCAGGTTTTTGTTCAAGCGTTGCCAGTGTGAGTTTTCGTTAGCATGTTTTAAGAACTGTCACTTTTTACTCACGCCATCTAGATATGTTTAAGAACATTACATATTTTGCTTAGAACCTAGAGATAACTAACCCCCAAATACTCAAACGCATCTCAAACACGTCTCAAATGACGATTTTTTTGACAGATTTTCATGAGAAACTGTCAAAAAACCGTGAGTTGAGACGTGCTCAACTCTGAGTTGCGTTTGAGTATTCGGGGGTAAGTACCTATATAAACTAATTTAACATATGACCTGTATTATTTTCTACGGGACCTTAAATGCGTAAACTGAGTAAGTGAAAAGTTAAATGCTCATGAAAATAATGATCAAAAATGAAGATAAAAGAAAATTACTATTATTAAATTCAGAATATTCTGAATAGTGGTGCTATACAAGTTTTATCTAAATATGTAACTAGAACTTCAATTTTTGGGTTCCGTACCATCGTATATGTTTAAATGTTTCTCTTATGAGGCCCCCTTTAATGTTTGTTTGTTATTACAGCGCGGCAGCGGCAATAGAAATACACACTGAAAATTTCCATTCTACCTATCACGGTACATGAGATAAATCAGACGGAGGCTTATGAATAGGGTCCCGTCGAGTACGGAACCCTAAAACAAAAAAAAGCTTGACTGTGAACAAACCAGTTCAAACAAACAATTCGTTTTAATTTAGAAAATCAAATAAAGAATCGTGTGAAATGTACTTCTTTTGTTTTTACCCCATTGTTACCGTTTCTGTATGAAAATGACTTGTGATATAATTAAAAGGGGCTTAATAGCAGGGAACAGGAAAGGAATGTACTGTTATTTTGATTTTACAGTAAAGCAATTTATAATCCTACTTCGAGTATATTATAAATGTCAAAGTTTGTGTATCAATCACGCCTAAACGGCTGAATGGGTTTAAATGAAACTTGGAATATACATACTACGTGTACTAGAATAACATATAGGCTACTTTTTATCCGGGTACGACGCGAGCGAAGCCGCAGGCGGCAGCTATTACTAATATTATAAATGCGAAAGTTTGTGAGGATGTGGATGTGACGATGTATGTTTGCGTCTCAATCACGCCGTAACGGCTGAACGGATTTGAATTAAACTTGGAATATACATAGTGTGTGTGCAGGAATAACATATATAGGCTACTTTTTGTCCGGATATCACGCGAGCGAAGCCGCAAGCGAAAGCTAGTATAAGATAATTTATAACGCCCATATAAAACGTACATATTAAACGCTCGTATCCCTAATGGGTATACTTCCTGAAGTACCAAAGGACTTGGGATGTTGGCAGCACTGTCCCAGTATCCTCGATGGTGTAGTCTATTCAAAATGTCGCCATCGGCATTTAAAAAAATATTGTGAACGAATTACACAAAGAAATAAAGGTGAAAAATTCTGTTTCGTGGTCTCTACTATTAGAATTAATAAGAGTATGCACCCTGTGAAAATTTACTTTAACCAAGTTACGGTGCGGGTTCGGTTCCCGCTGTGGGAGAAACGTTTGTATGTTCTGCGAATGTATCTTCCGGGTCTGGGTGTTTTAGTATTGTAAGTAGGTATGTATTTACAAAAAAACGTGAGTAAGTAAGTTTTCTATCAGTCACTTGGTGCACATAGTACAAGCTTAGTTTGGGGCTAGATGGCGCTGTATGAAATGTCCACTAATGTTACATACATGCATATTAACACGCCCGTATTCCTAATAGGGTGGGCAGAGCCACAAACAAACATAAGAAAACTTGCCGCCACTTCTAATTTAAAGTCCTAAGATGGATAATATGGTGAACCATGGTGACAGGTGATCAGCCCATCGTCTATATAGGTGGTCCATCATATTGGAGAGGTCTATCCCTTAGTCGATTTTTACGACATGCTCGGGAAGAGAAGCAGCTGGACGCATTCTATGTTTTTTCTTTACTTCCAGCCCAGCAGATAAGTATATTTATTCATTGAAATCCATTCAGCCGCTTCGTAATTTAGGCACATACAAACATCCTTACAATCTTTCCGTTTTATAATAGCAGAATAAGATAAAAACCAGGTAAGCATTACAAAACGACCTTTTTCACCATTCTCCGAATGATTGCCCAAAAAGACGCAAGTGATAATTTGGAGCGCCAACAATGTGTCGGCCCGTGGAACCCTAATAACAGTAATCGAACTAACAAGGGGTCCGTATCTTACGGTGGGAAGGAGAACCCTGACATTTTAGACCTGGGTCAATTTCGTAACAAAATAATAACCAAATTAAATCTTATATTATAAGAATCTTTGTCCTGACTGACTGACTGACTGACTGACTGACTGACTGACAGACAACGCACAGCCTAAACCGCTGGACGTAGAGACTTGAAATTTTCAGTGTAGGTAAACCATGGTACGTAGAGGTGTACTAAGAAGGGATTTTTCAAAATTCACCCTCTAAAGGGGTGAAAAGGGATGAAAACCTGGAATCAATTTTTGGTCTAAAACTGCACATAACCTATATCAAATTAAAGAGCCGATTTTTCTCATTTAGTTGATGTCATAATTACCTGCAAATTCTTTATTTTTGGCATGTTTTTCATGAAAAAATAGAATACTTTTATTTTGACATATGACAGCGATGATACCAAAGATTAGTAATAGATGATACAAAACATATGGAAAAGGAACTGTCAATGTCAAATTACCTGTGAAAGGAAGCATAAATTATTACTGGTCTAATAAGTTTCCAATCTTGATTATTCATGGAGTTCTGACGTAATTCTACGTCTGAAAACTAGATGTCGCTGCTAATTCTGATCAAATTTTGACGCGCTATCGTTGCGTTTTGAAAAGTTTACCTTAACCATGGGCGCCGGCAAGGAGGTGCCAGAGGGTGCACTTGCACCCCTTGGGAATCTCGGGATCAACAGGTATTATTGAAACTGTATTGCGCTTTCTCTGTTAAGTTCATCCCATTTATGCTGGTGCCATCTGGTGTAGAGTAGCGGTACTTTAAAGGGTGCGTTCAGAGAAGTAATGGAAATCGATTAATATCGATCCCGGTACTCCTGGCCCACCAATTTAGAATTTTTAAATTTCGATCGTTGTGAACAAATAGGTGTGAGCCGTGACGACTGGGTACCTATATAATAAATTCATAATGAATAGTCAGAAATTTGTAAATGTCTCGAACATTCAGACTAAAATTTCATCTTTTTATTAACAATCATATACGGCAAAGTTTTTTTTTTTTTTTTTTTAAATAACACCCAACAGTCACATACATAGTCCTGACCCCACACTAGGATTCCCTGTGTCGTGGGTATCAGAAACTACGAGTACCATGGTATCACAACACCCAGACCCGGAAGAAATATTTGCAGAACATGCAAACATTTCTTCCGCAGCGGGAATCGAACCGGCGCCTCTTGCGTCTCCGCCGAGCAATCGCCCGCCACGCCACCGAGGCCGTCAGTATGGTACCATACGGCCGAGATTGTAAGAAAACTAAAATCTGCACCACCTGGAAATTATTTCTGCCGGCGCCCATGACCTTAACTTTCAAAATTTTTACTAAATTCACCGAAATTTCTTAATTTTTAGATTTAGGTATGTTTGTTACTCTTTCACGCAAAAACTACGGAATATACTTACATACCATTATTCATATTCGTTCGCTAAAGTTAGCCATTGCTTAAAGTTAGCCCTGTCACTGTTTGTCATTATGAAATGGTAAGAGATGGCAATACTTTAGTCATCGTTTAGCGTACACTATATTATAATGAATAATGAGGATAGTAGGTACCTACGTGTGCTGGAATGGGACATAGGGTACTTTTTATCTGGGTACCGCGTGAGCGAAGCCGCGGGCGGCTGCTAGTCTTACTTATAAATGCGAAAGTTTGTGAGTTTGGACGTTTGGATGTTTGTGCCTAAATCACGCCTAAACGGCTGAACGGATTTGAATGAAATTTGGAATATACATAGTAAATTTACTGGATTAACATATAGGCTATTTTTTATCCGGGTACCACGCGAGCGAAGCCGCGGGCGGCAGCTAGTAATAAATAAATAACACCCAACAGTCACCATACATAGTCCTGACCCCACACTTGTGTCGTGGGTATCAGAAACTACGAGTACCATGGTACCACAACACCCAGACCCGGAAGAAATATTTACAGAACATGCGCAAACATTTCTTCCGCAGCGGGAATCGAACCCGCGCCTCTGCCGAGCACTCGCCCGCCACGCCACTGAGGTTGTCTAAATAAATGATCTCATCTTAACAAAATAATGACCAAATAATACGAGCATAGACAGTTCTATCAAAAGTTTGTTTGTATTTTTTTATCACATCTATTCATTAAGAGCTGGTTGGTTCCTTGTAAATAAAGACCTTTGCTAGCCCCTAGCCTAGGGAATAAAAGTGATTTCAAATTGGGATATAAAGAAAGAAAGAAAGAAAATGATTTATTGGCAACCTAGGTAGGTACACAAAAAATACAGAAATGAAAAAATAAAATTAAATTAAAAGACAGAGCAATAATTAAGATAGAGTAATAGGGCAAAAAGAGACAAAAAGAGAAGAAAATACATAAACAGACCTAACCTACATAGCACATGTCCTGGTTGCTCTGTCAATTAAAAAGAGTTGCCAAGAGGTCCTGACTCAGCTTTGAGCTACTTCACTTGGTACCTACCAGGTGAAGTAGCGCTGGTTTTCAGTCAAGACCTTGAGAAGGGTGACGTCACAAACTATTAAAATTTAAATAAAATAAAATATAAAATCCGCAACAAGAATACATACATACCTTTTTATAAATATCGATATTATTAGTAAATGTTCCAATCACAAAAGAGATCGATCACGAACATTGTATGAGGAAGTAACTGGCTGTTTCTTGCGAAGCGCTCGTGGCGTAGCTTGCTTAGACGTTCTTGATTGATCGTTGAAGTTAAGCAACGTTGTGCGCGGTCACAATTGGGATAGGCGACCGCAAGTGGCATTACGAGCTGAGCGCTTCCGTGCTTCGGAGGGCACGTTAAATTGTCGGTCTCGGCTTTTGAGTCGTTAAGCCACGACACGGAGGCCTTAGGCGGCTCAAAATCTTCGTCACTAGAATTGGCCACTAGCTCATACGAACTTACTTTTTAGTATCAGATTTAGGCACAAACAAGCAAACATAGACTCATGGATTTGTATAATATTTTTTTAACTAAGGGAAATTAAGAGTTATCGTTTTTGGATCTTAAGTTGTTTTTAGGTACCTTTGCAAATGAACCGGTCAAAGGTACCTACTACTCTACAAAAAATTGTCTCAAGTTCGAAGTTACAGTGGTCTCTCACCGCCAATTACTTAGCCAAGAATCAAGGAGTCCAGGATAGGCTATTTTAGAATCCTTTTTTCCCTATTACCAGTTTACCTAGAAAAAGGATAACTGGTTTATAAGTTATGGTAATTCAATGTGCATACAATATTATTCCAACAAAATCATTTTCAATGGAAAGATTCTGCCAAGTGTGTGATACCCTTTGTAAAAGTTGCCTCCTGACGCTGTATAAATCATCTATATAGATGGTAAAAGGCCTTTGTTATTATAACAGTAGTAATTTGCTTTCTGTGATCCATTTTTTATGATAATATTTATTATTCCCAAAAAACATGGCATCATACATTTATAGCTAAACTTCCGAAAATGCGATTCTAAAACTTTTCTAATCGCATTTTGGCAAAAATAAAATCTCTCAAACTTTTAGACTTGATGAAACTTTTTTAATTTATGTCGCGTTGAGTTTTTTTTTAATTAAACCCATAGGGGCTATTAAACGTCAAGTGGGTAACAATCACGATTTTCCGGTACTTGTGAGATGTTAAGAGGTTTTTTATTACAATCTTTTTATTTCGTCATCATCATCATTCAGCGTTGACGACCATGGTGGCGTGGCGGGTGAGTGCTCGGCTGAGACGCAATAGGCGTGGGTTCGATTCCCGATGGTGTTGTAATTTATGTATTTGCAATAAATAAATATTTGTGGACATTTCACACAGCGCCATCTAGCCCCAAACTAAGCAAAGCTTGTACTATGGGAACCAGACAACAACTCGCACTTAACCTTATATTTATAGATACACTCAAAACTTAATACCCAAGCTCTTTATGAAATGTCCACAAACTTTGAAGAAAACCACAGGATTAAACATGCCTGTGGTTTTCTCCAAAGTTTATGTAATAAAATATATGATCAAAAATATGGTACAAGTATTTTAATATTTTATTCATAAGCCGTAGATGGAAAGTCTTAATGACTATAGTCCGACTGATCGGACCAAGAAGAAAATAGTTCTTGTAGTCCGATCGATCAGACATCGCTGTCAACGTGGCCGCAGCCATGATGATGAACACAGATATATTATTAACAAAGCTAAAGTAACCGACCCAGGATACTAACCGAAAAACCACTAAGGAATGCCTGTGGTTTTCTCCAAAGTTTATGTAATAAAATATATGATCAAAAATATGGTACAAGTATTTTAATATTTTATTAATAAGCCGCAGATGGAGAGTCTAAATGACTGTAGTCCGATTGATCGCACCAGCTGGAAAAAATTCCTAGTCCGACTGATCAGACCAAGAAGAAAATAGTTCTTGTAGTCCGATCGATCAGACATCGCTGTCAACGTGGCCGCAGCCATGATGATGAACACAGATATATTATTAACAAAGCTAAAGTAACCAACCCAGGATACTAACCGAAAAACCACTAAGGAACAAGTAACTCTATTTTTGGCTTACCTTTGTCAATTTGTCGCCTTGAATTGTTTATAGGTCCCTTGTAAGTTAGTGCTAACATGATTCGGAAGACTTTTCATGTTAGACTAGTGTTCTTAAAATGGCGGTCTTAATATAGCGGAGCACTGGTGGTCTAGTGCGTGGGTTCAAATCCGGATGTGCACTAATAGATTTTTCTGTTCTGTGTCTGTGGAAATAGTAAGATCGTATGAGTTAGTGGCCAATTCTTGTGACGGAGTTTTTAGGCCGCCTAAAGGCCTCCGTCATGGCTTAACGACCTAAAAGCCGGGACCGAAAATTTAACATGCCCTCCGAAGCACGGAAGCGCTCGGCTCGTAATGCCATTTGCGGTCACCCATCTCAACTGTGACCGCGCACACCGTTGCTTAACTTCAGTGATCAATCAAGAACGTCTTGTTCTGTGGAAATCGGTCCAGACGCGATCGTCTGGTGGCTTCTTCATCATAAGTCCTAGAAGCATGAAACTTGAGTATATTAATAAGTAAAAGAGTCCACTTAACCAGCTAGTGTTGTCTGTCCTCTCCTTTTGTTTCCTTTACGTAGTACCTTAATAAGGAAAAGAAAGTCAATTATTCTTTCCATACCTTTTTTTTTTAAGAAAACTAATACCTACTTTATTAACAGAAAGAAACTTACAACTATAATTTACGAAATACAAAAGAAACAGTCTGGCTAAAAGGCCGTTGTAAACGGTCTATAGATAGCTCACCTGATCCAGCTCATCAGACGGTGGAAGCGTGCCCAAGACGCTGGCCGCATTGCCACTCTGAATGGCAATACTGATCCGTTGAGCCAAATAAAAACCAGCTCTTGGATCGCGCATCGCTTCGACCAGACGCCCTGAAAGAATTTTGAAAACGCGGTATACTTAAATATATTTCTTTCTATACCTATATTAACCTAGACGCACATGTCAGGCTAAAATAAATCCAGTTGAACATGCTAGAAAAATCTATCTACTAGGTATGTATTTGGCATTGTCTCAACAGTTAAAACCATAATAACGCCGTAAAGAAGTGAAACTGAAGTCCTATAAACTATACTAGGGACTATCTAAAAATACATACATATTATCACGACTGTATCCTTAATGGGGTGGGCAGAGCCACAAGCAAGCATAAGAAAACTTGCAGCCACTTCTGATTTAGTCCTAAGATGGATATGGTGAACCATGGCGACAGGTGATCAGCCCATCGCCCATATAGGTGGTCCATCTTGTCGACTTTTACGACATGCTCGGGGAGAGAAGCAGCTGGACGCATTCTAAAATATGACTGACTTATCAAAATTAAAATTAAAAACAAATAATTGTTAAAAAAAAACAAAGAGCGAACGAGAAATGCCGCCATTTATTATAATTTCTCATTTCAAATTACAATTAGATTTCATTTGTGTTAGTCGACGCCGCAGGTTACAAGAGGGCTGGCTCATTCCTAGCGTAAAAATTATTTGGCCATACAACGCGGGAATACAACTTATTCTTTACTAGCTGCCGCCTGTGGCTTCGCTCGCGTGGTACTCGGATTAAAAACAGCCTATATATTAATCCAGTACATGTTCTGCAAATATTTCTTCCGGGTCCAGGTGTTGTAGTGTTAATATTATAAGCATGTATTTACAAAAAAAAGTATATAAGTATTCTATCAGCCATCTGGTGCCAATAGTAAAGCTTTGCTTAGTTTGGGGCTAGATGGCGCTGTGTAAAATGTCCACAATTATTTATTTATATACATTTTTTCATTTCATTTCACATACATACAGGTCAAACACATAACCCTCCTTTATGGCTTCGCCAGAGTCGGGTATAAAAGGAGTTACAAATTATCCCAAACATCGTGAAATAACCGGCATCTTGAACCTTAAAAGTGCTCAGCATTTTGTTTCGGAAAAAACCAGCGGATCGATACTGACAGTGGTGTTAAGGAGTTTCATTTCTCTACAGTAAAAGTATTAGGTTATGTAAAAAGCTCTGTATTCATGTATCTGGAAGACTTAACGAAGACAAATGCTGCACTCCGCGCCAAAACGATTACAAATCTGTTCATTTAAAGAACTAGCTTACGCCCACGGCTTCTCTTACATGCCTAATATTGTACAAAAATTACAAAATAAATGTATTTTCAGCAATCACACAATAATTGCACTCAATACAGAGAAATCAGAACGAATGTAAATACTACAGGTATTTTATGTGGTTAGGAAGCCGAGCCAGTGTCGTGAGGACCAAAATAACGTTTTACTGATTTAAAATCCATTGGTGCACGACCTGATTTGAACTCACGACCATTAGTCGGTGAAAAGGAACGTTCGAAAAGTTCGAGGAAAAGTCCTAGTAGACAATTAAGTGCCTAGAAATCTGACGCCATGTTTACAAAGCTTGGAAAACAGACTCCAGCCTATTTTGTCTTCAAACAAATCTCTTGTATTTGCTCCCAACTTCACAAGGGGTTACTTACCACACGGGCGATTTGCAAGCGTTTCTTTTGACTTGTGAACGAGCGTGCAAACTCGCTGTTTTAGCGATATTTCATCATAATCAACCAATAAAAGTCCACTGCTGGGTAGTGGACATCTATAGGTTGATTATAAGGGCCTCCCAAATGTTCTTTCATGATATAAATGATTTATAAATATTTATGGACATTTCACACAGCGCCATCTAGCCCCAAACAAAGCAAAGCTTGTACTATGGACACCAGGATATTTGCCTATGTTTTTTTTTATTTCTCCCGTAGCGGTAATCGAACCCGTGCCTTTTGCGTCGAGCACTCGCCCGGCACGCTACCGAGGCCGTCAGGATGAAAGGATCTGTGCTGACTCCATACAGCGATGGCATTGTCAGCCACCGATCCATAGTTATCTGTTGCTAGAGCGAGGTAGTACAGTACATACATACATATATACATATTATCACGCCCATATGGGCAGAGCGACAAGTAAATACAAGAAAACTTACAGCCACTTCTGATTTAAAATCCTGAGATGGAAATGGTGAACAATGGTGACAGGTGATCAGCCCATCGTCCATTATTATGGACGATGGGCTGATCACCTGTTGACCATCTATTGATGGTCGATCATTTTGGAGAGGATACTATCCCTTAGTCGTCTTTTACGACATGCTCTGGGAGAGAAGCAGCTGGACGCATTCTATCTTTTTCTTTACTCCCAGTCCAGAAGAGAAGTAAAGTACAGTACATTATCCAATCGCTAGTAACATACTCGCAAATCGCAAGTTTGATAACGCCCTAAGTCAACCAAGTAAGAGAGTTTCCTTAGCTGTTTCTAGACCCAAAATATCTTGAAATTGGATTAATTTCACCTCTATTTGTTCTGATCTTACCCAATTAGGGAGTGCCACTTGTATGTATTGAAACAGGGAGGTATTGTTTTCTGGACTCAAACTTGTAAAGCTTGAGCTCGACGGCCTTGGTGGCGTGGCGGGCGATTGCTCGGCAGAGGCGCAAGAGGCGCGGGTTCGATTCCCGCTGCGGAAGAAATGTTTGCATGATCTGTAAATATTTCTTCCGGGTCTGGGTGTTGTGGTACCATGGCACTCGTAGTTTCTGATACCCACGACACAGGGAATCCTAGTGTGGGGTCAGGACTATGTATGTGACTGTTGGGTGTTATTATTTATTGATATTATTTTTTTGCAAACTTCTACTCCACTTAAGACTTCTAGGTATTTTAGTATATAATAATAACTGACTTAACTTCTTATTTTAATTATTTTGTTACTAAATAACTTTATCGAATCATCCAATTTCATTAATCCTAAAGTGTGGGTATCGATCATAACCACTCAACCAATTTGGATGAAACATGAAAAAATAACGCCGGTCAAGTGCGTGTCCAATTAGCACATGAAGGGTTCCGTACCATCGTACATGTTAACATAGATATTTCTTTTATGAGCTCCCCCATTTCGTCTTTTAATAATTTGTTGTAATATCAGCAATAGAAATACACACTCTGAGATTATTTCAACTGTATCTATTACAGCGAACAGCGGAGGCTTAGTAATAGGGTCCCGTTAGCACCCTTCGGGTACGGAACCCTAACAGTGAGATGAACTTATAATCCCAGGAAAGCGGTTCATTAGAAACACCAATCCCGGGATAGTGGCGTGACACAGTTGCAGACTGCGGGATTGGCACAAAACGCTGCGCCGCCCCGAAATAAATATCGGAAAACGATTTCACAAATCAAATATCCTGTTGTTCATTGTTCATCATCATCTACGACTTTACCCACTGATGGGCATAAACCTCCCTTTGCACCATCCGGCAAGGATCTGTGCTAGTCCAATTACGGTCAGATCTTGACTTTACTCCTCGGTCCTATTTAAGTATTCCCAAGGAGGGTTGACGTCAGGCAGGCGGCCGGTCATAAAACACCTTAGCCAAAACTCTTACAGCATGATCCAAAAAAGATCATGCTGTGCCGACTCCACATAGAGTGGGATAAGGGCAGGAAGATGATGATGATGATGACTCCTCGGTCTTATGACGACCTCGGTGTCGTGGTGGGCGAGTGCAACTGAAATACAAGAGGCGAGGGTTCGATTCCCGCTGCGGGAGAAATGTTTGCATGTTCTGCAAATATTTCTTCCAGGTCTGGGTGTTGTGGCATGGTACTCGTAGTTTCTGATACCCACGACACAGGGAATCCTAGTGTGGGGTCATATATAAAGGTCTTTTACCTCTGTAGTAGATGATTTATACAGCGTCAGGAGGAAAATTTTAACTTCACTAACGGGACGCTGTAGTGCCCGTGACGAATTGAGATGGAGTAGGCTTGTCCACAGGAAAGATATGGTCAATACGTGCGGAGCTGACTAAGACTAAGTGTGGGGTCAGGACTATGATATATTACTGTTGGTTATTTAATATTTCATTTAATATAATCTGCTCATCTCGCTTATTGAATGAATTAATCCCGTTTGATAAAAATTACTATTGTTTTAAACAAATTCTGGCCTAGTTTGGTTAAGTAAGTCTCGTCCAGAAGCGTAGTCAAAACTTGGCAATACTCGTCTATTTAATAAGTAGTCGAGTTGGCGCCTCTCCACAGCCCACACCTGAGCTTTTCATTTTGATATTTTCAAGCCTGATTAAAATGAATTCACTTATCTAGAAAATGAGGCCACAGTTATTGCTGAATAAATAAGTTTTCGCGCAAAAATGTTGTTTTTCAAGATAAGTCTTTAAGAACTGTTGCCTTATGAAACATTAGAGTCCGTAATTCAGCTGGATTTAATTTAAACTAAGGCTTTGAACATCTAAACAAGATTATATTTAAAGCTCTAGTGGTTTAGCGGTAGCGGCCCCTTCCGATTCTAGAGTAATGTGTTCAAATCGAATCGTGCACTAATTTTACTAATTATTTCAACAATTTTAATTTATTTCCAAAAAGTTTATTCTCAACCGGCGAAGGAAAACATCGTGCGGGACACAACGTTTGAGGATCTCTTTAATTCCGTTCAACACACTGGTTCGAAAGAACTGGTGACACGAATAGCAGAAGAAGTAGGAGATATCTTCCTACATTAATAGGACGCTGTAGTGCTTGGAATAATGTTAGGCTCACCTATATTCAAAAAATGTTCTTTGTATTATGGGCCTTCTTTTATTCATTTATTTTTATTATTTGTTGCTATAGCGGCAATAGTAGGTAACATACTTTGTGAAAATTTACGGTTCATGAGATACAGCCCGCTGACAGACGGACGGACATCGCAGGCTTAGTAATAGGGTCTCGTTGGCACCTTTCGGGTACAGAACTCTAAAAACTGTCGAGCTGATTGAAGGTTTTTTTAATATGGAAGAGGGGGCAGACGAGCAAACGGCTCACCTGATGGTAGGTGAGGACACGGACACCTGCAACATCAGAGAAGCTGCAAGAGCGTTGCCGGCCTTTGTTTTCTTGATGTTTTCCCTCACCGTTTTGAACAAGTATCTATCTCACCTGTCCTTATCCCACTATGTAGGGTCAGCACAGCATGATCCTTGGATCATGCTGTAAGAGTTTTGGCTAAGGTGTTTTATGACCGGCCGCCTGCCTGACGTCAACCCTCCTTGGGAATACTTGCTTATTGTATCTCATCCTGTTGGAGGATACTATCCCTTAGTCGACTTTTACGACATGCTCGGGGAGAGAAGCAGCTGGACGCATTCTATGTTTTTTCTTACCGTTTTGAACAAGTGTTAACATTGTAAGTCGTTAACACGTTAACTTTGAGGCTAAGGAGTTCAGTAAGCCTCAATACATCACCTGTACTGATCTTAGACACACTACTCTTTAGCGCTATTTATTCCGGCCACGTTCAGAATTCGCGGATTTATGTAGGTACGTGAGAATCCCGGGATACCGGGATTAGGGAGTTCCCGGGACGTAGCGGGGAAAGGTTATGGATTACTTTAAAAGTAAAATTTAGATTATTAAAGTTTTGTTATCCAACGATATGGTATCATGTGGACGAAGTTAGCCTTTTTGTTTGGCACTTTAACCACTCCAAGCTTATACAGCATAGACATTTCAAAATGTTTTGTTAGTCTATTTTATAACCCAAAAATTGCATAGATAGAATTGTGCCTTGATTTGAACCCACGATGTTAGGATCGGAAGGTGGGGCCACTCGACCACCAGTGCTATCGCTATAGCTGGTGCCATGTTTTCTATCCTCTTAGGTTCCAAGATGGTCTCCTTCATCGCATCGTTGGGTTGAGTCTTGAATGGAAGCTTGTTATTTCTCCATCTCCCAACTTGTCCCATCTAAGTCCTGGATTACCTTCCTCTCGTCAAATGGGCCGAACCGCTGCGAAGGGAGGTATCCCGGCTCCATCACGCCTGTATCACTTCAAATATAATCTTGGAATAGACATTTTTAAAAGCCTTCAAAAAGGAGGAGGTTCTGAATTCGACTGTATGTTTTTTTTTGTATGTTTGTTGCGCGATTATTCCGCCAATTATGAATTAATTTTCATTATTCTTTTACTGATGTATAGAGAAAGGTCCCAAGATGGTTCCACATAAATTTTATGTATGAGTCATTTATACTTTTCAAGAAATATTTAAAAATTGTAAAATGAAATTAGTTTGGTTTTAGTCTTTGTTGTTGCAAATAAATAATTGTGATTCTGATTCTCAAATTTTGAAATGACGACTTACCTTCTTATTTTCTTACTCAATTTTACTCGAAGAGAAGACATAGGTATACCACAACATTTACAACTTGCGACTGTCGCAATTTTTGACAGCGTCCTTCAGTCGCAACTTTTCAAAAAAGTTACATAATAACGACGCATCGGTTAGGAAGCGATGTCAAGATCGCGACAGTATTACGACCGTTTTGCGACTGTATCTGATACAAACGCTATCCGATATAAAAACAGATGCATTGTATTAAAGTCACTTTTAAAACTTGTAGACAGTGAAGTCAGACGTTGCATCGCAGTACGATATAATCTGTGGCTCGGAACCGAACAATATCGCCCAAAGATAAGCCCCTAAGTTTTATTTAAGCCGGTTGTAGATCTCACTCTTAACTCCATGATATTCGCCAGTAAATCTCAAGAAGAAAAGCGGATAGGCCGTCTCCTATCTTAGTAATATTGTGAATCCGAATTGTTTATATGTATTAAGATAAAGACTGCTAATTTCTCGGTAATTTCTTGCTAAATTTTCATTCGAAACTCCCTCTGTCGTATCAGAAACTACGAACACCATACTACAACACTGAGACCTGGAAGAAAAAACTCCAGATCATCATCATATTATCACGCCTATAACCTTAATGGGGTGGGCAGAGTAAACATAAGAAAAGTAACAAGTAAATTTAAGAAAACTTGCAGCCACTTCTGATTGAAAATCCTAAGAAGGATATGGTGAACCATGGTGACAGGTAATCAGCCCAAGGTGGTCCATCATCCAGACTTTTACGACATGCTTGGGGAGAGAAGCAGCTGGACGCATTCTATGATCTTCTTTTACTCCCAAGCAGAGAAGTATACAACTGCAAAATATGAGCTGTGGGAATTTAAACCACGCCACTTGCATCTCAGTTAAGCTCTCACCCGCAAGCCATCGCGGTCGTCAAAGTGTATACTATTTTATAAATTAATTATCTTATCTTATCACGCTGTAATTCGTTGTTTTTCCCACTCACACTGAAACTGACAAAAAGCGCGAAATCATTGAGTACAACGGCCTGTAGTATTTTCCTCTCGGTGTCAATGACCCCTCACTATTGATGATCTGGGCCCGACGGATCCGGAATGATTGATGATGTAACGCGTAGGTATAAAAGATAGCACTGGTGGTCTAGTGGTAACGACTCCGCTTTTTGATCCTAAGGTCGTGGGTTAAAATCGCGCGCCAATGTATTTTCCTGTTCGAAAAATTATGTGCGCTATACCAGTACTCTCAAACGGCGAAGGAAAACATCGTGAGGAAACCGGCATGTCGAAGAACCTTCGAAACTATGTGTCAAGGAGCCTTTGAGGCGCATTTTAAATCCCTTCACCACACTGGTTTAAAAGAACCAGTGACACGACTAGTAGTAGTGGATGTCATCCTTTATTTTCCGTTTTATGTATTCTGTTGAAAGAGGCTCGTATATTTATTCGGACGAAGAAAAAAGATGGACGAGAGATAGAGAAATTCATGAATATGAGTGTAATTCAACGTAGATTGATGTCATTTTTAAACGATCTTTGTTATTTTATTTAAAATAAGATTACTGACTGACTTTTTTTTTTATTTCACATGGAAATTGAAGCCGCCAATACCGATGGGGTTATTAATGTTATTATGTAACTTTTTTGACAAGTTGCGATCGCGACCAATTGTCAAAACTGTCAAATTGGAGCATTATATTATTAACGCAAACCTATTTCGGGTAATAAAAAAAAAAAAAAAAATTATACAAAACTAAGAATGTTGCTTTGAAAGATGAACGAAAACGTCCATCACGTGACCACACGTGCAAAGTATTTTTTTTTAATTCAACTTCCATAAAAATACTCGTGCAATATAGAACTGACATGAATACTTTTGCCCGCGTATTTTCCGAGCCGTAAAAAGTTATAAAGAATTACAATAAAAGTGTGCTACTCCTTGGGGCGTGATAGCTATGACATAGGACTGCGTGTAACCTACCCTTTGTAAAGGTCGATTTGTCAGGGACTTTGAAATAGGTGAGTTTTGGATTCTTTGCCTAACCAAGCCGTATCTGACCTTGGCGATTTTCCGCGACATTTTTTTCAACCTGAATTTATGAGAATTACATAATATTATCACGTCCGTATCACTAATAGAGTGGGCAGAGCCACAAGTAATCATAAGAAAATTTGCATCTACTCGTGTTGGAGAGGATACTATCCCTTAGTCGACTTTTACGACATGCTCGGGGAGAGAAGCAGCTGGACGCATTCTATGTTTTTTCTTTGCTCCCAGTCCGGCAGAGAAGTATTCGTAGGATGAGAACTCGTACTGAAGATTATTTAATCATCAAAGTTCTACAACTATACCTACTATGAATCTTAAAAGTTTGGGAGGATGTTGCTCAATCACAACGTAACTCCCCTTATCATAATGAGCCAAGTAAATAATTTATCTATTTTATCTCCGAAGTTTGCAGAGCGATAAAAAAATTAAATAGCTATTACATTTTATAAAGTTTACTTAATGGAATTCTAAAGTTTTAAAAAACGTTATTGGGCCATTTTATGGTTTCATTTGTGGCGTACAGTTTTTGACTTATAGACGAATTATAATAAAAATACAATTGTTAGATTCAGACCTTCGCTCGGTATTTGAGTTGAATCGCACTTCATTTATTTTTCAGTAGGTACCGGTCTTTTTCTGTAGATTCTTTCGTGAAAAGTTGTCTTTACATAAGTAGACCTTTGTGTCTAACAAATGAGTGCATTAATACGATAGAAACACGACAGCTGAGCGATGTTACAATTACGATATCCATAATATCCACGTCATTAAGTTTATGTGCTACTTACTCTCAGGCGTTGAAAAAATTACCCAATGATACCGAAGACAAAGTGCTCTGTAATAAAACTCAGAAGTTGTGCCCTATTCGAGAACAAATCAACTTTGTTGACGGCTTTGGTGGTGCGATTGGTGATTGCTCGGCTGAGACGCAGAGGCGCGGGTTTGATTCCCGCTGCGGGATAAATGTTTGCATTACGAGCTGAGTGCTTCCGTGTTTCAGAGGGCACGTTA
Source organism: Scotopteryx bipunctaria (assembly GCA_949320045.1). Taxonomy (NCBI): domain Eukaryota; kingdom Metazoa; phylum Arthropoda; class Insecta; order Lepidoptera; family Geometridae; genus Scotopteryx; species Scotopteryx bipunctaria. Next base: position 2,257,672 of record OX439466.1, read on the forward strand.
AACAATCGGTCCCGGCTTTTAAGCCATGACGGAGGCCTTTAGGCGGCCTAAAAACTCCGTCACTAGAGTTTGCCACTAGCTTATACGAACATACATACATACATTAATTCAGAGTCTTATTAATATTCTTTTGTTTATTTTTATTTGGTAATTTTTCTCTTAGCCAAAAGTTTAGTGATTTTTGACCAGGGTAGTTAAACTAAAAACGCTAGGAGTTGGAATTCGTTTCGATTTTCTCATATAGCTTCGGTTCGCCGAATCTTGGCGTCAAATCAGAGCATTTGTGAGTTATTTCCCTGAAGAATTTACTTATAAAATACCCTTTTCTTGCGATTCACGCGGTCCGCATTTCTACAAACAAAAGCGGCCCCAGAAATATCACGAGTGTGTTTTCCCTGTGGCTCCCCTTATTCGATAAGAAACCGATTGAAACGCAATGAAATCGCTGTATATCCTTCAGGTGAATGGAAATCTGGGGAAGGTCTACACTCTTTGTGTGTTTGCGCAGAACTGAATTTGATTCTCCTAGTTTATGGATTTTTGAAGACAATTTGTCGTAGTTATATGTATTGGAAATGATTTTAACATTGATATATAGAAAAAAAAATCGGCCAAGTGCGAGTCGAATTCGCTCACAAAGGGTTCCGTACCATCGTACATGTACATACCTAAATGTGTATTGTATGGGGCCCCCTTCTATTTAATGTTTATTATTTGTTGTTATAGCGGCATTAGAAATATACCCACTGTAAATTTCAACTCTCTACCTATTGGATCACGAGATCCGCTCACAGACGGACGGACGGACAGCGGAGGCTTAGTAATAGGGTCCCGTTAGCACCCTTCGGGTGCGGAACCCTAAAAATTAGTCAGAGTCCAACACTACATAGCTGTTCTTTCACATAAGTACAACAGACAGAACGACATCTGACCTAGCAGCTAACTGTAAGCGTAAATTGAACATGACCTAAAATTGCTTTACCAAGCACCAAAGCTTGGAGTTTTGGCAAATTTCATTATAAATTCACTTAATTTTTAGCTACTGCGACATCGCCGAATAAAGCGCATTAAAGCGCATCTACGAAGGCGCGTAGTTATTTTATTTTATCTACAAAATTAAATGAAACTGATGAAAAATATCCGTGCTAAAAGTATGCCAATGCGGTAAGATCCATCGAGGTTTTGGCGCGGTTTCAACAAATACTGCTTTCATTAGATCATTGATAAGGTAAGGTTTGGTTTCCACGACGATGGCATTTACTAGCATTTATGGTGAAACTAGCTTTCGCCCGCGGCTTCGCTCGCGTGGTATCCAAACAAAAAGTAGTCTATACGTTATTCCAGCACACATGCTGTATATACCAAGTTTCATTCTAATCCGTTGAGTCGTTACGGCGTGATTGAGGCACAAACATACATCGACATATCCACACGTCCTCACAAATTTTCGCATTTATAATACACTAGCTGCCGACCGCAGCTTCGCTCGCGTGGTACCCGAACAAAAAATAGCCTATATGTTAATCCAGCTCATGTACTATGTATATCCCAAGTTTCATTCAAATCCGTCCAGCCGTTTAAGCGTGATTGAGGCACAAACATCCAAACTCACAAACTTTCACATTTATAATATAGTAGGATATAGGATATCAGTAGGATTTTACCGCAATTTCGAGCCTTTGGTGCCCTTAGATGTACCAAGCTGCTTCTTGTTGGGTTTTTGTTTTGATATATTTCTTATATCGGACATACAAAGCCAAAGAGCGCCATCTTGTGAGAAAACGCTCTGTTAGAGACTTCTGTGGGGTTATTATGTAACTTATTTGACAATTTACGACTGCGGCACGTGAAACAAGCAGCCGACAGCGTGCTATTGTCGCGACCTGCCAACTACTGTAATCGTGTCACGAGTTCTTGCAAACAAGTGTGACACCTTATAGGCTTATTTCGTGCTCTTAACTCTAAACGCAACGTGGCCGCTCCGACCGCATTTTAGCGCGTTCTCGACTGGGAGTAAGACAAAAACATAGAATGCGTCCAGCTGCTTCTCTCTCCGAGCATGTCGTAAAAGTCGACTATGGGATAGTATCCTCTCCGACATGAATGACCATATATCGGCGATGTGCTGATCACCTGTCACCATGATTTTCCATATCCATTTTGGGACTTTGAATCAGGAGTGACTGCACGTTTTCTTATTATTACTTAAGGCTCTGCCCTCTGACACAAACTTGATAATTATGTATGTATGTTTCTCTACGTCTTCAGAGCCTCTGTGAATACGGGGACAAACCTTTTTATCCGGGTTTCAGGTCCGTGGCTTCGAACGGACTTCCTGTTAAATGTACCTGAAGTATTGAAAGGCAGATTTACTTTGATACAAGGTCTGAGTGCGCGATTTAGATATTGAATGCGGTGTTAGCTTCGGGTTGCGGGTTCGAGGCCTCGCACAAGGGGATAAGCATTAGTACGGACGAATGAACCGCTAGTCATTCTATTAACATGTCAATGGATTTTTGGCGCTGAAGAGGGTATTGCGCAATGAGTAAAGTTATTTCCGCTAATTCCTTCGTATTCAAAATGTCTAACTATTTCGCCTCGTTAGAGATCGAGAACAATATGCCATATTGACTGTCGACTTTCGCTAGTCGGAGAGGCACCTTAAAATCTTATGACCATCACATCTAGACCGATTTCGAAAGAGATAGCGGATTTCGGGTTTATAAAAGGACAGAGAGTGAGACCGCGCAAAATATTGAAATCAATTAACCCGCCAAGTCACATAATTGTTAAATACAAGTAAACTACCTAATGAATAAAAAAATGGTCTCAACAACTACAGAAATAGTTATTACGTACCTATCAAAGTAATAATCATCAAAGTAAATATGGTAGAGTTTCCGAGATCTATATTCGAGACCTAGTCCTTTTCAATACCTAGTTTTATCAAGATGTCGTCATAAAGCTTCTAACCCAAAAAGAATTGAAAATTCATTTTCTATTTGAATAAACACATTTAAATAACTAAGTTCTACATCGATTTTGGTGAGAAAATCCGCTATGGCACTCTCTTAAGAAGATGAGCTTACCCGACCGTGTAATTAGACGTGTCAACTTTTGGATAATTATTTGCTTTCAGAACATTTTAAAAGAAGGTACCTAGTGGCAAGTCTGACACCAGTAATTGTACAGTCAACCTTAAAAGTAGTTAAAAGCTACTTTCCGTCTCGGAAGAGCCTCCAGGGCGCACTTATGTTCGGGACTGTAATTATGAAAGTAAGGATTGTTTTCTGAGAAATAGTAGCCGTTGCGGAATTATTGTAACGGTATCGTAATAATGCAAAGAAAACCTATTATTTATAAAGTTTTTTATCTCCAAATAGCATAAATAATAAAACCGGTTAAGTGCGAGTTGAAATCGAACACGAAGGGTTCCAAATCATCGTGCATGTACACAAAATATTCTTATATGCTACAAAAAATGTGCAAAAAGTCACTCGACCCATCCAATTATTAACCATGGCTCCTTTTGTTTTATTTTTGTTATTTGTTGTAATAGTGGCAATAGAAATACATACTCAGTGAAAATTTCAACATTCTACCTATTACAGTTCATGAGATACAGCCCACTGAGAGACAGCCGTACGGACGAACGGACAGCGAAGACTTAGTAATAGTCTAGTTAGTTGTCTAGTAACTTGTCATTAACGTGCTCTGTGTTTGCTTTCAAATACAAATAGCCAACAGATATAACCTGAAAAAGAAAAAACGTTATTGCAAAACACACAAACTTTTCTCTCGCCGCCCAATCAAACCCGCACCTCCCGCATCTCAGTTGGCCACTTGCCTCTCGCACTACCAAGGTCATCAAGTTCGTCTACCGTATTTTGACGTTCAACGCTTTATTAAAACCGAAGCTTGCAACGAATATAGCGTTGTTACGACTTCCTATCTTGTTTTCGTATTGTCATTATGAAAATTATACAGATTTCACGGCGGCTAAATGCCCTCAAAAATAACCTTCAAAGTAAGCAAGTATTAACTTAAAATAAGTATGTGTAGAAGTTATTATGATCCTAGTGATTTCAATGTATTAAATTATGTTTGACTTTGATGGACGGACGGACAGCGGTGGCTTAGTAATAGGGTCCCGTTGGCACCCTTCGGGTACGGAATCCTAAAAAAACGGGGAGAGACACTTTGTATGTCCGATGATACGGAACCCATCGTGCGCGAATCGACTCGCACTAGACAGGATTTATTATTATTGCATAATAACATAATTAGAAAGATTAACTCCAGAATACTCAAACGCATCTCAGAGTTGAGCACGTCTCGAGATGACGAGTTTTGACAGATTTTTTAAAAAACTGTCAAAAAACCGTGAGTTGAGACGTGCTCAACTCTGAGTTGCGTTTTGAATATTCGGGGGTAAGAATTATTGTTTACAATTTTTTTAGTAAAATTGTGTATTTTTGACAATGTGCGACAATCGTAACTTGTCAAATAATGATGTAATACGACCGTATTACATAATTATTTGAGAAGTTACGATTAACGATAAGATTTAATAGATTTGATAAGTTCACACGGGTTCACACGGGTTCACAGGGAAAGATCACACGCTGAATTTTATCAAGTTTTATCTTCAGACAAAAATCTAATAAAGATCCTTTTGCCTGATTCAATAAACGCCCGATAGAGGTCGCTCCTCAAATTACGAGATGTTCATTACTCGTTTTCCTCTTCCTCTAAATATTTTATTTAATTAAAATCCTGATAATTACAATTGATTGGTCGAACGAGCGTAAAAAGATCTACTTTGAGTATTCAGTTTTACTTTATTACTTTCCTTTCACTACACTGGTTTACAAACTGTCACAAGACAAGGGCACCGTACCTAAACCAGGTCATTGACCTTAAGCAAGGTTGTAACAACTAGTGGACTGGTGGTCTAGTGGGATATATCCTTAGGTAGTGGGATCAAATCCAGTCGTGCACCAATGGATTTTTCTGTTTGAATAATTTATGCTATAGAAGTAATCTCAAACGGTGAAGAAAAACATCGTTAGGAAATCAGCATATTGTAGAACCTAACAAGTAACGACATTTTTTTGAAAGCCACGACAATAAAAGAAAAACGTTATCTTCAACATATCTAAGAACCTTATCTAAAATTGAACCAACATAATGCAAAAAACTGCATCGAAATCGGTTCAGTAGTTATTGAGTTTCCGAGGTGCAAAAAACTATGCTAGTTGCTGCAGCGCCCCCTGGTGGGCTATGGTCGTAAAACACATTATTTTTGGTTTTCGACAAAAATGCCTGGGGCTTTTTGACAGATTATAATTTACCAAGATTTTCTGCCTTTGCGTGTTTTTGGTAACAAAATGTAAGTGTTTTTCTCTTCTATTCAACACTTATTTGGTGCACGATATTTTCGTAGAGAAAATTTGTATGATGTGAACTGGCGGACCGGACTCAAACCTACGACCTTGAGATCGGAAGGCGAGGTCACTCACTAAACCACCACTTCTCTACTTTCTAGTCGTTTAACTATTTCTGTCTAACCAGTGTGGTGAAAGGATTTAAATGACTCAATTACTCTTTTCGTACCCTTGACATATTGTCGAACTTTTAGGTTCTAGGAAATGCCGATTTTCTCACGATATATTCCTTCACCGTTTGAGAGTACTGGTATAGCGCACAATTTTTTTTCTAACATAAATACAATTGGTGCACGACCGGATTTGAACTCACGACTTTAGAATCGCAAGGCGAGATCACTAAACCACTAGTGCTTTTCTAATGAAACAGCTTTAACGAGAAGTACAAATAACTTAATACAATGCCTCAGTTGTAGGCGAGAACCTAATAATTTAACAGTACTGTTGTCAGAATTAATTAATACGGTTATAGAATCGAAACTCCGTAACGGGCACGCAATCTCGTGTGGCTACAAATTAAACGGTGTGCCTACGTCGCTCCAGCCAGTGTGCGTGTGGGGTGTTTATTTGAGAGTTATTTATTTAGTAATCGTTTTATTGCCTGCTGAATTGGTATGGTTTGAAAGTTATTTAGACTTTCAGTATCTTTTAATAACGATCAACTATGGACCAAAGTTCAAAGTTTATTCCTTATTTCAAATGATTTTTAGGATTACTTGAAATAATCTTCGGCCATCGGACTAAGCGTGAAAGATACAGGCAAGAAACCACGCTTGGCTATATTTTTGGAAAATTATACCTTTGATTTGACTACTGTTATGAATGTACCTACTCGTATGTCAACAGACTACTAATCATCATATATAAATCATAATAAAAATAATTAGTAAATAAAAACAAGAAAGTTATGTTTTTGTTTTAATCCAATCCCACGCATTCAAGCACCAATTGACTTATTTACATTAAAAATACGCATTTTGAAAATTCTCACGTAAGATTAGGGGTAGGGGGAGAGGGTCGAGCAAAATCTCACGGCAAACTGTAATTTGCCGTAATAATCAAAATCGAGTTCATACGTCTATGTTTTGTCTGTTTCACGTAGCATTGGCAAACGTTGGCCTAAAAAACGAAGTATAGGACAGCCTCCCATTCAAGGGACCGATGATTTTGCAAAGGTTACGGTGGAGGCAGCACAGAACCGTTCGTTCTGGAAGTATTTTTGGTAGGTATGGCAAATGAGGTACACTTCTCTGCGTCTTGCTTATTGGTTTTTGTGTTAGAAATAGATTGCCACTTTGAAGTGAGGGCATTGTTTGAGTTTCGGATGGTCGACCGAATTTGCAATTTTACAAGCTTTCTCCTACCGATTCCGATAAGATTCTATTTATATCATAACTAGCTGTCGCCCGCGGCTTCGCTCGCGTGGTACCAGGATAAGAAATAGCCTATATGTTAATCCAGCGCATGTACTATGTATATTCCAAGTTTCAATCAAATCCGTTCAGCCGTTTAGGCGTGATTGAGGCACAAACATCCAAACTCACAAACTTAGTAGGATAGGATTTATGATATAAAATTACACTTTTTAGACATGTCGAATACAGTTACTTTTTCCAGAGTAGGTACCAATTGTTGGTAGCAACTGAACTAAATAAAAACCGGTCAAGAGCGAGCCGAATTCGCACACGAATGGTTCCGTACCATGGTACATGTACCTACATAAATGTTTCTTGTATGGGCCCCTTTTTTATTTTATTCTTATTTTTTTGTTATAGCGGCAATAGAAATACACACATTGAAAGTTTCAATTATCTACCTATTACGGTTCATACAGCCCGATGACAGACGGACGGACGGACAGCGGAGGCTTCCAGTTGGCACCCTTTAGGTACTAAACCATAAAAACATGTCTGAAATGTTGTCCTAAATACATCCTATAAAATTGGATACACATAGTACTTATCAATGTTTTAGACATGGTCATAGACATATCTTTTATTCACAAAAATAGCACACATAATATAGAATTTAAGAATGTAATTAAAAACAGTTAGGCAATTGAGACAAAGAGGGTTTTCGACAGCTAACTTTGGTACTGAACGTTCTTCCGTTAGTAGAATATTGGAACCGGGCATTATATTCTTCCGCTTTGCGGTTTGGCGATAAATCCTATTTCTGGACTAGTTTCTTTGGTAATTAAGTCGAAAATACTATTCCTGGTTGGAATTAGGGCACTATGCATCAAAGGAAACCACGTAATGGTTGGAGAGCACTGGTGGCCTAGCGGTGACATCGCCTTCCAAAGTTCCATACAAACGTTCTCACCCCTTTAGGGGTGCACGAAAAATCCCGCCTTAGTAGGTGATTCAGCTTTTTTCACCCCTTTTCACCCCTTTAGGGATTGAATTTCGAAAAATCCCGTCTTAGTAGGTTCAGCTTTCTAGGGTCAGCGGTTTCGGCTTGGCGATAATGAATCAGTCAGTCAGTCAGCTTAATAGGTAGTGTACCAGATTCATGGTTTTCCTGTATTTTTGTTAAATATTTCTTGTTTGTTTTCTTTTACTTTTAATTTGTTACATTTTACTCCCCTGTTCTCATCATTTCTTTCTTTCTTATTTTATGGGTGTAGATAAAAATCGGGCACACACCTTTATGAACAGCCGGAAAGTCTCCAAAAACGCACGACTGGCTGTATAACAATAGAATTTAATTTATTAACATTTACATTATCATATTTGCATGCCATACACTTTGGTAGGACATAAATTGGACTGATTTATTTTTAAGACCATTATTGTGTTCAACCAAATAAATGTCATTTATCATTTACATAGAGGAGTACTAGTGCCGACACTTATGTATAGTAGTGAAAGTTGGGTATGCCAGAAGAAACATCAAAGTAGAGTGAATGCAGTAGAAATGTGTGCGTTGCGAAGTATGTGTGGTGTGACTTTGAGAGATAGAGTGAGAAATAGCGTGATAAGAGAGCGATGCGGAGTGAAAGAAGATGTAGTGATGAAGATTGAGAAAGGTTTGTTAAGATGGTTTGGTCATGTAGAGAGGATGAATGAAAGAAGATTAACGAAACAGGTGTATGAGGCGAGTGCGAATGGTACCGTTGGAAGGGGAAGACCTCGGCGCGCGTACCTGGACCATATCGGCGACGTTTTGGAAAAGGGCCAGGTCAAGAGTACCCTAAACCGACAAGCATGTATGAAGAATGAGATCCGTGATCTCTGCCTACCCCTATGGGAAACAGGCGTGATATTATGTATGTATATAAAAGAACCAGTGGTAGTACTTGTAACTAACACTCAAAACCACAACATACATTAGTTTATCAAACTGTCGCCATATTTTCACAACATAACCCTAGTCTACGATAATCTATAGTTAAAACATAGTTAAACCGCTGTTTTAGTTGCTAACAGCAATTTGTTATGATATGAGGTTGTCCTAATGTTTGGACATTAGTCACATACGCTGTCCCTTTCTTGCATGGGAGTTTTGATACTGCTGTCTCTTTCCCGCATTCTGATTACTGTTGAATGGAAAAGTATTGGTTGCGTTTGAAGAGGTCTATGTTGCTTTCATCGTAGGTTAATAGGCTGATCGAAAATAGGCTTAGTTGGATGGCCTTGGTGGCGTAGCGGGAGGCTGGCTGAGATGCAGTTTCAGATCCCGTGATAGAAGAATTGCATGTTCTGTAAATATTTCTTCCTGGTCTGGGTGTTGTGGTACCATGGTACTCGTAGTTTCTGATACCCACGACACAGGGAATCCTAGTGTGGGGTCAGGACTATGTATGTGACTGTTGGATGTTATTATTATTTATCCCGTAGCGGGAATCGAACCCGCACCTCTTGCGTCTCAGTCGACACTCGCCCGCCACGCCACCGAGGTATTTACGAGACGAGCGAAGCCGCGGTAGAAGTAAAACTATAGTATCCAAGGACATAAGATAATCTATTAGATTCCTCTTAATCTTACGTCTGGGTCGGACTAACTCGGCATCCTCAGTTAGGCCGGGGCACAACAAACCTCTTGGGAAAATGACATTAAGGCTGTATACACATTCAGCTACTAAAAGAGCCATTAGCGCTCGTGGCGTAGCTTGCTTAGGCGTTCTTGATTGATCGTTAAAGTTAAACAACGACATGCGCGGTCACAAATTGGGATGGGTGACCGCAAGTGGCATTACGAGCTGAGCGCTTCCGTGCTTCGAAGGGCACGTTAAACAATCGGTCTCGGCTTTTAAGTTATGAAGCCATGACGGAGGCATTTAGGCGGCCTAAAAACTCCGTCAATAGAGTTGGCCACTAGCTCATACGAACATACATAAAGCCATCAGTTAAGCCTGAGGATACGCACGCTTCTTTATAATTTTTTCCTCTACCAGTACTCTCAAACGGTGAAGGAAAACATCGTGAGGAAACCCGCGGCTTAGTCAGCTCCGCGTGTATTGACCATGTCTTTCCTGTGGACAAGGCCGACTAAGCTGAGAGGATGGAATTGCTGGGCAAGCCTACTCCATCTTAATTCGTCCCGGGCACTACAGCGTCCCGTTAGTGAAGGTAAAAGTTGCCTCCTGACGCTGATTAAATCATCTACTATAGATGGTAAAAGGCTTTAGTTAAGTAACGCACGCCTATGCTCTAAAGGGTACTTAATGGAACCGGGATTTAAAAGTAAATGTAATCTACATTTGAACGTTTTAAATAAAACTGTTACGATACCTACTAACTATTACTTTTATTTGTTCCAGGTACAACAGCAGCCCCTTAAAATTACTCTGACAGTTGACGATTTTAGAATATATAGGCGACCTCGGTGGCGTGGCGGGTGAGTGCTCGGCTGAGACGCAAGAGGCGCAGGTTTAATCCCCGCTACCGAGAGAAATGTTTGTATGTTCTGCAAATATTTCTTCCGTGATCTAATAGTTTAAAAAAATAATTGAAAACACATGCAGAGTGTGCGAATGGATCATTTGAGGTGCATTTTAAATCCATTAATGAATCTGTTGGAGAGCACTGGTAGTCCAGTGGTAGCGTCCCCGCCTTCTGATCCTAAGGTCGTGAGTTCAAATCCGGTCGTTCACTAATGGGGTTTTCTATATACCAGTACTCTCAAACGGTGAAGGAAAACATCGAAAACTTGTGTCAAGGGCACGAAAGGACAGGCACCTTAAATCCTTTCACCACGCTGGTTCGAAAGAACTAGTGTCACGACTGGTATAAGGAAAACGTGATGGGTCAAACTTGACTCAGTGTGTCTTAGGCATAAGTAAAAACGATTTCTGCTACACATGAAGGTAAGAAGAGATTACTTAGCTTAAGTATTACTTAGTAGGCATTAGGTGGTGTTCAAAAATATTAAGCCGGGAAGGGCGATGGTCTTTACATTGGACGATACGACACGATACGAGACGACACGATATAATAAGACATTGGAGCAGGTGTGCAGGAAGCGCTCGTGGCGTAGCTAGCTTAGACGTTCTTTATTAATCGTTGAAGTTAAGCAACGTATTGCGCGGTCACAGTTTGGATGGGTGACCGCAAGTGGCATTACGAGCCGAGCGCTTCCGTGCTTCGGAGGGCATGTTAAATTGTCGGTTCCGGCTTTAAGTCGCTAAGCCAGGACGCCTCCTTTAGGCGGCCTACAAACTTCATCACAAGAGTTGGCCACTAGCTCATACGAACTTATTTACTATCACTAGCTCCAGTCGTGCGAATGCAGTAATTTTTCTGTTCGAATTTATGAACGTTATATAAATGCTCTCAAAGGGTGGAAAACATCGTGAAAAGACCGGCATGTCGTAAAGCCGTCAAAATCTGAAAACATGCATCTACTGCACGAAAGAAGCCTATCCTGAATCCTTTCCCCACACTGGTTCGAAAAAACCCAAGACACGGTAGTAGTAAAAGTCGTGACGTATCATGTCATGTCGTGTCGTCCAGTAAAAAACAGCCGATGTCAGTAGGGTTTATTTTGTCTCCCGTCGCATCTCTTTAAACCCCCAGTCATTAACACCATTAATTCTAGAGGAATCCGCCGCTTAAGGCCTCCCCAATATGCTTCCAGGTCGAACAATTGTGCTGCCTTCATCCACCGACCACCCTCGACGAATGTCATCGGTCCATCGTACGCGGGCCTCCATCTAAAAATCTACCTAGTTCCTACCTATCTATCTACTAGTTGCCTGGATGTTACAAGTTTTTTTCTTAACATTTTGGTAAAAGTATCAGTGCCAAAAGAAACGCAATCTCGGTTTTAAATTTCGAACTTAGAAGCTGTCTCGAACTAAAACCACTTTAAAATCCTTTTAAAATACATTCTACAGAAGTTTAAATTCTGAAACATTCAAATAAAGAACCCGTTCGAAATGTAAATGTGAATTGAAAATATTCGTTGTCTTTTAATATCCGGCTGTACTTCACCACGAATATCCGCCGTGTTCGACTCAATTAGATATAGATATTAAAACGGATATAACGTAAATAGTTCACATAATTTATTTAAATAAATCTGTATTCAGAATTTATTTTGGATTCAAAATTTATTTACAGAACGTAATTTATAATAGCGTAATTTATTTACATAACGTGAATAAATTATATGAACGATATTGACGAAAAGTAATCAATGAAATAAAGTATTATTTTAACTGTAGAAAAATAAATTAAATACCAATGTACTAGAAAACAAAATTGATAAATATTGAATATTTTTGGATCGCTCCGCAACTTATTATCGTGAAGATTTTTTCATACAAACTTCAACTTCCCCTATAGGGGTTGAATTTCCCTACACTATTAGAGGAATATAGGTATTCAAGTTTTATGCTTATGGTTTAGGCTGTGTGTTGATCATCAGTGAAGATCAGTGAAGAGTTATATGTATTTAAATGAAATAGGGTAATTATAGGCACAGAAAAAAAAATGCGATCACAAGATTTTTTACATAAATTTTTATTCAAAGTCTTTTCCGTCCGCAACCCAGATATTCATATTTTGTATTCCTTACGCCGTAGAGCAATTACTTACCCCATTAAATTATTATACAGGGTAGTTTTCAATTCCCCAAAGTTTTCCCTTTAATTATGTATTAGGGGGAAAACGTGACCGGGCCATAAAAATCATTTTGACCCCGATTGCTTTAGTTTATTAATAAATTAACTTTTATTTATTTTATGTTGCTTTCGTAAATAAAAATATTAAAATATTATTGACTCACATCTGTGTACCTCAGAAAGGTAAATTTTCATCCAAATCTTGAAGGGATTTGAGGATATCTAAGGGGTAGGTTGGAAAAATGTATTTGAATATGTTTTGATTGTAAAATGTCTTTAAGGCGATGTGTTTGAGGATTTTGTTTATTTTCTGTCTGTGTTTGTATTTTCCAAAGTTTCCGCTTATGAAACAATTGTTTTTGGTTAGCCAAGCCTCTCAAGAATAACTTTACTTTGCTAATTATAAAGGGTTGATCTTCATCCATACTAATATTAATAAACGCGATAATTACTCTGTCTATCTGTTTAGTTTTCATGCCTTTTTAAATTTTACATAGAGATAAATTGCATCCTAGGGAAGGAAATGGTCCTTTTGTCTCAAAAATATCATTCAGAGGAATGAGGACCATGTCGAGGGCAACAGATACTTCTGTAATTTATTTAAAATGTTTTATCTATTAATGTTTGAAGTTGCTCGAAATAGGAATCCTAATATTCTTCCAGGACCTAATTTAATATTTAAGTAGATCAATCAACTTCAAACGTTCTTCAGTCAGTCTTATAGGAAAAACAATATTCTCGTCCCTTTATTGAAGTAATTAAGTAAGCGTATGAGCCAAGTCTTTTGAGTTTTTAGGCCGCCTAAAAGCCTCCGTCATGGCTTAACGACTTAAAAGCCGGGACCGACAATTTGACGTGCCCTCCGAAGCACGGAAACGCTCAGCTCTTAACGCATCTTGCGGTCACCCATCCAAATTGTGACCGCGCTCAACGTTGCTCAGTCAAGAACGTCTAGTCACGAGCGCTTCATTTAGAGGGTATTTATTGAAATTAGAGGGTATATTTTTGTCGTCTAAAATTAACGTTGGATTCGCAGTTTTTAAGTAGCTCTAATACGATAAAAGTAAGAATTAATTTTCATTCTTAAAGAAAAATGTGGCAGGCCATTGTCATTCCAGACGAGTCTCAATTATTTGGCCATAGAACGCTAATGGCATTCCATACCGTACTGTAATTCGACTATGCTAATGTTGGAAAAATGTCTCCCTTCCGGCTTCTAGGTTAAGTCCTGCTTGCTTTATTTTTGTTAGGCTTAGAAAAGGACTTTATGACTGTTGTTTTCTTCTTGGCACTTCTCTGCTGGACTGGGAGTAAATAAAAAACATAGAATGTGTCCAGCTGCTTCTCTCCCCGAGCATGTCGTAAAAGTCGACTAGGGGATAGAATCCTCAACATGATGAGAAACAATAAGCAAGTATTCCCAAGGAGGGTTGACGTCAGGCAGGCGGCCAGTCATAAAACACCTTAGCCAAAACTCTTACAGCATGATCCAAGGATCATGCCGTGCCGACCCCACATAGAGTGGGATAAGGGCAGGAAGATGATGATGACTGTTGTTTTCTTCTCTGCTGGACTGATACAGGTGTGATAATATGTATGTTTGTATGTATGACTGTTGTTTGAGAGCCTAACATCGCGTCTAGACCGATTTCGAAAGAAATAGCGCTATGGGTTTCGGGTGCATAAAAGAAACACAGAGTGAGACCATGCAATCAAATAACCCGCCAAATTAACAAACATACTATCACGCCCATATCCATAATGGGGTGGGCAGAATTAACCAACTGTTAATTACAAGAAAGCTACTACACTAATAAAAAACTGGTATTAACGGCAGAGACGCAAGAGGCGCGGGTTCGATTCCCGCTGCGGAAGAAATGTTTGCATGTTCTGTAAATATTTCTTCCGGGTCTGGGTGTTGTGGTTCCATGGTACTCGTAGTTTCTGATACCCGCGACACAGGGAATCCTAGTGTGGGGTCAGGACTATGTATGTGACTGTTGGGTGTTATTATTATTATTATTATTAACAACTAAATAAATAGTTATTACCTACCTATCAAACTAAAAATCATCTGAAAATATGGTAGGGTTTGCGAGATCTAGAGCAAAACATACTCAAAAGATGGATTTCCAAGATTTTTAGACTCGCACTTGACCGTTTTTTATAAGGCGTCTACACCACTGCTTTTTACTCCGAGCTAAAAGTTTTTTTTTACTGAGTAAATGGATGTTTGCTTTGCAATTGTGCCTTGTCGGTTTCATTTCTCGCAAGTCTGTTTTTCTCGCTTAAATCTTGTGCGAGGTTGCTTTTACTGACACGAAACTTTAATTGGCTTTTTCGTAGCTTCGTCAGTTTTAATTAAAATTTTCACTATTCGGCCAAACGTCCGCGGTATCCGGACAATGTTGACTTGGCTCTGACTACACTATTTACACAATTTATTTATTATATATTTGTTTATTTCGAGCAAATACATTATGCGCATGATACAAATACAACACTGGAAAATGCTATAGTAAAAGCTGTGTTGCATTTTCCAGTGCCCAACCTAAGGGCTGAAAAAATTGGAAAATTAAACAGTCAAACAAACAAAGAAACAAAGTCTAGGTTTAGAAAAAATACGCTAAGTTTTTCGTGGCAACTGGATATTTGTGGTCTCTGCCTACCCCTATGGGAAACCGGTGTAATTGCTTGAACTGGAAATACAAATCACCTCATTTTAAACACCCGATGAAAATGAGGGGTGTCATAGGTCTGTTTGTGGTATCATAGCTTCTAAACGGGTGAACCGATTTTGATGTGGTTTTTTCTATTTGAAAGCTGATGTGATCGAGATGGTTCTTAGCTATTATTTATGAAGATTTATCCAGGCGTTTGAAGGTCATCAGCCCATTTTCTATTTGGCAAAATGATCTTACTTTTTGTCATTTTTGTCATCTTAATTTTCGTAAGTCCAATTGGTTTGAAACTTTGTGTTCTGTTCGGGGGTTATTTAAACTTTTAATATAATATTATTTCACACAATTACAGGGTTTGTTATGGTGAAAGGTCATTCATGTATTGAAATCGACCTGCCGAAATCCCGATAGTATAAACTCATTTTTGCACAACCGGTATTGAACCCGCAACCTTAGGATCAGAAGACGGGGTGCTACCACAAGACCACCAGTGCTCTCACAGGTCCACTGAACCATACTTCATAGCCAAATGACCGAAATAATACCTCTTACAATATTGTTTAGCAAAGAATAAAAATGCTTTCGAAGAAAAATCATTTAACAAATTGTATGAGGAAAATAATCAGCAAAAACGCCGACCGATGGTACTTTTATTAATAAACTAAACCGATGTGTCAAAAGAGATGTTTCATAAGTGTATGGAACTTAGGCCTGGTCGGTGTACACTTATATAACATAGTATATATATATATATATATATATACTAGCTGCCGCCCGCGGCTTCGCTCGCGTGTTATCCGGATAAAAAATAGCCTATATGTTAATCCAGTACATGTACTATGTATATTCCAAGTTTCGTTCAGATCCGTTCAGCTGTTTAGGCGTGATTGAGGCACAAACATCCAAACATCGTCACAAACTTTCGCACTAGATGGCAGCACAGGTAAAGTTAGTACGCGCTATCGTTGCGTTTTGAGCTTTACGCGCCGGTAATTTCAAGCAAACTAAGACTTTTCAATTTTATAATATAAGTAAGATATATTATTTAAGAGCTAGCTCTTGTCGGTGTAATGATGAAGTTTCCTCCATTTTTCTCTCTCCAATGCGGTTTCTTTTACTTCTTTCTACGACATGACAGGGACTTTCTCCTTTATCTGGCTGATATAATTAATCCTTGGTCTTCCCCTGCCTTGCTTTTCTTCTACCTTTCCTTCTATGATCGTCTTTAAGAAGCTGATATACATAGTAAATTCATGTAAAACCTATCCCCATTGTTAGTTTTTTTATTATTTTGCTTTATATAATGCATGCTCCTTAAATATCTTTCTCACGGAGGGCAACATAAAACATGAAACAATATGACGGGGCGGTATGAAAATATTATATTAAAATCTACATTTATTTACAGCCAGAAAATTATAAATCATTTATTTGTCTGTGAACCTAGGTACATAATAGGTGTTAGGTTTAACAAATTACCTTGGAAGAATAAATACACAAACATACAAAACAAAAGTTACAATTTATTTTTACTTATATTGGTTTTGATAAAATACTTTTAATTTCATATTAAAATCTTACTTATTTTATAAATTCGAAAGTTTGTGAGGATGTTTGGATGTTTGTGGTACCATAACACCCAGAAATTCAAACATCCACACCAAAATATCGGTACCGGTTATAGTAATAATAACACCCAACAGTCACATACATAGTCCTGACCTCACACTAGGATTCCCTATGTCGTGGGTATCAAAAACTACGAGTACCATGGTACCACAACACCCAGACCCTGAAGAAATATTTGCAGAACATGCAAACACTTCTTCCGCAGCGGGAATCGAACCCGCGCCTCTTGCGTCTCTGCCGAGCAATCGCCCGCCACGGCACCGAGGCCGTCAAGTAAGCTTCAACAATTTTAGTTATTTTTACAGTTTAAAATTAATTAACTGACAAATTTGTCATCTCGCTTGGGACTTTGTTAAAGAAGCGTACACATAGCCCATTAAATGATTTGGCCTTATCGTGGGTACAGCGAGTTTATCCTTATTTCTAGTACTAACATTATGATTATCGCTATTTTTCTTTAAAAAGACAAGTATTTATGGTATCAGGTGTCATCCTACAGAAACATCAAAAACATTTTAAAGTCATTACATCTAATGACTTTCCAAACGAGCCCCAGGAGTATGCAACTTTAATAATAATACTTACTTTAAAAGCCAGTAAAAGGAAAAATAAAAAGCTATTTGATAACACCATTACTAGTCGGCCATTTTATCCGGAGAACTAAAAAACACAATACCCTGGTTTAGTGCTACTTTACCGCGAACTTTTGCGTTGGAATGTAAGTACAGTACTTTAAATAGCACTAACAGTTCTAAGAAAACTTAACTTATCTTGAAGCTTTTCAGAAATAACTATTTCCTGAGTCAATTTGACTGTGATTTACGTTTCCTCAAAATCCTACTAATATTATAAATGCGAAAGTTTGTGAGGATGTAAGGATGTGTGAATGTGTGGATGTGACGATGTATGTTTGTGCCTCAATCACGCCTAAACGGCTAAGCGGATTTGAATGAAACTTGGAATATACATAATAATGATGATGCTTTTTATCATAATCCGCTTAAAAAAGGTTATAATCCTGGTTTACTGTTGTACCACACCGCGAGCAACCTTCCTTTTCTCCACAATAATTGGTATTTACCCTTTACGTGACATGTTTCAGCAATAGTTTTAGCACTTTGTAGAATTGCGTTAATAAAAAAGAAAAAAAAAAGAATTCACGTTAGTTTTTCTAAGTACATATATAGGTCATCATCATCTACCTGCCCTTATCCCACTCTATGTGGGGTTCTCTAAGAGTTTTGGCTAAGGTGTTTTATGACCGGCCGCCTGCCTGACGTCAACCCTCCTTGGGAATACTTGCTTATTGTATGTCATCATGTTGGAGAGGATACTATCCCTTAGTCGACTTTTACGACATGCCCGGGAAGAGAAGCAGCTGGACGCATTCTATGTTTTTTCTTTACTCCCAGTCCAGCAGAGAAGTTTGAATTGGTAAATTAATTTGAAAAGACTAAAACATGATGATTATTTTTTGACACTATACTATTGTGTTATAATTATGAATAAATGAATTGAATTGAATTACAATCAGGTGAGCAGTTTGCTCATTTTCCCCCTCTTCCATAAAAAAGAACCTAAAGGAAATTAGCGGATTAAGTATTACTAAGGCCTTTTACCATCTATAGTAGATGATTTATACAGCGTCAGGAGGCAACTTTTATCTTCACTAACGGGACGTTGTAGTGCCCGGGACGAATTAAGATGGAGTAGGCTTGCCCAGCACTATTCCATCCTCTCAGCTTAGTTGACCTTGTCCACAGGAAAGATATGGTCAATACGTGCGAAGCTGACTAAGCCGCGGGTTTCCTCACAATGTTTTCCTTCATCTTTGTAAGAGTGCTGGCATAGCACACATCAATTTTTCGCACAGAAAAATCCCTTGGGACAAGACAGGCCCACTACCATAGGATCAGAAGGCGGGGTCACTACTAACTAGACCACCAGTGCTCGCATGTTGTAAGTATTATAAAGCCTTTTATTCAGTAGTTGGTATCATAGAATGGACGCCTGAATCAATTAACTGACAGTACTAAAACATGCGAACGCCTTCAAGGAGTTTATCCTTCATTAAATGACGTCATTTGACGTCAAAGGGCGTTCAATACCAACAGAATTATATTATCTCCGGTTAAATGCGGTTTTCTAAAATAATGGAGACTTATCAGTTGTGTCACTAGTTTTCAGTGCCAGTGTGGTAAAAGGATCAAGTTTCCTGACTTTTTAGGGTTCCGTACCTGAAGAGTGTCAACGGGAGCCACCGCTGTCCGCCCGTCCGTCTGTCAGTGGGCTGTATCTCATGAACCGTAATAGATAGAGATTTGAAATTTTTCTAGAGTAAAAAAGAAGGGGCCAAGTAATATGTAAAAATGATGTATACGTATGTACGATGGTACGGAACCCTTCGTGTGCGAATTCGACATGCACTTGACCGGTTTAATCACGATATTTCCTTCACCGTTACATTAGATATACTGTTATAACGTACCTTCCTACATATATTCTTCGAACAGGAAAACAAAAGTGTTTTGTTTAAGTTCGTCAAAGTTTGGTAAATCTGTCAACATCTACGAAGAACTTACAGCCAGAAAAAACCAACGTCATATAACGTTCGAAACTTATTAAGATGCCATCTAATTCAGAGACAAAAAATTGTCTAACGGGAAGGCGAAAAGAATTTTGATGAAGGAAAGTACACGACATGAATGAAGAAAGGGCTGAGTAAAATACCTACCTTTTTAACCGACTTAAAAATATACCTCACTCAACTTAATAGAACCAGTATTAAATTTTACCCCCACCCCCTTTTTCGACCCTTTGACAATGAAAATAAGAATATTTTAGTCTATTGAATCACTCGTGCCTTTGCGTTAGTTTTTTTCATAGATTGTATTATACATAGCTTATTTTTGTTTTCACATTTATTTTGTACTAGCTGCCGCTCGCGGCTTCTTTCGTGTGGTATCCGGATAAAAAATAGCCTATATGATAATCCAGTACATGTACTATGTATATTCCAAGTTTCATTCAAATCCGTTCAGCCGTTTAGGCGTGATTGAGGCACAAACATCCAAACATCCAAACTCACAAACTTTCGCATTTCTAATTATAAGTAAGATTCTCAACAATTAGACTGATATAGCCTGATGGTGATAGATTTCCTTGATCGCATGTGATACAATGATACTGTTAACTAGTGCTAGCGTTAGGAGAAACTCTGTAGAATGTAATATTATTTAGACAAGGTACTTCATTAGCCGGCGATTGCCGGAATCGAGGCTATTCGGAAGGAAATAACTGAATCGAGGGCGGCCACAGCGGGAGGGCAATTATAGCTGGCTCATTACGTGCAATCTTACTAATACAAACCTGATTTTTTTTACATTCAATGTAGTTCTGACCCACACTAGGATTCCCTGTGTCGTGGGTATCAGAAACTAAGAGTACCATGGTACCACAACACCGGAAGAAATATTTTCAGAACGAGCAAAGGTTTCTGAAGTGAAGGACCTGAACTATTTACGTCAAAATTTTACTGTTAATTCTCGTAATAATAAAATAGTACTTATTTATTTCAGATACAATCAATCCATTATGTCAGTAAAATAAAATACATAAATCGTAATGTTTTGGTGAAAAAAACTTTTATTAACTTTTAACTTTACTCAACTAGCACATCGTAATAAAATAACGCTAAAAAACATAGGTAACGTGGCACGTATCTATGATTTTTGAGTGTTATTTTAAACTTTAAAATAACACAGAGCGTATGTTTGCTAAGGTCGCGCACTCTGTGACTAGTCTAGAAATATACTTAAAGGCAGAAAAATTTAAACTGTTTTAGCCTTTGGAACATACTGAAGTAATCATTATGGCACTAAGACTTCAAAGTTTGGAGACCCCTGTTTTACAGCAATGGATCATACACATAGATCCAGTTACAGAGAAGATGAGGAGTTATACGAGTAGGTTAGCGTGGTATGGGCATGTTATGCGGAGAGAAGTAAGTCATGTTACGAATGTGGATGGATATGGATACACTGCTCGAGGAAGGGCAAAGAAAAGATGGATGGATTGTGTGAAAGGAGTGAGTACTGAGATGACAAGTGATAGAAGAAGATAAAGGAGGGAAACATCTGTGCCGACCCCACGTAGTGGGATAAGGGCAGGAAAATGATGATGATGATTCTGACATGGATTCCTGATGTCTTAGGTTTCAGAAATACGAGTGCCATAGTAGCACGACACTCAGTATTGTAATAATGTTTTTTCATGTAACCCACGACTTAGATACTGCTCTCCTAGTGAAGAACGCAGTAACTATGTCAGACATGTTTTGATACGTGAGTGAGAACAGAATGTTGCATTTTGTTAGGCGATTCCGAATATGTATCTAACTATTTTTTTAGTCAAAAATGCTAGTTACTGCGTTCTTCACTGGGAGGGCAGCATAGTAATGTTAGAGTAATAGCAGGAGTGTAGAAACGCTTTTAATTTCACTGTGACATGACGGCGGAATCTCATTAGAGTTTTTCTGAATTTATTGAAATTATTGTTTTTTACCAATGAGTTTTTTAAACTGGGTAATTTTTCATAATTATAATTTATTTATTTATTTTACTGATTGAATTCAGGTATTAGAAACAATTTTATTTATTTATTCCAATAATGTACATCAAGGAAATCCGATCAAAAATACTTTGGGAGAGAGGAGTAAGATATTTTTAACTGAATTCCATTGATTTAATAATTCCTTTGTAAATAAAATTTATTACAGGAATAAATGTTTGAATGTTCTGCAAATATTTCTTCCGGGAACGGACGCTGTGGTACCTACTCGTAGTTTCTGTTACCCACGACGCAGGAAATCCTAGTGTGGGGCTATGTATGTGACTGATAAAAGTACCTGAGTAACTTCGTATGAGCTAGTGGCCAACTCTTGTGACGGAGTTTTTAGGCCGCCTAAAGGCGTTCATCATGGCTTAACGACTTAAAAGCCGGTACTGACAATTTAACGTGCCCTCCGAAACACGGAAGCGCTCAGCTCGTAATACCACTTGCGGTCACCCATCCGAATCATGACCGCGCACAACGTTGTTAAACTTCAACGATCAATCAAGAACGTCTAAGCAAGCTACGCCACGAGGGCTTCTAGTATAAAAGAAAGTAAGTTCGTATGAGCTAGTAGCCACTCTTGTGACGGAGTTTTTAGTCCTTTATAGACTGCTGGATATTATTTATCATAATATCACTAGGCCACCAGCGCGACGCTATAAAATAATATTCTTTTAAAAATACCTATTAACTCGGGTATAAGGACAAAAGCTCTTTTATAAACTTGCTTTACTGATCGTAAACGCCTACCCTACTTTTAAATTGTACGGTAAAAATATTTTTATTTATACCTATAATAGAGCTGAACCTGACTGACTGACTGATTCATCATCGCCGAGCTGAAACCACTGAAGTATGACTACGAGGACATATGTGTCCTCATGGTCATACTGGTATGACAAACTAGTATGACCATGAGGAAATAGCGGCAAGAAAGCTGAAATTTGAACATCGCGCATCAATCGATTTTTTTGTTCGAAAAATAAGCTAAGGCCTTTTACCATCTATAGTAGATGATTTATACAGCGTCAGGAGGCAACTTTTACCTTCACAAACGGGACGCTGTAGTACTCGGGACGAATTAAGATGGAGTAGGCTTGCCCAGCACCTATTCCATCCTTTCAGCTTAGTCGGCCTTGTCCACAGGAAAGACATGACTAAGCCGCGGAGCTGACTAAGCCGCGGGTTTGCTCACGCACCTAAATTTTTCGCACAGAAAAATCCATTGGTACACTACCGGGTTTGAACCCACGACCTTAGGATCGGAAGGCGGGGTCACTACCAACTAGACCATCAGTGCTCTCACCTATGTTTTCGAAAAATAGTAGTAATAATATACCTATCCTTTCACCACACTACTTCTTGTCTAAGTCGGTTAAACTGGAAGATTGCTATTCGTGTCACTAGTTCTTGAAAGGGTTTAATGTGCGACTCAAAGGCTCTTTTTGTGCAACCGACACACATGTTTTCGAACTTTCTTAACTGGAAGATAAAAGAAATTCTAAACTCATTCTGCTGGAAGTAAAATGTCTTTAACTCGAATTTTTTCCATTTTTTAAAACATCTTGAACGAAACTGTGGCTTTCTTTATAAATACGTCTCGACTTATAAAGTAATAGATAAAGAACCGTCTCGGTGTGCTTACACACGACAATGGCTGTGCGATTTGCCGCAGCACAAGAAAGAAAATCACTACTCTGTATTTTTTTACTAGTGCGGTAGGTAAGTAAGTTCGTATGAGCTAGTGGCCAACTCTTGTGAGGGAGTTTTTATGGCTTAACGACTTAAAATTAAAAAAAAAATGTGTTCGAAATAACCTAAAAGCCGGGACCGACAATTTAACGTGCCCTCCGAAGCACGGAAGTGCTCAGCTCGTCATGCCACTTGCAAATCATCCAAATTGTTGATTGACTGACTCCTGTTTTTAAGTACGTATTCTTAGATTTATGACTAGTATGAGGCCCTAGACAAACCTTTTCACGTTTTAGGATGCAAAATCGCAATAATGTATGTTGCTTGAGGGTTTTAATAAATAAATAAAAATCTATCACTAACCCATCTGCAACGTCAGATAATCAGTCAAAGTACCTAGCAAAGTTTTGTTTATAAACATAAGTATCGAATTTGGCTGGAGTACAGCTACGGCTCTACGGCGCGTCATGGTTAGCCGAGTCGTGTGCAAGAGCCCTAAGAAATGGCTTCCTCTCTGGTAGATATAAATAATGAAAAAAAACCAGCTGAAAAGTGACTTAAAATAATGGCGCTGTGTATAACATTTTAAGGAGAGTTGAATTATCTTCCGCTATATTCAAGTATCAACTTCGAGGTACTTTGTAGGGGTTTAAAATATTGATAGACTCTTCGTACCAGCTGTTTTGACGTAAATACACTCTAAATAATATCCTCATCATCCACAACACGATTGTTATCGAGAATGGTAGTGCCACGTAGAATATTTTTTTTTATAGCACTACTGTCTGATAATAGTGATGGTGACGACATCGTGACAGACCAAGACTGAGATGGCGGGATGACTTGGACTCATTCATGAAGGATTGGTCCTTCAAAGCACAGGACAGAGGAAGGTGGAAGGGGGATAGGGAGTCCTATGCCTTGAAGTGGGACGATATGGGCTAATAATAATAATAACTACTATCTGAGCCAAGAAGCTGTGTCACGGAGGATCTATGTATGGGCCTCAGTAATTATTATTCATATACTAGCTGACCCCGCGAACTTCGTACTGCATTAAAATAAAAAATGCAAGTTTTCAAATGCTTTATTATATAGTTATTCTGCCATTCATGGCGGAGACAAATCCAATAAATCGAAAATCATGAAATCGGTCCAGCTAGAGGCCCTTACCCACAGCCCTGTAAGAAAAAGAGAGCTGCTGACGACCCGATTGATACGAATGACATTGTCAATTAACAAAATTTTATAAATGTCAAATTGACTGTCTTATCATAAATTGTCTAAAAAGTATTTATGCGTTATCCTTGCTATCCTTTTACATCTTTTTTTCCATTTTGGGATCGTTTGACGGGATAAAAAGTAGCCTATGTCCTTCCCCGGCATGGAATCTATCTCCTTGCCAAATTTCATTAAAATCTGTTCAGCAGTTTAGGCGTGAAAAGATATCAGACAGAAAGAGATACTTTGGCATTTATAATATTAGTATGGATAATTTTTGTAGACAAATTATTTCTAGATTTGGCGCTAATATCAAACGATATATCTTAGTTTCTTTGCGTGACTTTGTAACAGACGTATACATTTCTAGAACAAATATTTATTTATTAATATTTTTACATCCTTATTAATTTAGTGAAGGCAAAATTTGCCACCTTTTATACAGATTGTAGCTCTTAGTTTTTATTCATATAAGTACCTAGTTGTTCATAAATACAGTACGTGGCTTTCAATGAATAAAGCGCGCTACCCGACTTCAACAAAAGGGGGTTGCTCATTTAATTATCCTCTCAAAGCTAAGCTTTACTGTTTCGTACCCAACAACGCTGAAAACGTACAAAACTTTGCAAACATAAACATATGATAAAACTTTTGTACTGAATGACTGACGGTCACAACGCTCATTTGGAAAATGCTACTAAGTACATGTAAAAGTAAGTTCGTATGAGCTAGTGGCCAACTCTTGTGACGGAGTTTTTAGACCGTCTAAAGGCCTCCGTCATTATATAACGACTTAATAGCTCGGACTGACAATTTAACGTGCCCTCCGAATCACGGAAGCGTTTAGCTCGTAATGCCACTTGAGGTCACCCATCCAAATTGTGACTGCGCAGAACGTTGCTTCAACTTCAACTTCAACGATCAATCAAGAGCGTCTAAGCAAGCTACGCCACGAGCGCATTAGCGCAGTACCACGTAAGCTTGCTATTTTCCGGCAAATGCTATAACTATATCAATATACAATGGATATAGCATTTATTTCTTTTTCTGCTAGACTGGGAGTTAAGAAAAATATGGAACTAAGGGATAGTGTCATCTCCAATATGATGGACCATCTGTATAGGCGATGGGCTGATCACCTGTCACCATGGTTCACAATATCCATCTTGAGACTTTGAATCAGGAGTGGTTGCAAGTTTTTTAAGATTACTTATGGTTCCGCCCATCTCATTAGGAAAAAGGGCGTGGTAATATGTATGTATGTAATATGTATGAAAGCTTTTGATATGACTATGTTTTTTTTATTTTTAGATTATTCTTTGTGACGTCGCGCGTCGTCGGTCAGGAACTTTGCTTACCAAAATCGATAGATTTCTTGTAATAACCAATTATTTGACTTGGCGGATTATTTGATTTCAATATTTTCCGCGGTCTTACTCTGTCTCACCCGAAATTCGTAGCGCTCTCTTTCATTTGATTCGAAATTGGTCTATACTCACTCGTTTGTTAGCCTCTTGAAAAAACTAATTTAAGAAATTCACGAAGGTAAAATATGAGTAAAGCCACGGACGTTAAACTAGTTCCATAACATTTAGCAACATGCTTTGAAGAATTTAACCCGGTAAATTCAATTGCTTAGTCTATTTGAAACCATGTTTTCAACTTTGAACCTCTAATTGGCGTTTAAATTGTATGTTTTTTTGCGCTCATGTTTTTCCTAGTTTTGCTTTGAAGTTTTTGGTAAACGTGGAATTATTTTCATTATCCAAAATTATATTGCACGACTGCCTTATTTTGTAAGGCTCGGAGATGTGCGGAGACGAGAAAAGATGTTTTTTAGCTAAAGTGATTTTTTCACCATTTTTCTGTCTGGTATACATAACCCTGGCTGCTATGCAACGCCTCCTTTTAGACAGGAATTTGCTTTACGTACCGGGACGTTAGAACGGGTAGACGGCGGAAACCAATGTACTTACTCAGTCTGACTATATAATAAACCAATGTCTATGCAAAGGAATGGATTGATCCACGAATTTCTTTGTATTCGTTTTGAAAGATGCCGAAAACGATGCATTTCAGAAAAGAACACGATCCCACGATAAGAAATGCGTATAAACGAAACTGTGATTATGTAGCTTAACATAAAATATCCGATTATATAGAAGACAAAACGCTTGGACCAGAATAATGCTCCAACTCCTTTTATAAACATGATTGTAAAGGGATCATTTTCAAAAAATAGCCAAGCGTGGTTTCTTACCTGTAACTTCCACGCTTGGTCGCGTTACGAAATTTAACTTTAATTCAACGATGTGTCCAAATGATCCCAGTGATTTAAGGAATAAAGAAACTTTGACTTTAGCATAAAGTGCTTACAAACAAAAAAGTTTTATTAAAATAATCGTTAAACTCAATTATACTATCTTCAATTTAAAATCTGCAAAATCAGCAACAAAGTTGTAAAGACTTGATATTTTCGGTCTAATTTTGTATTTCAGCCGAATTTCGGCCATTTTTCGGCCTTAAAGACCTCCCTAAATGCTCAAAGAAATTAATTACCCATGACTGTTGGTTTGGTTTACCCCATTGTTAGAATAAACGATTCTATAAACATTGGTTTCTTACAATGCCGATGCCTATGAATGATGGACGTAATATGCCACCACTAGCCACTAGTTCTTTCGAACCAGTGTGGTGAAAGGCTCCTTTCCTGCACTTGTTACATTTTGTATTCACGCAAGCTCTTCGTATCACCAACAGCGTATGTGAATCTGATGATTTGCATATATTTGACAATTGATTGGCAAAATTCACAGATGCTGTTACAAAGTATGTATAATATGTGATTCCATTGTTGTTTTGGCGTCCCATACTGTTAAGTCAATGTTATTGAATTAAAATAAAAATCTAATTTTTAGGGTTCCGTATCCGAAGAGTGCCAACGGGACCTTATTAACAAGTTCGTCTGTCAGCGGGCTGTATCTCATGAACGGTAATAGGTAGATAGAGAGTTGAAATTTTCACAAAGTATGTATTTCTATTGCCTCTATAACAACAAATAATAAATTAAAAAGGGGCCCCATGCAAGAAACATTTTTTTAAAGTAATTGGATTAAAAGTCATATTAAAAAGTACAATGAACGATGATACGGAACCCTTAGTGTGCGAATTCGACTGGCACTTGTCCGATTTTTCTATATCTGTTTGTGCTATGCTTCGATAAAGTCAGTTACATACATACATACGTATTATCACACCCGTATCCCTAATGGGGTGGGCAGAGCCACAAGTAATCATAAGAAAACTTGCAGCCATGTGGGCCATATATGATAACTATTTATCTAGATCGGGGTGAATAAAAAAGCAAACAGAGACATTTGCCCGGCAATGGAAACCAGCAGGATCTAGATAGATGTCTTTCAAAGTCCGCAAAATTCTGGCCGCTATAGGGCGGCCATCGCTATATAAAAACCAGATTCTTATCGGATCGTTTTCTGGTTTAATTAAGGATTAGATGTTTACAACACAGGCCGACGATGGCTATAGAATATATAATGAAACTAGAGAAAAAATATCATCATCATCATTCCAGCCTTAGTGTTGTTCTTATTTATAAAATACTCGTAGAATGCCCGCGACTTTGTCTGCGTTGAGTTTTTTTTTCATACAAACTTCTAGCTGCGTCCGGAAATGAATGGAATGAAATGATTTATTAAGTAGAGATAGAAAGTTAAAAAATCCAAAGCGCATAACTACCTAAATTAACATAACCTAAGTAAATATACTCTAAGATACGATATGCTGGAATTCGTGGAGAAAAGCTTTTAATAAGCCTAAAACTCGTAATGTAGGCGTGTTATTTAAATAAATAAATATTTGTGGCCATTTCACACAGCGCCATCTAGCCCCAAACTAAGCAATGCCATGGGCACTAGATGGTTGATAGAATACATTTTTTTGTAAATACATACATATAATAAATAATACTACAACACCCAGACCCGCAAGAAATATTTGCAGAACATATAAAAATTTTTCTCAAACAAAACCGCGCCTATTGAGTCTTAGCTGAGCACTCGGACGTTACGCCACCGTACACGACCGAGTTTGAACCCACAACCTTAGGATAGGAAGGCGGGGTACCAACTAGACCACTTGTACGATCAATAGGATACTTTTCATATGCAATGTGAGCGAAGCCGTGTGTGGAAACTTGTTCCTTATACAATCAAGACTGGAATAGCTTTGCAAATAGTTGTAAGGGTGTTCAATGTTTGTACAAACAAGTTTGAACAGCTAATTTGACGTATTTTAATTGAAGCAATGTTGACTTTCTAATATTTGCATTCTACCTGAGGATTTCTATGATGTTTTGACAAATAGATAAACTGAGGCCTTTTACCATCTTAGATGATTTATACAGCGTCAGGAGGCAACATGTTACCTTCACAGACGGGACGCTGTAGTGCCCGGAACGAATTAAGATGGAGGCTTGCCGAGCACCTATTCCATACTCTCAGCTTAGTCGGCCTTGTCCACAGGAAAGACATGGTCAATACGTGCGGAGCTGACTAATCCGCGGGTTTCTTCACGATGTTTTCACTGATATAGCGCACATAAATTTTTCACACAGAAAAATCCATTGGTACACGACCGGATTAGAACCCGGTTCTTGTTCTTTAGATTTGAGATTGCTTTCCAGTACACGAAGTTCTTCCTACAGGGCAGTCGGAGTCATGCCAAGACAATAAGTATCATATAAGATCCACAGAGGCAGAAATGGGTCAAAGAATATTCAATAAACAGATGGGTAGGGCTATATCGCCTCGTTAACACGTTTTTCGGTTGAGATTCAAAGCTATTGTCACGTACGGGGTCCTGGATTGGGGAGCGGGCTTGTTGCTGGAGTATGGCTGTGTTTTGTGACTTTGCTTGAACAAGTATTGATTTAAAACTAGCTGTGACCCGCAACGTTGTATGCGCAACAAAAATTTATAGCTCCAGCTAGAGACCCCTACCCACAGCCCTACAAGAAAAAGAGAGCTGCTGATGAACCGAGTGATATGAATGACACTGTCAATTGTCAAAATTGTATAAATGTCAAATTAACTGTCTTGTCTAATAAGTATTTATGCGTTATCTTGTTTATCCTTTTATATCCTTTTTCCATTTTGGGATCGTTTTACAGGATAAAAGTAGTCTATGTTCTTCCCCGGGATAAAATCTATCTCCTTACCAAATATCATCAAAATTTGTTCAGAAGTTAGGCGTAAAAAGATTACAGACAGACAGGCAGAAAGAGTTATGTACTGTTGTTGAAAATTACAAATATAATTGTCACTTATTTATTTCCTTACATTTTTTGTATTTTAGTCATACAAAATTTAAATTAATATTTGTCATTACTTTTCCTTTATCAAAATACCTGGCAATGGGTACCCCTATATCTACTCTTAAGTCCCTTCGTGATACTATTTTCCAATTTGACAACACTTTAATGTTTTTCCACGCCATTTGCGAGAGAATTATCGCTGAGCCGTCCTATCGTAGAATGAATCGTGATAAACCACCTAATAGCTTCTAAAAGGTGAAGTCTGTCCGATTGTAGCGATACAGTCGACACGCTCGCTCCATCACTGAATGTCGGCCTTATCTATCACGTCATGTATTAGTTTTATAATAGAAGTACATCTCTACTGAGAACACTGGTGGTCTAGTTGGTAGTGACCCCGCCTTCAGATCCTAAGGTCGTGGACCCGGTCGTGTACTAATGGATTTTTCTGTGCGAAAAATTTATGTGCGCAACCTTGGATCATGCTGTAAGAGTTTTGGCTAAGGTGTTTTATGACCGGCCGCCTGCCTGACGTCAACCCTCCTTGGGAATACTTGCTTATTGTATCTCATCATGTTGGAGGATACTATCCCTTAGTCGACTTTTACGACATGCTCGGGGAGAGAAGCAGCTAGACGCATTCTATGTTTTTTCTTTACTCCCAGTCCAGCAGCGAAGTAAAACAAAAAACTATCGTATGTAATATTAGTTGGCCCGCTCGCTCAGGATCTGAGTTTCAGCCTTACCCACACCTGGCATCCTTGTGATTGGGAGAAATAGGAAACCGGGTTTGTACCCATTTTAAGGAATGGAACCGATTTTTCCGCTTGGAGGGCAAGAGTGTCACGATTTTCCTAATTGTTTGTTGAAATGAATACCTATAGTTTAACTAGCTGTATCCCGTGACGTTGTTTGCGTGACAGACAACGTCGACGACGTCAACAGTTCGAAATTAAAACCTATTAACCAGATAAGACGTTGGACACTGTTAATACACAATAGAGTTAATAGTCAGTATGAAATTAAATAGTTTTTCGGGATTTTCAATACACCTAACGCCATCTATTGATTTAAAACAGAAAAATCGTTACACCTTCACGACTTTCTCAAGTCACAGTCACAGTTCATTTTTGATCGCTAGTGTAAACTGGCTTTATTGTAGTCGGACTCTAGTGTAGACTGCCCTTAGTTAACGGCTAAGTTATGCAATTTAAGTTAAATTAACTTTCAGTATGTCCTTTGGCGAATTTTAATTTGAATAGTTGGTCATATTGAGTTCGTTTATAATTAGTTTCTATTTGTTGGCAGCTGAGGTTTTCCTTACCATTATTACTTAAATATATAAAACTTCCATTTTAATGACTGACTTTCTGACTGCTGCTGCCTGTATTCTATCAGCCATCTTATGGTTATCATATCTTATCTTCATGGTTCACACTATCCATTTTAGGACTAAATCAGAAGCGGCTGCAAGTTTTCTTATGTTTACTTGTGGCTCTGCCCACCCCATGAGAGATACGGGCGTGATAATATGTATGTATGTATCAGCCATCTGGTGTCCATAGTACAAGCTTTGTTGAGTTCGGCGCTAGATGGCGCTGTGTGAAATTTCCAGCATTATTTATTTATTTATTATAATTCGTTTCCCATAGAAGTAGGCAGAGATCACGGATCTCCATTTGCTACGGTCCTGAAGTACATTTGCTTCCATCACATTTGATACTATCTTAATATTACTTTTAATATCATAATAACAAGTATTTATAAAGTACGTGTTCGACAGTTTCAGCAAAGGTTCAGTACATTTTAATTTAAATGGGTCCTGTATTTTTAGGGGTCAGGGGTCAAAGGTTTACATAAAATAATGAATGTGAAAATAAGTCCTAAAATTTTAGGGTACCCTATTTGCATGTTCGGTGAGACCTTTAGGGTCGCTGCCCACTACCTCGATCCATACCATAACCGTCCTAGCAAAAAAAAAGTTAAGTGTGCAATTAGCGGATTTTGCTCTCCAAAATCGATGTAATATAATGTGTTTATTCAAAAAGATGATGAAATTTCATATTTTTTTCTTTGAATCCTCATAGTGAAAACACAATGGGAAAAAATCTTCCAAAATTCCACGTTTCGCGTATGTTTTGATCTAGCTAGATCGTGGGAATCCTACCATACTTTTAGATGATTTTTTACTACGATATATCTTTTGTTGCTGAAACCAGTTTTCTAATACACTTGTAGTTTTCATGTTCAATCTTTGATTTGGCGAATTATATACCCAAAAAAGCAATAAAGATATTATTATTATTTTCTTAAAAAAATGTGCAAACTGTCGACTGTCAAAAGTCCGTCAGAGAACGCCGTATGCTGGTTCTTTTTACGGTCCGGAGTGGGGTGGTGGGTTGAGACCTTTAGACCTCGAAATGTTTTCGTGCGTTTACGACAAAGGTGGTGCAGACGTATAAAACCGACGGCTTTACTTCTAAAACCTTAAGTTTTCTAAGATTTAGCAACCGTTTTATGGCGTCCGTAACGCAACTGCACACAGACAGATTTAAAAGCTCCGTTAAAACCTCATGCGCATCAATTTCTGTCATAATTTGGGTTAATAAAATGGGTGTTTTCGCGTAATACCCGACGCACTGGTGGTCTAGTGTTAGCGATCCCGCCTATCGATCCTAAGTTCGTACTTTCAAACCCGGTCGTGCACCAATGGATTTTTCTGCTTGAAAAAATTATTTGCGCTATAAACAGTGAAGGAAAACAACGTGAGGAAACCGGCATGTTACAGAACGTAAAAAGTTCGAAAACATGTCAAGTGCATGAAATAAGCCTTTGAGGCGCACTTTAAATCCTTTCACCACACTGGTTCGAAAGAACAAGTGACACGATTAGTAGCAGTAGATTCAAAATCAGATTTGTAATAAAACCAATGTCAAACTAGCACTCATGGGTTTATTTCGTAGGTTAACTTTCCCTATACGTATTCTGATCCTCTTAATACTGTAAGACGCTACACAATAAAACGAACGTCATAATACGTTCCCCATCAGCTTCTCTGCTGGACTGGGAGTAAAGAAAAAACATAGAATGCGTCCAGCTGCTTCTCTCCCCGAGCATGTCGTAAAAGTCGACTAAGGGATAGTATCCTCCAACATAATGAGATACAATAAGCAAGTATTCCCAAGGAGGGTTGACGTCAGGCAGGCGGCCGGTCATAAAATACCTTAGCCAAAATTCTTACAGCATGATCCTTGGATCCTTGGACCATGCTGTGCCGACCCCACATAGAGTGGGATAAGGGCAGGAAGATGATGATAATACGTTCCCCGTTATTTTAAACACCTTAGGTAGTAGTGCTTATGTAGACGCGCTATTTTGAGGTTATGTATCATAGTAAAAGCAGAATGTAAAAGGAACATCTAGAAAATGTGACTTTGGTGACTATTTTATCACTTCAAAACAACTTTTGTTTTATGTAAACCTTACTTTTCGGGTAAATTATGGTTTTGTACTTAAAAATAGGTGAGCTATCTATAGATCGTTTGCAACGGCCTTTAGATAGCCGGACTGTTTCTTTTATATTTTGTAAATCATTTTTGTACTAGCTGCCGACCGCGGGTTCGCTCACCCTGTACCTGGATAAAAAGTAGCCTATATATATAAAACTTGCAGCTGCTCCTGATTCAAAGTCCCAAGATGGATGAAGTAAACCATGGTGACAGGTGATCAGATGTGAATCTAGACCAGCTCATCACCCATATAGATGGTCCATCACGTTGGAAACTAACGAATTCCCTCTGTAAATATACCGGGGGAGGTCTGATTTAAATGGTTTACTCTAAAGCCTTTAAAACTTTATAATAACATGTCTGAAAGCAACTTCAGGCTTATATCTCAAACAGTTGCAAACTATAATTTGTTGCGAATAGATAGATTATGTCCACACTTGTGTGCTTTGATCTTCAAGCGTCATCCAACATTTGTTTACAGTAGATCTTGTTTGTCCAGTTGTCTTTGTCGACATCGGATTGTCATGCTGTGCTTTGTACGTTTTGAACTTGTGACTCTTACTCGCCTTTGTTAACACTTTCATTCATTTGTTTGCGTACAGTTAGAGCAAATTCCCGACTAGTTCATTTTTTACAACTAGATGGCGCTGTCAAATCTGACCGATTCCTAGAACGCGCTATCGTTGCGTTTTGATGTTTTTGCTAGCCTAAAGGACTAAGATGTAGTAAATTGACTCAGATTATAATACTACACAGTTGTTTGTTTGCCTCCCTTCCCCTCTCGGGGCTTGCCGATCAGTTTAGTTCAAAACAGGTAGACTTGGTAGCTTTCAATCACAGAACACTATTACTTTTCGATCCAGCTTAACAAACATACATACCTACCCTCTGTTTACAAGAATTTAGTATGTACAAAATGTACTCTAAGTTTTTATGAAATATTGCACATATCTGCCAGATCCATTTTTTCAGCCGCCTCTTTATTTATCTATACACAAACATACAAACAACCTTTCAC
Organism: Scotopteryx bipunctaria; assembly: GCA_949320045.1. Lineage (NCBI taxonomy): Eukaryota > Metazoa > Arthropoda > Insecta > Lepidoptera > Geometridae > Scotopteryx > Scotopteryx bipunctaria. Next base: position 2,291,884 of record OX439466.1, read on the forward strand.
TCTAAACGCATACACCTTCGTTCCGTCGTGGATAAAAACGGCAGATTTCGTACATCTGCCTTTTCGGTTTTCCAGCTCTTAGATCCAAAACGACAGATCTAGGTCTATTTTGTAAATCGCCTTGAACACTATTGCGAAATAATCCCAAGTTTATGATCGAAAACGTTCACTGCCTCATGAATTTTACATCCGACCTTTTGGTTGCCCAAACAAAACGACAGATCTAGGATTATTTTGTAACCCTCTTAAACACTATTGCTAAACTCAAGTTTATGATTGAAAACGTTCACTGCCACATGCAATTTTACATCCGCCTTTTAGTTGCCCAGTCCTCAGATTCAAAACGACGGATATAGGTTTATTTTGTAAGTCCCCGTGCACACTATTGCGCACATATTCACAAGTTTACGACCTAAAGCTTGCAGTTATGGCCATACTAATAGTGCATATCACATAAGTTGAAATTACATCTCGGTTTAGGATTTGCAATTTGGGATTTTCGGTCTCGGATTCGCAATCTGGAAATTCGGTTTTACCCGATTTGATTAATGAGTAGATTTCAAATTGAATGCAGGTTACGTTTCTTGCTACGTACAGATGCCGCTGCTAAAACATGAACTGTGGTATGAAGACAAATTAGTTCAGTAGTTTAGAATCTCTACAGGATATAAGAAATATAAATAAATCATATCCTACTATTATTATAAATGCGAAAGTTTGTGTGATTAAGACGATGTTTGTGCCTCAGTCACGCCGTAACGGCTGAACGGATTTGAATGAAACTTGGAACATACAAAGTATGTGTGCTGGAATAACATATAGGCTACTTTTTATCCAGGTACAACACGAAGCCGCGGGTGGATGCTAGTATAAATTATAAATATTTGTACAAACTTCATCTTCCCAAGTAATAAAATTGTAACAACATAATAAACTTTTAGTTACTCGTTTGATCATCATCATCTTCCTGCCGTCATCCCATTCTATGTGGGGTCGGCACAGCATGTTATTTTTTTTTATGGAAGACGGGGTAAATGTGCATGTGGCTCACCTGGTGGTAAGTGATTACCGTCGCCCACGGACACCTGCATCGTCAAAGGAACTGGAAGTGCGTTTGCCGGCCTTTTTCTTCTTCCATTCCCCAGCCGTCAGCCGTCATCTCTGCTTACTCCTTTCTTAACCACTTTTAGTCATTTATTCAAAAAAGTAACGTTATAGCGTTACATCTAGAATTAGGTACATTGGAGAATATTGCACATAAAAATAAAATAAAAATAAAAAATTAACTAGACACTACAAAACAAAATTAAAACTCTTAAAAATCAAAATAAAACAGGAACATAACCAAGCTAAGTAATCAACGTCTTCTTTCACACAATCCACCTATTTTGGTCTACCTCTACCTCCAGATCCACAGTCATAACTCTCCCAGCAACACGACTTCCATCCCTCCTCATGACATGCAAATAACACGCTAGCCTATTACTGCCCTCCTAGTGAACGCAGTAATTATGTCAAACATGTTTTGGAAAAAAATGAGAACAGAATGTTTTATTTTGTTAGGCGATTCCGAATATGTATCTAACTCTTGACAAAAATTTTAGTTACTGCGTTTTTCACTAGGAGGCCAGATTATTCCTCAATCTTTCTTTGGGTGTTATGTATTTATATATATATCTATATATATACTTAGCTATAGTATATTCTGCAGTTGAATTTAAAAGAGGGTGTTATATGCTTAATGAGATTTTGATGCTCCGTTTTGGTACAGCGCTGCCTTTTTTTTAGCTGTGTCATTTGAATCAACATCTCACTTAAAATAGACCTTATTGTGTTGGCGTTAAGATCTAAATTTAGTCGCAAGTAAACAATGGTGACGACGAATATTGACTCTCAGTTTAAATTCCAACCCGAAATAGATTTTATTGGGTTGGCTTAAGGCTCTAAATTTAGTTAAGCGAGTAGACAATAATGATTATCGGTATTAATTCGCCGTTTAAATTCCAACCTAAAGTAGATCTTATTGCGTTGGCATAAGGTTCTAAATTTAGTTAAGCAAGTAGACAATATATTGATCTGTCCGGTCATCCTACTAGTTTTTTCAAACCAGTGTGGTGAGAGGATTTAAAGTGCGCCTCGAAGGCTTCTATAGTTTAGTGGTGATATAGACTTCCGGCAGCGAGCAGACGACATAGTCAAGATTAAAATTAGATTTGACTAGGAACGTGGAACGAGTGAAGGGAGCATGCCCACCAGTGGGCAAAAACAGGCTGTGGATGATGATGGTTGTTTGAGGGTCTCCGCTTATTACCCCTTTCTATAAAAGGACCGACACGATCAAAAGGAAAGGAAAAAGATAAGGAAACTTGACAGAATTTAGCTTTATTTCGGGAACATAGGTGATCTAGTGGTAGCGGCCCTGTTCCGTTCCTATGGTCATGGGTTCAAATCCGGTTGCACCAATGGATTTTTCTATTCGAAAAATGTATGTACCCTATACCAGAACTATCGTAGAACTGAAAATGAAAATATGTGTCCTTTCATCCAATCCTTTCACCACACTGGTTCGAAAGAACTAGTGACACGAGTAGTAGTAGTAGAAGCTCCTAGAAGTCGTAGCGGGAGGATGAAGTTTGCATGAACAAACTCACGCGACCAAGTCGCGGGGCGTTTCATTAGTACAGCCATAAACTCTTACTGTGCGCACTCTTTCCTAGTCTTTGTGTTTTTAAGCAGTTGTGCATTCAAATATTAGTTTTCTCTTGAAACTCATGTTTATCTAGTGACTTTTGTCCCCAAAGTTTATGAATTTATAATAAGTACTGCTTTATATGCAGTCCCGTTTACTTATTAACGTTACTTAGCTTAAATAATGTTTAAGATTCTGTTGTAAATAAATTGAGTTTTTAGTTTTGTTACTTGTTAGGTTTATGTAAGTAGTTAAGTTTTATTATAAGTGTAGAATAACGATTAAGTTTTTCTTGTTTTTTATTTATTTTTGTTTTTATATGGGTGATGTGATCGTCAAGCGACAAAACCCTCAAAAATTAAAAAAAACATGCACATTGGTGCACGACCAGATTTAAACCCACGATCTTGGAATAAAAAATCCATTCCAAGAGCGAATGTTCGAAAATGTATAGTTCATTTTGATCGTTTTTACAAAATTCAAAATCCCTACTAATACAAATTTTAAATTGATTAAAATTTGTATTAGTAGGAGATAAAATATTTATATAAGTGTACTTCGAGGGTGACATAATCACTTCTGATCAAACCCTCCTTAATAAATAAAGATTAAAAAAAAAATTCGTACATTCATCCATAATGGCAGAGCCGCAAGTAATCATAAGAAAACTTGCAGCCACTCCTGATTCAAGAGTCCCAAGATGGATATGGTGGACCATGGCGAAAGAAGATCAGCCCATCGCCCATAGAAGATAGTCCTTCATGTTGAGAGGATACTACCCCTTAGTCGACTTTTACGACATGCTCGGGGAGAGAAGCAGCTGGACGCATTCTATGTTTTTCTTTACTCCCAGTCTAGCGAAAAAGTTAACATCTCAGGAGTCGTCTGAGTTAAATGGTTGAACTGTTCTTATGTAAACATCCGTTATATTACGTTGACAATATCATAGGGATGCAAAGCTTTTGCAAATATTTGAGAACTGTTCTCTCGGATTAATAAAGATAAAAAGATAATCTTCCTTTGTTTTGACGGTCTGTGTGTTTTTGAAGGGGTACTTTTGGATTTAAACGTTAAACTTTTGATAGTATTCTTCATACTATAAGGCATTGGATTCATTTCTTTTACCTAACTACTAATATGAATCATATAGTGAAAATGTTCGTATGTTTGTAAGATTTCTAACAATGAATACATAATTATATTATCTCAGAGAGAAACGCAAAAAACGCTAAAACTGTACTTCCAAAAGAAACTTGTGAAAAAATCTGAAACTATAACTTTTGAAATTACTGTTTTGGCGCTTTGACGGTTTTCCTTTTCCAGTGACGGTTTAAACATCACAACATTTTTGCTAATTTCGTGGAAAATTAACTCGTAAAATGAATTAAAAACATGCATATTCATACCTGCAACTTGCAAGGCAATAAAACGCGTAACGGAAAATTCTCATTAAAAAAATATACTTAGCTTCTCTTGGCCACCAGTTGAATTGCACAATATAAAACTGTTACTTTACTGACGACCACCCTGTGACGCAAGAGGTGCGGGTTCGATTCCCGCTACGGGAGAAATTTTTGTATGTTCCGGGCTTCTGTTTTGGTGAAATTCGTCTTCGAACAAAACAAATAACAATACCCTATTCAGTTATATGTTCGATGGCATATTACGATTTCGAACAATAAATCCTAAATCGTAATTTTTTCGGCTTATTTTATTATTACTTTTGAGGCAAATGTATAATTTGATTAAGCTAATCGTTGCTCAGATAAATAAAGATTAATTTTCGTATTTTTCGTTTTGATATTTACATTCATCACAATAGATGAAACATTTGAACTGGTACAATTAAGGCGAGTTTACTCTGACGCCGTATAACTTCCATGATCTAATCCAAAAGGCAATATGTTCCATTTCACTCTATTTGTCGAACAAAGCAGGAAAGGGTTGAAAGATCATGACATTCATATTCCATAGACCCGGTAATGGCGGCTTCTTTTCACGTGGCCTAAAGCTAATGAACCGTTTGACTTCATGTTAAGCTTATTTTTAATTAATGAAGAATGTGGGAATAGATAAATGGATGGATTGTGTGAAAGATAAAGAGAGGAGTGAATACTGAGATGATGGCTGATAGAGAGTGGAAGAAGAACACCATGTTGTGCCGACCCCACATAAGTGGGATTAGATTAGGGAGATGATGATAATGATGAATAATGTGGGAAATATTGTGTTGCTACTTAAACGCCCGCGTCTTTGTCCTCGGTGGCGTGGCACGTGTCAGGCCTTGAAAGGTGCTTGTTCGATTCCCGCGGCCGTAGAATTTTATGCATATTCCTCAAGGATTTCTTCTATTTCTGGGTGATGTACTATCTGGTGTCCATGTACAAGCTTTGCTTAGTTCGGGGCTAGATGGCGATGTGTAAAATGTCCACAAATATAAAAAAAAAATTATGTACATTCTCAAATCATTATCATCTTCCTGCCCTTATCCCACGCTATGTGGGGTCGGCACAGCATGATCCAAGGATCCAAGGATCATGCTGTAAGAGTTTTGGCTAAGGTGTTTTATGACCGGCCGACTGCCTGACGTTAACCCTCCTTGGGAATACTTGCTTATTGTATCTCATCATGTCGACTTTTACGACATGCTCGGGGAGAGAAGCAGCTGGACGCATTCTATGTTTTTTCTTTACCTTCAGTCCAGCAGAGAAGTATTATGTACATTCTCAAATCTACACAAATATTAGTATTTATATAACATTTGTAGGATTTCACATTTCTTTCGCCACGGGAATGGAACCCACATCTCTCATTACAGCCGGCCGCGCGCCCGCTACGCCACCAAGTCTCAGAAAAAAGGTCGGGACCACGACCTTCGATTCCATAGTACGTCCCCTAAGGCCCGTAGTCAACCTACAAACAACTTATGACAAATTGACACAGTTATTGAAAAGCCAACATTCGCACGTGCGGTCTCCGGAGTAAAAAGTTTTCGGTCACGTTTGTCAAAGCTGACAGCTAACTGACAGGTCAAACATACGTGACGTATGTCAATATTGACAGGCATTGTTTATTAATTAAGGCCTTTTTTGTACATCTTAGTAGGAATATATTTAAAACTGATTTTAACTTTTAATAATGAATACTTAATATTCATATTGGAGGCTTTAAGAAGCCAATGAACTAAAGCTAAAAAAAAACTGTACGAATTCATCAATATCATGTATTGTGTCAAGAAATTAATATTGCTAAAAAGTGAAAACACAAGCTTCTAATGTGCCAATGACCAGTGCATTTTATACCTTTATATAAATTGTAATCTTGTTTTCGTTTTGGCAAATAAAATGGCTGTTGTACTGGTTTGACGGAATGTCTAGATATCTATTTGTTATATATACTTACTTGTAATTTATTAAAAAAAGATCCCTTCACAATAATATTTGTGAAGCGAGTTGGAATATTATTCAGTCCCAATTCCTTGTCTGTACATCACGGATATCAATACCAAGAACTCCATTTAACAAGAGGCACCCACAAAACATATCGTTTGAAATCTATATTGTGCACAATAGCTGTCTCGCGCAAAAAGCGTTCCAATTGCGTCATTGTTAGAGAAACGAACGAGTTATGCAGAATAATATTGTTGAAATGGATTATAGTAACTTAAATATTAACTTCATCGTCATCGTTATTTTCTTTGTCTGTTGGGTTCCTAATAAATATATACTTACACTAGCTGCCGCCCGCGGCTTCGCTCTCGTGGTACCCGGATAAAAATAGCCTATATGTTAATCCAGTACATGCACTATGTATATTCCAAGTTTCATTTAAATCCGTTCAGCTATTTAGGCGTGATTGAGGCACAAACATACAAACAGGTGAAAGAATTTTTGAAATCGGTCTAGTAGTTTTGGAGCCTAGAGAAACAGCTGGACGCATTTTATGTTTTTTCTTTACTCCCAGTCCAGCAGAGAAGTTCTTTTATTATATTTTTTTACATTACGAATATCGTTCGACAGATACTAGGAATCTATTTGATATGACTATTTCTTTGTTGCAGGTACATTCTTCATCTGATATCTGCATTTTTCCAAGAATTGGTAACAATTGAAGAATTGACTATTTTCTATCTACGAGTCAAAGGTCAACAGACTCGGAATGCTAAATTTAGAAAGGCTGGTTTTTACCCAATTGCGTTGAAGGAGGTAATGTTTTTGGAATGTATGTGCATTCCTTTTGACTGAAACTGTAACCTGAACGGCTGGATGGATTATGACACAAGAGGTGTCGTTGGAATTGTCCGAATCATGGGAGTGAGATAAGCTATACGAAATGTCAAAAATCCAACATGGCGGCTCCACTGAATTAATATAAGTAGTAAAGCTTTTGGGACTCATACTTTTTATTTGCTCACTTATAATTATAATGGGTTAATAAATTTTACTGTAAACTGTAAAGACTAAATCAAAAATATTTATCAAAGGAAAAATTATGTCAGTACTCTCAAATGGTAAAAGAAAGCCGTTTTGTCGGTCTGCCTGAAAGGTTGAAAATATGAGTCAAGTAGCCGATGAGGCGCACTTTAAATCCTTTCACCACACTGGTTCTAAATAACTAATGACACGACTAGATAGCTAGAAAAAAAGTGCGGGAATATTTTTATTTAAGTACTTGTTGCTCTAAATCTAATCTTCTTTTCAATCAGCAAATAGGTATTTAAATAAAACACTTGAGAGCCTTATTCAAAAAGCTTTCAAAACACGTTTTAAACCCAAACAAACAAACGTTGGTTTGTTAAAATCCCCTTGGGTTTTATTAAGGGTGTAATAAAATTGTGGGGAGTTTCGGCCATTTTTTCGGCTGTTTCGGCATATTTAAAAATTTAGCTTTTTTTAAACTAAACTAGTTATTAGCTCGAACAACTAATGGCCGTTCGGGCAGGAAGATTCTTGAGTGGAGGCCACGCACCGGAAAACGCAGCGTAGGACGGCCACCCACTAGATGGAACGACGACCTAGCAAAGGTTGCTGGGGGCCGTTGGGTGCAAGCCGCACAAGATCGGTCGCTCTGGAAGTCTATGGGGGAGGCCTATGTTTAGCAGCGGACGTTATATGGCTGTAATGATGATGATGATTATAGTTTTAGCTGCTTGATCTTTGCGGTGATCGATTACGAAAGTTAAACAGTAAACTTGTATTGTACTTAAATTATACATGTCACTGTAAAATTGTAAATACATTTAGATTATATTCTATCTCGCGTTAGATATGGTTCACAATGTTTCTACAGTTTACAATCTCGCGAGATAGATTATAATCTAACGATATTTACATTTTAATGGTGACATATTCATGCTATTACGGATTTTTTGTGAAAATATTTTTGTGAACTGTTTTGTTACTTAGTTACAAGGTGATTAATGTACAATAATTAATTTTGTGGCCGAAACTTCGGCTTCCTTCCGGGTACAGTTGCCCTTAATATGTATAAACTAGGTTACGCGTCTCGGGACATATTCAGTAAAACTCAATTACAAAAATAATTTGGACGGACAGGCAAGTATGTAACTTTTATTATATTTGTGTTAATTTTAGGTTAAGTATGACGGCATCTAATGAGTAGATTGGGTATAGTAAGCAACTTCTTTTTTTTAACGGTTCATAATCATTATTTTCCTGTCCTTATTTTTCTAGGCAAGGTCAGTTTTTTACTATATAAAACTGTATTTTTAGATTTTTTCTTTTAGTAATTTTTATCATAATTAGAATCAAATAGTTTTGAAAAAAAAAACTTAATCATTTTAAAGTGTCACTTTAAAATGATTAAGAGTCAAGATGAGTCAAGTCCAAAATCCTTGCGCCCATCTTACAGAACAAAAACACAAAAAGGCCGAAACGCCAAATTTTCCCCTTCCTAACAATTATTCCCCAATATTTTCCTTGCGAAACCCTAGAAGCCAGCAGTCAAAGGCAGCGGTTGCCGCTATATTGCATCGTATCACAAAGGCAGAAGATTTTATTTCACTTGACGATCGTTTGAAAATCGAGTATCTTTGTGTAAGCATAGAAATATTGATTTACAAGGATATACCCGAACTGGATATGAATACAGATGGGATTTTGAGCGTTGTGTTACTTGATCTTTGGTTTCGGGTTGCGCAGCCTCTTATCGCATACGAATTGTTTGTTGTAGACTAAATAATTACGCAATTAATTTTCAGTAGCTCCATTAGTTTTGCCTATGGATTTATCGTTAGCGTATCCTACTCATATTACAAATGTTAATGTAGGGATGTTTGGATGTCTGTGCTTCAATGACGCCATAAGAGTTTTAATAAGACTTCTGTACTAACAAATCATAGGCTTTAAATGTGTCTGATTTAATAAACTCATTCAATTTTTAAAAATTTGCACAACCAGAGTATAGGTGGTCTAGTCGTAGCGGCCCCGCCTTCTGATCCTAAGGTCGTGGGTTCAAACCCCGTCGTGTACCAATGGATTTTTCTGTGCGAAAATTTTATGTGCGCTATACCAGAGTACAGGTACAGAGTACTGTATACGAAGGAAAACATCGTAAGAAAACCTGTGGCTGAGTCAGCTCCGCACGTATTTACCATGTCTTTCCTGTGGACAAGGCCGAATAAGCTGAGAGGATGGAATAGGTGCTGGGCAAGCCTACTCCATCTTAATTCGTCCCGGGCACTACAGCGTCCCGTCTATGAAGGTAAAAGTTGCCTCTTGACGCTGTATAAATCATCTACTATAGATAGTAAAAGGCTTTAGTATGTATTTATTTTGTAGTTACAATCTCTGGCATATCTAGGAAACACTAGGTCGATGTTTATATTACAAGCTTTGAGAAACATTCGTCGCATAACGATCACCTTAACAAATCAAATGCCTTTTATATTTATATGATTTCAAACATTTTGTTTAGGTACTTTTTTCTTTACAAGTAATTTTGATGGAAATTCTATGTTATTTGATTTTTGATCGAGCTTACGAGACGAGAAGATCTGGCTACTTAGGCAATATATATTATGTATGTTGGTGGACTATGTTTATTAGAGCATAACTTTCAAACTGTTAATCCAATATGTATGAAACTTGGTGGGTCAATAGATTGGGCTATGAAGATTTGCCGGGAATTATATGAGCTTAATCGGTGAACGGGTTGTAAAGATATAGGGTTCCCAAGAGGGTAAAACAAAAAGTTTTACAAATGTGTCGAGTGAAAGGGCTTTGTTTGGACATTCCAAAATGGTTTTTATTGTAGTGTGTATAGTTTTTTTTTAATATAAGAAAACTGCGGCCACTTCTGATTTAAAACCCTAAGATGGATATGGTGAACCATGGTGACAGGTGATCAGCCCATCGCCCATGTAGATGGGTCTTGTAGACTTTTACGACATGCTCGGGGAGAGAAGCAGCTGGACGCATTCTATGCTTGTTCTTGACTCCCAGTCCAGCAGAGAAGTAACGTGTGACTGTTATTGTTATTAATTTTGTACTTTTAATTTGATTTTTTGTTATGTGTTTTGCACTGGTCTAGTTTGTAGTGACCCCGCCTTCCGATCCTAAGGTCGTGGGTTCAAACCCCGTCGTGTACCAATGGATTTTTCTGTGCGAAAATTTTATGTGCGCTATACCAGAGTACAGGTACAGAGTACTGTATACGAAGGAAAACATCGTAAGAAAACCTGTGGCTGAGTCAGCTCCGCACGTATTTACCATGTCTTTCCTGTGGACAAGGCCGAATAAGCTGAGAGGATGGAATAGGTGCTGGGCAAGCCTACTCCATCTTAATTCGTCCCGGGCACTACAGCGTCCCGTCTATGAAGGTAAAAGTTGCCTCTTGACGCTGTATAAATCATCTACTATAGATAGTAAAAGGCTTTAGTATGTATTTATTTTGTAGTTACAATCTCTGGCATATCTAGGAAACACTAGGTCTCCAGTACTCTCAAACGGTGAAAGAAAACATCGTGAGGAAACCTACGACTTAGTCAGCTCCACACGTATTGACTATGTCTTAAGGCAGTTTTCAACGTGTTCCAATTGTTTCATTGTAATGTATTATTTTTATCAAATAAATTGTTTATTTTAAATTACATAGAACGCGTCCAGCTGCTTCTCTCCCCGAGCATGTCGTAAAAGTCGACTACGGGATAGTATCCTCCAACATGATGAGATACAATAAGCAAGTATTCCCAAGGAGGGTTGACGTCAGGCAGGTGGCCGGTCATAAAACACCTTAGCCAAAACTCTTTCATGATCCTAGGATCATGCTGTGCCGACCCCACATAGAGTGGGATAAGGGCAGGAAGATGATGATGATGAAATTGTTTATTTTAAAGATCTAGTGACACGGCTAGATAGAATTTTGTCATCGCCATCTTGGATTTTCATGTTAGGTGTTTAAAGGGAGGAGTATTACACTCGAGGGGTATAAAAAGGTCATTGTGGCAGATGCGTCGACTCGCTCTATTAATTTTAATTTACTTCCGTCACAAGCGCGGTTTGTTTCCGGCAATTTGGTGTGTAATGGTGATGGTACGTATTAGTTTTAATATATTCTTCTAATGTATTGTTATTATCTGTGGACTGTGGACGTTGTAATTAAAAAAACCGTTCTAGTGCGAGTCGAATTCGCTCACGAAGGGTTCCGTACTATCGGACATAAATGTTTCTTGTATGGACCCATTTTATTTTTATTATTTGTTGTTATAGCGGCAATAAAAATACACACTCTGTGAAAATTTCAACTCTATCCATTACGGTTCGTAAGATAGCGTCCGTCCGTCAGTCAGAGGGCTCTATCGGACGGACGGACGGATAGCGTGGCTTAGTAATAGGGTCCCGTTGGCACCCTTCAGGTATGGAACCCTAAAAAAGGTTTTTATTTTGTGGAATGTTAAGGAAAAACTTCTTTCACTTCATAAATTCTTGTTTACATGGTCGTATCGTCTGAAATCTGAAGAAGCATTCAAAACATTATCATTATTTTGACGACCTCAGTGGCATGGAGGGCGAATGTTCGGCTGAGACGCGAGAGGGGTTCAATTCCCGCTGCGGGAGAAATGTTTGAATTTTCTGCAAAATATTTCATCCGGTTTTGTTTACCGCAGCGGGAATCTAACTCGTACCTCTTGCTCCTTAAATATTTTTTTCCTCCTATCATGAGATATCCTCAAATGTCAACCTGTCACTTCCACTCACCAAATATCCACGTTCAGGCACTTCGTCACACCTGCCCGGATCGATCACACGTCAAAAGGTTCACGACTGCTGACTTTTGTTTTTTTTTTATTGCCGCCCCGAAACTTGGCACGGATCGGAAACTTCCAAGCCTTAATTAAAAATGACGAAAAAATTTGGGAGTTGGATTTTAAGCAATTTTTTATTTTTTTATAGTGATCCGAGCGAACGGTTCTTAGTTGTGAGAAACTAGGATCCGCGCGCGAATTCCCTTGTTAGTGCCTGGATGGAAATATGCCTATATCGGTACGATTTATCCAAATCAAATGTCGATGAAATTGAATGAACGATGTCGATCGAGTACCACTACACATCGTGTGTTAAAAAGATTTTAAGTGCGCCTCGAAGAGGATCCTTTCGTGCACTTGACTACATATTGAACTTTTGTTTTTGTCTGCGACATTCCGGTTTCCTTACAATGTATTCCTTCTCAGTTTGAGAGTAAATTTTTTAAATAGAAAAATCCATTTGTGCACTACCAGATTTGAACCCATGACCTTAGGTTCGGAAGGCAGGGTCACTACCACTCGACCACTAGTGCTCTCAAACACATTGACACTTTATTGACGATTGAAGCGCTCGTGGCGTAGCTTGCTTAGGCGTTCTTGATTGATCGTTAAAGTTAAGCAACGATGTGCGCGTCACAAATTGGGATGGGTGACCGCAAGTGGCATTACGAGCTGAGCGCTTCCGTGCTTCGGAGGGCACGTTAAACAGTCGGTCCCGGCTTTTAAGTCGTTAAGCCATGACGGAGGCTTTTAGGCGGCCTAAAAACTCCGTCACTAGAGTTGGCCACTAGCTCATACGGATATACTTTATTGACAGCACCGACTCACACTTGCCCAAAAGCAAGTGCATTGAAACTCAGTTGTAATAGCGAGAGAGATTTTTCACGAAGTCCTTGAAGCGATAAACAAAAACTGATAGAATGTACGGGCGGTTGCGTTGCCAACTATACGTCACTGTCAGTTACCTAGTGCGCGCACTAGAGCAGCACTATTTGTAGGATCATCGGGAAAAAGTGCTCGTTGCTGAAACCATCAATAATTACAAACTGTCTCTGATCTAGATAGATAGATAGATATATATATTACTAGCTGCCGCCCGCGGCTTCGCTCGCGTAAAAAATAGCCTACCCGGATACCCGGATAAAAAATAGTCTATATGTTAATCCAGTACATGTACTATGTATATTCCAAGTTTCGCTCAGATCCGTTCAGCCGTTTAGGCGTGATTGAGGCACAAACATCCAAACATCATCTCAAACTTTCGTACTAGATGGCAGCACAGGTAAAGTTAGTACGCGCTATCGTTGCGTTTTGAGCTTTACGACGGTAATTTCAAGCAAACGAAGACTTTTCAACTTTATAATATAAGTAAGATTTATTTGGCACACAAGACAGCACAGACAGAATGACAGAAACAATAAAAGGAAAGAAAAAGAAAGAAGCACAATAATAGTAAAAGTAAAAGTAGGAACATGTGTAGATATCTGGCTTCATCTACCTAGATATGCAGCCAAACATCCGCACAAGTCCCTACCTGCAAGGATATTATACACTACAAATAAGTACCTACCTGTGTAATGGTAAGGTGCTGCTGGCATCATGGTGCTGATCTCATGAAATAGTCGCGGTATTTTTCATCGTTTACCTTGGTTTTGGATGTCAACGTTAAGCATATTACCGACTAGCCCCGGCTTCGCACGGATATTTAACAAATTAGGTAATTTTTTACTCCTCGGGTTACGTTATTGGAGTTTTAGTAAGGATCCCTATTTTTTTGAAAATAAGTTATAGCCTATGTTATCCCGTAATAATGTAGCTATCTGCTGGTGAAAGAATTTTTTAAATCGGTTCAGTAGTTTTGGAGCCTATTCGTTACAAACAAAAAAACAAAAAATCTTTCCTCGTTATAATATTAGTGTAGATACGAGTAGCAAACTCATCGTGAAAAAATGAAAATGAAAATGTTTCTATTACGGTAACAGTTTACAATTATATAACTAGGTTGGGATCATCTTTTAAGTAAAATACTTGTGTTAGAAGATCCCGCTCTTCCATAGCCATTTAACAGAAAGTTATTTAATTTAGTGATTAATCATTGTTTCTATTCTGTTGATGACTATCTAAATTTTAAGTTTGACTTATTATAATTATACGTTTTATACCATCAATATTTAATTTATTTACATTTTTTATTACTTTTACTTTATTGGTGCTTATGACATGGTGTATAATTTGATAAATGTATTAGCTATTAAGACATTCACATGCCTGTGCTCGGGCGAGATGTGCAGAACAAATTATTATTATTATTGTTATCTTCCATCTAATGTATACCATATCTTCTGTGAATAAATATTATACTGAATACTGAATACTGATAAGGTTACTGGTAGGTATTAGTAGGTACCTAATTAAGTAAGCACATTATTATTATATTTTCCGATAACAAAATATATAAAAGTGACGGCCTGCCTCAATTTGCACGAGTTGTGAAAGTGGCCAGCTCTGCTAATAAAGTAACGCCAGATGTGCAGGACCGCAAAGTAATAATTAACAGCAAAAGTGACCGACAGAAGGGATTGTCATATTGTTCATTACCTTGTTTCATTATGTCTTGTATTTTCCTTTTTTTTTGCTAGGGTTTCTTCGCGAAATGAGAAGTATGTGTGGGGTGACTTTGAGAGAGTGAGAAAGAGCGGGATAAGACCGTTTCGTTTTTTAAGTCACTTAATTCAACTATCCAGTTAGGTAGGTAATTGCTTTTTTCCCTTACATTTCCCCTTAAGCCATTTTCCGCATCAAATATAGGAAATCGATAAATACGAGCTAACGAAGGTGGCTTCGAATAGGAAATGCTGTTCTGTTGTAAATCTTTTTAGGGTTCCATAGCATATAACTTAAAATGTTAAAACCACTAAAGTTATTTAGAACTACATAGTTTCGTTTTAAAACTAATCTATGCCACTCTCCTGCTCCTAGATACGGGCGTGATAATTATTTGTATGTACAGTCGCGGAATAAAAAGATTCGCCACCTTGAGATCGGTATTCGCTTGCACTAGTATAAGAATCAATTATTGCTTTAATTCAGTAAAACATACTGTCCTGTATGACACGATAAATTGTCAAACAACTTTGATGCGTGTCAATTTGAACTTTGTTGTCGAGCAGTTAAACATAATTTTCTATGCAACATTTTGTTATGTGTCTTAGATTCAAAAGGTAACATATCTCGCGACACGTTAAATGAATCAATTTGAAAACTGACGAACCTTTTCATCCCGTCATTGTACATACCACATTTGTTTAGCAGTCGCAATACCTCAACTTGCTTAATCAATGTATGTATTTTTCAATGTATTGGTAAATTTCTTATTTGGACTACGGTCATACATATCACAAAGACAGCAATATGACAGGCTACTTCATATCCCTATGTTATTGTGATAAAAATAAACGTATTCTATCCGGAACCCAGCAATAACTTGACACATCTTGGCCAATTTTCTTGTAAAGCAGTGGCCTTTTTATAAGAAAAATGTTTACCGTTTCTCATAATAAATGACTTGAATTGGATTGGAATTATTTTCATTTGTTGCAATTTCATTTATTCGTATTGTTTACGTCAAAGTAAACCTTTTACTCATATAAAGTACTGGTGGTATAGTGGTCTACTGATCTGAAGATCGTGGGTCCAAATCTTATTGTGCATCAAAATATTTATAATCTATCACTGTGACCACTGGTTGTCTAGTGGCGACCCCGCTTTCCGACTTAGGTCATGGAATCAAATCCAATCTTGTACCAATGGATTTTTCTGTTCGAAAAAATGATGTACGGCTATACCAGTGGGGACGGAAAACACCGTGAGGAAACCGGCATGTCGTAGAACCTAAAAAGTTCGAAAATATTTCTCAAGCGCCCTAAAGGAGCCTTTGAAGCGTAAATCCTTTCATCACACTGGTTCGAAGGAACTAGCACGACTTATAATAAAAATAGCTTTTTCATAGATTTACGTGTTTACGCATTTATTCACAAGGGAATATAGGTATTTACGTTCCTTTTATGCTGTCTCATAAAAAGAAGCCAAAAAGTACGAAAAGGGGTTATAATATGAGCATTTTTTTTATGTTTTTTGCCTTGATGTATTCGAAACCATGACCTGAATGTACTTTTATTAGTTGTCTCTTATTACATACCTAACTAGCTATTGCCTGCGACTTCGTACGCGTTACATTACTTATATAAAGTACCCCATTTCACTTCTTTTTAAGGGTTGTTTTGAAAAATTCTGAAACACGTGTCCATTTATTTTGCATTAACAACATTGACGGCCTCGGTAGCGTGGCGGGTGATTGCTCGGCAGAGACGCAAGAGGCGCGGGTTCGATTCCCGCTGCGGAAGAAATGATTGCATGATCTAAATATAAAATATTTCTTCCGGGTCTGGGTGTTGTGGTACCATGGTACTCGTAGTTTCTGATACCCACCACACAGGGAATCCTAGTGTGGGCTCAGGACTATGTATGTGACTGTTGGGTGTTATTTATTGGATGTTATTTATTTAACAGTGTCCGAACCGAGTTTCAAGCAAATTTCAATACGCACATATTTCAAAAGTGTAGCAACAAGATTAAAGTTCCCCTCAATGAGGCTTCTTTTTTTCACTTCAACATGTCTTAGATTTTTGCATGTTTTACGGTTTCCACAGTTTTCTTTACAATGTTTTGGTTTACCGTTCGAACATTTGACACATGTTTTCGAATAGAAAAATCCATCGGTGCATGATTGGATTTGAACCTACGGCCTTGCGATTGGAAGGTAAGTAGTCCTAGTATGGTTCTAAAGAATTATTGACACGTAGTTATGCAAAGTGCACGAAAACAGCCATTGAGACGCACACTAAATCCTTTAGATCTATCGAACCAGTGACACGACTATTAATACGCCCGTATCCTTCACGGGGTGGGCAGAGCCACAAGTAATCATAAGAAAACTTGCAGCCACTCCTGATTCAAGTTTCGACATGGATATGGTGAACCTGATGAACTAACAAGCAGCAGCTAGTATAGATCTATAACGAGTTTTCCGATATAAAAGGCCTTTCTAAAATATATTTATTTCCTGATGTTTTTCCCTATCCGCCGGAGTCCATCCCTCATCCATCTTCATCCAGGATCGAGACGCTATCGGCCGAAGACGATTGATGACGTCATTTGTCAGTAAACTCAACCATAGAAAGTATGCGTAGGTACTGAAGAGGCTTATGGTGCCCGCCCAGTAGACCTACCGTTCTATACATCTACTTTACTTCCTTGAATATTTCGTTGAGCTACTACTTCTTTGCTGGACAGGGAGTAAAGAAAAATCAGAATTCGTCCAGCTGCTTCTCTCCCCGAGCTTGTAAAATCCGACTAAAGGATTAGTGTCCTCTTCAACATGATGGATCATCTATATGGGCGATGGGCTGATCACCTGTCACCATGGTTCACCATATCCATCTTGGTACTTTGGATCTGCCCACCCCATTAGGGATACGGGCGTGATAAAAGGTATGTATGTTTGTTTGTATTGTAAGACTAGTGCCTTAAAATTGTTAGTGATTTGTTAACAAAAGATATTATTTTTCTTCATTTTCTTTCTTTATTCTATTTTTTGTTTATAACATAAACTAGTGGGATGTTTTTTGAAACACACTTAATTTTTCCTATCTCTAGGACTCGAATTTCAAAGTCAAAGTAAAAAAAAAATATCAAAGTCAGTTTATTTATTTCATTTTGTGAATACTCTAGATATCGTTTGTGTGAAATGGTATCTAGACTCAAATCGTGTAATTACTAGCTTACAGTTGAAACTCGCTATCTCGCCATTTCTATTTATGGCGTAACTTAAATTAGTTGGCGACAATCCTTCATAGCGATACAAGATCTTAGATCTAGCACCAGTTTTAGCCGGGTCTCAACACCAGAGAGCACTGGTAGTCTTGTGGTAGCGGTCCCGCCTTCCGATCCTATGGTCGTGAGTTCAAATCTGGTCGTTTTCCAGGTTTTTTCTGTATTGCACTATGTGCACTATCAACCGGTTAAAGAAAACACCGTAAAGATATCGGCATGTCGAAGAACCTAAGAACGTTCGAAAAGATGTATCAAATGCACGAAAGGAGCCTTTAAGGCGCACTTTGATCCTTTCACCACACTGGTTCGAAAGAACTAGTGACACGACTAGATTTAAAATTTATAAATACGAAAAGTGTGCGTAAAATTTATAAATCCTGTTCGTGGATAATCACGGCGAATCGAATCTAATTGAATTTGAATGAAACTTAAAAAAAAATACAATTCACTAGCTTCCACCCGCAACTTCGCTCGCTTGGTACCAAGATAAAAAGTAGCCTATATGTTATATCATCATACATACTATGTCTGTTCTAAGTTTTATTCAAATCCGTTCAGCCGTTACGGCGTGATTGAGGCACAAACATCGTCCAATCCTCACAAACTTTCGCATTTATAATCTTCTATAATATAAAAATGAATCGCAAAATGTGTTGGTAAGCGCATAACTCAACAACGCCTGGACCAATTTGGCCAAATCTTTTTTTAAAATGTTCGTTGTAGTCCAGGGAAGGTTTAAACGATGAAAAAACATAGTACCTACATGTACCGGGTACCACGCGAGCGAAGCCGCGGGCGGCAGCTAGTATTTATAATATAATTCATTACCTTGTATGTATATGGATCTAGTGTTGGGCAATAAAAGCGGTTAATGAAAGAAGAGTACCTATATGCTATGATATGATTAAGAAAGGAGTGAATACAGAGATGACGGCTGACAGAGGGGAGTGGAAGAAGAGAACATGCTGTGCAGACTACATAGAGTGGGATAAGGACAGGAAGATGATGATGTTCGAGAGTACTGTAATTTTTTAACCTACGACCTCATGACCGGAAAGCGTGGTCATCAGACCACTGCTCTCAGAACTAGTGCTAACCGCTCGTTTGGCATAGTGTCACAAAGATAAGAGACTGATAAGGACTTTAATAGCCGAACTAGACAAACTAGTAGACCTAGTACGAGACGCCTGGAACCATGCACTCGGCAGTTCCCAAGATTATTCAAATTAGCTTGTATTCATACACCCCCGGCCACCCTTGCATTCTGTTCTCTTTTTCCATGCATGGTTGTCTGGAAGAGATCGCTCTTAAGCGATAAGACCGCTAATTGTACTCTTCTTTTGAAGCGCTCGTGGCGTAGCATGCTTAGGCGTTATTGATTGATCGTTATAGTTAAGCAACGATATGCGCGGTTACCAATTGGGATGGGTGACCGCAAGTGGCATTACGAGCTGAGCGCTTCCGTGCTTCGGAGGGCACGTTAAACAGTCGGTCCCGGCTTTTAAGTCGTTAAGCCATGACGGAGGCCTTTAGACTCCGTCAATAGAGTTGGCCACTACCTCATACGAACATACATACATACTCTTCTTTTAACGTATTTAGTTATAAATATTATGTTATTCTAAGGTATTTTCATTAATTTATACATTATTCAAATTAAGTTTTCTACTTCTCTTTCAACTAACACAATCATCATCAGCCTATAGCAGTCCAATGCTGGACATAGGCCTCCTCTAATGAGCGCCATCTAGCGAAAACGTCTTGAGGAAACTGGCATCGTAGAACCGTTTTTTTTCTTGTGTATCTTTTAGATTTTAGATGTAACTAGCGGCCGCCCGCGGCTTCGCTCGCGTGGTACCCGGATAAAAAATAGCCTATATGTTAATCCAGTACATGTACTATGTATATTCCAAGTTTCGTTCAGATCCGTTCAGCCGTTTAGGCGTGATTGAGGCACAAACATCCAAACATCCAAACATCCAAACTCACAAACTTTCGCATTTATAATATAAGTAAGATTTATTTAGAATACTATTGTTATGTTTTGATTTTCTATTATTTTTATTATTATTAAGTATACTTAATTTCATTGTGTTGGTATAACATTTAGATAACTATGTCATGTTGTATCTGTAGGTGTGCAATAAACTGAATAAATACGGCTACGAATAAATACCGTAGGAAATTCGAGTGTCAAGTGCACAAAAGGAGCCTCTGAGGTGTACTTTACATCCTTTCACCGCACTGGTTCGAAAGAACTAGTGACCTAACTAGGTAGATAGATGATATACCTTGATAAAAAATAGCATTTACAATGCAAAAGTGTTATTTAGTATTTGAGGCTTAAACAGATGGCACAGCCGTGTGCCAATTGGCTAATTTCCATATGAAACCGCCTCGTAGAACTTAAACTCTGCTTTAAACTTTAAATACACACTTCTTAGCTTAGGGTTCAACCAGTGGGTTAGGCAGTGTCCTAATTACATAAAAATCACCAGTCAGGCAAAAAAAAATATATATATTAAACTCTGATAAATGTAAGCTCAGAGAATTAGCAAACTGAAGTGGCAGTGGGCTGGTCATATCTGCCGAAGAACCGACAACCGTTGGGGTAAACGAGTTCTTGAGTGGAGACCGCGACTCGGCAAACGTAGTGTAGGACGCCCTCCGGCTAGCTGGAGTGAGGATCTGCGAAAGGCTGCTGACAGAAACTGGATGCGTCAAGCCAAAGATAGGGCGCGATGGCGCTCATTAGGGGAGGCCTATGTCCAGCAGTGGACTGCTATAGGCTGATGATGATGATGATGATAAATGTAATGAGAGTGAATGAAGCGAGAGAACCCTACTTCCCCTACCCCAATGGAAAACAGGCGTGATTTTATGTATGAAAATGTTAACTGAACTTCAGACTAGTCCTAAGGACTTTTAAACAGGCCTAAGTCTGTGGCTGTCAGGGGTTCGTTGCAATGCAACGTGTGAACTCTTGACTGGACTTTGTTTTGAGGTTTCCGTATCCGAAGTGTGCCAACGGGACCCTATTAACCAAGCCAACGGGCCTTCGCTGTCCATCCGTCCGTCCGCACGTCAGACAGCGGGCGTTAACTGAACTTCAGACTAGTCCTAAGGACTTTTAAACAGGCCTAAGTCTGTGGCTGTCAGGGGTTCATTGCAATGCAACGTGTGAACTCTTGACTGGACTTTGTTTTGAGGGTTCCGTATCCGAAGTGTGCCAACGGGACCCTATTACTAAGCCTTCGCTGTCCATCCGTCCGTCCGTACGTCAGACAGCGGGCTTTATCTCATGAACCGTAATAGATAGAGAGTTGAAACTTTCACAGAATGTGTATTTCTATTGCTGCTTTTTATAACAAATAATAAAATTATAATGAAAATATAAAATGAGCTCATATAAGGAAAAATTTATGTACATGTACAATGGTACGGAACCCGTCGTGTGCGAATTCGACTCGCACTTGACTGGTTTTTTACCGGGATAATGCCGGCCCGGTTAAAAAACGTAGTAGTCCGTAAAGAAATATTATACGAAGTTTATTTGCTGTGTATTGGTGTTAAACTTCTGACAGAAACAGTAGATGTAAAAATCTGACACCTGGGGGTTTAGCCAAGATCATTTCTATTCTCTTTCCATTGTAGAAAACGATAGCAGTGTTGCCACCTTGCATTTTTTTAAAGCGCTAGGTCAAAAATAAAATGTCATCAGATTTCAGAAATTTGGATTAAAAAAACACCAAATTCCGCTAAATTATTTAAGATGAAAGAAACCCTAGTTTAAATTAAAAACGAACGGATAAGTATGTATGAGATGCAGAAAAAATAGTACTTAGTATCTTATTAATTATACAATTTTACGTAGGTATTTTTAAAGTTTAATTTTACCAGAGAGCAATAAAAAGTTTTTACTAAGTTCACAATTTCTACAATTCTATAGTAGATGATTTATACAGCGTTAGGAGTCAAACTTTTACCTTCACAAACGGGACGCTGTAGTGCCCGGGACGAATTAAGATGCAGTAGGTTTGCCCAGCACCTATTCCATCCTCTCAGTTTAGTCGGCCTTGTCCATAGGAAAGACATGGTCAATCCGTGCGGAGCTGACTAAGCCGCGGGTACCCTCACGATGTTTTCCTTCACCGTTTGAGAGTACTGGTATAACGCACATAAATTTTTCGCACAGAAAAATCCATTGGCTTTCCCTTTCAAAAATGTGTTGCTAGATTAAACGTTGAAAAACCGCTAAATACCTACCACTAAAAAAATAAAAACGCTATACAGTAAAAAAAACTATTAGAAGCCTTGAAAAAGCATCAGTTTTGGTTGGAAAACCACGAAGGTGGCAACATTCCGAGTTGACGCGACTGAGTATCGCTCATTCATTCGGATAGAAGCTCAGATAGAAGACAATATTGTATTTGTCTATGGTGAGCGTTCTCTAATGTCAAATAGAGGTTGGGAAAAACGGTATTTTCGTATCACCGTAACTGTTGTTCCAGTTCCAAAAAAATCACAGTGAAAAATCACCGTTACTTTGTCACGTCGATCACTCTCGTCACTTACGTCACGAGAAACGAGATGTGTTTATTGAAATAACAGGCTCAGGCAGGACTGAGTTGCACAATTAAGTAGTATCAAGTACACTTACTCAGTACTAACTAAGTACGGCATTCTAGCTAGACCAGTGAAACCGATGTATTTTAATAAATAGTAAATACCAAAGTACCTATTAATATTAAAATACACATACCTCCAAGTCCCTTATCCCAAGTAATCCCAACTAATAACAAATAAAGATAATGAATGCATATCGTAAAATCGTTGGATTTAGATTGTTCTAATCTGCCATTTCTAGAAAACAGGTACCCTCTTTAACTCTTTGTAAAGAGAGAGTGTGAAATAGAATGGACAAGAACACGCGCCGAGGAAGCGCGATACTGACCGAAGATACAGCGCGACGGCGGCGCCGGCGCCGGCGCCGGGGCGCTTGCTTCGTTGTCGTTTGTCGCGCACTAGAAGGAACGTTAATATCTAGCGCGCGAGAACAGGAAGGAACGACATAACGTAACGTTGTTCCTTTGCGACAAGTAACAGTGATACTATTGGACTGCAGGTCACTGTGATTTTTTCACCGTTACGTTATTTACCACCCACCTCTAATGTCAAAGTCACAGGTTTGTTTTGTAAAAGTACGCGGTGCGCGGGTGAAATAAGAGTTTTGAATTTTATTTTGTGCTACAAAGTGGATGAAATAAGGTAAAAGTTATCTTTTTTACCGATTTGTGATAATACATTAAATGGAATTTAATTATAAACGTCATTAAAGAATTATTGTAGCATGAAAATGTATCGTATCTTGCTAACCAATCCATCCATTCCACAGGATCGAATCTAGATCCCGAGCTGGCCCAGAACAGTTCGCGGCTTTATTAGAATTCATGGAGAGGTACGTAAATTACAAGTTATGATACCAAAATCATCCTTTGTTGTGAATCTTCCTAATACTCAGGAACTCGAAACATAAACAATGACGCGGTATGCAACTTGAACTACCTACGTACTTATGAATCAAATAAACATATTGATTGTGTCTACTAACACTTTGTTTATGAAGTGCCTAATCTCTTTGTCTTTCTAAAATAGTTTAAATCGTTGTTTTAGCCGAGGTGGGCACAATGCAGACTAAAGGCTGATCGTCTATGGCAAGAGCTGGCAAAATTGCTGAACTCCATTGGTGGAAGAGTCTTAAGATCAACGGACAAATGGAAAAAAGTGAGATCCTAACACCCAGGACCAAAACAGTTATTAAATATTATCAATTCCAATATTTCTAGCTAATCGAACCTAAAGCTAAAAGAAAGAGGATTTGATGTTAGTGTTTTTTCTTCTAATTTAAGTTTAGTAAGTAATACCTATATCACACATTTTTCAGGAAGCACCATCTCAAAGAAGCTCTCTACCACCACCGGGTTCCATCCCTGAGCTACCCTTCCAATTACCAGCCATAGATGTGATTAATAATAATAAATTATAATACATTGAGTTTGAACTTGCTCAAATCGAAGGTATATATACTTTTAGATTTTTTTATGATTTGCAATAAAAAGGAGGTGAGACTATAACATAATATTAGCTCAGCTTCACAGTTTCACCAGTTTCCCACTGAAATTGTGACTTATCCGCAATATAGTACAAGCATTCTAATGTACCTACCTCAAGCATTACGAAATTATAACATACAAACCGACTAATACTTTGCATTTGTAATTTAGATATATTTATAATAATGTACGATACATTATCTAAGTGTAATACGATACATTGGTGTTTTTACTTCCTCAGCGTCGACTACCCCATCTTTATTTGGACTTCAAGAGTCACCGCCACCGCCACCGCCAGATCCTGTATCCACGCAGATGCCGTCAGTGACGTCTCCTGTGGTAACCACATGGCGAAGGGACCCACGACGACGAGAACGAGCAACCTCTTCGCCTGTTGCGTCGGCCACATCTTCGCCGCGACGGCATATGTTATTTTACGAAGGGTACAGACAGACTCCGTTTGAATAAGCCAAGAACAAGTTCGTGGCCGTCGAAAACGGTCGGCTGCAACTTGAGGAAGACCGAGAACGAAATAACCACCATAGAGAGATGGAAAGGCTTAGATTAGAACCTCGGTGAATTTGATTGGAAGAGAATCGGAACCAAACTTTATGTCGTTTGGTGGAGGTTCTAAACCATTATCAGAAATTTTGCTGCAGTTAAGATTGTCATCGCTACCTTCAACATATCGATACATTATCAAGTTAATTTTTTGAAGGTCTGTTGATGGTTTAGGCCATCATCGTTACCTACCTATGGTATTAACTGTGGTTTAGTAGTAGGTACTTATAGCTATACAAATATTGCTTTTTTGCAGACATTTTCAGACTAAATAAAAACAAACAAAACTTAAAATACTTTTATTCAAATGTATTTATTAAACTAAACAGACTAGGTACCTAGAGTACCTACTTATCAGACTACCTACTTATATTATCCCTACTACATTATAATCCTATCCTACTAATATAATAAACGCGAAAGTTTGTACGTATGGATGTTTGTTAGGTACTTTCGCGCCTAAATGGCTGAACGGATCTAAATGAAACTTGGAATATACATAGTGGGTCCGAGGTTATCCGAGTACCACGTTAGTGAAGCCGCGGGCAGCAGCTAATGATATATAATTATACTTTTATTATACTTTACTTTTATCAATTCAATGAGTTCAAAGTCGAAGTTCTACAATGAGAACTTTGAAAGTAAGTTTATTTAAACGAAATCACTGCACAAATAAAGTGTCCAACATTTCTTGTACCTATTGCTTCTAAGCACTCGCGATATACGTGTCTTTTCCGGCGATTTAACCACACTTCTTCATGCTGGGGGCACACCACAACATATTTAATGAATGCATTTTGAAATGCTAAACGAGAAATAAGTATTATCAAGTCCAAAAAATCAAGTTTTCTTACACACTTCTCCGTCACAAACACTCTTACTTCAAAACAGCTGATGCCAAATGCGCCATTTTGTATCGTTTTCTATTGGGTCTTGGCGATCGCTCGCCTAGCGATCACAAACTTAGAATTCGTTTCTTCAGCGGTTGTCAAAAGTGCGACTTGTCTACCGTTTGTATGGTGACTTTGCGTTTTACAAATGGGATTCCTATACATTAACACTGCTATCGTTTTCTACAATGGAAAGAGAATAGAAATGATCTTGGCTAGACCCCCTGGTGAGGTGAAGAAAATGCTCGTTCTGTCTGTCTTGTCAAAGTCATTGTAAAAATTAAAATGATTTGGTCGTGATATTGACGTAATCAACAAATATTAACTTTGTCTATAACAAATCCAGCTAGAGTAGAGATAAATGGTATATTTATTTAATTTCAACATACAACAAAAGCAGCAATAACAATAATGGTGCTCAACAAAAAGCCTAGAAAGGAATTTCCTCAAAGAAACGGAACGTGTAGTGCTTAGCCTCGTAGCAATAGCTACGCCGTAGCATAGAGTAATGCTACGAGCTGCGTAGAACTGAATCTCAGAGGCTCGTTCGTGAACTTGTTGACACAATGTTTTCAAACAAATTAGGATCTACAACAAGCCGGTTTCTTCACGATGTTTTCCTTTGCCGTCTCATACATTTTTCTTACAGAAAAATTGGTGCAACAATTCGAACCCACGACCTTAGGATTGGAAGGCAGGATCACTACCACAGACCACAAGTGCTATCTTTTTCACTAAACCAAGGGTGGTTTTTAAATTTAAATAAGAATCACAAAAATTATTTTCTGTTTAGTAAAAATTATCATGTTGGCACTGACCTTGTCATACTTAAACGTATGGGGTCGGTACAACATGTGTTTTTCCCACTTCGACTCATAGGCTGAAAAGAGCGGTAATCTATACACTCCTCTCTTACTCATAAGGAAAAATATGTTTTTTGCTTAAAAAAGCTTTAAAACTTAGGACACAAAACATAATGTTTGGTTCGATTTCAATTTGAAAAGCGCCACGTTGCAATGGAGATTTTAATAGCATCATAAAATGAATGGTGGGCATCATAAAACTAAACACCACGTATTGCTTTTGTCATTTCATTGGTGGGGATAATGAAACTGGGCCAGAATTATGTGTTCTTGTAAATATTATGCTTAGAAAAATGGCCATAGTTTTTGGATGCACAGGACCGAAGCGGATGGTGGATACAAAGGGAGACTTACACCCAACAGTGGGATACCATTGGCTGTTATTGATGATGATGATGTTTTTCATCTAAACCATGGAGTTTCATTTCTGTATCACTTATTACTTCTGCATCATAGCTTCGTAGGCGTCCTAGAGATTTGAATTCAAAATGTTGAAGCATTTTTGTATTGGTTTTATTCGCAGAATATGTTCGAGCGTTCAGGACTTTTGAGATTGTGTCACATCGTCATATATTTATGCCGTTTCATACGCTTGAAAGCTTGAGATACCTATGTGGGTTGTTTTCCAAACTATAATCTTACTATACATCTATTGTTTTATAGTATCCTCTCCAACATGATGGACCATCTATATGGGCGATGGGTTGATCACCTGTCAAGATCCTGTCATCCTGTCATCGGAAGTGGGTGCGACTTACGTTTAATTGTGACTCTGCCCACCCCCTTAGGGATATGGTCGTGATAATAGCACGTTGTTATGGTAATGAACGGTCCGCCGTCCGTTGGTAATTGAAACCGGGTGTAAGGCACAAACATCAAACCTCACAAACTTAAAGATAAAGTTAGTTTAAGGAAACAACAAAGTGAATGTTAAATGCGCATCGTTGAAACTCTTCAGTAGATAGAGTCTGCCATTGAAACCAAAAGTTGAACTTAAACTAGAAATCCTCGCGTAAGAAGCTCTCATACAAATCCCAGGAAGTTCTACGTGCTTTAAATTGCCACATTCAGGTTATCTACGTGGGTAAAGCTGTGTGCACACTAGAGCTAGGCTGTGACTATGCTACTGCTAGATTAAGAATATCGTACATACATATTACCACTTATAATTTATTGAAGCGCTCGTGGTCTCGCTTGCTTAGACGTTCTTCATTGATCGTTGAAGGTAAGCAGCGTCGTGCGCGGTCACAATTTGGATGGATGACCGCAAGTGGCATTATGAGTGCCGTTAAGCTATGACGGAGGCCTTTAGTCGGCCTAAAAACTCCGTCACAAGAGTTGGCCACTAGCTCATACGAACTTACTTTTACCAAAAGAAAACTTGTAGCCTCTTTGGATTGCATTCAAAGTCCCAAGATGGATATGGTGGACCATGGTGACAGGCGATCAGCCCATCGCCCATATAGATGGTTCATCATGTTGGATGATACTATCCTTTAGTCGACTTTTACGAAATGCTCGGGGAGAGAAGCAGCTGGACGCATTCTATGTTTTTTCTTTACTCCCAGTCTAACAGAAAAGTAGAGGAATAACAAAACATTTATTTCTAAAACTTGTGGTACAAGTACTTGCTGCTTACTAGTCGTGTCACTGGTTCTGTAGAACCGGTATGTTGGAAGGGTTTAAGTACGCCTGAAAGAGGGTCATTACCACTAGGCTCGGGTCCGAAAGGCTTGAATGAGTGCACCATTAAAATAAATAAGATTTTCTTTCACTCAGCACGTGCTCATATTTAGAGATTTTTACCGACGGTATCTACAAAGTTAGCAGAAAATGAGGCTCCTATTGCGCATCATAATGTCATCCGTGACGCTGATGAGCGGGAACAAACACACACACACACTCTTTTCATGTTTCATCATCTTCCTGCCCTTATCCCAATTTATGTGGGGTCGGCACGCATGTTCCTTGGATCGTGCTGTAAGAGTTTTGGCTAAGGTGATTTATGACCGGCCGCCTGCCTGACGTCAACCCTCCTTGGGAATACTTGCTTATTGTATCTCATCATGTTGGAGGATACTATCCCTTAGTCGACTTTTACGACATGCTCGGGGAGAGAAGCAGCTGGACCCATTCTATGTTTTTTTTTACTCCCAGTCCAGCAGAGAAGTACATACACTCTTTTCGTGATTATAATTTAAATTTGCCAACTTTACTGACTAATCCCCGAATACTCAAACGTATCTCAGAGTTGAGCACGTCTCAAGTGACGAGTTTTTGACAGATTTTCATCAGGTGAATTATTCAGAAAATATAGAGTGCCTCTAGTGTGTGCACAGTCTTACATTTTGGAACTAGCTCGTTATTTTCAGCGGTTTGAGTCGTTCGAGAAAGCGCTGGAAGCAGCTGAGTGCTGCAAATATATCTGGAGCGGGGTTTTTGAAGTGTTCCTGGAGATTATCGACTTTTTCTTAAGAAACTTCGCAAATTGTTTGCAGCCCTGGTTCGGTGACACCAAGCCCTGATAGCTGGTCAATGAACTGCCTAACTCAATATACTTGCATGTTCTGCAAACATTTCTTCGGGGTCTGGGTGTTGTGATATTATAAAGAGGAAATTTTTTTTGTTTTTTTTTTGTTTGTTTGTAACGAATAGACTCCGAAACTCCTGGACCGATTTCAAAAATTTTTTAACCAATAGAAAGCTACATTATCAGGGACCAGTATAGGCTATAATATATTAAAAAAAATTAGAGATCCGTAAGAAAATTGCAGTATTGTAACCCAAGGTAGAAAACCCAAAATAGTTTTTAGCGTGCGCTGCGAAAACTATTGATTGTAGAACAAAATAATGTACTACACGCGTACGAAGTCGCGGGCAACAGCTAGTGTATTATAAGTATTTACAAAAACAAAGTATATAAGTATTCTATCAGCCATCTGGAGGGTTAAAAAGGTCACTATATGAATCCACTGCTGAATTAAATTTCGTACGATTTACTAAAATTCCAACCGTTATCCGTCTAAATATGAATCTGCTGCTGAATAGAATTACTTGAAATTCACCTACAATTCAGAGTGAGTGCTGAGATGACGAGTGATAAGAAAAAATGGAGGAGGGAAACATGGTGTGCCGACCCCTCCTAGAGGGATAAGGTCAGGAAAATGATGATGATGATACCGATTCGAAAGAAGAAGTGACACAAGTACTGGCAGTTCAATTGTTGGTAATAGGCATAATTGTGCAATATTGCATTGCGAGCAGACATGGTTTATAGTTGCAATATCGCCACCTGTGGTTTTTGATAGAGATTCATTGCTGAATTGCGTTGTTGCTATGAATTTATGATTCTGTCCATTTTTGGGGTTCCGTACACGAAGGGTGCTTTTAAAAGGGACCTTATTACTAAGCCTCCGCTGTCTGTCCGTCTGTCAGCGGGCTGTATCTCATGAACCGTAGTAGGTAGAGTTGAAATTTTCACAGAGTGTATACTATTGCCACTATAACAACGAATCGGGCCCCATACAAGATTTGTTTTAATGTAGAATGGTGCGGAACCCTTCGTGTGTGAATGCGACTCGCACTTGGCCGGTTTTTTTAAAGTTGAATGGTCGTGAATTTGAATTCTGGCATGCTTTCGAACTTTTATGTTCTACGACATGCCGGTTTCCTCACGATGTATTCCTTCACCGTTTGATAGCACTGGTATAGCGCATATACATTTTTCGAACAGAAAAATCCATTGGTGCATGACCGAACCCACGACCTTAGGAAAGGAAGGCGAAGCCGCTACCACTAGACCACAAATGCTCAGGTATTTTCTGCGATGCTTATGAACGAACCAGTGTGCTGAATAAGTATTATATTTCCAAAGCAATTCGGTCATAATATCGTGTTTGTGGATTCAATCGAACCAGCGAACGCAGCGATCAATATTATTTTATGCAAATATGAAATTGCTTATTCCGCTGATGTGTACGCGGCTTTACGGCTAGCTTACACTGTAGCTAACCAATCAGAGAGTACTGTGTGTTTAAGCTTTATAGCTCTGGTGTTATTATCAAAATCCTACTAATCTAAATTATATACAACACTTACGTTACTGACTGACTGACTGAACTGACAATTGTGTGGTAAACAATAAAATGTTATCTTATCTTAATTAACCATTATACATACATCCTACTAATATTATAAACGCGAAAGTTTGTATGTATGTTTGTTACTCTTTCACGCCTAAACTTGGAATTTAGATAGTACATGTGCTGGAATAACATATTATAGGCTATTTTTATCCGGGTACCACGCGATCGAAGTCGCGGGCGGCAGCTAGTTTAAAATAAATATCAACAAAACAAAGACCAACGTGTTAATTTGATTAAACGGATCCACTGACTCGCCCTAGCTAATGGAGGATTAAAGTTCACCTGATCACGTAACTTGTGACCCGGTTTAGTTAAACCAGGGGAGAAATCGCGCTAATTTTCAACGTTTTTTTCAAAACGTCTATTTTACTACACGTTCGTCAAGAAGAGCACTGGTGGTCTAGTTGGTAGTGACGTCGTGTACCAATGGATTTTTCTGTACGAAAATTTATGTGCGCTATAGCCAGTACTCTCAAACGGTGAAGGAAAACATCGTGAAGAAACCCGCCGCTTAGTCAGTTCCGCACGTATTGCCCATGTCTTTCCTGTAGACAAGGCCGATTAAGCTGAGATGATGGAATAGGTGCTGGGCAAGCCTACTACATCTCAATTCGTCCCGGGCACTACAGCGTCCCGTTTGTGAAGGTAAAAGTTGCCTCCTGACGCTGTATAAATCATCCACTATGGATGGTAAAACCGAATACAATAGCGTAGCATTATGTCAATAATATAAATGATACTGACACACATACATATGATAATATTTATGTAGCAATATTCGTGCAATATGCTAGCATTATACCCATACATATGTAAACGGCTCGTCAAAGCCAACCTGTGAATCTTTTAACAAGACCGTGTTGAAATTTGAATTTCAAATTCCTCTTTGAGCCGGTGACCATTAATCACCCAGTGTGGGGAGTGGCCAATCGGTGTGGAAGGTGAGGCTCAGCGAATGCAGTAAGTAAATTTATTTTCACCACGAAATGGAAGAGTAACGAAAAACAAACATTTAATATTCTTTCTATTTACCGTATCAGGCTGATTTCGAAAGGTTAGCGCTATGGATTTAAATTAATAAATAAATATTTGTGGACATTTCACACAGCGCCATCTAGCCCCAAACTAAGCAAAGCTAGTACTATGGGCACCAGATGGCTGATAGAATAATACTTACGTTTTTTTTTGTAAATACATACTTATAATACAAAACACTCAGACCCGGAAAAAATATTTGCGGGACGCAAACCCGCGCCTCTTGCGCCTTAGCCGAGCACTCGCCCGTCATGCCACCGAGGTATGTAAAAGAAAGACAGAGAGTGAGACCTAGCAAAATATTGAAATCAAATAACCCGCCAAATAAAATAATTGTTTATTACAAGAAAACTACAAAATGAACTAAACTTAGTAACCAAAATTTAGTTTCAACAACCAAATAAATAGCTATCAAAGTAAAACTATAGATCTCTAGATCAAAACATACTCAAAACATGTTTTTTTTAAGATTTTTGTTATCGTATTTTTTTCTCATATCGTGTTTAGAAACATTTATGTACAAACTAGCTGCCGCCCGCGGCTTCGCTCGCGTGGTACCCGGTTAAAAAATAGCCTATATGTTAATCCAGTGCATGTACTATATATACTCCAAGTTTCATTCAAATCCGTTCAGCCGTTTAGGCGTGATTGATTCACAAACATGCAAACATCCTCACAAATTTTCGCATTTATAATACAAGTAAGATGTTCGCGCATGTATGATACGGAACCCTTCCTGTGCGAACTCTACCCGCGCTTGACCGGTTATTTGCACATGTACGTTTTAGATTTACACAACTTGCATCCACTTTGCATATCAAAGTTTAATATTTTGAAAAACAAAAGCGCCAATCAACTATCTCATCGAGTTCGGTGTAAATTGGACACGGCTACTGTTATTGCGCGTGACACTTTAATTCATCAAATGGACTGACTTTGGACAGTTGGCAACGAAAATAACTTATAATATAAGTTTTATGAAGTCGCAGCTATATGTCTATATATAATCTTACTTATCTTTCTTATATTATAAAATTGAACAGCTTAAGTTTGTTTGAAATTACCGGCGTAAAGTTCAAAACGCATCTATAGCGCGTACTAACTTTACCTGTGCTGCCATCTAGTATTATTGATGTGAAAGTTTATGAGTTTGTATGTTTGTGCCTCAATCACGCCTAAACGGCTGAACGGATTTGAATGAAACTTGGAATATACATAGTACATGTACTGGATTAACATATAAGCAATTTTTTATCCGGGTACCAAGTGAGCGAAGTCGCGGGCAGCAGCTAGTATATACCTACATTACATATTATCACGCCCCTATCGCCCGTAGATGGTCCATCATAAATGAATGATCTATTTGGGCGACCTGTCACCAGGGTTCTCCATATCCATCTTGGGACTTTGATTCAGTAATGGCTGCAAGTTTTCTTAAGATTATTTATGATTCTGCCTAATCCATTAGGGATAAGGGCTTGATAATATGTATGTGTGTATTTATGTGTAAATTATCTTGAAATCATTACTTGCAGACTTGTCTTGTGAATGACTTTGACGACCTCGGTGGAGTGGCTGGCGAGTGCTTGGCTGGGATGTAAGAGGCACGGGTTCGATTTCCGCTACGGGAGAAATTTTTGTATGTTCTGCAAATATTTCTTCCGGGTCTGGGTGTTGTAGTATTAAAAGTATGTATTTACAAAAAAAGTATATAAGTATTCAGTCAGCCATCTGGTGTCCATAGTACAAGCTTTGCTTAGTTTGGGGCTAGATGGTGTAGTGTGAAATGTTCACAAATATTTATTTATTTAACGTGACTTTTTGTACGTAGAAACGTATCTGCTTATAGAATGGGCTCAAGAAGCACAGAGAGTGATGTCGGTTTTTTTAGTTTTAAAATTTAATTGTGCTAAAAACCAAACGACCGGAATGGTAGGCGGAGTTTGGGGGAGACCCTTTCCCAGCGGTGGGACGACAGAAGTAAAAAAAAACTTGTATCTTTCTCTATTTTCTCAATGCTAAATACGAGTATTTGAAATGATGTCAACCGTCCTTAGTACAGTCGTGAACTTTTTACGTTTTACGTGATCTGGAAACGAGGCTGTATATCTGTCAAGTGTTGATTTTATTGCTTTTTTAAAGGTTCGCTAAGGTGTTTATGTATTTTTGATGCTGACTGTACCTTTTTTACTACATAATAAATGCATTTCACTTTTGAATTTGTGGGTTAAGCTATTTTTGTATCAATTTCTTTTTATTATTATTTTGATGTACGATTTAATCAAAGTATGTAAAGAACTAGTTTCCGACCTTGGCTTTGCTCTTGATGTGCCTGTAAAAATGTAGCTAATAAGTTATACCAGGTCATGAAGATGTGTTTTCCAAGTTTTATTCAAATCCATTCCACCGTTACGACGCGTTTGAGGCACAGAAATCCTATCATTGTCACATCCTCACAAACATTCGGATTTATTATGAGTGACTTTATTAATATCTTAAAATAATAATAGAGATGCACTTACATAAAACATACATATTATCACGCCCGTATCCCTAACGGGGTGGGCAGAGCCACAAGTAAACATAAGAAAACTTGCAGCCACTTCTGATCCAAGAGATTCAAGATGGATATGGTGAACCATGGTGATAGGTGATCAGCCCATCGCCCATATATATTCATCATGTTGGAGAGGATACTATCCCTTAGTCGACTTTTACGACATGCTCGGGGAGAGAAGCAACTGGACGCATTCTGTTTTTTCTTTACTCCCAGTCCAGCAGAGGAGTGAAATACATAAAAAACTACATAATATACACTTTTATATGAAACAGCGGACGGATTCAAAGAACTCGATCTTTCAGACAAACACTTTAATTCAAACTTTTGTAGAATAGTTTCTCGTAACGTAGAGAGTAGAGTACGTGCTACGCCGTAGCATGTGCTACGACTTGCTACGAATGTTTTATTTAAGTGCTACGTGGCGTAGTTTTAAAACCTTAAAATGTATACAAAATAGAAAGACTTAAAGTAGGGGTAGTAAATACTAATCGTGTAACTAGTTCTTCGGGCCAATGTGGTGAAAGGATTTGCTCCTTTCGTGCACTTGGGAAATAATTTACACAATCATTTAAAAATAATAAAATTAGCGGGGCTTTTATTTTTATTACTAGCTGCCGCCCGCGGCTTCGCTCGCGAGGTACCCGGATATAAAATAGCCTAAATGTTAATCCAGTACATGTACTATGTATTTTCTAATCTTCATTCGAATCTGTTCAGCCGTTTAGGCGTGAAAGAGTTACAAACATCCATACATCATACATACAAACTTTGGCGTTTATAATATTAGTAGGATTTGCTGTTATAACAGTAAAAGAACACACACCTATTACATGCTTTAGATACAGCCCGCTGACGGATGGACGGACAGACGGACAACAAGGGCTTAGGGGTCCCTTTGGCAACTTTTTAGTACGGAACCCTAAAAAATGTTTTAAAAATAAACAGATACTAAGCATGTCCTTGAAGAGGTTTCAGCATCGCCGACCGCGTAACTTTAGCCAACTTCGTCCAACTTCGTCCAACTTTGGGCCAACTTCAGACAACTTTGGGCCAACTTCAGACAACTTTGTTGGTCCTTGTCATGTTCAGTGCTTTGATGATAAACGCTGAGTTTGTAAACACGCTATTTTCATTCGAGTTTGTGCATTCTATTTAATATTCCACATAGGAAGTCCTCCTGTTTCGGTCACGTGCGAAGTTACTTCTCTACTGGACTGGAAGTAAAGAAAAAATGAATACGTCCAACTGCTTCTCTCCCCGAACATGTCGTAAAAGTCGGCTAAAGGATAGTTTCCTCTCCAACATGATGGATCATCCGTATGGGCGATGAGCTGATCACCATGTTTCACCATATCCATCTTATGACTTTGCAACAGGAGTGGCTGCATCTTTTCTTTATGACTACTTGTGGCTCTGCCCACCCTATTAGAGATACGGGCGTAATATTATGTATGTATGTACTACGAATTGAACAGATTCTGTTATTTTCATTAACAGCTCATGATCTACTGAAAATAATATACCTGCGTGGATGCGTTTACGGAAAACATCGTGAGAAAACATGTGTCAAGCGAATGAAAGGAGCCTTTGAAGCGCACTTTAAATCTTTTCACCACACCAGCAAGGAGTAATATCAATTTCAAAAACGGTTGTCCAAATTCTGAACACATTTATTTATTCGTCTCAGAAACGGAATTCCAAAATCTCTCATCAAAGTCTCTCAGACGAGAATTTCGCGCCAAATTATGACAGAATGAAAACTTTACAAGCTCTGCGATGGATTTGGACGTGCCTCGCTCGGGGAATACCTGCTATTAACAAAAGCCTATGTGTATGTAGGTCAGCGGAGTACACCTAGATATTAAACATGTAATAAATACTACTTTTTAGGGCTTTTAAGGGTGCCAACAAAACCCTATTACTAAGACTCCACCGTCCAAGACCCGGAAGAAATATTTACAGAACATTTAAACATTTCTTCCTCAGCGGGAATAGAACCCGCGCCTCATGCGTCTCTACCGAGCAATCGCCCGCCACGCCACCGAGGCCGTCAAATGGAAAAACCGTTAAATGGTATGGAAAATTAATCCCTAAAATTCTACATGGACGTGACTTGAACCCGTTACTTTCAGCCTGCCTTTCCAATTTAGCCACCGAACAGCTTGATATTTTTATCGCCATCGGAAAATGAGATGTGTTTCTGTGTAGAGTTCTAGTTTACCTATTCTATGTACCTCGGCTAGTTAGCTTTCGAGAACGAAACGGGAATAAATATTTTTTACACGCTCCCATTTTATGTTGAAAATTGAAATATAACGAACGACATTTTATTAAATTCGCTTTCGCCCTCGGCTTTGTTTGCGTATTACATAAATAAAAAGTAGCTTAGATGTAGTTCAGACCTATATGTATCCTAAATCAGTTTAGCATTTGTGCCATGATATACCTAACACAAAGCTAGATTACTGGTGGCCTAGTGGTAGTGACCCCGCTTTCTGATTCTAAGGTCGTGGTTTCAAATCCGGAGAGCCACAAACATTGAAAAATCAAAACATCCACACAAACTTTCAGATACATAATAATAGTAGAATTTAGAAAAATATTTCATTAAACAAAACTAATACCTATGTGTTTAGTACACAAATCTGTTATTTCGAGCTCGATTTTAGACATGTCCTCTGTCTATC
Organism: Scotopteryx bipunctaria; assembly: GCA_949320045.1. Taxonomy (NCBI): domain Eukaryota; kingdom Metazoa; phylum Arthropoda; class Insecta; order Lepidoptera; family Geometridae; genus Scotopteryx; species Scotopteryx bipunctaria. The sequence continues at coordinate 2,328,584 of OX439466.1, forward strand.
TTGACGACCTCAGAAATCAAATAACTCGCCAAATCAAATAATTGTAAATTATATGAAAACTACAAAATATATCAGAAAACTGGTTTCAGCAATTATAGAGATAGTTATTATCTACCTATCAAAGTAAAAATCATCTGAAAATGTGGTAGGGTTTCCGAGATCTAGATCAAAATATACTCAAAACGTCGATTTTTAAAAACGTTTTTATACTAAAGAAGAAAAATGTTAAATTTTCATTTTTTAAATAAACACATTTCATTAACTATCAACAATGGGTGATGGGCTGACCACCTGTTACCATGGTACACCATATCCAACTTAGGACTGAATCAGAAGTGGCCGCAAGTTTTCTTATGATTACTTGTGGCTCTGCCCACCCCATTAGGGATAAAGACGTGATCATATGTATGTATGTAGAGTGCTAAATCAATTTTGGTGAGCAAATCCGCTATGACGCAGTCTTAAGATGCCCAAAAACTAACCAGTAGCACAAGACCCCATCGACACAATATCACTGAGATATCGCAATCGAACGGTGATAGCTTCTTTTATCTGAGGTCAACGAGCTGTGCAGTCGTTAGGACTTGCACAGGTGAGGAAAGGACCGCTGTGTCAGTCCAGACAAATGCGCAGACTTCATTTTTGTAGGTGGTTATTTTATTTGCATTTGAATACGACCGCGGTGGCGGCGTGACGGGCGATTGCTCGGCTGAGACGCAAGAGACGGGAAAAAGTTTGTATGTTCTGCAAATATTTCTTCCAGGTCTAGGTGTTGTAGTATTATATTAAAAAAGGTATATAAGTATTCTATCAGTCATCTGATGCCCATAGTACAAGCTTTGCTTAGTTTGGGGCTAGATGTCGCTGTGTGAAATGTCCACAAATATTTATTTATTTAACCCAGCTGTTCTCCATAAGCTGCACCAGCCTCTTCAAGTTTAGAGCCTCGTTAGAGATAGCCAACGGAAAATGGCCCTTATTCCAAGGAGGATAAGAGTGATTGAGTGTCGAACTGTAGATACCGAAGTGTGTCAAGCTAATAAAGACTCTAGTTTAAAACGAAGTGGATAAAATTTTAGTACTTCAAGTATTGGCAGAAGTTAGGGTCTCTGCCCACTGACCGGCCTTTACCACCTACACATACATTATTATTATCACGCCGGTATCACTTATGGGGTGGATAAATCCACAGGTAATTATAAGAAAACTTGCAGGCACTTCGATATGGTGAACCATGGTGACAGGTGATCAGCCCTTCGCTCATATAGAATAATAATTTAAAATATTATTTATATATAAGTTAATGATGATGATGACAATGTGCCGGGACGGTGACGGTTCGATTATGGAACGGGATATCGTGCCCATAATAGAACAATTTTAAAAATTCTCTTTCTCTTGTTCAATATACATATTGTTCATTAATTTACGTTGACATAAATAAAAGTATACGAATGTTTGTACGTTCTCTTTGCAGCCATTTTACCCGATTGCGAAGAAGAAGGGCGCTATAGATTCTATCACCACACTTGTTCGGAAGTAACACGACTAGTCATCAAAAGATATGGCATTTTGAGATCAGTTCTCGCATTTTAAAGTACCTTCATCAGCATATCCATTACAAATTATTTATTATGCATAAAATGATTATTGAATAAAAACAGCAGAAATTTATCATAATGATTCATTTGTGTTCGCAAAGTCCACCAATACAGTTACGAGCGGTTAAATCATTGACGGCCGTAGCGTGGTAGGCGAGTGCAGAGTTCAGAGGCAGCAGAAATATTTAATTGAATATGGCTTCTTACAGCCGCCATATTGTTTTTTTTATACTTTATGACACTCTCGTCATCCCAACAAACCCACTGACACCTCATTTATCAAAACTTGTTTGGAATACAGTTGCATCAGGTGCTGCTAAGAAATGCACCCACAAACATACATACATAATGCATACACCCCAAATACATTCTATATTCTATTATTAATAATATATCGGTAATTTCAAGCAAACTAAAACTTTTCAATTTTATAAACATCTCAATTTCACATTATAAATAATAGTTTTTACAGTATAATAACACTAAATTAATAATATTAATAATAATGAATGTATTTTATATTCTTGGCAGTCGGGTAAAAATAGAGAACAAGAGGAGAGGAAAGATGAAGTTTTCATGTACATAAAAAAATGTTTCTTGTATGTGTATTTATTGTTAAAGCAGCAGTAGAAATACAAATTCTATGAAAATTTTAACTCTACAATGGTATTACTGTTCATGAGATACAGCCCGCTGACAGACAGACGGACGGACAGCTGTGGCTTAGTAATAGGGTCCCGTTGGCACCATTCGGGCACGGAACCCTAAAAATATACTCACGCAGACAAAGTTGCGTGGCGTTCAGCTAGTGGTGTATACTTTATTAATTTTAACCAATCGATTAAATATTTGGTGAACTCGGTACTATTCATATTTCAGTTGTGTAATTGATACGAAAATATGGACAATGGTCGCGTGTCGTATGTAATTTAATATAACTGATTGATCGAAAACATTAATTTGTATTTTGTAAATTACAATTTGTATGAAATACAAAAAGATTAGTAATAATAATTTCGATATTCATTATTCAAGATCCATTAACTACACTGTACTGTATTATAAATGTGAAATTTGGTGAGGATGTTTGTATGTTTGTGCCTCAATCACGCTTAAACGGCTGAACGGATTAGAATGAAACTTGGAATATACATAGTACATGTGCTGGATTAACATATAGGCTATTTTTTATCCGGGTACCACGCGAGCGAAGCCACGGGCGGCAGCTAGTATATTCAATTAGATAATAGAATTCTCATGTAAAATATCTATGTAGTTTACATTACTATTTGATACTACACAATGCAAACCAAAAGATCATCATCTCCCTGCCCTTATCCCACTTAAGTGGAGTCGGCACAACATGTTTTCCTCTTCCATCCCCCTCTATCAGCCGTCATTTCAGAATTCACTCCTTTCTTACTCATATCATCATTCACGCAATCCATCCATCTCTTCTTTGGTCTACCTCTACCCTTGTATCCATCCACTTTCATACCTAACATTCTTTTCGTCACATGACATTCATCCCTCCGCATGACAAGCCCATACCAGGCTAATCTATTGCTCCTCAACTTTTCCGTCACAGGCGCTACTTTCAAACTTCCTCTAAAATATTCATTCCGTATCTTATCCATTCTCGTCACTCCACACATCCATCTTAACATTCTCATCTCCGTTGCATGTAGTCTTCTCCACAAGATAAGTCAACATATTGTAGGTAGATACAATATTTGTGGTTGCAAGTTTCTTCCTGTTAATAATAGTATTGGTTGTCTACTGACAGAAGCTAGTTATGATGTATTCCACTAATGAGTGATCCTAATCTCCAGATGCTTCTGATATAATAAGGTCTATAATCCCATGAGCTTGGTTTTCTAAGAAACGGTAGATGCTTACATTGTTACAATGTGGAGACGATAAGATAATTTTACGCTCATTTGAAATATGGACAGCAGAAATCCTCACCTCTCAACTTTGTTGTCAATGGAAAGGTCCCAGCGTGTATTTTAACGTTAATTTAGTTTTAGTACTGGTTGCCTGGAAGAAATCGCATTAAGCGATAAGGCCACCCTTTGCCAGCAATTGTTAGGTAGTTCGCAATAAAACTTTTTTCATTTCATTTCATTCATTTGCCTATTTACCTCCTCGTTTGTTTCTAATTTTCAAAACCTTTTCCGCTATTAATTTGACGTTTTGTATGTGTTCTAAGTACCTAAATGTTTTTTCTTTCTTTCAATGTCTGCTATGTTAACACACACACATTATTATTTTATTATTATGAGCGCTCTGTATCCCACTGTTGGGCAAAGGCCTCCTCCCATTCTCTTCATTCTGCATGGTCTTGTGCTGTGTTGACCCATTTTTTTCCAAATTCATCAAGTTCATCGCGCCATCTTGTTCTGGGTCACACACACATACAATAACAAAACAATAATTAATGAAAAGCTAGAGAGACGATACTGCGATGTTTTGTGTGCTAATCCATCGAAAGTAAGACCAATTGAATAGCGTGATTGAGGTACTGATCACAATTTCACGACCTTAATGTTACGGCGACCGGTTTTAAGAAAATCCATATCTCCAACAAAACCGATGGATTATTCTATCATGTTACATCCGCTACTCAAACCGACGCCGCTGCCAATTTCCTCAGAATATTTTCTTTCATGTAACAATCTATAGATCGCTCAACTAATCCATGGCATTGGGGAAATTTATGAACATAAGTCACGACGGAGGCCTAAAAACTCCGTCACAAGAGTTGGCCACTAGCTCATACGATAATCTTAGAAATTATTAATTAAGCTAATGTTATATTAAACCAATTATGTAGATCCTTTTTATATTAATTATTTTTTGTCTTTTAATGTGATTATTTGTTATTTTATACTTTACTTTGTGCACTAACCGCCTGAAACACAGGATTACCTAGTTCGGGCTCTCGTGTCTCGTGTCTCGTGTCTCGTACTTATCTGAGTACATTTAAGACACTGCAGTTGTATTTTTTTTTGTCTAACAAACCTTATTGAATAAATGAATATTATTATAATGAACTAATTGTCTGAAATGAAATGAACGGAACCCACTTGATGGATCATCTATATGGCTGATCACCTGTCACCATCGTTCACCATATCCATCATGGGATCTTGAATCAGGAGTGGCTGCTAGTTTTCTTCTGATTACTTGTGGTATCCGCCCCATTAGGGATACGGGCGTGATAATATGTATGGAACCCTACGTGTGCGAATTCGACTCTTACTTAACCTGTTTTTAATTAAAACCTTACGTAAGGTGACTTCAAAGACTTGGTGTGAAGATTTGCCTAGAATTTTGTTAGCTCGGCACACATTAGGTCTGGTGTTTGTTTGTAAACTGAGCGATGACAATTTTGTTATGTTTTCTTTCGTAATTTACCTAAATATTAATTTTTGGAGAAATATCGCGCGTCTCTACGTATAATAGCACAAATATACATACACATACCTACATACAAATTATCACGCCCGTATTCCTAATAGCGTGGGCAGAGCCACAAGTAATCTAATAAGAAAACTTGCAGCCACTTCTGATTCAACGTCCCACGATGGATATGGTGAACCATGGTGATCAGCCTATCATCTATATAGCAGATGGTCCATCATGTTGGACAGGATCCCTTAGTCGACTTTTACGACATGCTCGGGGAGAGAAGCAGCTGGACGCATTCAAAGAATATTTTTGAAATAGGAATGTCAAACTCAAATCGTTATGTCAATTACAAAAAAACAACAAACCGGTTTCAAAGGTTTCGAAAACTTTTCATACAATGACAGATCTGTATTACACACAAAAACGCTCGTCGCTCCGCTTATTGCTCCGTTCGTGCGATGCCAATCTTTCGCCGTGATTGCAATCTTCAAGTCAAAACAAAGATACAAAAACAAACATAGAAGTTAATTCAAAGACGTTGTTACAAGTTTTGCGAATATACGATTTAATTTGGACACGTGTATGTCATTTATAATCAACTCAGAGGAAATTAAGCTTTAATCTCGACGGTGTAAGGTTCAATCTTTACGTGCCTTTAACAACTCTTCAATATAACAGTAGAAGTAAAATCAATAGTTAATTAGAATTTTCTCAGACTACACTCTCTAGCAACTTTAGCACTGGTAGTCTAGTGATGGCGGCCCCACTTTCCGATCCTAAGGCCGTGGATTCAAATCCAGTCGTTTACCAATGGATTTTTCGAAGTTTATGTGCGCCAGTACTCTCAAACGGTGAAGGAAAACGTCGTGAGGAAATAGGCCTGTCGTAGAACCTAAGTTCGAAAAACATGTTTCAAATACACAGTTTTTGAGTAGCACTTTAAATCCTTTCACCACACTGGTTCGAAAGATCTAGTGATACGAGTAGTAACAGAACTGAAGCTGCTATCTATTTAGTAGAACTTTTTAGGTTCTACGACATGCCGTCCATTTTTTCGAACAGAAAAATCCATTGGTGCTCAATCGTATATGAACCCAAACCTAGACTCCAACGACTAGGAGACGAAATTTGAACTAGGCCACCGGTGCTCAACCTATTTAAATTCGGTAAATCTGAATTTGTCAGAGACTTTGTGTTTGAAGCGTAAAATTTCTTGCAAGTTTCAACGAGTGGAGATTCCTACTTTATGGAGACAGCGGTTCTCAAAGTTTTAATGATGTCCCTGTTAGTTGGGGACCACTCCAGCTTTGTAGCATTTGTTTATAACTTTCACCACTATTTGCATGTTAAAGTTTGACACTGATTTATGGTAAAACCAGCTTCTGTTGGCTTAGTAGGTACTCAGCCCATAGCAGTCCACTGGTGGACGGACATAGGCCTCTCATAATGACCGCCATCGCTCCCTATTGTCCGGCTCGACGCATCCAGTCTGCCAGCAGCCTTTCGCAGATCGTCACTCCAGCTAGCCGGAGGGCGTCCTACATTACGTTTGCCGAGTCGCGGTCTCCACTCAACAACTCGTTTACCCAACGGTTGTCGGTTCTTCGGCAGATATGACCAGCCCACTGCAACTTCAGTTTGCTAATTCTCTGAGCTATTTCGGTGACTACTAGCCACATACCGTAGCAATGTTACTTGTCGAAAAGTGCATTAATTATTTTGACAAAAAAATAACTTTGTTTTTGTAATTAACGATCCGTCATCCGTGAGTAGAATATAAAAAAGGAGGAGTATAATTATAATCAACCTTTCTAAGTTCTTAAGAGACGTAGTCACCAGGTCAACGTCTGCGAAGTCAAAGTCCAACTTGGCAAGTGGCCAACAAGAAGCTGATCTCCAGCTTAAGGAATTAGTTTCTGTGCCGCGGAGCAGTAGATAGCTTAAAATCGAAAAATATGCACTTTTACAAAATAACATCTGAGATTTTTGAGTCAAAATAAGTTTGTTTTTTGCTGGTGCTTTTTATAACCCACGACGGAAAAGAGAAGGTATAAGCGTTTGGCCCAATAGGTTGTATGTTTTTTTATTTAAATATTTATTTATTTCTATATGGGCGATGGGCTGATCACCTGTCACCATGGTTCACAATATCCATCTTGGAACTCTTGGATCAGAAGTGGCTGCAATATTTTTGTGGCTCTGTCCACCCCGTTAAGGATACGTGCGTGATAATAATGTATGTATGTTATTTATTTCTATGTTTATATTGTGTGTTTGTCTGTTACCGTTTTCCTCAAAAACTATTAAACCGATTTCGATGCAGTTTTTTGCATTATGTTTCATTTTAGGTATGGTTTTAGATCTGTTGTCGATAACAAATTTTTTATCGTCGAGGGTTATAAAAAAAAATTGTTACAATTGTGCAAGAGAGAAGCGTCACACATTTCGAATTTTCACCGAAATTTCACAAAAGAACCGAAATTTGGTTTTCCCGGTTCCCGATTTTTTGAATATTGCGATTTTTCATTCTCAAACATGAAAAAACCGATCAAGTGCGAGTCGAATTCGCACATGAAGGGTTCCGTATCATCCTACATGTACATAAATGCTTCTTGTATGGGGCCCACTTTTATTTTATTTTTATTATTGGGCGTTTTAGTGGCAATAGAAATACATACTTTGTGAAAATTTCAACTGTACCTATTACGGTTCATGAGACACAGCCCGCTGACAGACGGACGGACAGCGGAGGCTTAGTAATAGGGTCCCATTGGCACCCTTCGGGTACGGAACCCTCGCCACGCGAGTGTAGTCCAACTGTAGTGGTACCCTAACGAATATATTACGTTTATAGTCGGCTGCGAATTATTGTGCTTCCGCAACATTCGATATTGTATTACGGTCGTCATCCCCTCGTAAAACGGTAACGCCGCTATTCCGTTATTTTCGGTTATCGGTTCCGACAGTAATCTTAAACGATTTCAATCAAAACAAACAAAAATTACGATGGTTTTATTGGTATGACTTTTTATTTTAACTGTTTGGGAAAAGTTTGATAGTAAAGTGTTACCGTTTAAGTTGGGGCAGTCCATCATCATCGTCATCCACAGGCGACCTCGGTGGCGCGGGTTCGATTCCCGCTACGGGAAAAATGTTTGTATGTTCTGCAAATATTTCTTCCAGGTCTGGGTGTTATAGTATTATAATCAGTATTATGATCAATCCATCATGCTGTGCTGGTGATCACCTGTCACCGTGGTTCACCATATCCATCTTAGGACTTTGAATCAGGTGTGGCTGCAAGTTTATAATAAATAAATAAATAAATAAATAAATAAATAAATAAAAATAACACTCAACAGTCACATACATAGTCCTGTCCCCACACTAGGATTCCATGTGTCGTGGGTATCAGAAACTACGAGTACCATGGTACCACAACACCCAGACCCGGAAGAAATATTTACAGATGATGCAAACATTTCTTCCGCAGCGGGAATCGAACCCGCGCCTCTGCGTCGCGAAGCAATCGCCCGCCACGCCACCGAGGCTGTCAGTTTATGATTATTTATGGCTCTGCCCACCCCATTAGAGATACGGGCGTGATAATATGTAAGTAGGATGTGGGCTGACACGATGAAGTTGTTGAAGAGTATTTACTGACTAAATGTTTAAAACCACAGACCGTGTGACACTTACTCCCTTCGATTTCACGTTCGAATGAACTTCACGTAGCATTGTCTTGGAGCACTTAAAACTCTTCTAAAGACTTCTCATTTTGATGTATTTGAAAAAGTAATTGCTTTACTTCTAAAGGGTTGTTTAACATACTCTTGCGTGGAGGGTGTATTTGTCTCTAACGCTTAATCTAAAGATATAAAACTTACTTTACTGACTGGCTGACAATCTTACTTCTTACTTATATTATAAATGCGAAAGTTTGTGAGTTTGGATGTTTAGATGTTTGGATGTTTGGATGTTTGGATGTTTGTGCCTCAATCACGCCTAAACGGCTGAACGGATTTGAATGAAACTTGGAATATACATAGTACATGTACTGGATTAACATATAGGCTATTTTTTATCCAGGTACCACGCGAGCGAAGCCGCGGGCGGCAGCTAGTATATTATAAATGCGGAAGTTTGTGAGGATGGTTTGATGTTTATGCCTCTATCACGCCTAAACGGCTGAACGGATTTGAATGAAACTTGGAATATACATAGTACATGTACTGGATTAACATATAGACTATTTTATATCCGGGTACCACGCGAGTGAAGCCGCGGGCGGCAGCTAGTAAATAAATATAAAACATAATTTATTTGAAAAGAATTATACAACATTACAAGAAAAAAACAAGTGGAACACGTTGAGAACTGCCTTAATTAACTCAAAAACTGTATCGCAGTTTCCAGCGCCCCCTCTCAACGGTTATGATCTTAATCAATACCTACTATTTTCAATAATACATACATATTATCACGCCCGTATCCCTAACGGGATGGGCAGAGCCTTGTGGCTCTTTCTTATGTCTACTTGTGTAGACATAAGAAAACTTGCAGCCACTTCTGATTTAGTCCCAAGATGGACATGGTGAACCATGGTGACAGGTGATCAGCCCATCGCCCATATAAGTGGTCCAACATGTTGGAGAGGATACTATCCCTTAGTCGACTTTTACGACATGCTCGGGGAGAGAAGCAGCTGAGCCCATTCTATGTTATTTCTTTACTTCCAGTCCAGCAGAGAAGTAAAAAAAATTGTTTACAATAAAAACAGAATTATTACAATAAAAATAGAAAAGTACAAAATTAATAATACTAAAAAATTATAGTTACACGAAAATAGATACCAATCTTATGCGTATTTTTACTTTTGTACTACTGTTGTTTTGTACTTTTGTTTTGTTCTAATTAAAAGCTTTCATTCTGCTAGGACTAACCCCCGATTACTCAAACGCGACTCAAAGTTAAGCACGTCTCAAGTCACGGTTTTTTGACAGTTTTTGATGAAAATGTCCACTAATATTTATTATTTTGCTCGTTTTATCTGGGCATTGGTTCGGTGTAATCGGGGTAGACCCTTAGCCGTTACGCCACACGAACTAACATAGACAAAACCATCATAAAAACACATTCTAACTGGAAACTTCCCTCCCATCCCATAATAGGGTACAAATATGCGGTCCCGTACCCGTCGAAGTTACGACATCGTAAACTTAGCCCGATATTCCATTGCTCGCTAGATGGCGCTGTATTTCAGCTTTATGTCTCCCTGCCTAAGGATATTTTATACAGAATAGCATGATATATATGTCTGCGTTAAAATGGAATAAAATTCGAGTCAGCCGGTTTAAAGTACCTTCGCTGGAAACACTGACACAAAACTCATATTTACTTATTCTCTGGTTTTCGTGTGTAAAATTTAATAAAGTTATAAATAAATTCGTATGAGCTAGTGGCCAACTCTTGTGACGGAGTTTTTAGGGCAACAATTTAACGTGACCTCCGAAGCATGGAAGCGCTCAGCTCGTAATGCCACTCGCGGTCACCCATCCAAATTGTGACCGCTCACAACGTTGCTTAACTTCAACGATCAATGAAGAACGTCTAAGCAAGCTACGAAACGAGTAAATAAAAATGCGAAAAACTTGTAGTAAAGAGAAATTTTCAGCCCAATGCCCGGTTCCAATATTCTACTTGATATTACGACTAGAGGTACTGGTCGCTAGCGAGTAAATTCTTGGAAAACTCAGAGAGCCCTGAAATGGACCAGTCTCCCTTTGACAATAAACCGAGAGCGGTACAAAGGTACCCTTGTCCATCGTATCCTACTTATTTATTCTGGCATGAATTTGAGGACCGTCTCCAAGATTTTCCATTTCCTGTCCTCAGACCAAATAAAAAGAAAAGACCCCGCGCCGCGAACAACAAAAGTGAAGCCACCTTTTTATCTATGTGTGTGTCAAAGGTTTTAAAGTTGTGTGTTCCAAGTAACCTAAAGTCATAGTATAATAATTAAGAAACGATGCTATTTGAAGCACTTACAAGTGAAAAGTTGATTCCGTGAGATTTTTTATGTGATTTGCTGCTGTTTTTGCAAGTTTTCACTACACAGGAAGGCATAATTCTATTTTTAAGACTCGTGACGTACTAAGAGCGATGAGCATGGTTTTAGTGTAGGTGCGTGCGTGAGCATGTATGTTTACTTGCAGGAGCACGGTTTTGTGTGGCTTCACTTTTGTTGTTCGCGGCGCGGCGTCTTCTCTTTTTATTTGGTCTGAGTTCCTGTCCAACTGCTTTGACAAGAGGAGCTTACGCACTACGGTCCTAAGGGTGTTGTCACACTGGCGATTTGCGAGCGTGTTTCCACGAAGCGAATTGTAAATGTATTCTAATATACCCGCGGCGAGCTCGCGGTGAGCAGGTTCACACATCGCCTCGAAGAAAAAACACTCGCATATCGCCAGCGTGATAACGCTACACCAAAACATGAAACAATGAAAAAGATAAAAAAGATAGGTGAAGAAAGTAAGCTTTGAGGAGTAGGTACCTAAATAAATAAATACCTAAATATTTATGGACATTTAATACAGCGCCATCTAGCCCTAAACTAAGCAAAGCTACTTGGAAAACTTTTATAATTTTTTTGAAAAACTTTTTTTTAATTCTGTTTCATTTTAAATATCTACGAAGCCGTGGTGAATGGTACTTTGAATCCTTATTTTCCTATTTTAGAAAGATAAAATGTTTTTTTTTTCAAAATTCAGCATCATTTAAACTATCTATCTAGTCGTGTGTGAAAGGATTTAAGTCCTTTGTGCGCCTCAAAGGCTCCTTTCGTGCACTTGACACATAACACAATTTTTTTAAACTACGTTAACGTAACAAAAATTCAACAAAAAAGAGTGATACTACTTATCCTACTAATATTATAAATGCGTAAGTTTGTGAGGACGAGACGATGTTTGTGCCTCAATCACGCCGTAGCGGCTGAAAGGATTTGAATGAAACTTAGAACATACATAGTATGTGTGCTGGAATAACATATAGGCTACTTTTTATTGACGCGAGCGAAGCCGCAGGCGGTTCTTCTATATTTCTGTCCAGCAAAAGATATAGTTTAGGCGTAAAACAATTGACTGTGTCAGTCTAGTTTCGCACTAAAAGCTGCCTAATTTCATGACGTATCGCCAATATAATCCTTATTCAAATAAAAGCGGTGCCCACCGCGTTTTCAAAATTCTTTCGAGGTGTCTGGTCGAAACGTTGCGTGATCCAAGAGCTGGTTCTTATTTGGCTCAACGGATCGGTATTGCCATTCAGCGTGGCAATGCGGCCAGCATCTTGGGCACGCTTCCACCGTCTGATGAGCTGGATCAGGTGAGCTATCTATGTCTATAGATAGTTGCAACGGCATTTAGATAGCCCGACTGCTTCTTTTGTATTTTGTAAATTATATTTGTATTAGTTGTAATAATAGCGTATCGTGTGCACTATAATCGACTCCAACAATTTTCGTTTAAATGAAATAGTATTTGAAATAAAGCCGTTTTTCATCGGAAGATCAGAACGCGGGGTCACTAGACCACAGGACTCTCGTTTATATTAGTTTGGTATTGTGTAATGTCTTACTTCTCTGCTGGACTGGGAGTAAAGAAAAAACATAGAATGCGTCCAGCTGCTTCTCTTCCCGAGCATGTCGTAAAAGTCGACTAAGGGATAGTATCCTCCAACATGATGAGATACAATAAGTAAGTATTCCCAAGGAGGGTTGACGTCAGGCAAGCGGCCGGTCATAAAACACCTTAGCCAAAACTCTTACAGCATGATCCAAGGTTCATGTTGTGTCAACCCCACATAGAGTGGGATAAGGGCAGGAAGATGATGATTGTGTAATGTCTTAAGATCGTGTTTATTTGCAATTGGACCAAAGCATGTATATTCTTTCTTATATATCTCACCATAAAAGCTTTCCGCGCTGACATCTATGAGGTAAGTATTTATGGAAAGGTTTCCGACGGAGCTGAAATTACGAGTATTTTTGCCAGATTTCCATTATTTTCTATGGTAGCCTTTCTATCTAGTCGTTTCACTAATTCTTTCGAACCAGTGTGGTGCAAAGATATGAAGTACTCATCAAAGGCTCCTTTCGTGCACTTGGCACATGTTTTCTGGTTCTACGACATGCCGGTTTCCTGAAGATGTTTGCATTCATCGGTGCACGACTGGATTTGAAGCCACGACTAGAATCAGAAGGCGGGAAAAATGATAAAAATATGTTTTAGAAAATTTTAGGTACTACGACATAACAGTTTCCTCACGATGCTTTCCTTCATCGTTTAAGAGTACTGCATAATGCACGTAAATTTGTGTGCACGGCTGGATTTGAACCCATAACCTAGGTCTAATGATGGGGACGCTACCGCAAGACCACCTGTGCTCAGTTCGTAATGCGAGCTGAGTACTTCCGTGCTTCGGAGGGCACGTTAAATTGTAGGTCCCGACTTTTAAGTCGTTGAGCCATGACGGCCTAAAAACTCCATCACAAGAGTTGCCCAACATACTAACTTACCAGTGCTCAGTGTGTGATTCATTCATTCATCGTGTCAACGAACTCAAACTCAAACTAATATAATAAAACTAAATAAATTTAGAAAAATATGAAACCACGCCATGAAACCATAAGGCAGCGGGCAGGGATTGGAGGAGGAGAGCTGAAGATCGAGCTCAGAGGCGGCGTGCGTGGGAGAGGCCTATGTCCAGCAGTGGAATGACGTGGGCTGATGATGATGATGATGATGAAGCCACTATGGCCCTATCAGAGGCCTCGAGAAGGTCCTGTGGGTTGCAGGTTGTTGGGTCCAGAGGGCAGGAAAGCAAGTGTAGTATGACTTGTATAGCGGCTTGTATGGGTCAATTATGCCCCACTTGGTTAAGTTGCTTTTGCAGCGACCAACTTGCGTACGGTACGTAAGTGTGTGATGATCACTAATAGAGAAAATCTAGAGTTTGACATATTTAGTTGACAATGAAAGCACCAGTGGCACGACCAACCCCTGGAAAGCTCGTTTTGCAAATGACGCATAATTTCTGGGTCAACCTAATACAGTGGCTTTCGCTTTTATGCGACGACAAGAAGGGAGAGGTAAAAACAGCTAGATCAGTTTTGTTAGTTATCTGTCTTCCGAAATCATCGTCATCATCATCTTTCTGCCCTTTTCCCACTCTATGTGGAGTGGAAATATCAATCGAAATCCTACTAATATTATAAATGCGAAAGTTTGTGAGGATGTGACGATGTATGTTTGTGCCTCAATCACGCCCAAACGGCTGAACGGATTTGAATGAAACTTGGAATATACATAATACGTGTGCTAGAATAACATAGTTTTAGGCTACTTTTTATCCGGGTACAAAGCGAGCTAAGCCGCGGGTGGCAGCTAGTTACAGCGGCAATAGAAGTACACACTGAAAATTTAAACACTACCTATTACGGTTTATTAGATACAGCCCGCTGACAGACGGACGGACGGACAGCGAAGGCTTAATAATAGGGTTCCCTAAAAACTGTCTGTTGAAGAGATGTTTTAGCAAGTTTGCCTTCTTTGACCTACTCTTTATTAGAAATAGGACCATTTTATGCAGTGAGCAAGCTGTTCAACTGATCCTGTGTATGTTTACTCCGTTAATATTTTATATTCGCTTTGAACAAACAGTTTTTGACTTTTACAAGCATTACCCGGAGTGAAATACGGGTAATATAAGTGTAATGTCAGACAAAGTGAGAATTTGTATTCGTTTGCGGTGTCTCATCTAATCGAAGAGACAACTTTACAGGCACAAATAAACTGCGCGAATGTGGATAGATTAAGAGGTAGAGGTAGGCCGTACAAATAATAAATAAATAACACCCAACAGTCACATACATAGTCCTGACCCCACACTAGGATTCCCTGTGTCGTGGGTATCAGAAAGTACGAGTGCCATGGCACCACAACACCCAGACCCGGAAGAAATATTTACAGATCATGCAAACATTTCTTCCGCAGCGGGAATCGAACCCGCGCCTTTTGCGTCTCTGCCGAGCAATCGCCCGCCACGCCACCGAGGCCGTCAAAAGGTGGATGGATTGTGTGATAGGACTTGGTTAGGAAAGGAGTGTGTGCAGAGATGACGGCTGAAAGAAGGGAGTAGAAGAAGAGAACATGCTGTGCCGACCCCACATAGAGTGGGATAGGGGTAGGAAGATGATGATGATGAAATAAATTAATAATATCCAACAGTTACATAAATAGCTCTGATTCACTAGGATTCGCAATGTTATTATTTGCGAAACATGCAAACATTTCTGACACAGTGCGAATCGAACTCGCACTCAACCCAGCATTCGCCATCCGCCATGCCGCCGCGGCTATCGACATAAAACTAGATTATTTTTCAAATTATTTATTCCACAGATTGAGATATTAGTGTAATTGACTTTATAAGAATTCTATCAAGCCCTATCTATAAACTGAATATATCACAAAAAATCGACCAAGTTTCAAGACCAAGTCAAAATCAGGTTCATTTTTATTGACTGTCGTGTTCAGAAATTCAATTTACGTAATTAAATAACAAAATTGATCATAATTCGTTGATTGTTTTATTTTCCTGACGTTTCCTTTAATCATTATAATTAAGTTTTCAGCGCTTTTAAAAGTGGAAATTCTGCCGGTATGCGCTTGGAAGTAAATTTCAGGAAATTTATGCTTGTTTTTGTGTCTAAATGTCCATAAGTTAAACATTGTAACATGAATTGATTCTGAGGCCTTTTACCATTTATAGTAGACTAGCAGCCGCCCGCGGCTTCGCTCACGCGGTACCCAGATAAAAAGTACCCTATGTCCCATTCCAGCACACGTAGGTACCTACTATCCTCATTATTCATTATAATATAGTGTACGCTAAACGATGACTAAAGTATTGCCATCTCTTACCATTTCATAATGACAAACAGTGACAGGGCTAACTTTAAGCAATGGCTAACTTTAGCGAACGAATATGAATAATGGTATGTAAGTATATTCCGTAGTTTTTGCGTGAAAGAGTAACAAACATACCTAAATCTAAAAATTAAGAAATTTCGGTGAATTTAGTAAAAATTTTGAGAGTTAAGGTCATGGGCGCCGGCAGAAATAATTTCCAGGTGGTGCAGATTTTAGTTTTCTTACAATCTTTGCCGTATATGATTGTTAATAAAAAGATGAAATTTTAGTCTGAATGTTCGAGACATTTACAAATTTCTGACTATTCATTATGAATTTATTATATAGGTACCCAGTCGTCACGGCTCACACCTATCTGTTCACGACGATCGAAATTTAAAAATTCTAAATTGGTGGGCCAGGAGTAGGTACCGGGATCGATATTAATCGATTTCCATTACTTCTCTGAACGCACCCTTTAAAGTACCGCTACTCTACACCAGATGGCACCAGCATAAATGGGATGAACTTAACAGAGAAAGCGCAATACAGTTTCAATAATTCCTGTTGATCCCGAGATTCCCAAGGGGTGCAAGTACACCCTCTGGCACCCCCTTGCCGGCGCCCATGGTTAAGGTAAACTTTTCAAAACGCAACGATAGCGCGTCCAAATTTCATCAGAATTAGCAGCGACATCTAGTTTTCAGACGTAGAATTACGTCAGAACTCCATGAATAATCAAGATTAGAAACTTATTAAGCGCTTCACACACAGCAGCTATAATGTAAAGATGTACATTATAGCACGATACATCTCATTACATCTTTCCATAGAAATCGTCAGGAGACCACACACGACAGCTATAATGTATATTTTTACATCTTCGAATCTTAAAGTACAGAGCGATACGAAAATATACATTTATATTTCGATACATCTTAATACATCTCAATACATCTCAATACATCTCAATACATCTCAATTCATTTCCGTATATCTCTCTCCGTATATCTTTCTCGAAATGAAGGGAAAGATACATTAAATTACCTGTTGTGTGTGTGATACATTAAGATAATTTAAAGCTATACATCCCGGGATGTAATAATAATAATGTACATTAATATACATTATAGCTGCTGTGTGTGAAGACCTTTAGACCAGTAATAATGTATGCTTCCTTTCACAGGTAATTTTTGACATTGACAGTTCCTTTTCCATGTGTTTTGTATCATCTATTACTAATTAATCTTTGGTATCATCGCTGTCATATGTCAAAATAAAAGTATTCTATTTTTCATGAAAAACATGCCAAAAATAAAGAATTTGCAGGTAATTATGACATCAACTAAATGAGAAAAATCGGCTCTTTAATTTGATATAGGTTATGTGCAGTTTTAGACCAAAAATTGATTCCAGGTTTTCATCCCTTTTCACCCCTTTAGAGGTTGAATTTTGAAAAATCCCTTCTTAGTACACCCCTACGTACCAAGGTTTACCTACACTGAAAATTTCAAGTCTCTACTCCAGCGGTTTAGGCTGTGCGTTGTCTGTCAGTCAGTCAGTCAGTCAGTCAGTCAGGACAAAGATTCTTATAATATAAGATGATTTATACAGCGTCAAGAGGCAACTTTTACCTTCACAAACGGGACGCTGTAATGACCGGAACAAATTAAGATGGAGTAGGCTTGCCCAGCACCTATTCCATCCTCTCAGCTTAGTCGGCCTTGTCCACAGGAAAGACATGGTCAATACGTGCGCAGCTGACAAAGCCGTGGGTTTCCTCACGATGTTTTCCTTCACCGTTTGAGAGAACTGGTACAGCGCACAGAAAAATCCATTGGTACACGACCGGATTTGAACCCACGTCCTTAGGATCGGAAGGCGGGGTCACTTCCAACTAGACCGCCTAGCGCTCTCATTGGAATTGAAATTATTTCACATGCACTGAAATTATTCAATTATAATTGAGTTTCCCTCCGAACATGGGTCATAATAATTATGTGAATTATTAATAATAACTATTGTTATTACTAGCTGTCCCCGCGAACTTCGTACCGTATTAGAATTAATAATGCGCATGTTCATATAATTTTATTAGGTAGTTATTCTGCTATTCGGGGCGGAGACAAATCCAACAAATCATGAAATATGTCCAGCTAAAGGCCCTTACCCACAGACTGTTTAGTTATAGGGTCCTATTGGCAGCCTTTGGGTACGGAACCCTGAAAATTAGCATCCTGTTTTAGAGCTATTAAAACACTTTTTCAATGGCAGCTTTTTTCATACCTGAACTTTTTAATATTTTAGAGGAAAATATTCAAAAATTTATCGAGAGCCATTGAATAAACCATTTTTCAATGCCTTCAGGGCTCTGAAATAGGTAAAGTTTTGGATATCTACGCTGCCGGAACTAGTATGAAATACGATGTAAAGCTTTGTTAACACTGGCGTTAGTATCCACCTGCATACCTAGCGCTGCAATGTGACAGAGGATTTAACTCCTTATCATCATCATCAGCCTATGGACATAGTCCTCCCCTAATGAACGCCATCGCAGATCGTCACTCCACCTAGCCGGAGGGCGTCCTAGGATATCGTAAAGTCGACTAAGGGATAGTATATGTCATCTAATGTGATGAAACATCTATATGGGCGATGGGCTGATCACCTGTCACCATGGTTCATTGTATCCATCTTGGGAGTTTGAATCAGGAGCGGTTGCAAGTTCTTTTGTGTTTACTTGTGGTTCTGCCCACCCCCTTAGGGATACGGGCGTGATATTGTATGTATGTGTTATTTCTATAGTGATCTTCGAGTGAGCAGAGACGCAGTTATAATATAGATAGATAGATAGATATATTATTTATTTGGCACACAAGACACAGCACAGACAGAATAACAGAAACAATACCTAAAAGGAAAGAAAAAGAACGAAGCACACAATATTATTAGAAAGTTTTTGAGAATGTTTGGATGTTTGTGCCTCAATCACGAATAAACCGCTGAACGGATTTTAATGAAACTTGGAATATACATAATACATGTACTGGAATAACATATAGGCTACTTTTTACCCGGGTATAACGCGAGCGAAGCCGCGGGCAGCAGCTAGTATTAAAATATATTATAGCTACGTCTGTGATGAGCTTAATTAGAATCGGAAGTCAAAGTCACTACCACTACACCAGTTTATAATTTATTTAGCCCAAGCCACACTAAAATTAAGATAAAATCAGAATCTAACCATTTTATTCCCCAAACCGGAAGGCCGGAACCCTTTTAACTCAATTAGACGCCTTTGAAATACCTCCAAACACAATTTGACACTTGGAATTAGGGTACGTGTGGATAAAAGGCCTCGTCTCGTTTCCTTTCAAACTTTGCAACTTTAAGGGCTGTTGGCTACTTTCAATCTGTCAGATTAGCGGTGTTCTCGGAAAGCGGAAAGCGACGGACGTGATATATCACTGATTGGCCTCGTAGCTCAGTTGTTAGAGGCTCTGGGTTTGAGGTTCGATTCCCACCCAAAACAAAAATTTACGTGATGAATATAGATGTTTACATAACATAAAATAATTTATTAAATAAAAATAATACAACATTACAATAAAACAATTGGAATACGTTGAAAACTGCCTCTGTATCGCAGTGTCCAGCGCCTCCTCCCAAAGATTATGATTAACCAACGATTGGGATCTTAATCAATACTTACAATAAAAACATGTTACAAAAAATAAAAATTAAAAAGTACAAAATTAATAACAATAACGTACTTATTCAGTTAAACGAAAATAGATACCAATAGGTTCTAATCATAATAGTTAATGTGGGAGTCTGCGAGGTATTGTGTTATTTAAGTACCAAAGTATGTATTTACAAAAAAAGTATATAATTTTTCTATCAGCCTGGTTTCTATGTATAAGCTCGGTAAATCTGCTAGCGGTCATCTGCGATCAGAGCATTTATATTCGTGCGGAAAAACTTTTTTCTATACCACATTTTTTCTAGTTTGGGCCAGATGGCGATATGTCAAATGTCCAACTGTATGGCGCCTTTTAATAGATAACGTCGCTATATATATATGCAATATGGCTATGGTAATATGCAATCCGGTAGTAGAATATTGGAACAGGGTAAAAAAGCTTGCTATAAAAAAAATATCAGCAGAAAATTTTGAAAAATATTTAAATATTTTACGCATTCTCTCTCCGTTTCTTAGCTCGTCATGTAATCGAGAACATGCGCTAAAGTTTTATAGATGTCGATTTGGAAAGGTACTGATAGATTTTGAGGGCGATCTGGTGACAGCTTGCCCTAACAAGTTAGCCCATCGAATACGAATAAAAATCAGTCAAATGCCAGTCGAATTTGCATAAGCTAATCGAAAATCTTACTAATATTATAAATGCGGAAGTTTGTGAGGATGTGTGGATATGACGATGTATGTTTGTGCCTCAATCACGCCGTAACGACTGAACGGATTTGAATGAAACTTGGAATACACATAGTATGTGTGCTGGAACAACATATAGGCTACTTTTTATTTGGATACCACGCGAGCGAAGTCAACGGCGAAAGCTAGTAATTAAATAAAAACGTTAGTTTTCACGTTCAGCTTCAGAAATAAATGCAAATCTAAATAAATTCTGTGAACGGGTAGGTACAACCACAAACCCCTAAATCGTTTGGGATCTGTGACCTACATTCGAATCATAACTCACGAAGGAACTCGTTGACGTTCGATATGGGTAGATAGATGGTTTTAACATCTGTGCTACTATGAGTTTAAGAGCACTGGTGGTCTAGTTGGTAGTGACCCCACCTTCCGATCCTAAGGACGTGGGTTCAAATCCGGCCGTGGGTTCAAATCCGGCCGTGTACCAATATTATAAATGCGAAAGTTTGTGAGGATGTTTGGATGTTTGTGCCTCAATTAAGCGATAACGACTGAACGGATTTGAATGAAATTTGGAATATACATAATACGTATGCTGGAATAACGTATAGGCTACTTTTTATCCGGGTAACATGCGAGCGAAGCCGCGGGAGGCAGCTAGTAGCCTTATATATTTATGTTCTTAATTTTATTATAATTGTCATAAACCACGTTTTTCACCGATTTTTTCACCCTTTACCAGGATGACCTAAAATACTAACAAGACAATTAAAAGGCCCCGTGTTTGTTCCACATACTTAAACCACATCCCGACATCTCGATCGGCAGCTCCCTGGCAAAACGTGCTAAATCCGAAATCCAGGTAAATCTGAACCAGTTATAAAACCACATTGTGTGGACACGTCGGCAAAACGCAAACAAACTGCCAACACGATGCTGGGACGCTAGTTGTAGTGATGGGAAAAGTTACGTTCGATAATCGAAAATATCCAATCGAATGCTCGATATTGATACTGGTGGAACAATTGCAACTTTATCCGCGCCAAGTCTTTTTATACAAACTTCTTCTCCCTGCGTCCTCTAGGAGTAGAATTTTGGGAATTACTTCCCTAACTCCCGAATACTCGCATACTCAAACGCATCTCAAAGTTGAGCACGTCTCAAATGACGATTTTTTTTTTTGACAGATTTTCATCATAAACTGTAAAAAAACCGTGAGTTGAGACGTGCTCAACTCTGAGTAGCGTTTGAGTATGCGGGGGTTAGTGCACCTCTACGCCATAAGAGGAATATATTGTCTAAGTTTCATGCTTATATCGTTTATAAAGTAAAGTAACAGTTTCATATATTTAGATATGTAATGACTTTGTTTTTGGAAACTTGTGTCAGTACTTTAATATAGGAACACAATGAAGTCGGGCAATTACCTTACTTTTATACGCTCAACCTAAACGTATTTTCATTTACATATATACATATATACACGCCCGTATCCCAAATGGGGTGAGCAGGGCCACATGTAATCATAAGTAACTAACTAAGGCCTTTAACCATCTATAGTAGATGATTTATACAGCGTCAGGAGGCAACTTTTTACCTTCACAAACGGGACGCTGTAGTGCCCGGGACGAATTAAGATGGAGTAGGCTTGCCCAGCACCTATTCCATCCTCTCAGCTTAGTCGGCTTTGCCCAGAGGAAAGACATGGTCAATACGTGCGGAGCTGAGTAAGCCGCTGGTTTCCTCACGATGTTTTCTTTCACCGTTTGAGAGTACCTACTGGTATGGCGCACATAAATTTTTCGCACAGAAAAATCCATTGGTACACGACCGGGTTCGAACCCACGACTGTATGAATTACATCAGCCATTTGGTTCCCATAGTACAAGCTTTGCTTAGTTTGGGACTAGATGGCGCTGTGTGAAATGTCCACAAATATATGTGTGCCTTTTTAAAAACGTTGCAAACGTAGCGTACGTCGTTACGGCGTAAACAGAGGATGCCGGCGGCGTTTCTTAATTTTCTATTCCACGTAGTGCGGAAACAGCTTCAATTCGGCTTCGCTTAGTGTAACACGAAACTTGTTCATTATTTATTCTTGTTTTTCAACGCCTTTTCACAGGCATTCGGTTTGTTTCTCACGACTAATGTACAAAGGCAAAGTTCAAGAAAAACGACCAATCATAAAAATTATCCACTATACACATGACAAATTAAAAAACCGGTAGAGTGCGAGTCGAATTCGCACACGAAGGGTTCCGTACCATCGTACAAATACTTTTTTATATGGTTGTTTCGATGATCGATTACGAACGTAAAAAAAATATTTTCTTGTATGGGGGCCCCTTTATTTTATTTTATTTCACGATTTTAGCCGACTAAGCTGAGAGGATGGAATAGGTGCTGGGCAAGCCTACTCCATCCTAATTCGTCCCGGGCACTACAGCGTCCCGTTTGTGAAGGTAAAAGTTGCCTCCTGAACGAATCATCTACTACAGATGATAAAAGGCCTTTTTATAGTCTCTGTTGAATGCCACATACATGTGCAAAGGCAGACTAAGTAGAAAGTTTCTATGAAATCTTACAGAGGTAAACTAGTTTGAAATGCTGCACTGTAGCCTGTGTTCAAAGAAATAATATTAATTGCAGTATCTCGCGTTCATTGTCTCGCATTTACGATGAACTAAATATTTAGTATAGCATGCGCAAGCGGGGAAGACCAATAAATATGGAACGACGACATCATAAAAGTGGCTGGAAAGATACGGTCTAGATTAGCAAGAGATAGGAACAATTGGAAGAACTTGGAGGAGGTTTTTATCGCTTCAGGCGGCCCTATACACTAATCACCGAATATAGTTATTTTATTAACTAATGTATTATCAGACATGAATCAGTTATTCTATGAATCTGTCTTACTATAATATTATAAAAGCGAAAGTTTGTATGTGTATGGATGTTTGTTACTCTTTCACGCAAAAACTACTGAATGGATTTCATCAATATCATTTATATAAATAGAGAGTTTGGAATAGGCATAATAAGTATAACCCAAACTTCTATCTTATATATTAGGGATACTGGCCTGATAATATACATACATAGGTACATTCTATCTTATAATTTAACTTAAAAACTTAAATTATAATGCAATTATTTTAACAAAACAAATCGAACCATTGAATCTCACACCTTACAAACACTACAGCGTTGTGTGAATTTGCATATTATTAATATTTATTTTTTATTTTTCAGGTAATGTTTTGAAGCAGTATAATTTGGATGGATTTAAAGGTCAGAATAAAGAAGGTAGGCCGTAGAAAATATGGATGGATTGTGTGGAAGATGACATGGTTGAGAAATAAGAAAGCTCAGATGACGGCTAACCGAAGGAAATAGAAAAAAAAAATGTTGTGCCGACCCCACGTAGAGTGGGATATGGGCAGGAAGATGATGTTCAGAAGCTGTACCAATCCAGATAAAATGAGTATATACCTTGGTCTAACCGATGGCCATTGTCATAGATCACCAGGTAGACCACTGACGTGGTCTTATGACACAGTAAAGACAACAGGTATTCGGTTGGCACAGGATCGGAAAAAATGGCGTGATAAAAAGTAGACCTATACCTATACTTCAACCAAACTGGAGATACAATTTATGTATGATGATGATGATGATAAAGTATTCAAATGTGTTTCTGTGGTGAAAATAAATTACCTGCTATTAATTTTTTTCGACGGATATTAATTCCGTGGGTCGCTATAGTAAATTAAAGTACCCCCTTTACCCCATTTATAAACACTTTACCCCATCCCTAGGGCGAACAATCGTGCCAATCTAGCCTACCTCGTCAGCGGATCAAGTTGCTCACGTCAACTCGGCTCCACGGGAATTCCGCCCTTATTCCCAAGCGCATAAGCTCGCTTTTGACTATCAACAAACTTGTTAAGTTGTGAAGTAGTAGAGAACGCAGTTTCTTGTTTAAATATTTTTCCATTCACGAACGTGGATTAGAAATGTTCTTTTAGTTTTTTGACGGTAAAATTACCTTGTCCGTTTTTAGGGTTCCGTACCCAAAGGGTGCCAACGGGACCCTGTTGCTAAGCCACCGCTGTCCGTCCGTCTGTCAACAATACTGCCCTCGTAGTGAGTAACGCAGTAACTAACATTTTTGTCAAAAATTAGTTATATACATATTCGGAATCGTCTAACAAAATACAACATTCTGTTCTCATTTTTGTTCAAAACATGTTTGGCGTAGTTACTGCGTACTTCACTAGGAGGCCAGAATAGGAAATTTGAAATTTTTACAGATTGTGTTTTTCTATTGCCGCTATAACAACAAATAATAAAATAAAATAAAAGGGGGTCCCATACAAAAAATATTTATGTACATGTACGATGGTACGGAAATTTTCGTGTTCGAATTTGACTCGGACTTGATCTGTTTTGTTATAATGTTGTTTTTTAGCCAATTGTTAATCGTTTTTTGTTTCTTTCTCCGGCATAAAGAAGGATCAAAGCGGTATGGTATGTCACCGTAAAATTGTACATACTTTCTCTACTGGACTGGGAGTAAAGAAATAACATAGAACGCGTCCAGCTGCTTCTCTCCCTGAGCATGTCGTAAAAGTCGACTAAGGGATAGTACCCTCCAACATGATGAGATACAATAAGCAAGTATTCCCAAGGAGGGTTGACGTCAGGCAGGCGGCCGGTCATAAAACACCTTAGCCAAAACTCTTACACCATGATCCAAAGATCATGCTGTGCCGACCCCACATGGAGTGGGATAAGGGCAGGAAGATGATGATGATGAAAATTGTACATACCGTTAGATTATAATCTGTCTCGCGAGATAGATTCAGGGGGATAGATTCGTCACGCTCGCTCTGCTCGCTCGTAGTTTTTCACTAACCTAACCTACTAATTTCGATCTAAGCATATGTTCGACAGTTAACAATCTTGCAAGATTATAATCTAACGGTATTTAAAATTTTACGGTGATACATACACCTACACATATATTTTTTTTATTTGCTACGAAAACGGTAAATACTTAGCCATCTCTTAGAATCTTTTATTTATGAAGTTGTTTACGTTTTTATTTAGTGGAATGTGGATGGCCATCATGTAGAAACGCTAAGTAGGCCACTATATATGGCCCAAGGAGTACCCTATTGGGAATTGGGATTAACCTCAGTACAAAATAAAACATAATGAGGGTAGACCATAAATATGGTGTGAAAGTCCACATAACTTTGTCACATTAAGTCAGTATTACCCGTAAACAGGGTGTAGAAAGCGTCACTTTAAATTCCTAACAAGAAAATAAATCAGGAATAAGCCGGGGCTACACGTAACGATATGTGGCACCGGTGTGAACACAGCTTAAGGATAATCAGCTACATCAACAAATTAAGTTTAACCCTGGTTTCTGACGGATCGTCGAATGTCGAAAACGGTCCAAGTTAAACATTTGATTAGTATCTGCCCGCAGCTTGGTACAGGTACAAGCTAAATGAGTTTCAAGTTTAAAAACAGAGTATGAAAGAGAGCGAGAGAGAGCAAGTAGAGAAACAGCACAGTTTCTCTAAAATTGTTATTCTTCTAATATTATAAATCCGAAAACTCTAATTGAATTAGGTTAACGGGCTTTACCGATTTAGTTTATACTATTTGATAAATATTTGTAGACATTTCACACAGCGAAAACACAATTATTATTTACTAGCTGTTGCCCGCGACTTCGTACGCGTGTAGTACATTATTTTGTTCTATAATCAATAGTTTTCGCAGCGCACTGTAAGAACTATTTTGGGTTTTCTACCTTGGGTTACAATATTGCAATTTTCTTACATATCCCTAGTTTTTTTGAAAATATATTATAGCCTGGTTCCTGATAATGTAGCTTTCTATTGGTTAAGAATTTTTGAAATCGGTCCAGTAGTTTCGGAGCCTATTCGTTAGAAACAAACAAAATAACAAAAAAAAACTTTCCTCTTAATAATATTAGTATGATAATAACGTTTAGACTGCGTTGCAACAGCGCAAGATATGCAATAAAAACTCGTATATAAAGACGATGATGATGATGATACGTAGCGGGAGTCGAACCCGCGCCACCGAGGTCGTCATGCAAGATACAAGCTGTTTTAAACAAGCCATATCCATTATAAGCTGGTATAAAGAACGCAGTAAATGATGTGTGGTATGAAAGGAATAAACAAAATTACGCGGCTCGCTACGCTTGTTCTGTTTACGCGTGATTACGCGTGCCCGCGCACGCGTCTTGCGAAGTAAAGCAGGCACCATTTTCTAACACACTGTTCTTTAGCACGAGTGTGACGATTTAAAGAGCGTCTCAAAGACGACCTCTGTGGCGAGGCGGGCGAGTGCTCGGCTGAGACTCAAGAAGCACGGGTTCGATTCCCGCTACGGGAGAAATGTTTGTATGTTCTGCAAATATCCCTTTCAGGTCTGGGTAGTATTATGTATTATAAGTAGCTATGTGTTTACAAAAAAAAGTATTATAAGTATTCTATTAGCCATCTAGTGTCCATAGTACAAGTGTGCTTAGTTTGGGGCTAGATGGCGCTGTGTAATGTCCTCAAATAAAAAAAAACAATCAGCTCCAAAAGGTGACGTGAGATTTACGTGTCAAAGGCCGGAGCGTAAGTGGCTTAGCGGCTTTCGTGCCGGCATTCATGTTTCTGATTGAAAGGTATCTCAAGTACGGGTACAGAAAGATATACGGATAAGCTCTTATGCCCCCGGAATATTCAAGTGTCGCCATTGTTGGGAAGGCCATGATATTAAATCATCATCATCATCACAGCTGTAAAATATTGTACCCGTACTTCGACTTTTAATCTTACTTCCTACTAATATTATAAACGCGAAAGTTTGTATGTATGGATGTATGGATGTTTGTACTTTTTCACGCCTAAACGACTGAACGGATTTGAATGAAACTTGGAATATAGGTACATAGTACATGTGCTGGATTAACATATAGGCTATTTTTTATCCGGATACCACGCGAGCGAAGCCGCGGGCGGCAGCTAGTTAAATTCATAAATCTGATGTAGACTAATGAAAAACACCGGCCAAGTGCGAGTCGAACTCGCACACGTAGGGCTCCGTACCATTGTACAAGTAAGGGTTCAAAGTGCACTTCAAAGGCTCCTTTCGTGCGCTCGACATGTTTTCGAACTTTCTAGGTTCTACGACATGTCGGTTTTCTCACGTTTCCCTTCACCGTTTGGGAGCACTGGTATAGCGCACATAATTTTTTTAAACAGAAAAATTTATTGGTGTACGGCAGGGTTTGAACCTACTAATTATCGGAAGGCAGGATCACTAGACCTCCAGTGCTCTCAGAGAAGAATATTGGAGCCGAGCTATTGACCTTTACTTGCAAACCCGAAAACATAAGGTTACCTAAAAAATATTATACGAGACATGCTTAACCTTTGTACGAAAACCAAAACAGCCCCTTGACTAAACAAATTACAAAAACCATTTTCCTTATAAAACCCGAAAACAGAAGAACCATGATACTCCATTAAAATACGACCAGCTTACAAAGACCCCTGATATTCCTACATTCCTTTTAGTTACCATCGATTTTAATCTGAAGAGGGATCTACGTTTTATGGACACGGTTATCTAATTAAGATAATCTTCAAGGGTTAATACCTTTTTATAGAGATGCCTTATTTTCGGCAACTATTCGGTTTTCTTTTTTATTAAAACATAAAATAATATTATTTTAAAAATTCTCCATTATTTACATGAATAGCAATTGATTGTATATTTTCTTGAATTAAAAAAAAAACCAATACAATTAAAAATTCCGTCACAAGAGTTGGCTACTAGCTCATACGAACTTACTTACTTTTTTAAATTAAAATATAATAGATCCAATATTCCTTTAACAACATAATTATTTAACCATAATTTAAAATTACTACTATAAATCATCATCACCATCATAATCATCAGCCGTATAAGTGTATGTATAAGTTTGACATAATATCCATGACATTATGCCTTCCAAATATAGCGGCAGGATTTGTACTTATGATGCGATTTTGTATAACTCAGTCGCATCGCAGTTTTCTATGTCATCCTTCCCTTTCTCGCCTACAATACCTTTCTTGTTAAAGAATGACGTAGACGATTGCGACGCCGACGCAATTATGTTGGAAAATCGGGACACCGACCAACCGATATTAAAAGTCCGATAGAAAAGTGTCTCAGAAAAATTTTCATGTGTCAACTAGCCTCATTGAGGCGCACTTTTCTTTCATCACACTACTTCGAAAGAGCATTAACGACACAAGTTTTTGTTTTGATTTTCAGTGGTAGTCATCGAAACTGGCAGATTATGTGCCGAATTTTCGGCAATTTTCGCCAACTCTAGTGTCAACCCTACAACTACCATTCAGTGTTTGAATGTCAATGTAATTACGACACAATCTGTCTGAGACAAGTATTTAAAGATAATCAAAAGGGAGTTGGTAAGCTAATTATGACTTTGATTACATTACACTGTTAAAACAGTTTGTACACGTGTAACTTGACAAATGCTTAGCTTGCTACTATAGGGTTTATTACCATCTATAAGAATTTCCACTCATCACCATGGTTCTTAGAGAGCGCTGATGGTCTAGTGGTAGTAAGCAGGCAAGTTCGTATGAGCTAGTGGCCAACACTTGTGACGGAGTTTTTAGGCCGCCTAAAGGCCTCCGTCATGACTTAACGACTTAAAAGCCAGGACCGACAATTTAACGTGCCCTTCGAAGCACGGAAGCGCTCAGCTCGTAATGCCACAGTCCAACAGTCCCATGGTGGATATGGTGGGTGAACCATGGTGACAGGTGATCAGCCCATCGCCTAGATAGTCCATCATGTTGGAGAAGATACTATCCCTTAGTCGACTTTTACGACATGCTCAGGGAGAGAAGCAGCTGGACGCATTCTGTTTTTTCTTTTACTGTTATCAAAATACGGTAACCAAGCCTCTACCAGATGAATCTTCTAGGGTTCCGTAGCATAATAAATCACAAAACCACAGTCATCACTTACGTCATATTCGTACTAAACCGTGAATACGTCATGAAGTGCCTTTTCAAGTGTGTCATATTACAATATTTGTATTCATGTCTCGAGAGGCCACAGACTGTAATATAATCCTACTAATATTATAAACGCGACAGTTTGTATGTATGGATGTTTGTTACTCTTTCACGCAAAAACTACTGAACGGATTTGAATGAAACTTGGAATATACATAGTACATGTGCTGTACTGTACTGGATTAACATATAGGCTAATTTTTATCCGGGTACCACGCGAGCGAAGCCGCGGGCGGCAACTAGTAAATGATTGTGTGGTGGGCGAGTGCTCGGCTGAGACGCAAGAGGCGCGGGTTCGATTCCTGCTCCGCGAGAAATGTTTATGTTCTGCAAATATTTCTTCCGTGTCTGGGTATTATAAGTATGCGTTTACAAAAAAGTACATTATATAAAATAATTTATCATTTAAATTAAATTGCGATCAAAAATATTGATGGTGGTATAATTCTGCTGTAATGAGGCTTATTAAATAATATAATTGGACGCTCATTTGAATCACACGTGGTATTCCTTATTGAGTTCACATCACACAGTCTATAATTAAACAGTTGAAGAGAGGTGACAGATCTACCTAATATTATAAACGCGAAAGTTTGTATGTATGGATTTATGGATGTTTGTTACTCTTTCACGCCGAAACGGCTGAACAGAATTGAATGAAACTTGGAATATACATAGTACATGTGCTGGATTAATAAACGGTGAAGGAAAACATCGCGAAGAAACGCGCGACTTCGTCAGCTCCGCACGTATTGATCATGTCTGTCCTGTGGACAAGGCCGACTAAGCTGAGAGGATGGAATAGGTGCTGGGCAAGCCTACTCCATCTTAATTCGTCCCAGGCACTACAGCGTCCCATTTGTGAAGGTAAAAGTTGCCTCCTGACGCTGTATAAATCATCTACTATAGATGGTAGCCTATATGTTATTCCAGCACACGTACTATGAACTAAAGGAATTGGTTTAGTTTGTAGTTCATTCACTATTTATTTATCTGCATACTTAAATGTTTGTCTTGTTTTTAGTGATGCAACGAATACTACTTTTACGAATACGAATACGAATACGAATATCAAACCTACTATTCGGCGAATACGAATACGAATACGAATATCTCACCATGGTAATAAAAGACTTATTTATTTGATGAATGTTTACTCTTCTAATAACTAAAATTTACAACGGGCAAATTTTTATTTAAAAAACATAAAATTCGTAGATTTTCTGGTTTCAGGCGATTTCTTTTTTCAGTCTGGATGTTTCCAGCCGTTGAAAAAAGTCTTTCCGAGGCGACTGTACATGGCTTCAGTGAAAAATATTTTTGAGCGAGTTTTTTCAGACTCGGAAAATGGACATCTTCTCGCCAAAAGGCCAGTGGATCAGCAGTCGGCGATAAATTTGGGAGTTTTAGATAAGCATCTATCTCGTTTTTAATTTGCGAATCCCCTGTAAAAAAACAAGCACAATATCTGCATCTGGCTTTGCTTTCATTGTCTAAAATAAAAACAATACAACTTAAAATCCCATCCCACTACAATATTCCATGCAAAAGTAAAACCGAAGTCTGCGCGGACGAAGTCGCGGGCAAAGTCTAGTACTACATAGACGCAGCCATTACTAACGTTCGTCTAAGTTACTCACTTACTATCGTACTTTTTGTTGATACAAAATATACTTACTAGGTAATTTATCGAAGTGTTTCCATATGCCACTTTGTTCTCGTTTACGAGAAGACATTTTCAATTCAACTTAAACTTATTTAAATTCGCAGCAACCTCAGACAGAAAATAAATAAAACAATACTCTCTTGCTTGACTTGTGCTCACGACTGACAAATTAAATTAATGAAAAGAAAGGAATGAATGAATCAATTCAATCAATCCATGGTTCGTAATCGTAATTATAAGGAAACTCCCGGAGCCGCGGGAACTGTATAAACTATTTAAATAAATTTATTCTTTATTATTAAATAAATTTATTCTTTATTATTATTATTACTTATAACCGGGGAGTCCCCCGTCGCGTCGCGTCGCGTCGTCGTTACGATTAAGGCCCTCTGCACACGTGCACACGTCATATTTTTACGAGCGTTTTTCAAATCTGCAGTAAATAGAGTTGCGTACAAAAATATTAGTTTTTAAATATTCGTATTAGTATTCGCCGAATACGAATATTCGGTAAATGTCTACTATTCGGCGAATACGAATATTCGTATTCGTATTCGTTGCATCACTACTTGTTTTGTACATGTACCCGCTATCTATATTCCTCTCCTCTCTAGCTAAAGGTTTGCTGGAAGAAAACTCTTTGTAGGGTTAAGCTCGCCTTTGTACATGTCCTTACTTTATGTCTGTGTTTTCTGTGTTTTATATTATGTACAATAAAGAATAAAGAATACTTTTTACATTCCAAGTCACACTCAAATCCGTTCAGCCATTACGGCGTGATTGAGGCACAAACATACATCTTTTTTTTTTTTTATATATATTAAATGGGCTCTCTCTTGACCTCAATCTGAGCTGAATAAGCTCAGATGAGGTCTAAGATGTAGCAAGATCGCCCAGAAGCAACCTATTCACTCGAGATTTAAAAAGTTTGGGGTTATATTGTTCTGGAAACACAGACGCAGGCAGCGAATTCCACTCCTTAGCGGTGCGCATTATAAAAGATGATGAATAGCGCTTCGAGCGAATGGGTGGAATATCCACTAAGTGGGGGTGATAATTAGCAGTGCGTCTGGAGGTCCGTCACATCCACACATCTTCAGAATCTTTAAAGTAGGATAGTAGGATTGCAGCCACAGATTAGCGAACAGTTTGTAAGGGAGCCAGAGAGGAGTGTTATTTATTCGTGAGCACGATTACGTCATTCCTCTTGGACTTAATAAATGTACAAACATGAAGTTAAATAATGAAATTCTCTTTTATTCAGGTTAAGGCGACTTTTTGAGGATTTTCTTAGTTTTAATAATGTCGAAATACGAATACATTTTATTATTATCTTTGTATTCATTTTTTTTTTACATAAATATTAAAAAATATAAAAATAATCGACGACCTCGGTGGCGTGGCGGGCGAGTGCTCGGCTGAGACGCAAGAGGCGCGATTTCGATACCCGCTACGGGAGAAGTGTTTGTAGCAAAGCCACAAATTTTCATAAGAAAACTTGCAGCCATTCCTGATTCAAAATCCTAAGATGGATTTGTTGAACCATGGTGACAGGTAATCAGTCCATCGCCCATATAGATGGTCCATCATGTTAGAGAGGAAACTATCCCTTCGTCGGGAAGACAAGCGGCCGAATGCATTGTTTTTCCTTTACCAGTCCAGCAGCGAAGTTAAAGTATTACAAAAAAATATAAACGCAAGAACGTTTTCGACTTCCTTCGATCAGCGACTCGGTTTTCTCATTACGTCGAAATGACGTCACTTCGTCGATTTAATCCTAACGCGCTTAGCATTTTGTATTCACGTCACGGATACGTTGTATTAGTATATTACGTATGATATCGCATATACGCGAGCTGTTTATACTCTCGCACGATTTAGCCGTCTCTAGTGTTGAGTGACTAATGGTACCTCCTTACTCTCTTTCATCATCATCATCATCATCGTCTTCCTGCTGTTATCCCACTCTATGTGGGGTCGAGTAAGGTCGGTAAGAGTTTTGGCTAAGGTGTTTTAAACCGGCCGCCTGCCTGACGTCAACCCTCCTTGGGAATACTTGCTTATTGTATCTCATCATGTTGGAGGATACTATCCCTTAGTCGACTTTTAACTAATCCTAGTGCGTGAGGCAACTTTATCAGATTTGCCGCTTAATTGAATTGCGTACGATTTACTGAATTTCTGATCATTTTACGGCCAAATATGAAGTTGCTGCAAAATCGAATTGCGTACAATTCACCCACAATTCGGACTGTTTTACGAAAATAACAGGAATTGCTTAGGATTTGCTATGAAATCGAAAAATGAATTGCTCGAGATGAATTGCTCAAAGTGGCCTTTTTAGCCTAGTAAAAATGTGCGCTATATCTGTGCTGTATAAAAGGCAACTTCGTCAGGTATCCGGTATAGGCAAGTTGAAGAATCTAAAGAGTTCGAAAACGTTTATCAAGTGCACGAAAGAAGCCTCTTTGAGGCGGACTTTAATCCTATAAGTAGTGAAATGTAGTAAACGCTCATCAGTCCAATAACTCATTCACAAAATAATGAAACAACCCGTTATTTATCCGGCCTTCATCGGAGCCTAAAGCAGAATCGGACACGAACTGTATTCCAAATTCGAAGCCACAAAGAAAAACAGGTAATTCCCCGAAAATGCTTTATAAATTATTGCCAACAACAAAATTAGGCTTTGAACGTAATAAATGGCGCTCTACAAAGGACTTCGATCATTAATGTTCTGTAAGAAGTACAATCGATCAAAGAAATATTTTTCTAGGTTGTTTTAACATCGTTAGTCTTTATGCTTTGTAAGCTAATCTTAGGCCTAAAGTGAGCATAAGCGGAGGGATTAGCGGAGCGATTAGAGTAGCGTGTGCTCATAAGGGGAAGTCAAGCAATGTCAAGCAGAACACTTGTAGTCTAGAAATAAATGATCTATCTATCTAGCGGTTCATTCACAATATTTTCTTAAATACCGATGGTGACATTTAATATATCCCTACGGCTAGAGCACTGGTAGTCTAATTGGAAGTGACCCCGCCTTCCGATCCTAAGGTCGTGGGTTCAAATCCGATCGTACATCAATAGCGATTTCAGTTCGCTCAAACGGTCAAGGAAAACATCGTGAGACAACCAGCATGTCGTAAAACCTAATAAGTTCGAAAATGTGTCAAGTGTACGAAATGAGCCTTTGAGGGGCAATTTAAATCCTTTCACCACACTGGTTCGAAAGAATTAGTGAAGAAGTAGACTTAGCGCGTGGTCTAATTCTTGCTTTACCTACGTTTAAATAAATAAATAACACCCAACAGTCACATACATAGTCCTGACCCCACAATAGGATTCCCTGTGTCTTGGGTATCAGAAACTACGAGTACCATGGTACCACAACACCCAGACCCGGAATAAATATTTACAGATCATGCAAACATTTCTTCCGCAGCGGGAATCGAACCCACGCCTCTTGCGCCTCTGCCGAGCAATCGCCCGCCACGCCACCGAGGCCGTCAAAGGCCACGAGGCCACGTTTTTGCTCTGGGATCGTTTAAGAACGGGATAAAAGGCGAAGGACCTTTATCACTTTCACCAAAACAGTACCAGTGGGTTGCAAAACACCATTCCCTGTCACCGTAACAAGGAAACAGTAACATCGTGAACATTACCCTAATTCTTGTCTTATAAATTCCTTTCGATACATCGTACACTTCAGGACAATCCTATACAAAGTTCCTGAACACCGGCAGTAACGACCCGACCACAGAGTAAATAGTAAGTTGCTGTTCACACGCTTTACTTTAGCGTTTGTCTTTTCACCAGTAGAGGGCGCACTTTCACCACACTAGTTCGAAAGAACTAATGACACTTCTAGTATGAAGTATTGAAAGCGCTCGTGGCGTAGCTTAGACGTTCTTGATTGATCGTTGAAGTTAAGCAACGTGCGCGGTCACAATTTGGATGGGTGACCACAAGTGGCATCACGAGCTGAGCGCTTCCGTGCTTTGGAAGGCACGCTAAATTGTCGGTCCCGACTAAGCCACGACGGAGGCCTTTAGGCGGCTTAAAAACTCCGTCACAAGAGTTGGCCACCTCATATGAACTTACTTCTAGTATGCCTCTAAATAGTATAAAAAACTTCGCTATTCGCGTCTGTGTGTGAGCTTAGTTCTTCTAAACTGCGTAACATATTTTGATATGGTTTACACTACCATTCATTTATTTATTTCTTGACACGTGCACATTATATTTACAAAAGTAAATTATAGATTTTAATCGATCGGGCACTTCATACGTATTATAAGTACATTGCACTTATGCGAAGCCGGGGCAGAACGCTAGTTAAACATAAAGCGGGTAAATATCAGTTTTATTTTATTAAAAAATTCATAAATTTTGGCTTTATTTTGACCCTTTGGGGTTAAAAGGCGTTGTGCGCAACATTAAATGTCAACCAAAATTTTATTCAAAGGTAAAATACTTTTTATCAATCGATTCACTTTTCACTTAAATAATATTATTTCTCATTTGCAAACCATTTTGATCCTTAACCCGCGGTGACAAAGTTCATTTTATATTACCAACGATTACAGTGAAACAGGTCGCACTGTTTACACAGCTCGTATAGTTTTATGAACGCCTACTGTGTAGTGGGTGGCAAAATAAGTGTACGGCGTTCATTTTATTGTTCTAGATACGGTTTAACCTAGGGTTAAGTTGGAATTAGGTCTTAGGTTTTATGGGTAATAGTTGCAATTTTATAGGATAAATGAAGTGTTTGTTATTTGCACTCGACTAGCGCAGAAGAGTGGTTTTTCCCAACGTTACTGTACTGATACTAGTCGTGTCATTAGTTATTTCGAACCAGTGTGGTGAACGATTTTAAAGTGCGCCTCAAAAGCTCCTTTCGTGTACTTGATAAATGTTTTAGAACGTATTTTAGGTTCTACGACATGCAGGTTTCCTCACGATGCTTTCCGTTTCACGTTACTGTCAAAGTGTTTGTTGAGAGGACTCTAGAACGTCGAATCGATTTGAGCCCAAAATGCCGAACATTGTCAAGGATCTTGCGTAAATGCTCTTGAATTTTAGATTTTTGTCCGCGTAGTTATTGCGTATTTTAACCTTTATAGCCCGACGTTTGATGCATAAAGAAGTAGGTGGTAAGGAGGTACAGTTGCCATCACTTTCGCACCTACAGTGCGTACACTATGTTTGTAAGGGATGGCCTAATCACCAACGTATCTATAACAGTAGCATGGAAGTTATTAAGTATGTATCTTCTTAAGCATGTATGATGTACTTGGAAATATAAAAAAAAGAAAAAAGCTGACTATGCACTTAGAGCTCCGTTAATGTTGCAAGCGTCCGTGGGGGGCGGTAATCATTTACCAGATGAGCCGCTTGCTCGTTTGCCCCCTCTCCCATAAAAAAAATAACTTAACCGTACATCAATTTTCTTCACAACCTTTATTAATACGTCAATTTTTTACAAATATTTATGAAATCTCAAAATGCCTCGGCCTTTCATAATCGTATGTATTCAAGCAAATTGCATATTGACGAATAATCCGTACATCGGATTCCGATTTCTGTTCACTGTCGTTTGAAAAGCTTTTAATAAATGAGAAATCCTGTAGCAGGAGCATTCCGTTCTTTGTGCACGTGTTTGAGTTACAAGTTGCGCAGTGCGTTTTGAGTGATACGTTCACCACAATACGCTCTGTTCACGTGGGTACAAGTGATCGTAGGAAATGTGGAATACGATACCTGCATCTGGTGAGTAAATTGGTAACTCAAATCGTATTTGCGTCCACTTGTCGTTCCAGCATTTCGAGGCATATTGTGGAAACCATAAATATGAATGAACTAACATTTTGATTTGAAGTTTAATGCCATTCTATAATCAATCGTTATTTTTTTGACAACAATTAGCCTAGCTTACTATAAAATGCCTTACTATAAAAAAAATATGGTCTGATGTAATATTTGAATACGCCTAACTAACTTCTATATTCACAAAGATTCGAGAGCGATCCGACGAGATTTCTTCCAAGCTTGCGAATACAAGTGTGCCTATTTCTATTATTTTTTTAAAAGTTGCAACAATACAAGTCCGGGAGCCAATTATTTTGTCCGACGGTGTATGTTTTGTGTTTCGCCTCAAGTTCCGCAGTTTTAGCCTCGGGCCTCCGCCGAACTTTTTGACTCGCAAACTTCAGTTTTCTTCGTCATGTTATAATTTAAGCTTCAAAACCAATTAGTGATGTAAAAAAAGTATAATGAAAATATCTCTGAGTGGGTTTTATACATTATTTACGTATTTTTTTTACTGCATGTAATTTTACCATGAACTTTTGTATCTAAAAAATGTTACAAGAAAAAAAAGGTATATTTACGATTGACTCTAATATTATTATTATTCTCTATTTATGACAATATTAAAACAAGACTGGTATCCAATTATTTTGTCCGACAGTGTAAACAAGTGCAACCTGTGATATCTCAAAATCAACTTCTATCTTCTTATTCGACGCCCTTACACGAAGCAAGTGCTCGACTGAGACACAAGAGGCGCGGGTTCGATTCCTGCTGCGGGAGAAATGTTTGTATGATTAGCAAATATTTCTTCCTGGTCTGGGTGTAGTGGTACCATAGTACGCGGAAATTCTACTGCATAATTATACTACATAATTATGTGACTATTGGAAGTTTTTTATTTGTACCTAATCCTATAACTAATATGTTAGAACTGCCCCACCGAAACATCTACGATCTTAAGTACCTGAAGATGTAAGATAATTCCAATGATTGAGTTTTTTTCTCTTTATCACTGCGTGTATTCAAGTTTGTACCCAACACCATTGAGATAAAGTTGGAAGTAGAGTGGCTATGTGGCCCAAAGTTTTTGCATCCAACTTTTCTGTCCTTAGAAACTTTCGTTTTTCCCATCTCTTAATGACTGCCGGATCCCTGGCTACGGCCCGTTTTGATCCGGATCTGATAGGGACCTCTAGATTCGGCTGCTATTATGTCCTACATTACGTTTGCCTATGTACTGTAGTACCTACCACAAATATAGGGCACTTCAGCAATTTTCGTTTAGCTTCTAAAACTAAGGCCCTTTACCATCTATAGTAGATAATTTATGCAGCGTCGGGAGGCAACTTTAACCTTCACAGACGGGACGCTGTAGTGCCCGGGACGAATTAAGATGGAGTAGGCTTGCCCAGCACCTATTCCATCCTCTCAGCTTAGTCGGCCTTGTCCACAGGAAAGATATGGTCAATACGTGCGGAGCTGACTAAGCCGCGGGTTTCCTCATTATGTTTTCCTTCACCGTTTGAGAGTACTGGTATAGCGCACATAATTTTTTCGCATATGTACTATATACAGTAGTACCACAAATATTGTGCACTTCGACAATTTTCTTCTGGCTTCTGAAAAATAAATAAAAGGGTTGGTTCAGTTATTATTTTAATACTCTTTTAATACTATTAGATGCATGTTCGGACTAATAAGGTTTTCATACAAAACGCGAAATTTGCCGTGGCGCACAAAATTTATGGTACTACTGGAATTTGGCTATTTCATGATATTTATTGAAAAGCCGAATCAAACAGTTTTTATTCGGGGAGTTTTGTGAAAGTTTTCGTTAGATGTTGGTCTGAAGTGAGGCACTTCAGAACCATTAGAACAGCAGTTCAGCAACATTGCCAATAAACACAAATATTGTTCCAGGCAATTATTTAAGCCATTACCTACCACTTATTGTTACTGAATACCTCGGTGGCGTGGCGGGCGAGTGATCGGCTGAGACGCAAGTGGCGTAGATTCGATTCCCGCTACGGGAGAAATGTTTGTGTGTTCTGCAAATATTTCTTCCGGGTCTGGGTGTTATTATGTATTATAAGTATGTATTTACAAATATGTCAAGTGCTCAAAAAGTCTCTAAAAAGTACGTAAAATCCTTTCACAGCACTGGTTCGAAATAACTAGTTTTTCAAACGGAAAAACCCGTTGGTGCACAGGATTTGAACCAACGACCTCAGGATCGGAAAGCAGGGAGGCTGCCACTAGACCACCAGTACATACACCACGTAATTAGAAGAGGGAGTGATTTGAAGAACTCGAAATATTCTTGAACTTCTGCTCAGACCAAATAAAAAGAAAAGACAACGCGCCGTGAACAACAAAAGTGAAGCCACACAAAACCGTGCTCCTGCAAGTACATCCACGCTCACGCACACACCTACATATACTAAAACCATGCTCATCGCTCTCAAATCGTCGTCTAGTAAACTTAAAAATAGAATTATGCCTTCCTGTGTAATGAAAACTTGTAAAAACAGCAGCAAATAACATAAAAAGTCTCACGGAATCACTTTTCACTTGTACCTAAGTACTACAAATTACAACGTTTCTTAGTTACTATACCATGAATTTTAGGTTACTTGGAACACAAAACCACAAAACCGAAACACAGATAAAAAGGTGGCTTCACTTTTGTTGTTCGCGGCGCGTCGTCTTTTCTTTTTAATTGGTCAGAGGTACTTCTTTCACTGACTCTACCTTACTCTTCGTAGGGAGTGAGGGAGTGACACAGAAGTGAAACAGGCTGCGGGGTGAATTCCTTAGCTGTTCTGGGCCAGTGCGATGAGGGCCCTTGACAACGTCTCGCACCGAGCGGATAATCTTGCTCCAATTCTGCCCTAGGTATTTTATTACCTACTAGCTGCCACCCGCTGCTTCGCTCGCGTGGTATCCGGATAAAAAATAGCCTATTATGTTAATCCAGTACATGTTCTATGTATATTCCAAGTTTCATTCAAATCCGTTCAGCGGTTTAGGCGTGAGAGGCACAAACATCCAAACTCATAAACTTTCGCATTTATAATATAAGTAAGATAAAATAAGTATTTTAGATCATTCTTCGGAACACTGATCTTGTTCTGTTCTGGGGGCGGGCGTTGACTCTGCTACACAGTTTATACTTTTGCAGTTGTCAACGTGCCATTTGTTTTATGTACCTCTAATGTTTTTGTTCCAAAATAAAAAAATGAATTTGAATAGTTGAATGGCAGTTTTCAACGTGTTCCAATTGTTTCTTTGCAATGTTGTATTATTTTTATCAAATAAATTATGTTATAACATCCTTACATCCATACTTGCAAACTTTCGCGTTACGATAGCGTCTAAAGCTATTTTTTATTTTGAGTGTAAAAATTTCTTCGTTGAGATATAGAACACACCAAATGTTATTAATGTACAGGTAATAATTCATGTTATTAAATATTGAAGTTATTTAAAGTTACTATGGAATTAAAACTCAGTCAGTGTTATAAGGAAATTCCAACATTTGCAAATTGTTTGCAAAGCTGTGGTTACGAGTATATTTAACTTACAGTATGTTTCGTTTTACTATGAATATAGCTTTAGTGCTGTAAACTTTAATAGCGGATGTTTGATGAATTGTTAAAGTTTTAATAGCACGTCATTCTAGCTATATAACTTATATACTCGGTGGCGTGGCGGGCGAGTGGTCGGCTGAGACGCAAGAGGCGCGGGTTTGATTCCCGCTACGGGAGAAATGTTTGTATGTTCTGCAAATATTTCTTCCGGATCTGGGTGTTGTAGTATGTATTATATAAGTATGTATTTACAAAAAAGTATATACCTAAGTATTCTATCAGCCATCTGGTTCCCATAGTACAAGTTTTGCTTAGTTTGGGCCTAGATGGCGCTGTGTGAAATGTCCACGAATATTTATTATTCAAATCCATTCAAGCTTCAAACCATGATTAAGCATAACATCCTAACAAACTTTCCGATGTATAATATTAGTAGAATTCCAACATTCAAATAATAAGCAAGATTACTTCTAACTCCATAATACGTACGGTTTCATTTGATTCATTGCAAGATTGAAGCAGCCAAAGGAAAGCCCAAATATTAAAATGTATTACCCAACCACCCAACATTCACATACATAGTCCTGATCTCGACTATATATAGACTACTAGCTGCCGCCCGCGGCTTCGCTCGCGTGGTGCTTGGATAAAAAATAGCCTATAAATGTTAATCCAGCACATGTACTATGTACCTTTATTCTAAGTTTCAATCAAATTCGTCCAGATGGCTGATATAATACTTATATACTTTTTTTTTGTAAATACATACTTATAATACTACAACACCCAGACCAGGAAGAAATATTTGCAGAACATACAAACATTTCTCCCGTAGCGGGAATCGAACTCGCACCTCTTGCGTCTCAGCCGAGCAATCGCCCGCCACGCCACCGTGGTCGTCAAATAAATACTTGTTAACACTAGTTATATATACATACATACATAAAATCACGCCATCCGCTATTACCAAGACTTTGAGATCCCGCAACTCAGCGGTTCAAAGTTCAAAGCATAAGTTGCGATTGCTTTGTTTAACTTGTAATCGATTCCGTTTCCGTGAGTGAATAAATCTATGTTGTTAGTAGCTCAAAAACAACAGTAGCTCGACAACTAGCGACTGTCCGTGGCTTCGCTCGCGTACTACCGGGATACCTAGCAGTTAACTGTCACCCTCTTGACAATATTCTACTTTTTTTGCATGTACCTAATGGTGTATTTATTATTTGCAAATGACGAGATGGGTGACCGCAAGTGGCATTATCAGCTGAGCGCTTCCGTGTTTCGGAGGGCACTTTAAACAATCGGTCCCGGCTTTTAAGTCGTTTTAAGTCTTTTTACAAAAAAGTCTTTTTGAAAACTAACATACCATGATGACACAAAAATAAAATTCTAAAAGGTAGATTCAATAATGAAAACCACGGAAAAAGCCAAAATACAGAATAAATTCTACTATGTAGGTACTTACTACGTTGTCCTTGGAGATTGTCGGCGTCGGCACTCAAACGTCAAGTACCTACCGTTCACCCTAATACCCATACCATACAGCAATTTACGACAAAACGACCCTGATTTTACGTATTGGTCCATACCATAAAGATGCTCAGACGGGCGATTTTTCGAGCAATTGTTGCTGGCGACACAGAGGAATGCTTGCAATATCGATGTGATATCGATAAGTTGACTAAGGGATAGTTGTATCCTCTCCAACATGAGATACAATAAGCAAGTATTCCCAAAGAGGGTTAACGTCAGGCAGGCGGCCGGTCATAAAACATCTTAGCAAAAACTCTTACTGCAAGATCCAAGGATCATGCTGTGCCGACCCCACATAGAGTGGGATGAGGGCAGGAAGATGATGATCGATAAAGACAGTTCTTACCCCCCTTTTTTTACAACGGCTCACCTCTCAGCTAAAACTCTAAACCCTGTTACTTTATATGTGTGTAAAAAAAAGTGTAAAAGTATATAAGTATTCTATCAGCCATTTGGTTCCCATAGTACAAGCTTTGCTTAGTTTGGGGCTAGATGGCGCTGTGTGAAATGTCCACTAATATTTATAACACTAATATTTATACAAAAATACTGACGAATATAATTTATTGATTTGAAAAAGTATCCTAAATGTTATTCAAGCTTTCAGTACATTTTTTACAAGTGAGCCGTTTTGATGTGAGCCAATAATATCTAAACATCCTCACAAACTTCCAATTTCATAATATTAGAGTTATAGGATTTCCGAAAAAAAAGTATCTGCGCCTCAAAGAAGTTTAGTAATGCCACACTAATTACCCTCGATTACCTTTTTGGGCAACTATATCGGCAATTAGTTGCTCAAAAAATCGCCCGTGTGTGACCCCACTTGGCTGGGCAAGGTGTCCAAACCATGGCCCGCATGGCCCATTTGCGTGGCCTTCGCACATTGCTGCAGATATTCAGGACTTGGTTTTATCGAGGCCTTTTTACGAGATC
Organism: Scotopteryx bipunctaria; assembly: GCA_949320045.1. Lineage (NCBI taxonomy): Eukaryota > Metazoa > Arthropoda > Insecta > Lepidoptera > Geometridae > Scotopteryx > Scotopteryx bipunctaria. The sequence goes on from OX439466.1 coordinate 2,371,650, forward strand.
TTGGCGGGATTCCACGCCTTTTGCAGCGTCACCTCTAGGGCTGGGAGTTTATCGATATCGATAATTTCAATGATTTTATTGCGTTTGGCTCAATTGAATAGGTTTATATTATAGAAAAGCTCGTACTTGTTGTATGTAACATTTTGCTATTTCCGATTTGGTAAATTATTTACTACACGATTTTTTTTTACGAAATACAGAGTGAATTGAATAGAATGCACCTAGTTCTTGGAACCTTGAAACTGCACTATCATTTTTGGTTTATTTAAAAGTATTTTGTTTTATTGCAATTAATTTGCTTCTCTCCCCAAGAAAAGGGTGGTCGATGATCACCTGTCACAATTGTTCATCATATCCATCCTGAGAATTTGAATCAGGAGTGGCTGCAAGTTTTCTTATGATTACTTATGGCTCTGCCCACTCCATTAGGAATACGGGCGTGATATTTTGTATGTAATTCATTTCCTTAATGTATTTTTTTTTAATAAATGATGAATTTTCAAAACTCAAGATTACATTCTATTATGAAAAAATCTTAAGTATAATTCTCATAAGTAGTTTATTATACGAGAAAAGTTTTCTAACTTTTTATGAAGGACATCCTATTACATTCCGCTCGAAATATTAACTAATAGCCGTTAGTATTCTATTTTATTGCCACTCGTAAAGACCGAGACGTGTCAGTCGAGTGAATGGTCACTCAAGTGACGTGTATAATTCAGTACTAGTTTAATTCTTTTCCAAACAGTCCATTTAGTTGGAAAAAGGAAAAACTAAAGTGGAAAATATAAAATGTTTTATTCAATAAAATCACAATAGGAACGTTTTGAAACGTGTAAAATTTACAAATCTTCAATTTTAAATCTTCTGAAAATTATAAACAAAATATAAGGTAATCAAAAAAATGTAAAGATTTATAAACAAATATAGGTAAAGCTTTCGAATCCTTGATAAAAAAATAACACTCAACAGTCACATACCTCACACATTTGCCCAACACTAAAATTACCTGTATCAGAAGCTACGAGTACCATAGTACCACAACACTCAGACCCGGAAGAAATATTAAAACCATTTCTCCCGCTGCAGGAATCGACTCCGCGCCTCTTGCGTCTCAGACGAGCACTCGCGCGCCACTACACCGAGGCCGTCGATTGTAAATGTTTCAATGTGTTGAATAGCAGTTCACCCCGAATTGAAATGTCGCGCGCGATGTCCACACACATGAATCTGTAAATATTTCTTCCGGGTATAGGTGTTGTGGTTCCATGGTACTCGTAGTTTCTGATACCCACGACACAGGGAATCCTAGTGTGGGGTCAGGACTATGTATGTGACTGTTGGGTGTTATTTATTATTATTAAATAAAGAAATCATCATGAATGTTAATTCTCCGCTACACTTCGCTCCGCTATGTCGAAAGCAGAGTTTAACTTGGTTAATACCTACAGCCCAGCACGTTTGCATCTACATAATTTTAGGTCTAAACGTACGTAGTTTCGGACTGAGCTCAAAATTCGATCCGTCACGTAGATAGTTGATACTAACTCGGCTAAACTCGACCTTCTAACTTTCAACTAAACTAGAATATTTTGATATGTAGCATTTTTGGAAGCGTTTGGGAGGAAGGATTATTAAAGTCAAAGTATATTTATTGCCAGGAATACATGCGTGAAGGATGTTGGGTAGCATATTCTTACATTCGTTTCATGGGCTCTGTCTAGTTTAAAGCATGCAATTTATTAATTTTACAATGTCAAAATTAAACTAAACTAAATCAAATTACCTATGTCAATACAATTTGAAAGTACATTAAATTAATAGAAGAGAAAATACACATAGATCAAAACATAAATAATGGAAAAACAAAAAAAGAAAAATAAAATATAGGTCTACATTAAATTAATTAAAACAAAAAATATTATTGACAAATTCACAAAAAATAAATATATTGTTCTCCGTCGACTATCGACGTAATTATACTTCACTTCTCTGCTGGACTGGGAGTAAAGAAACATCATTGAATACGTCCAGCTGCTTCTCTCCCCGAGTATGTAAAAGTCGACTAAGGGATAGTATTCTCTCCAACCATGACTATCTATATGGGCGAGGGGCTGGTCACCTGTGGTTCACCATCTATCTTGGGGCTTTTCAGAAGTGGCTGCATGTTTTCTTTTGATTACTTGAGACTCTAGGGATACGGGCGTGATAATATGTGTGTACAAAATATATCTAAAAGCCATAGTTATGGCAACCTCCGCTGTACTTGTAGTTTCCTATACCCTAGGAAATAGTGTTGGTTCGGAACTACGTATGTGACTGTTGGTTGTTATATATTTACTTTGCCCGCCCTATCAAGAAAGTATCGATAAAAAATCCGTCGACAACTGTAAGGCGTGGCCCATCCCTACTAAGGTTCAAAGAGTATTTGCATACAAATGTTTAGTACTACGACTGCGAATGACATAACACTACTAAAGGAAAACAAGTGGAAAATAGCAAGCTATTAACTTAACGTTTTATGTATCATCTGATTGATGTAATATGAGCCTTGGCTCTCGTAAAAATAAGGTTCAAATTGCTTTTCCGGTACCACGGAAGGGTTAAACGTATTTTTGCGAGCGAAGTGAGTTGCGATCCCTTTAACATAATATGATGTTTGTCGCGTCACTGGTTTTTTTCTTAGTGCGTGAAATTAATAGATAAGACTTTATTGATCACAACACATAAACGAAACTAAAATCCTTGACAGTGATTTATCCTCTCCAATTATGATGGACCATCTATATGGGCGATGGGTTGTCATCATGGTTCAACATAATCTATCTTGGGACTTTTGTATTAGGTGTGGCTGCAAGTTTTCTTGTGATAAATAAATAACAGCCAACAGTCACATACATAGTCCTGACCCCACACTAGGATACCCTGTGTCGTGGGTATCAGTAACTACGAGTACCATGGTACCACAACACCCAGAGCCACTATCACTTGTGGTTCTGCCTACGCCCCGTTAGGTATACGGGCGTGATAATATGTATGTATGATTTATCAGGAGGCAACATTAAAATACACCAATGGGATGCAATAACATCCTGTAAAGTGATTGACATTGATTTTAGATGACATGCAGCACCATGGGGATTCGAACCCACAACGTTCGGATCAAATTCGAGGTTCCTCCCTAATGAGAGCCCAACACAACTCTTTATAACATGAACTACAGAAAAGTAGATAAAAACAGTTTTTTTTTTAATGATTCTCAAACCTTTCTTAGTAAGGGCCTTATCACAGGACAGTTTACTTCAATCAACTTTATGTATGACTAGCTGCCGCCCGCGGCTTCGCTCGCGTTGTACCCGGATAAAAAATAGCCTATATCGCCTCTATGCGACAAGAACGGGTTATCTCGAAAACACCGACTTTTCAGGAGACGCTTATAAAGTTTTAAATTTGTTTAATTTTTGTAACTATAAGGTGTTTCGTAAAAAATTTACAGAATATAGGTTCTCTAACTATTATTCTTTCGAAATAAATTATTTGCAAACCTCTGACATTTTTAGTTTAAACGTTATTATACATGTCGACGATAACACGTTCTTGTCGCAATGAGGCGATATGTTAATCCAGTACATGTACTATGTATATTCCAAGTTTCATTCAGATCCGTTCAGCTGTTTAAGCGTGATTGAGGCATAAACATCCAAACATCCAAACATCGTTACAAACTTTCGTACTAGATGGCAGCACAGGTAAAGTTAGTACGCGCTATCGTTGCGTTTTGAGCTTTACGCCGGTAATTTCAAGCAAACAAAGACTTTTCAATTTTATAATATAAGTATGAAGTATGATATCGTCACTGGAAAGGCAAATTTACGTAAGCGCCAATCGAGAAAAAGCCGTTTGAAGTTCATTTTTTTCGTTTTTTTTAATCATAACTTTCTACCTAATTATCGAATTTTGATGACGTCAACGTAAGATTTCATTCTTTTTTCATTTTCTATGTCCAGCAATTCATATTATTGTATTTGGACTGCTATTTTAGGATAATAACTCAATATGCCTATTTGGCGCCATTTTGGCGCTTACGTAATTTTGCCTTTCCAGTGACGATAATTATGATTAACAAATGAAGAGCGTACGAATTGAGTTCATGCAGCCCCAATTAGTATGAGATTACATGGTAGTGTTGGTCCACGTGAAGTTCACGGCCGTTACTCTGGCACATTGTGGTCAAGCAAAAATGAGCAAATGTCCTATTCAGTATCTTTGCCATGACCTTTCCCAAACTAAACTCTAGCGACTAGTAATTTATCTATCTAGTCTTGTCACTAGTTCTTTCGAACCAGTGTAGATAAATAATTAAAGTGCGCCTCAAAGGCTCCCTTCGTGCACTGGACACATCCGAACTTTATAGGTTCTACGACATGCCAGTTTCTTCGCGATGTTTCACCGTTTGAGAGTATTGTTATAGCGCAGCTACATTGTTCGCAAAATTTTTGCCATATTATCCCGGAAAAAGCTTTAACTGTACAATGCATTTCCAACTGTCATTAATATTTTTAACTCTCGCGCCACATCAAGAGCCGGGAGCTGTACCTATAACGAATGGAGGTGACAGTGTACGGTCGGTACCGTGGCGCTACATATCTTAAAGTCGGCTAGACCATCGCAGATGTTACAGACTAGAACAGAAAACACACGGATATTAATCTTACTTATATTATAAATGCGAAAGTTTGTGAGTTTGGATGTTTGGATGTTTGGATGCTTGTGCCTCAATCACGCCTAAACGGCTGAACGGATTTGAATGAAACTTGGAATATACATAGTACATGTACTGGATTAACATATAGGCTATCTTTTATCCGGGTACCACGCGTGCGAAGCCGCGGGCGGCAGCTAGTAATAGATAAGTCGTCTGTGTATTCAAATTCAAATTTTAATTAGGTATAGATAAAGCTACAAGATCCAGGTACGAATATAAAATAAGATAAGATTTCATTTATTTGCCATCGTCAGGAGGCAACTTTTTTTACCTTCACAAACGGGACGCTGTAGTGCCCGGGACGAATCAAGATGGAGTAGGCTTGCCCGGCACCTATTTCATCCTCTCAGCTTAGTCGGCTTTGTCCACAGGAAAGACATGGTCAATACGTGTGGAGCTGACTGGGTTTCCTCGCGATGTTTTCCTTCACCGTTCGTAATTTTTTTTGCACAGAAAAATCCATTGGTACACGACTGGATTTGAAACCACGACCTTTAGATCGGAAGGTGGGGTCCAACTAGACCACCAGTGCTCTCTACTAATTATGGTTCATGAGATAGAGCCCGCTGACAGACGGACGAACGGACGGACAGCGGAGGCTTGGTAATAGGGTCCCGTTGGCACCCTTCAGGTAAGGAACCCCAAAAATGAGAATGATCCTAATAAATTATCCTCCCGTATGTTTCAACATCCAACTAAGTAAATGCGCTTGTACTGCAAATGAATTCAAAACGCCATCTGTAAGGAACGTTTAACTTATTACATTTGCATGAATGAGGCATACATTCAGCAATATTCTTGTTTACATGTAAATAGAGCCTTTATTTGTCTGGAACAAGCAAATAAAGAGTTTAAAATTTGAATATTTTATTTATATTTTAAATTTTGCATGCCACAATCATCATAAAGTCGAAATAATTTTACTTAAAACGCTTTAAAGTTGTTTAATTACAGTGTTTTTATTCAGTGATAGTAAATAATATTATTATCTCATTCATATTTAAAAAAAAACCGGTCAAGTGCGAATCGAATTCGCACACGACGGATTCCCTACCATCATACAATACATTATATTCTTGTATGAGGCCCAAATTTCAACTACTTATTACGGTTCATGAGATACAGCTCTTTGATAGACGGAGAGCGGAGGCTTAGTAATAGGGTCCCGTTGGCACCATATCCATCTTAGGACTTTAAATCAGAAGTGGCTGCAAGTTTTCTTACGTTTGCTTGTGGCTCTGCCCACCCCATTAGGGATACTGGCGTGATGGTATGTATGTATGTTCAGGTTTTTAAATATCATATCGTCTGTTAGTACAAGTGGGACTTTTGAATTCGTAAGCATAACGTACGGCTTAAATTTCGCTCCCGCCAAATTAGAATTTAGAGATTCTCTATTTACAAACAACGTTAAATTCTTGTTAGAGATAAGACTACTTTATAACTATCCGGTGTGTAGGTGAGCACAATATATTCCTTCGCCTACATAGTGTCGTAAATAAAAGTGAATGTCTTAATTCTAACGATATAGAGCGGGTTTTTTAGGGTTCGCTTGGAGAAAGTTAGAACGGTTGATAACGCAGTCTTAATTTGAGGAAAAGATATATTTATTGGTTTCTTTATTCAAAAAACTGAGACTGACAATTCTTATAAATATTAGATATTATATCTTTTTTTTTTAGATTTCCTATTAACTTCTATGCTGGACTGGGAGTAAAGAAAAAACATAGAATACGTCCAGATACTTCTCTCCCCGAGCATGTCTTAAAAGTCGACTAAGGGATAGTATTCTTCAACATGATGAGATACAATAAGCAAGTATTCCCAAGGAGGGTTGACGTCAGGCAGGCGGCCGGTCATAAAACACCTTTGCCAAAACCCCACATAGAGTGGAATAAGGGCAGGAAGATGATGATTAGGTTTTATATCTATCAGATCTGAGTCTGATCTGATTAAAATGAAAAAAGGGGAGGCAGGCCTTTGCCCTGCTGTGGGACAATACGGGCTGATAATAATAACAACAATAAGAGCTCTGCCCCGCTGTCAGCAGCTGCTATCAGATATATCTATTAAACAGCAAAAATAACTCACATAGACGGGTCCATTCCATCATAAATCCGTTTACACTTAACAAAATTTGATTCTGTAAATCAGAGTAATTTAGTAAATTTAATAAAGATATTCTGACGTACGGTATTGAGATCGTAAATTTAATATTAAGTAGCCTGTTGGGTGGCTGGAGTGTCAAGAGCGAGTTTTATTGTTATAATACGACTGATAGTTCAATTACATGATAAAAAAAGCACTTAAGTGGGTTCGATCGGCCGGAATTTTATTGACCGAAAAAGTGCTCGCTATGCTAGCATTCTTTCTTAAACGGTGAAAGAAAAAACCATCGTAGAACGTAAAAAGTTCGGAAACGTGTGTCAAGTGCACAAAAGGACTCTATGAGGCGCACTTTCACTCTGGTACGAAAGATTGGTATTTTTTTGATACGGTTGATAAATTACATGATAAAAGTGTGTCACTTTGAATCCTATGAGCTCTGGCGATTATTTCGAGCTCATTTTTGCCAGGGATTAGTGCGTTTCACATAAGTGATTACATTCGTGAGTTTTGTCTTTCACCCTGGTAACCTAGATAGATAGATAAACTCTTTATTGTGTGTAACAATATTAAATTAAAACAAAATAATAAACCTTGGATGCTAACAAAAAAAAACAGAAATACACAAACGGCGGCCTTATTGCTTAAAGCAATTCCATCCAGACAACCTTGGGATAGAGAGGATAGAAAGAAAGAAAGGGCGATAGTGATCATCGCTAAACAAATAAAAATAAATAATCATATCAATTTATACACCTAAATAAATACAGATATACCAATAAAAAATGGGGTAAACAATATATTATAAGTGTACATAATTACACTAACAAATCAGGTGGAAGAATGAAGATAGTGGGGCTTTGAAACGACTTTTAAAGCAATGCACTGATGCCTAGTAGTACTAACTCCGCCTTCCGATCCTAAGGTTCGAACCCAGTCATGCATCAGTTAATTTTTCTGTTCGAAAAATTGTTGTGTGCCGTTAGCTAGTACTTTCAATGAGTGAAACAAAACCCGCGGCTTAGTCAACCCCGCAAATATTAACTGACTTTCCTGTGGATAAGGTTGACTAAGCTGCGATTTCCAAATTAACTTATAAGATGCAATTAGGGATTCTGAGACTTTTTAAGGAAATCTAACAATTGACTGCGTAACACAACAGGTTGTATGGCTAATGCTTGAATTAGGTATATTTTCGTAGAATTTCAACCATGAATTTCTCCGCTTCGTTTAACTCTGTTCAATTCAATCAACTTATATTTAAATGAATAATGAGAACTGAATAATGTTTGGGTGGAATAAATTACCAGCAACCCAACCCAGCTTATCATGGGTAGCAATAGGTAAATACATATATTTTGTTACAAAAAAAATACTTATTTCAAAAATATGCTGAACTTTTCCGAACAAAACAGCGTAGGTATCAAACAAATACTAATTTAGATACTGGTCTAAATCCTACTTCCTACTAATATTGTAAATGCGTAAGTTTGTGAGGATGTATGTTTGTGTCTCAATCACGTCGTAACAGCTGAACGGATTTTATTGAAACTTGGAATTTACATAGTATATCTGCTGGAATAACATATTAGGCTACTTTTTGTCCAGACACCAGGCGAGCTAAGCCGCAGGCGAAAGCTAATTGTTAGCATTATAATAAAAAGTAAGATCAAAAACCATTAAATAAACAACTTAACTTACACATACCTAATATATTTAAATGTATTCAATACATATTCATAATGATGTTCAGGGGATGCGTGGTCGTATGCCACTTCGCCCTTCTTCGCTTTTACTCTTAGAACGTATTGTTCTGTTAGATATTTGAAATGTGCTTATTAAGCCCTTTCTTTTAATACCGAACACAGCATCATTAAATTTTTTTTTTTACTTCGTATCTTTATGCCCTTTTTAGGGTGCCATATTTAATTTAATGTGACGTCACATAGCCTACAACCAGCGGACAATAAAGACGCTACAAACGATACATCATTTGTCAAATTATAATGAGTAGTATAGAAGTTATGACTAATGAACATATGAACATAATGAACATAAATACATAAATTCCGGTTAAAAAACCTTCCTTTTTGCTTGGCGGTACGTGTCGCGAGACATGTTACCTTTTGAATCTAAGACAGAACAAACTGGTACATAGAAAATTATGTTTAACTGCTCGACAACAAAGTTCAAATTGACGCGCATCAAAATTGACAATTTATCGTGTCGTACAGGATAGTATGTTTTACTTAGGTTTTATTGAATTGAAACCATAATCGATCCTACCTCAAGGTGACGAACCTTTTCATTCATTTCAAAAAATATTTGCAGAACATACAAACATTTCTCCCGTAGCTGGAATCGAACCCTCGCCTCTTGCGTCTCAGCCGAGCACTCGCCCGTCAAGCCACCGAAGTCATACTAGTTAGAGATTAAATCTTACCGTAACGATTGATTGGGATATGAATTCTGCCCTCCTAGTGAAGAACGCATGTACGAACGAATGTTGTATTTTGTTAGGTGATTCCTAATAATGTATCTAACTAATTGTTGTCAAAAATCCTTGTTACTGCGTTCTTCACTAGGAGGGCAGAATTGGAACAGTTCGTCTAACAGTGTAACAACACATTACCTAGCTTCGATAACGGTTAAATTATGTAAAATCAAATCCCTTTCAATTAACCACAGCCAAATTCAAAATGGCGGAGGTCCCGTGAAAAATTAATTAAAATACCTAATATAAATTTACATTCGTTAAATATGTCTTGAATTTGCATGTCGGTTCATAAAATTCTGAAAATGGTTATGAAAGGACTAAAATAACATTTTTGTAGGTTAGAGTTGCACGTGACTGGTCTAATTTGCGAATAACATTTTATGAACATCTTTTTATTATCCACGACAGAACGGAAGGTATGCGTTTGGCATAAGAGGTTGTATGTTTATTTATTTGTGTGTTTGTCTGTAACCATTACTTCTCTGCTGGACTAGGAGTATAGAAAAACATAGTATGCGTCCAGCTGCTTCTCTCCCCGAGCATGTCGTAAAAGTTGACTAAGGGATAGTGTCCTCCAACATGATGAGATACAATAAGCAAGTACTCCCAAGGAGGGTTGACGTCAGGCAGGCGGCCGGCCATAAAACACCTTAGCCAAAACTCTTACAGCATGATCTTTGGATCATGCTGTGCCGACCCCACATAGAGTAGGATAAGGACAGGAAGATGATGTCTGTTACCATTTTCGTGAAAAACTACTGAATCAATTCCGATGCGGTTTCTCGCATATTATTAATGTCATTTCAGGAAAGGTTCTTAGATATGTTTTACGGCCATAGCCTACCAGGGGGCGCTGCAATATTTAGCATAGTTTTTTACACCTCGGAAATTTAAAAACTACTGGACTGATTTCGATGCAGTTTTTTTGCATTATGTTAGTTTAATTTTATAGCACTGGTGGTCTAGTTGGTAGTAACCCCGCCTTCCGACCCTAAGGTCGTGGTTTCAAATCCGGTCATGTACCAATGAATTTTTCTGTGGGCTATACCAGTACTCTCAAACGGTGAAGGAAAACATCGTGAGGAAACCGGCATGTCGTAGAACCTAAAACGTACGAAAATATGTGCCAAATCGTCGTTTTAAACATTTGCATTCGCCCACTGTTTGCCGCCCACTTAGTATTTCAGTAAGGCATTTTATTTTTGACATCTCTAATTTGAATTCGTTTTCGCTCTTTCAAATACTATCCAAGAATATCAACGTTGTAAAATTTAATATATCACGTAAAATGTTTGTGTTCCTTCGTAACAAAGAAACACTTCATAACAAAATTTAAAGTTCTGTCGCTTTGAACCTTCAATTTTCGCTGCCAGATTCCGACATGACCTAGATAGAAGTATTCTATATGTTAATGTGGTGCACGCGTGCAGCTATGGCCGATTCCAATATTCCACTGACGGACAACTGATTTTTCTTTAACTTTGCTGGACTGGGAGTAAAGAAAAACATAGAATGCGTCTAGCTGCTTCTCTCCCCGAGCATGTCGTAAAAGTCGACTAAGGGAATAAGCAAGTATTACCAAGGAGGGTTGACGTCAGGCAGGCGGCCGGTCATAAAACACCTTAGCCAAAACTCTTACATCCTCCTTGGATCATGCTGTGCCGACTCCATATAGAAAGGGATAAGGGCAGGAAGATGATGATGGACAACTGATTTTTCATTAGTCGAAGAGCGACGTACATTTTTTGACAGAACAGCGTTATTATAGTAATGAACGATCCGTTGTCCGTTAGTAGGCTATTGGAACCGGGTATTACTCGATTTGGTACGACAGATAAAAGTTTTCAAGTCAAGTCGATTTAGGCTTGTTTTCGTGAACATTGTCTTAAGAGAACTAGGTTCAAATACGCGGTATTTGAACCCACGAACATAGCATAAGATCGGAAGGCGAACCACCACACCACCAGTTGTCTACTAGGCCACCAGTGTTCAAATCTTCGATAAGGTCATGTAGGTAAATGCTTGTTCTAATTTAAATTATTTTTTTATTACCGCAAGCCGAATTGGAAATACTGCGTACTTTTAGTGCTAAGGTGACTCCGTTTTTTTAAAGAACTCCTGATCCAAGAGTCCCAGGGTGGATATGGTGAACCATGGTGACAGGTGATCAGCCCATCGCCCTTATAGATAGATGGTCCATCATGTTTGGAGGATACTATCCCTTAGTAGACTTTTACGACATGCTCGCGGAGAGAAGCAGCTGGACGCATTCTCTGTTTTTTCTTTACTCCCAGTCCAGCAGAGAAGTAACTGGCACAGATAACAGAAAATAAAATAATCAGATTTTTAGTTTGAGCCTATACAGCCTAGCTAGACCCATTTAGGATGCCTTTGGGAAATTATACTTCTTTTCTTTTTAAGAATTTTCGCATTGATTAAATCATAACTCGACGGCTCGGCTCTAGTGGCGTGGCGGCTCCGCTGAAACGTGAGAGGCGCGTGTTATCCAGCTGCGGGAGAAATGTTTGCATGTTCTGCAAATATTTCTTCGATCTGGGTGTAGTGGTAGCATGGTACTCGTAGTAGAAGCGCTCGTGGCGTAGGTTGCTTAGGCGTTCTTGATTGATCGTTAAAGTTAAGCAAGGTTGTGCGCGGTCACAATTGGGATGGGTGACCGCAAGTGGCATTACGAGCTGAGTGCTTCCGTGCTTCGGAGGGTACGTTAGATTGTCGATCCCGGCTTTTTAGTCGTTAAGCCACGACGGAGGCCTTTAATCAGCCTAAAAACTCCGTCACAAGAGTTGGCTACTAGCTCATACGAACTTACTTTTTTAGTACTCGTAGTTTCTGATACCCACGACACGGAATACTAGTGTGGGGCCAAGACTACGTCAAAGTCAAAATTCCTTTATTCCATAAAATTACGGTGATCATTTGGACACGTCTTAAATCAAGTTAAATCTACGTTGCTTTTAAACCTGTCGTAACGCGACCAAACGTGGTATGTATGTGACTATAGGGTGATTTTAGGGTTCCTTACCCGAAGTGTGCTAAAGGGACCCTATTAATAAGCCTCCGCTGTCCGTCCGTACGTTTGTCCATCTGTCAGCGGGCTGTATCTCTTGAACCATAATAGGTAGAGTTGAAATTTTCAGTGTGTATTTTTATTGGCCCCATACAATGAAAACAAAAAATTAGTGTACGATGTACCTACGGAATCCTTCGTGTGCGAATTCGACACGCACTTAACGAGTTTTTTTTTTCATCACACTATTTCTCACTCTAGTTTTGAAAGTCCCACACATGGCAAAGTTTAAATACGGATAGTGAATATTATAAAACGTATATCTTATGCGTATGCGAAAGTTTGTGAGGATGTTTGGATGTTTGTGCCTCAATCACGCCTAAACGGCTGAATGGATTTGAATGAAACTTGGAATATACATTGTATTACCACATAGGTTATATTTTATCCGGGTACTACGCGAGCGAAGTCGTGGGTGGCAGCTAGTATTATCTTCTATTATAAGAATCTTTGTCCTGACTGACTGACTGACTGACTGACAGACAACGCACAGCCTAAACCGCTGGACGTAGAGACTTGAAATTTTCAGTGTAGGTAAACCTTGGTACGTAGGGGTGTGCTAAGAAGGGATTTTTCAAAATTCAACCTCTAAAGGGGTGAAAAGGGATGAAAACCTGGAATCAATTTTTGGTCTAAAACTGCACATAACCTATATCAAATTAAAGAGCCGATTTTTCTCATTTAGTTGATGCCATAATTACCTGTAAATTCTTTATTTTTGGCATGTTTTTCATAAAAAATAGAATACTTTTATTTTGACATATGACAGCAATGATATCACAGATTAGTAATAGATGATACAAAACATAATGGAAAAGGAACTGTCAATGTCAAATTACACTACATTCATTAGCGTCTAAAAAAAATTGTTGCGATATTATTTTGGACTGTTAACACTGCAGGTGGGTTACTATGTGGTCCTCAGAACAATTTATTCTTCCAAGATGTGGTCTTAGAACAGGGCAGTAGTTGAACTGCTCGACTTTTTTGTGCTTATTTGTTCTGCATAAGGTTCAAAATGGCACAAAAAAGTCGGGCAGTTCATCTTACTTCTTACTTATATTATAAATGCGAAAGTTTGTGAGTTTGGATGTTTGTGCCTCAATCACGCCTAAACGGCTGAACAGATTTGAATGAAACTTGGAATAGTAGTACATGTACTGGATTAACATATAGGCTATTTTTTATCCGGATACCACGCGAGCGAAGCCGCGGATAGCAGCTAGTAAAACATAATCTTCTTTGTCAACGTCAAACTAATGCTTTGTAATGGTCGCGTAATTAAAACCGCAACCTGTGGTTTCTGTCGCTCAAAATTCTCTTTTGGGGGAAGTCCCGGTCTCGTATGAATAAGTTACATACAACAAATGATTTGCAACTTTAGGTCAATGGGTTAGAAGCTATTTTTCAAATAGACCTTATATTATAAAGCGAGTATCATTTCTATCTTATATATGAAGTGACTAAAAATAATTTGTCTTGCTTTACCTATATTGGTTTTCGCACTGGCATTCGATAGTATAGAGTAGGTACCTAGGTATATGGGGCTGGCTCTCGATCTAATAAAAAAAAACAAATACGTCACAAAAAATCCTCCTATCCTGATCAAGACTCTCATTACCTAGTAAACTAAAATAAATGTGCGCGTGTCAGACTCAATTTTTTGCAAGTGAAGGTAGGCGGGCTTGGCGGATTTTTTTTTATAAGTATTTTTATCACCTGTCATCATAGTTCACCATATCCGTCTTAGGACCTTAAATCAGAAGTGGCTGCAAGTTTTCTCATGTTAACTTGTGGCTCTGCCCACCCCATTAGGGACATGGGCGTGGTAGTTAGTATGTTATCGGACTACAGAACCCTAAAAAGCAACATCAAAGTAAATTTGACGGCAAAATCCGTCAAAAAAACGTATTTTTGCTTAAGAAGGCGTGACAAACACCTTATAGTTGAAGGCGCAATGCCTTCAAAGATTACTCCATTTATTAGCTGCCAAAATAATCCTAAATGGAAGTAATTTGGCACGGTCGCGGGCGAATTAGCTAAAAAAATACTTAAAGGGCGCAAAAGTACAAAAGTTATTTGATCTGTGGAGCTGCCCTCATTAAAATGGCGGCAGGCGTTAATCCAAGTCCCTATTCGGGATGGGACACTGACCGACTTGAAAGAGGACGTTTGGATATCAAGTCGTTTTATTTTGTGTATGCTGGGGAAAGTCTTCTTCGAAAAGCTTCAACTGATCCTGGTCCTGTGCGAGCATTTTTAGGGTTCCGTACCTGAAGGGTGCCAACGGGATCCTATTACTAAGCTTCTGCTGCCCGTCCATCCGTCTGTCAGCGAGCTGTACTTATGAACCGTAATAGGTAAAGAGTCAAAGTGTTCACTGACTGTGTGCTATAACAACGTATAATAAAATGAAAGAGGATATACAAGAAAAAATATGTACCATGTAGGTACAAAACAAAGCAAATACTAGTAAAAAATACTTAAAGAAAAAGACCTTTTGTATATTTTTTTCTATGATGTAATTTATTTAGAAACATGACGAAGAACTGCCAATTAATTATTTAACTAATCGTTTTTTTTACGTTTATGTATTTGACACGTCTTAGGCACTTAGAATGGCTTTTTAACTCGATTGCGAAATAGGAGGATAGAAGAAAGAAAATAGTTTATTGACATCATACACATAATAGAGACAGAAACAGTAAAGTAAGATACAGAAAAAAGGATAATGTTTTTCTTCCTATTATGGAACTCAAAAAGTCTTTTTTCAAGACTTCACTTTCCCAACACTACGCCCCGCCCCGGGTACCACCGCCGACACTAGGAAATATGCGAAGAATTTTGTTAATTCTTGTACAAAATTAAATTTATTTTTCCCTGGTTTGCAAAGTTTTTTTATGGATTTTTGACGCTGAGCTCATTATAAGGTCATTTTAGAAAAGGCGTTTTCTTTTTGTTTCAATAGTCTCTTACAATTTAGACATTTTAAGAGACGATTTTCACCTTCATCATCATCATTATCATCTTCCTGCTCTTATCCCACTCTATGTGGGGCCGGCACAGCATGATCCTTGGATAATGCTGTAAGAATTTTGGCTTAGGTGTTTTATGACCAGCCGCCTGCCTGACGTCAACCCTCCTTGGGAATTTTCAGCTTAGTTTCAAAATATTATGTAATAATTATATTATTTAACTTATTTAGATTATTTATACAGCGTCAGGAGGCAACTAACGGGATGCTGTAGTGCCCGGGACGAATTAAGATGGAGTAGGCTTGCCCAGTACCTATTCCATCCTCTCAGCTTAGTCGGTCTTGTCAGGAAAGACATGGTCAATACGTGCGGAGCTGACTAAGCCGCGGGTTTCCTCACGATGTTTTCCTTCACCGTTTGAGAGTACTGGTATAGCGTGCATAGATTTTTCGCACAGAAAAATCCATTGGTACACGACCGGATTTGAACCAGCCACCTTAGGATCGGAAGGCGGGGTCACTACCAACTAGACCAACAGTGCTCTCAAGAAGCGGTCTACGTTGTAGGTATTTACGCCTGTTCGTAACGCGAAATGTACAGGTAAGAACTGAGCTACAATTTTTGAACCTCGTAAACCTCATGAAGCGCTCGTGGCGTAGCTTGCTTAGACATTCTTGATTGATCTTTAAAGTTAAGCAACGATATGCGCGGTCACAATTGGGATGGGATGCAAGTGGCATTGCGAGCCGAGCGCTTCCGTGTTTCGGAGGGCACGTTAAATTGTCGGTCCCGGCTCTTAAGTCGTTAAGCTATGACGGAGGTCTTTAGGCGGCCTAAAAACTCCGTCACAAGAGTTGGCCACTAGCTCATACGAACTTAATTTAACCTCATAAAACAAGTTGGAACATTGTTCAGTCCCAATCTTTTTTATTTACTAATAGTTCTTATAACATTATTATTGAACAGCTAAATTAGATCAACACACTTCGCTAAGAAATAATGTCCGATTAATCGGACCACGTGAACATTTTTCTAGTCGATCTAGCCGGACTACGAAAGCTTTTTCCCGCTTATCAGTAGGACCACAGTGTTTTATACTGTTTATGTTCTACACTTAGGAACAAATATTTGCGCTCTCAAACAAAAATGTTTTCATCTTAAGTAGATACCATAATGTTTTGTATTGTATACTCTTCAAAACCTTCCTTAAGCATCCAATTACAAAACCCGCCGAAAGTAGCCATTTTTTTGCCAAATTGCTAACAGGATTTTCGGCTCAAAAATCAGTTCCGACGAATCAGTGATACAATAGCATCGAATTACATTGTAATATTTATAATCCGTTTCAAGATTCAGTGGAATTATGTTTTGATTTCTGTAATAGTCCGTGATATTTGAAAGACATGGTGATTTTAATGGGATTGTAAGACTATTTTTGACGATCTTGGTGGCGTGGCGGGCGAGTGCTCGGCTGAGACGCAAGAGGCGCGGGTTCGATTCCCGCTAAGAGAGAAATGTTTGTATGTTCTGCGAATATTTCTTCCGGGTCTGGGTGTTGTAGTATTATGTATTATAAGTATGTTCGTATGAGCTAGCCACTAGCTCATACGAACTTAGTATGTGTTTAGCAGACAGCAATAAAGGAAAGAAACTTACAACTACGTACCATCCGTACATATAATCACGCTCGTACCCGTAAATGGGGTGGGCAGAGCCACAAGTAAACATAAGAAAACTTGCAGTCATTTCTTATTTATTTAAAGTCATATAATGGATATGGCGGACCCTGGCAGGTGATCAGCCCGTCTCCCATATAGGCATTTCATCATTTTGGAGAGGATACTATCCCTTAGTTGACTTTTACGACATGCTCGGGAAGAGAAGCGGCTGGACGCATTTTATGCTTTTTCTTTACTTCCAGTCCACCAGAGAAGAAAACTTACAACAATTTACAAAATACAAAAGAAATAGTCTTGCTATCTAAAGAACGTTGCAAACGGTCTATAGATAGCTTTATTCAAGTTCAAATTCAAGCTTTCAATCATTTATAATATTAATATTCTGACGAAAAAATCAAGTTTGTCCGAAAGTCAGCGGCCTATTTGTTACCTCGTAAAGTACCAGAAAGGCTTTTGCATAATCAGCTGTTTTAAACAGACCCCAGGGCGTCCGTAGGAAAGAAGCGTCGTTATAAATTAAAGATTTATAATTAGTGAAAACTGTTGATATTTTTCATTAATTAAAAAAATGTTGATTAGAACAAATATGTGGCTGTTGGGCAAACAAATGTTACGTGTGGCATAAGTTATAAGAATGTTGTTTATTAATAAATATGAAGAAATAGAAGAGGCGCTTTTTAAACCCTTTCACAACACTGGTTCGAAAGAACTAGTAAGTAGTAGTAGTGACATGACTTGTAATAGTAGCAATATTTTTAATTATTTGGTTACATTATCATATAATCATGTATTTTAATTGTAAAAACTGTTCAGGTTCTTTAGAAACGTTTAAATGTTAAAGCAAATCAAACTGACTTTATAAATATGTAAACATGATAGCTTAAAAAGCTGGACAGTACCAGTTTGTCGTATTTCTCTCATAATTTAAATTTGAATGTTAATATGTCGTGTCGAGCACACGGCGCTTGTTAATAGTTCATAAATACATCAACATTTCATTCGCATATTTCATCGAAAGCTTTATTTATATTCTACAATTTGTGTCTTTTTCGAACCAGTGTGATAAAAAGATCAAAGAGGCTCATTGCCTCAATTTCGAACTTTTTAGATTTACCGAGAGCACTGGTGATCTAGTTGGTAGTGACCCCGCCTTCCGATCCTAAGGTCGTGGGTTCAAATCCGGTCGTGTACCAATGAATTTTTCTATGCGGAAAATTTATATGCGCTATACCAGTACTCTTAAACGGTGAAGGAAAACATCGTGAGAAAACCCGCGGTTTAGTCAGCTCCGCACGTATAAATCATTTACTATAGATGTTTTCCTTCACCGTTTAAGAGAACTGATACATCACACATATTTTTTTCAAATAGAAACATACATTGGTGCACGAGTGGATTCGAACCTACGACCTTAGGATCGGAAGGCGGGGTCACTACACTGACCACCAATGCTCGGCGTTATTTGTATGAAATATCTAATGAAGCCATCGACTCCAACACTATAATCAATTGATTGTAATCTGATATTTTGTGAGAAATCGTTTTGATTTTTCACTTCGTTTAATAATATTCGATTTTATCATCAAAAAATTATTTTGTCAAAATGAAATTCTTGAAAATACATAGATAGATAGAAAACACTTTATTGTTTACCACACATTGAACTTACAAAATAAACAAAAAAAATATATGGTAATAACAAAGGGCGGTCTTATCGCTAAAAGCGATCTCTTCCAGGCAACCTAGGATGGATACATAATTAATAATATCAAGATAGTGGCTCCTTTGTGTCGAGATCGTGGCAAATAGAGATCCGTGATCTCTGCCTACCCCTCTGGGAAACAGGTGTGATTTAATGTATGTGTGTATCGACCCTTATAAGAGCACTGGTGGGTTCAAATCCAGTCATGCACCAAGGGTTTTTCTGTTCGAAAATGGATATGATATGACAAGATGGATATGGTGAACCATGGTGACAGGTGATCAGCCCATCGACCATATAAATGGTCCATCATATTGGAGAGGATACAATACTTTAGTCGACTTTTACGGCATGCTCGGGGAGAGAAGCAGTTGGACGCATTCTATGTTTTTCTTTACTCCCAGTCCAGCGAATTAGTAGTTACAACACCCAGACCCGGAAGAAATATTTGCAAATTAAATTCTCTCGCAGCGATAATCGAACCCGCGCCTCTTGCATCAGCCGAGCACTCGCCGAACACGCCTCAGATATCGTCTGTGGCGTGTATGTGTTTAAAAACGTACTACACGTAAAACTCTTACCCCCGAATACTCAAACGCATCTCAAAGTTGAGCACATCTCAAATGATTTTTTGACAGATTTTCATCAGAAACTGTCAAAAAACCGTGAGTTGAAACGTGCTCAACTCTGAGTCGCGTTTGAGTATTCGGGGGTTAATATTCAAAGTTAATCAAGCTAGAAACCTTATTTAGTGCCACATACATAACGGAAACCTGCAATTTAACTAAAAAAATATTTCTAAAATGGAACTCTCGAGAAAACCTATTCCATCTTGAGCGCTCCTAACCATTCTTATAAAACTGCTGATTATTCTAAAACCCGAGAACCTTATTCCGTTGGGATAAGGTCCAATTTACCTCTAAACTTCAGGGTATATTAGGCTTCGTTCACAATAGAGGATTTTAGTGACACGTTCGCTTTCAGCAGCTGACAATAGCAAAAGTCATTTTTTATAAACTGGGGCATAGCTAAGAGCAAACAGCTGGCTCAATCTGCATCGGACAGGCAATAAATATAAGCTTTGTTGGGCTCTGAATAATGAAACTTTGATTTATGTAGTTGTTACTCAGTGAGAAGTTAAGCTGCTGGTTACCTTTGTTTATTTCTAAACCCCCGAATACTCAAACGCGTTTCAACAGTTTTTGATGAAAATCTGTCAAAAACTCGTCAATTGCGACGTGCTCAGCTCTGAGATGTGTTTGAGTATTCGGGGGTTACTTGCGCGCGCTCATAAACATAACCAGCTATTCCGCTTTAAGCTGTGTATTCTGATAGCGCGATGATGCATAGAATGTGTGCTTGGCCTTATTTGTGTAGAATTTGCGTAATAAAAGCATAATAAAGACGATGGATCACGCTCTATCCATTTAGTTAAAAATAGCTTTAGTTTTATAGAATAAGACTTTTGGTTTGGTTTGCTTTTGTAGATATAGGTGTATTATTTGTATATATTCATATTTTGTGTAGTATATCTTATTAGTTCATCATATTTATTAGTTTTGTCTATATTTTTTTTTTCCTGTCTCTGTGCTGTACACATTACTTTCACCTAAGTTAAAGCTTCTCCCTTGCCTCAAAGGTTTGCTGGTAGAAAACTCTTTAAGAGTTAAGCTTGCCTTTGTACATGTACTTTTTAATGTTTTGTTTGTAATTATTTCGTGTACAATAAAGAATTTCAGAAGACTACGGCCATGACGAAGATTGTATACCTAGTATAGCAATATAGCTTGCTATTACTACTGATACTAGTGTCACTAGTTCCAGCTACCAGTGTGGTGAAAGGATTAATGTGCGCTTCAGAGAGGCTACTTTCATGCTCTTGACGCATATTTTGAAACTATTTACATTCTACACTATTTATAACATCTTACTTCTTCTTACATAAAAATGCGAAAGTTTGTGAGGATGTTTGGATGTTTGTGTCTCAATACGCCTAAAAGGCTGGACGGATTTGATTGAAATTTGGAATGGACATGACGTAAAATTCTCTGTACAGTCTCCCGCCCTACTCGTGATTTCGCTTGTAAAATAAGCTAAGCTGTTTCAAACTTTAAAACTGAAAAAGTTTCGTAGGCTTTTACAACTATCATTATAATAAAACTAAATAGTGTCGTGATATTGAACTTGTCAAGTTAAGTTTTAGCCGGAAAATGGCGGGTTTTCTGTTAGGTGTCGTTTTATTCGGTCTATTGATGCATGACTTCAAACACTTATGTATCAAGATAATAAAATAGTTCTTTCGAAACAGTATGATAAAAGGATTTGAAGTGTGCTTTAAAGGCTCCTTTCATACACTTGACACATGTCATGCTTTTGAACTGTGTGCACCAATGGATTTTTCGAAAAGATTACGTGAGCTATACCAGTACTCTTAAACAGTGAAGGAAAACATCGTGAAGAAGCCTGAATGTCGTAGAACCTAATAAGATTGAAAACATGTGTCAAGCGCACGAAAGGAGCCTTTGAGGCGCACCTTAATTTTTTTTCACCACATTGGTTTGAAATAACTAGTGGTTTACCTTGCGATATATTTTCCAGAGATCTAATCGCTAGATCCAGCTTAACCGCACCAAAAACAAATGTCCGACTATTCCATATAATTCCCGGGTCGACTTCTCCCATCCCATAACTATCGGTTAAAAGAAATCCAGGGGCCCCCAAACTTTGCACATTGTTTGTGCATACGACTAATACCAATATATCCCAAACTTTTCGCATTTCCCCAAATACCCGCCAAAGTTTTCATGTTACACAAATTACATTAGAAATTTGGGCACTTTTAAAAATATGGTGAAATTTCGCTTGTTTTTCGGTGAGGAGAAGAATAATGAAGATATATAGAAAGCATTGTCTGTCCACCTTTTCCTCCGATCCTAAGGTCGTGAGTTCGAAAGAATCCAAATCTTAAACATAATAATTTATACGTCAGGAGACAACTTTTAATTACACTAACGGGACTCTGTAGTGCTCGGGACGAATTTAATGGAGTAGGCTTGCCCAGCACCTATTCTATCCTCTCAGCTTAGTCGGCCTTGTCCACAGATTCATATAAAAAGCACACCTAATACCCATAGGGGTAGGCAGAGACCAGCATCTCCATTTGCTACGATCCTGACATACATTTCGCTTCACTCTCTCATTACAATCTTAACATAGGTACTTAAAATTAGTTCGAATGCGTTTAACCAAAATCACATTAACTTTGAATGAAGTTAAAGTTAGTCTTAAGTACTTACTCGTAGGAGTTCCAAGTTGTCTAGGCTCGGTAACATCTCTACTTAGTTTTGTTACAATTGGAAATTTGACTTTGAATATAGAATGGAAATTGTATGGAATTATCTGAAAATAGCGTTTCTAGTAAGGATAGAAACCCAGTCCAATATGATGGACCCATCTTATGGGCGGTATGTATGACTGTATGTATGTTCGTATGAGCTAGTGGCCAACTCCTCCGTCATGGCTTAACGACTTAAAAGCCAGGACCGACAATTTAACGCGCCCTCCGAAGCACAGAAGCGCTCAGCTCACAAACATGAGTTTTAATATTGTTAGGATTTTCTTATTTTCTTCCGCAGTTCTTAAACGTTACGCAATAAATAAATTCCCTTATATATTATGATCCCACTCTCATAATTCCTTACTACAGGCAATAAAAATAGTTAAAATAGTAAAACGCTCCTCAACATCATCAATCACTCACTTTGATGTTTTAACTGCGAACCGAAGATGCAGGATAGATCGTTCCAAATTCGAACCGCGTTCCAATTTTAAAATTCAAATCCTCACAAAGAACGTTGTTAGTCAAAACTTGGAATTTCGAACGTTGCTGGCGCGATTAAAATTGCAAACAAGCTGACAGTCGACTGACGGTTCTAAAGCTCGGGCTACACTTGCGGTCGCGAAACGAGTGACGAGACTCGGCCTTGGCTCTAATTTTCGGGAAATAAAGATAGCTGTCACAGTAGATATTAGAAAATATATATTATTATTATTTATTTTAGATAAAGATTCATACAATTAATAAATGATAACAAACGTACCTCTTAACAAGTCACGATTTAAAAACACAGGAATTAAAAGACATAAAATAGACAGGTTAAATCATAAAATAGCGAATTTACAAAATGTCTTAAATAATGCTGAATTAAGCATGAATTAAAAATTACAAATAAAAGTACACATTTAGAAAGGTTTTACTATATTTATCTAATGCGTATTATCTCTTTTTCCCGTGAGTTCAGTTCGTGTTCCATAACATGAGTAAAATATTTACTTAAAGAAAAATATTTTATTAATTAAAAACAAATTAATTAATAAAATGTATGTACAAAGGACGGTCTTATCACAGATGAACTTTGAATGGAGAAGAATATAAATTGTTGAAAAAACTAATAAAAAATAAAAAAACAGTTAAGTTAGTGGGATCTTTTGGCATTACTTTAAAAGTGAGGAGATTGAGTGAGATAGTACTAAAAATTGTTTTCCAAACTCAGATATGGACCAGGCAGAAATTGATCTCTTGCCGATATGAGCGAGCTTCTCTAGTGGAGTCCCGGCTTAAGTCTAATCCTTTCGAGATTAGTTCACGGAGTCTTGGACCAATTAGTTTGTAGAAATATCACTTTTATTCTTTTTGAGATTAGCATAATAAATAAAACCGGTTAACCAGTTTTTTTAACTATTATTTTGTTGTTATAGCGGCAATAAAAATACATACTCTGAAAATTTTAACTCTACCTATTACGAGCACGGTTCATGAGATACAGCCCGCTGACAGACGGACGGACAGCGGAGGCTTAGTAATAGGGTCCTGTTGGCAATATTTGGGTACGGAACCCTAAAAACAAGAAGAATAGTACTTATAGTATCGATTCTGTTGGACATTTTCTTAAATTTTATTTAATTTGACAGTCCTAAAAATATTCATGTCCTTTTCTTATACATTGAGATAACAGGGATCGCTATAGTTTTAAATCTATCAAATTAAGTTAAGTTTATGAAATACAACAACAGAATCGACACGACTATTGAAGGATATTTCACACAATTTTTTCGTATGTATTGTCTGTGATTAACAGAGACAAAACAGAAACATCTTTATATCAGTCACACAAATGCTCGTCCTGGGTTAGAATCGAACCCACTATACACATCGCAGAAGGTAGAGCTACTACCAACTGAAAATAATGAGCTATAAACGAAGTTAGAAAAAATCGCTCTGTGTAATTTACCAAGAAAATTGTATTCCAAAAGATTCTTGTGATTTCAATGAACAAAGGCTATTTACTTTGACTTACAAAAACTTCACAAAGCGATTCAACCAATACTCAAACATTGATAATATATGAGTCATTGAGAGGGTATCAGTAACAGACATTGTGATGGTGACGTCACAATGGCGGCCGTGACGACACAATGGCGGCCGTGACGTAACAATGGCGCCCCGCACAAATGACACTATTACGCCATTACATGCTCAGATTGAACCGGGTGGCTAATTTGAAAGCAGTCTTGAGAGACCTTGGGAATATTAGGTTAACCCCTTTGATAATAAACGTTGATAAGCAGAGCTATTTATGTAGATACTGTTTAAGATTTGAGAGCACTGGTGGTCTAGTTGGTAGTGACCCCGCCTTCCGATCCTAAGGACGTGGGTTCAAATCCAGTCGTGTACCAATGGATTTTTCTGTGTGAAAAATTTATGTGCGCTATACCAGTACTCTCAAACGTTGAAGGAAAACATTGTGAGGAAACCCGCGGCTTAGTCAGCTCCGCACGTATTGGCCATGTCTTTCCTGTGGACAAGGCCGACTAAGCTGAGAGGATGGTATAGGTGCTGAACAAGCCTACTCCATATTAATTCGTCCCAGGCACTACAGCGCCCGTTTTGTGAAGGTAAAAGTTGCCTCCTGACGCTGTATAAATCATCTACTGTAGATGGTTAAAGGCCTTAGTTTGTTTAAGATTCGCCCTGTCACTTTGTTAAAATCTGACAGAATTACGGACGTATCATAATTTTTTAGTGCAATGATGTTGATGTATGACGTATATGTTTATTCATTTCCAGAGCGGGTCAATTGTTTTTTTAAATATTTCGACGTATGACGCATGTATTTTTTTAATGTCATTAGTATCAATTGATTTTGAGATGGCCAATTGTTTTTTGATTTGATCCTGAGAGAAGCATTAAACGCACAATTTTTTTGACTACTTTTATTAAGAAATGACTGAATAATTTATGAAAAAATGAGCTCTGTAACGATTGAGAATTATGCCTTATGTATCATAATAAATGACAGCTCAAACACAAACGTAATTAAACGTCACTTGTCATCAACTGAAGCGATTGTCTGTGTCACAAGAAATAAATCGAATGCAATGCCACAGATTTATAAATAGCTGGTGTTCGTCGTGTTACTGTTTTTTGTGTAATTCTGCATTATCAGGTTTCGAAAAACATACATACATACATAATTATCACGCCCGTATCCCTAATGGGATAGGCAGAACCACAAGTAATCATAAGAAAACTTGCAGCCACTCCTAATTGAAATACCAAGATGGATACGGTGAACCATGGTGACAGGTGATTCAGCCCATCGCCCATAGATGGTCCATCATGTTGGAGGATACTATCCCTTAGTCGACTCTTACGACATGCTTGGGTAGAGAAGCAGCTGGACGCATTCTATGTTTTTTCTTCACTCCCAGTCCAGCAGAGAAGTTTCGAAAAAACCTCAAATATACCTAACAAATTTCAATTCTTTTTAGATTTTTTTTAACATCGCTAACTATGGGACTCTGTTTTTAAAACGGATTTATTTTTAACTGTCAAATATGACGGCTGATTTATACAGGACATTAAAAAAACTTGAGACTTAGAACAGGAGTGGTTGTAAATTTTTTTATGATTACTTGGGGCTATGCTCACCCTGTTAGGGATATTTTAGTTATTACAATAATCGATCTTATATTTGACTTAATATATATAGTAAACATACAATTTACCAATAAATGGATTATTACTGATTATTATTACTGATCGGGTGTGATAATGCGTATGTATGTAGGTAAATAAAAATAAAAATTTGACTTGTAAGAGCCGTCATATTTGACATTATACTAACAGAAACTTACAAGATTATACGTACTTAATTTACGATACGAAGTGATCCTAAAAATGACTAGTACCTCTAAACGTTCATAAATAACCACTGTGGTGAAAGGATTATCAATTTAAAGTGACACGGCCTCCGTTAAACCTTAATTAAGAAGTTAATTTGTCCGAATTAATTGCTTGTTCCTATCAAAATGTCATATGACATCCCTATTTTTACATTTAGCATTCGCCCGTGGCTCCGTTCGCATAATCCTTACATAAAATACCACAACACTAGGTGGTGGAACTTTTTTTTGCAGAATAATAAAAAAAAAAATATCATTTGGGCCGGACAGCGAGGACGTCAATAATAATAAAAAATAATAAAGAAATCTTTCGTTTGTTACAGAACTCGAGTGGTGAAGTGCTAGTGATGCGCTCGCCGCGTATCGACATCGATATCGATAGTCGGTAACGATGTCGCTGTCTCGCACGCGCGTGCTGTCGTGCGTCCTGCTCTCCCTGCTGCAGTGCATCGAGAGCCAGCAGGAGATACTCATCGAAGAGTCATGTAAGTGTCGCACTAGATATCGATAGTCGATAACGATGACGCCGTCTTGCACGCGCGTGCTGTCGTGTATCCTCTGCTGGATTGAATTGCGGACAATTTATACGAATTTGGAATTTTTACGAAAATTAGAGGAACTGCTAAGGATCTACTATAAGCTTTCTCCGCTGCAGTGTATCGAGAACCAGCCGGAGATACTTATCAAAAGTCATGTAAAAGTTACACCTAGAAATTGTAGAGCTACATAATAAACTGAGCAATGTATGCAATGCATTATTACATCTGGACTTTTTAATTTGAAATGTATTTTTAAATGTACTCACACGTGACGCGGCGTACGATGTCATCATTTTCCTGCCCTTATCCCACTAAGTGGGGTCGGCACAACATGTTTTCCTCTTCCATCTTCTCCTATCACTCGTCATCTCAGTATTCACTCCTTTCATCGCCTGGGGGGTACGCCCTAGCATGGTCGCCAATCACATTTATACTTGAATCCATGTTGTAAAAGTTTTGGCTAAGGTGTTTTACGACCGGCCGCCTGCCTGACGTCAACCCTCCTTGGGAATACTAGTTGTGTCTAGGTGACGATAACTAATGACCCCTACCGTCACCTTTAAGGCCTTTCACCATGCCTTGCTGCCTCGCCACCGAAGGTGGATTGCCAAAGGCCGAGGCAGACTTTGTGCACTATGCGGGAGGTAGCCGCCAGACTCGAGTGTCGAAACAGTCGAGCCCCCCTCTACCAGGTTTAGCCCACGAGCCGACGTGGTTTTCCGGGGTGTGGCCGCTGCGTGCAGGACAGCTGCTTGGAGCCACTGGTGAGAGTTTGTGGGGCTATCAACGGCTTTAACTACACTCTGACTCCTATTACGGCCGGCTGTCAGAGCGAGACGCGAATACCCCCCTACACCCCACGCGGCGTACGATGTGTTCTCTATAATTAAAATTATGCTACACTTAATCTAAGCTACTCTTATAAGCTTTTGTATGCTCTGTATTCGTTTCTTTCATACTTCGTTTTATTATTAGTGTCAAATAATGTCTCTCTAGTCTGGGAGTAAAGAAAAAACAGAATGCGTCCAGTTGCTTCTCTCCCCGAGCTTGTCATAAAAGTCGACTAAGGAATAGTATCCTCTTCAACAAGATGGACCATCAATATAGGCGATGGGCTGATCACCTGTCACGATGGTTCACCTGGATTTTGAATCAGGGGTGGCTGCAAGTTTCCTTATAATTACTTGGTAGTTCTACCCACCCCATTAGGCGTGATAATATGTATGTATGTATCAAATAAATGTTTTTCATTAATTCATACGATATTTTCCTAGTTTTTGGATGAAAGAAATCGACTTTTTTGACAAAATTATTTTTCATTAGTTGAACGAAACTTTTTATTGAATGTAAGTAGGTACTCAGTGTACTCGCTGTATTAGCTAATTTCTCCGGAACTGTGTTACAGAGTTCGAACAAACGAGAGCACGAGGTTCAGAAAACATGGCCATGTTTGTGCCGGAACATTAAATCTTGTTCAGAAACTTGAAAATGCAAATTTTAAGACGAGTTTGGAAAAATCAGGTAGAGTGTGGTAAAACGCAAACCTATTTCGGTTAAAAAAAATATATATATACCTAATTGGCTAGAAATAATAGCTCCCATAAACGACTTTGCTGTTAAGGTAGTTGCATAAAAATTCCTAAATTCATCAGAAGTCTGGGTGTAAGATAAACATATTCCAATCTTTTTGTTTTCAAAATATTAGAAACATGTATGAAGAATGTTATAAAAGTGAATGAAGCGAAAGAAGTATGTCAGGATCGTTATCATTTTAAAGGATTAAGTTTTGGCACTTCTATGACACAGTCATCTACACTAACATTATAAAGAGGAAAGATTTTTTTGTTTGTAACGAATAGGCTCCGAAACTACAGAACCGATTTAAAAATTTACTAGTAGATAGCTACATTATTACGGAATAACATAGGCTATAATTTATTTTCAAAAAATTAGGGATCCTTATTAAAACTCCAATAATGTAACCCGAGGTGTAAAAAATTGACCTTAAAAATCGTAATTTGTTAAATACCTGTGCGAAGCCGGGGCGGGCTACTAGTTCGTCAAATAAAAAGCCTCATAACTCCACGTCTCAATCAACCCCTTTGTAAGTGCCAAAAGAACCAGTAACGCGTGACAGCCTCAATGAAATTAATTTTCTCCATATTTCCACGGAGGCCCCAAGGATGGCGGATATTGTCGAAGAAATATCATTACACACCCTCACTGGGGCGGAAAATTACGTATGTCGGCATGAGGGGTGTCACTTTCAAAACCATACTAAATCATACAAAAAAAATATTCGTACCATTTTATGTATAGTCGACCATATCATTTGCTTTACCAGTTTCAACAAAATTTACATCAAAATTAAAATTCACTAACCCCCGAATAATCAAACGCGACTCAGAGTTGAGCACGTCTCAACTCACGGTTATGTGACAGTTTTTGATGAAAATCTGAGACGTGCTCAACTCTGATATGCGTTTGAGTATTCTGGGGTAAGACTCATTATTATTGTTCTTATGTAGTGATAGACTTTGTTTTAATTGATAAATAGTTCTACGTCTCTGACATCGCGCATTGATGACAACTGTCACTGCTGAGGTCACTTGCAAGCAAAAATAGACATTACTGTTTTATTTATTTAGAACACAGTTACAAAGACAAACTATAATAACATTAAAAACTTTAAGGTAATCGGTATATATCTTACTTATATTATAAATGCGAAAGTTTGTGAGTTTGGATGTTTGTGCCTCAATCACGCCTAAACGGCTGAACGGATTTGAATGAAACTTGGAATATACATGTACTGGATTGACATATAGGCTATTTTTTATCCGAGTACCAAGCGAGCGAAGCCGCGGGCGGCAGCTAGTAAGAAATAAAAATGAGCTCAGTTTTCTATCTAAGTTCGCCTACAGATAGAAAACAGAGCTCAGAATTACTGTTTTGTGATAATATGCAAACGGCATTGCTTAACTTCAACGATCAATGAAGAGCATCTAAGCAAGCTACGCCAAGAGCGCTTATTGTTCCAATAGAGAGATACCCCTGCTATCCTGACACACGCTGTAAATTGACACAGTGACGTCACCTCTGATGTCATAAGGTCGACTTTGTTATGTCGATATAATTAATTGAAATATAATTGAAAGACTAGCGGTCTATAATGACCCCGACCTTCCGATCTTAAGGTCGTGGGGTCAAATCCGTGCAATGTATAACATACTTATGGACAATAGTTCCTAAAATAAAGGTTTGTAGAAGTTGTATGTGGGGCATTCCAATTATTTCACCACACTGGTTTGTTATTATCGGTGAATAATTATGACTTTGCTCAGATTTTCCATATATTATAATATCATGTGACTTTGTTTGCAATCAAAAGTTTCAATTTGAAACTGGTAAATAATAATGGCTTTGTAAAACTTACAACTTGCAACCGAAGTCACATACTTCGTTTCAATCAGCCCGAAAGAGACTGATCGAACGTAATGAAACAAGTTTCTAATAGATAACAATTACAAAACGAAAATGCTGAACCATCAATCTCCATTTCACTCCAACCTTAGTATAGAAAATTAGACCTTATTACATTGAAATAAGCACTATAAGATACCCGCATGTGACAGTGCATGGCATAATTGCTAATAATTAACATAATGCCCGCACCTCATTATTAAAGATAGTATCGTAATTAAAATTAATGGTTTTAGCTCTACAAACCGAACAATTACCCTACCAAATATTGTTTGTCCCTCACAAACAATATTTGTTAGCATAATAGTTTGGAAGTAATTTGGAAATATTTAAATGATATTATTTTCTTATATAGAGACCAAAGACCTGGACAGCAGTAGTAAACCGCGACATGGCAGAATGCAATGTTTCCAATGACGACGTCGTGGATAGGGCGAAGTGGTGGAGGAGTGTGAGGAAGGCTCACCCCACCACCAAGTGAGATAAATATTCAGGAAGAGAGAGAGAGAGAGAGAGAGAGAGAGATTATTTTCTTATATAAGGATTTTAAGTGCGCCTCAAAGGCTCTTTTCTGCTCTTGACACAAATGTTTTCGAACTTTCTACAATTCTACGACATGCCGCCGGTTTCCACATGATGTTTTCCTTCACCGTTTGAGAGTGCTGGTATAGGACAAATTTGTTTTCGAACAGGTTTATTAGGTACCAAAAATTTATTAGTGCATGACCAGATTTGAACCCAACGACCTATTGAAGGATGAAGGAAACATCCTGAGGAAACCGTCATATCGTAGAGCAAAAAAAGTTATATAGTTATATAGCTAAGTTATATAACTCCTTTCGTCCAGTGCACGAAAGGAGCCTCTTAGAGGCGCATTTAAAATCCTTTCACCACACTGGTTCGAAAGAACTAGTGACAAGACACTAGTAGTGCTGATAAATTACTGGGCGTAAGTTCCAGGGTTTTTTAAAGGGTTTTAAAAGGGCTTCTACTAAAGGGGGTCACAAATTTGGTGCAAACAAAGCTGAGCTCTGATTCGTTTGAGCAGTACTTTCGAAAAGCTTTTAAACAATTTCCTCGCAAGCTTTTAGTGTCAGTAAACCTTCGAGTATTTTAATACTATCAGTTTTCAACTTGTGGAATAGGGAGTGTGCGTGTATTTTTGTGTAATGTATATTTAACATCGTTCTTGTTCTTACATTGTAGTACAATCATATAAAATGTGTCAACTATATGTACGTATATTATCACGCCCGTATCCCTAAAGGGGTGGGCAGAGCCACAACTTGTCGTAAGAAAACTTAAAGAAAGAAAGAAAAAAAGAAACTATTTATTTGGTTCACAAATATAAAGAAAAAAATTACACAGCTAAAACAAAACAAAGAAAAAAAGAAATAAATTTGTGATCCAAAAAGGCAACCACTCAGCGTGTGCTGCAGAGCCCGGAAGCAACTACAGCGCGGTTCCTCCGTGGCACCTTTCAGAGCGCGTCACTGGCCAACACACTCTTCATATCATACATAAACAACTTTTAATATTATGTGTTAACATAATAAATGATACTTAAAAAAATCCACTGTAAAGCTGCACCTGAGAAGAAGCTTCCTGATAGAAGCAGTGCAAAATAAGTGAGGGAAATTCAAATTTACGAAACGCCTCACCATTGGTCGAAGCGCAGTGTGACGTCAACATGTCTTGCAATAGAGATATTTCTTGTCTGCTATATGCAAAACTTCAATGTTAGATACTTACTTTTTCTTTCCAGCTGTTTTTTTTTCATTCTTCGCCAACAACACATCTCACATGGATAATATTTACTTATTCATCAACATCTCACGTCAAACATTGTGTTACATTATAAGGAAGTATTAAAAAAACTGGTCAAGTGCGAGTCGATTTCGCAAGGGCGGATTTAAGGGGGGGCACGGGGGCACGTTACCCCCCCAGACGTTATTTTTGTGTACTGTGGAGATTCCATCACAGTATATATGTATGTTCGTATGAGCTAGTGGCCAACTCTAGTGACGGAGTTTTTTGGCCGCCTAAAGGCCTCCGTCATGGCTTAACGACTTAAAAGCCGGGACCGACTGTTTAACGTGCCCTCCGAAGCACGGAAGCGCTCAGCTCGTAATGCCACTTGCGGTCACCCATCCCAGTTTGTGACCGCGCATGTAGTTCCTTAACTTTAACGATCAATCAAGAACGCCTAAGCAAGTTACGCCACGAGCGCTTCAGTATATACTTAGAAGCAAATCCAATTATCAGTTGTTAAAATATATGAATAAGATAGCAGAAAGAACATGAGTGAAACTTTTGTCCAATTCTGGCTGGAATTGCGAATTTTGTTCGTTGCATCCCAGTTATTGTTGAATTTTTTTGCCCGTTCGCCCCTTGTACCCCTCCCAGAATAAATCCTGGATCCGTCCTTGCGATTTCGCGCACGAAATGCTCTTGTCAGTCGCTGCCTTAAATGTCCACTTCAAAATGCAGCGTGTATGAGTCACAACAGTTTAATATCGCAGTAGATTTACGAGTTTATCCCGAGATAAATTACGCGCCGTTTTACGTGAGTTAGATGATAAATCAAATATACGACTTTCCGGTCATAGCGATCTGTAGATGACTCTATTTTTATATTATTTTTAAATAGACTAGCTGTTGCCAGCGAATTCGTCTGCGTTGATTTTAGTGACATGCATTATATTAAAGTTCAGTGGTTTAGGCGTGAAAAAGTAAAAGACAGATAGACTGAGTTACTTTCGCATTTATAATATTAGTTTGGGTAATTTTTAGGGTTCCGTACCCGAAGGGGGCCAACGGGACCCTTTTATTAAGCTTCCGCTGTCCGTCCGTCCGTCTATCAGCGGGCTGTATCTCATGAACTGTAATAGTTAAAGTTGAAATTTTCACATGTTGTGTATTTTTATTGCCGCTATAACAAATAGTAAAAATAAAATAAAAAGGGGCCCCCATGCAAGAAATGACAAGTGGCTGCATGTTTTCTATAATTTGTTATAAGTATTGACATATTTGCAAAAAAAAGGATTTAAGTATTCTTTCAGCCATCTGGTGCCCATTGCACAAGCTTTGCTTAGTTTGGGGCTAGATGGCGCTGTGTGAAATGTCCACAAATATTTATTTATTTTCTTATGTTTCTTGTGGCTCGGCCCACCCCATTAGGGATACGGGCGTGATAATATGTATGTTCTGATGGTATAGTGGTGTGATAGGTTGGCACTCTAAGCCAACAGGACGTCTTTGAGGCAGTTTACCTTGCCCACACTTCGACCTCTCATTGGAATCTTCACTGGTCCCTGAAGAAATCCAGACAGACGATACAGTTGTCCACGATAACAGCGACTGCCCATTGCTAATATAACTCCTCGCCCTGAAATGTTCATAAAACAGTTTCAGTTTGGATTCCATGGAAGTTGTTCGGCGGTTTTCATTTCATTCCGTCAGTCTGACTACGACCACTAAACCATTTTGAAATGCGGCTGCGGGCTGGCGCTTGCAACAGGAATGTCAAACGCGACTTGCTGATGCGACTTTAAGTCGCCATCTCCGATAATTCTCACTATTCGATTTTTGTTTAGTGACGCTAATAAGCAATCTTTATTAACAGAAAGAAACTTACAACTAGAGATGGGCGGGTGGGTAAAAATTCGGGTGGGTAAAATAGGAAGGAAAGGGTAAAATAGGTAAAAATTAAAAAATACCCATTTATACCGGGTATTTTTTATTAATACCGGGTAAAAATTCGACCTGTATTTTAAAATTTTTTTTAACCGATTGCCTAGATCCACCTACCCGTCCGTAACCGTACCGTAACGAAAACGATTTTTCACTCACCTTTTGTTTTGTTTATACAGAAATTCACAATTCAAAGACTATTATAAAGCTGCAGTGTTTGTTTGTTTCTTTGTTTGAACGCGCTAATCTCTGGAACTACTGGTCCGATTTGAATGATTCTTTCAGTGTTGGGTAGTCCATTTATCGAGGAAGGCTATAGGCTATGTTTTTTTTTTTCAAAATAGGGATCCGTAATAAAACTGCTATTTTGTAACACAAGGTGCAAAATCGAAAACATATTTTTGCGTGCGCTGCAAAAACTATTGACGATAGAAAAAAATGATGTACTACGGGTTTGTAGATCCCATTAAGACCTACAAAAAAGTCCGCGAGAACATATATCTAGCTATCATGGTTTAATCACAATAACCGATTTTGTGTTCAAAATAATTATTAAATCGTTTGAAGAAAAAAAAACTACGTTAAATATGTATCGTAATATTGATCTTTATCGAAATTGAGCATTATGTTATCAAGAGTATTTATGAAGAAGTAAAAAACTTTTTGTTTCATCTCAATCGGATATTTCGTTTAAAAGTTATCACGTGTGTAAGATGTTAAGAGTTGGTACCTATTAATGAGTTATGGGCCATAGTCTATTTATTGAGGGAGGCTATAATATAGGCAATATTTTATCTCGGTATTTCCACGGAAACGAGAAAAACGCGGGTGAAACCGTGGGGCACAGCTAGTAAACAAATAAAATAATAAATAAATAGTGGCGGACATTCTAACACAGCAACATCTAGCCCCAAACTAAGAAAAACTTGTAATATGGGAACCAGATGACTTCTTCTTCTTCTCGTGTCGATGCTTCGTTAAATGTTTTTAGAGTAAAAGGTGGCCACCTCAATCGCGCTATCTGTAGCGGCATTGAGGTCATCCCTTGTGCAAGTGGTTGGACACAGGGGGCACACCAGCAGGTGCGGCATGGTTTGCGCCGGAGCACCGCAGTCGCATTGTGCCAAACTAGGCTCCCTAAATCCCCATTCGCACATGTTGAATCTGCAACGACCAACTTGGGTGCGGAGCCGATTTAACGACTTCCAGACTAGCCATGGCAGAGCGTGTCCTGGTGGTAATTTTTCCTGCGGGGTGATAAAATTAGGAGGTGGGGGTTTTTTCTCCATCCAAAGCTTATACTTTGCGGAAGCCGGATGGTCATTTGAAGCCTGTGTGAAACGCTGAAAGCTTTTGCGGCTTTTGAGGCGAGCTTCAGGTATTTCGTGCCCATACAAAGGATGTCGGTTATCACTCTCTTGCTTGGATTTCTCCATTGAACAAGCTACATCCCGTCGCACGCATGGTGGTGTGATACCTGCTAAAGAATATAGCATGTTGAGAGGAGTTGGCTTGAGACACCCAGTAATTATGCGACACGTTTCGTCGAGCGCTACTTCAACTAGTTTGGCATGTGCAGACATGTGCCACACTGGGCACCAGCGGAGAAGCACAGCGCCATACCAGTAGAACGTAAAACGTCTGGCGCTGCTCCCCACTTGGTAGATGTTAGATGCCGTAGTAGACTGTTGCGAGAGCCGACTTTCATCTTTGACTTTTGACAGTGTGGTTTGTAACACAATTATTTGTCCAGTGTTACGCCAAGATACTTTGGATAGCGCTCACATTGGATGGTAACTCCTTGCCACGTGATGTTGAGAGACCGATCAGCCTGGTGGCTGCGCAAGTGGAAAGCGCAGGCTTGAGTTTTTGATGGATTGGGTTTTAGACCATTTGCATCGTAGTAGGCTCCTAGTTCTTCAAGGGCGACGGTCAGGTTCTCTTCCGCCTCTTCAAAGGTTTTTGTCTGGGTGGTCAAAGCTAGGTCGTCCGCGTATAAGAAACGGGTTGTATTTGGGCTGCTAGGTTGATCGTTCGTATACAAATTGAACAGGGTTGGTGCAAGGACACTCCCTTGGGGAAGTCCGTTTTTGACGCTGCGCCATCTACTTTTTTACGTAAGAAGGTGAACTTGAAAGCGGTGGTTACGAAGCAGTTCACCAAGTATTTGAACAAACCCAAGATCGTTGGTCAAATCTTCAACTTTTCCTAGGAGTTTTCGGATGTTTACGGTATCATAAGCAGCAATTAGGTCAACTAAAACCATGCCTGTTATATTATTCGTCTCAAAGCCGTCCTCGATATGTTGGGTGAGTCTAAGAGTCTGCTCACAACAGACTTTTCCGGGTCTAAATCCTGCTTGTTCGTGGATCAGTTTTGAATCCACAAGTGGTGTGAGACGGTTGAGGAGGAGTCTCTCAAACAGTTGGTACAGGTGACACAACAATGAAATGGGCCTGTAGCTTTTAGGGTCATCGTGAAACTTCCCAGGCTTTAAAAGTGCCACATCCTTTGCTCTTCTCCACATTTTTTCCACCAGATGACTGATAAAATACTTATATACTTTTTGTTTGTAAATACGTTAGAACACCCAGACACAGAACAAACATCTATATTCATCACACAAATATTTTTTCTGGGTGGGGATCGCAGTCACAACCTTCAGCGTAAAGGAAGAGCTACTACCAAGTGAGCTGTGAGGCCAGTCAAATCATTATAGCTAATTAGGAATAAAAACTAACAAATAAAAGCATATATAATTAGTTGTACCTCAAAAAAAGATGCATTGAATTTTTACCCGGTATTAATTCGAAATGGGAAGGTAAAAATGGGTATAAATGGGTAAAAACCCAAAGGTCGGGTTTTTACCGGGTAAGCGCCCATCTCTGCTTACAACTAATACAAATGTAATTTACAAAATACAAAAGAAACAGTCGGGGTTTCTAAAGGCCTTATTTCTGACTTCTGTCTGACTTTAGTGGTGGAATAGTTCTCAGAAGGAAATGGTCTGAAGCCAATCTATATCCATATAGCCATAATCTCCATTATGATTGTCGCGTCAAAAAGTCGCAACCGACAATAATTTCCTATTTAAAAGTTTTCATGAAAATTGAATTAGTATGATCAATTATGAAATACGTTTTTGCATGAAAACTATTTTGTTGTTGAAATGCAAGCAACTTTTTATGTTTGTATATTTTGAGTGCGGCGTTCCTGTGTTTGTTTATTCAAGCTGATCTCTGTTACGCGGGTATATGCTGCTTATTATGTGAATAATTGGCCAAGTGTGAGTCAAATTCGCACACGAAAGGTTCCGTACCATCGTACATGGTACGTAAATGTTACTTGTACGGGGCCCTCTTTTTATATTATTTGTTGTTACAGTGGCAATAGAAATATACAGACAGACGGAGGCTTGGTAATACGGTTCCGTTGGCACCTTTCGGGTACGGAACCCTGAAAAGTAGGACCTAAGCACAGATAAAAAAAATACCTATTTTGTAAGTAAGTATATAAATTGTGGTAAATTATTACTACATTAAATCGACTAGTGCTGCCATCTAGTACCTAAATATTTTAACTATCTAACTTTCAAATTAACTACACCATTATCCACGCTATGACAAAAAATACAGTAGTACAGTCACAAACACAAAACTTCATAAAGTAGTTTTAAAGTCGCACAGCCTGGAAATGATACGTAAAGTACAGGCAATATCAAAAGTGACAAAAGCTAAGTTGTGATACGAATGTTTAAAGTTCTGAAAAGATTATTTTCGCAAACTTTTTGTTGCCTGTTATGAGAAATGGCTGAAACTTGACAGTTTAAAACTTTGAAAACATCTCTATAGTCTGTCTGTATGTAGTCTGTTGTGGATAATCTAAATATATAAACTACTAGCTGCTGCCCGCGGCGTCGTTTGCGTTGTACCCGGATAAAACATAGCCTAACATATAGGCTACTTTTCCATCACATTATACTATGTATGTTCCAAGTTTTATCCTAATCCGTGCACTCGTTTAGGCGTGATTGAGGCACAAACATCGTCACATCCTCACAAACTTCCGCATTTTTATTATAAGTAAAAAGTAAGGTTACTGCTTGATTGACAATCAACGCACAATCTAAACCATAAGTCATAGAAACATGAAACTTGGAGGGTATATTTCTCAGACGGCATAAGGACGCAATGAGAAAGGAAATTCTTAATTTCGACTCATGAAAGACGCAGTTTCAAATTAAATAAATAAATATTTGTAGACTTTTCACACAGCGCCGTCTTGTCCCAAACCTGAGCAAAACGTGTTCTATGGGAACAGATGTCTGATAGAATACTTACTTACTTTTTATAATAATATCACGCCTGTTTCCCATAGGGGTAGTCAAATGTTAAGGATCTCCATTTGCTACGATCCTGACATACTTCTTCATATAATACTTATATACTTTTTTTTTGTAAATACATACTTATAGCACCTAATACAACATCCAAACCAGGAAGATTTTTTTTCAGATCATGCAAACATTTCTCCCTCAGCGGGAATCGAACCCGCGCCTCTTGCGTCTCAGCCGAGCACTCGCTCACCACGCCATTGAGGTCGTCGAAAAAATATAGTATTTTTTATTAGCCGGGTTTTTGTTTCAATTCTCGAAAGGGACTGGGGAAATTACGCTATTGTAACTATTGTTTCATTTGTTTACTCGCCTGTACAAAGGATTACGGCAATGACCCCAAAACTTTTCTCGTCAAATGTACTATTCATAATATCTACTTCTACTTTGGTCAACTAATATTATAATGCGAAAGTTTGCTTGTACTTTTGTTGGTTTGTACTTCTTTCATGGAGCTTTTTCTAGCACTTTTTCTATTATAGTTACTATTACAGAGAATTTTATAATTTAAGTGGCAATGGGCAGCCATATCTGCCAAAGAACCGATAACCGCTGTGATAATAAAAAAAGGAGTCTATATTTTTCTCCGGGATGCAATCTATCCGCTTGCCAAATTTCATTAAAATCTGTTAAGCAGTTTAGGCGTGAAAAGATAACAGACAGAGTTCTTTCGCATTTATAATATTAGTATGGATTGTATGTACATTTGCACATTGCCACATACTACATTCTTCGTTACGTACGGACGTAACCATAGCACTGCAGTGACCTTGTTAGTTGCATAATTAGCTGAGAATCTCACCACGATTCAACTTTACTTACGACTATATGCGTAGGTACATGCCACCTAAGTAATTCTTCTTTCCCAATCCTTCTATCCTTCTATCATCATCTTCCTGCCCTTATCCCACTCTATGTGCGATAGATTATGGGATAGTATCCTCCAACATGATGAGATACAATAAGCAAGTATTCCCAAGCAGGGTTGACGTCAGGCAGGCGGCCGGTCATAAAACAGCTTAGCTAAAACTCTTCAGCCGACCCCACATAGCGTGGGATAAGGGCAGGAACATGATGATGATGATTTCATATTACTTGTATAATTTATTTTTAATTTTTAGAAAGGACACGTCCATTTGGTTTAGATATAAATCTAGAGATAGTTTGACATAAATCAAAGTTAAAAATATTAAACATTCAACAGTGTACAAACTTTTGATTTCTAATCTAATCCAATTATGATTCACGATCTTGACGAAAAAGCCTAAGAAGTTCGAAAACATGTCTCGAGCGCACGAAAGGAGCCTTTAATGCGCACTTTAATTCCTTTCACCACACTGGTTCGAAAGAAGACACTGCTAGTAGTATACTAAAAAGCTTTAGAGAACTAACTTATTCAAACAATTTCAATAATAAATCGAATATCTCATAAATCCTGGTGACATGTCAATTAGTTGACCTGTCAGGTAACCTTTGTGAATAGGATTCCGCATGTGCCCTTTGTAAACGGTATATCAAAGGGTTCCGCTAAACCCTTGAGACTCGCCGGAGGTCTGAGGTTTGAGGCAATCTGTGTTGGGTTCTGTCCTTGTGTTTTAGACAACAAATTTTATGTAAAAGTAGACCTAAATCATATTTTATAATATTGCTTAGGTATATTGATCTAGCGGTAGCGGCTTCGCCTTCCAATCGTAAGGTCTTGGGTTCAAATCCGGTCGTACACCAATGGATTCTATTCAAAAAAATACTTGCGCTATGCCAATACTCTCAAATGCTGAAGGAAAACATCATGAGAAAATCCGCACGTAGTAGAATCAAGTTCGAAAATATGCGTCAAATGCATTAAAGAAGCCTTTGAGGCGCACTGTAAATCCTTTCACCACCGACCTAGTAGTAGGATCAGTAATTTAAGTTTTACTAGAAATCGAGCGCTTTCGTGCTTCGGAGGGCAAGTTAAATTGTCGGTCCCGGCTTTTAAGTTGTTAAGCCACGACAGAGGCCTTTAGGCGGCCTAAAAACTCCGTCACAAGAGTTGGCCACTAGCTCATACGAACTTACTTACTAAACAGACACTCAATAGTATAAATATTCGCTTAAGGCCGATAAAAAGACATCCTAAATTAATTATCCACGCAATAATCATGCCGTGACCCAATTGCAGTTCACCAGATCGATAGTAGCTGAGCAACCCATCATTTGCATTAGTTTACCAGCGCGGCTATACGTTTGCATGTTGTCAATTTTGACCATTTTTAAGGGTTATTTTGGAAAACCCTGAAACACAAATTAAAATTAAAATTATTTTGTATTTCATATTTCCAGACGAATTTTCAAACTAAAGTCACCGACAGTTTTGCTAGAAGAAAATATTCTAAATGAGCATTACAACTAAATCAAATATAATTTACCACATTAAGAAACAGTTACAGAATTTCCTGTCGGTATTGACTATACCTACGTTTTAGGGTTCCGTACCTGAAGGATGCCAACGGGACCCTATTACTAAGCCTCCACTGTCCATCCGTCCGTTTGTCAGCGGGCTGTACCTATCTCATGAACCGTAATAGGTAGAGAGTTGAAATTATCACAGAGTATTTCTATTGCCGCTATGACAACAAATAATAAAAAGTAAAAGGGGGCATACAAGCATAATTTTTTTACGTTCGGAATCGATCATCGAAGTTAAGCAACATTAGGCGCGTCCAGTAATTGGTATTGGAATTTTATGTGTTTTCTTTTTCAAACGATCTAAAATTGACTGATTTGTACAAAAATAATAAATAAGGGGGTTCATAGAAGAGACGGATAACATTTTCTATATTTTACTTGATTTTAATAGGGATGTGCTGCCACCTATAATAGGTGTCATACAAGAAACATTTATGTACTTACATGTACGATGGTACGGAGCCCTTTGTGTGCGAATTCGACTCGCACTTGGCCGGTTTTATTCTTCACGTCTGAGCGCGATCGCGATATTCGGATCAATATACATGCATTTTGATCGCGCCGTGTTAAAGTGTTATTGGCGACTGACAGCTGGGTTGGGTTGCTCCACTACTTTTGATTGCAAGTTGATACCTAGATTTAGTGATTTCCCAGGGGTTCTCAGTGCATTTTACTGATGACTCGAATTCTGGGCTCGCATGAAGATCATATAATATACTAGCTGCCGCCCGCGGCTTCGCTCGCGTGGTACCCGGATAAAAAATAGCCTATATGTTAATCCAGTACATGTACTATGTATATTCCAAGTTTCATTCAAATCCGTTCAGCCGTTTAAGCGTGATTGAGGCACAAACATCCAAACATCCAAACTCACAAACTTTCGCATTTATAATTTAAGTAAGATACTACGCATACTATGCTTCTGTCAGTATTTTTCTGAGCCATGGGAAAAATAAAAATAAAATATATTACATTCAAAACTTCTTGTTAAACGAGCGTTGTTTTGCAGCGCGATTTTTTTATGAGCGTTAAAAAATGTGCACTAAAGAAATGAACAAACAAGTGACAAGCTAAAATTTAAAAAAACAATAATCCCGAACAGAACATTGCAAATCAAGCGGACCTGTAAAAATTGGAAAAATGACCTGATGATCTTGAAACGCCTCAACAAATCTTCATAAACTTTAGCTAAGAACCATCTTAATCACATTAGCTTCAGGATTTAGTATACAGGCAATAATAAAATAACGAACGAAACTTAATACAATAACTTTTACGACGGCCTCGGTGGCGTGGCGGGCGATTGCTCGGCACAGACGCAAGAGGCGCGGGTTCGATTCCCGCTGCGGAAGAAATGTTTGCATGATCTGTAAATACTTCTTTCGGGTCTGGGTGTTATGGTACCCGTAGTTTCTGATACCCACAGGGAATCCTAGTGTGGGGTCAGGATTATGTATGTGACTGTTGGCTGTTATTTGTTATATTACTTTATTTAAAAATGACATTCGCAATAATTAAATTCGAATACAAATACCATAATACGAAACCGTGCGGTTCAGTGGTGGTGTGTGTAAAGTGCCTTAACTGAGTTCTTTAAGCTATGGAGGGTAAATCCAGTTAGCATTCGTCCTTTATAAAGGTCCTATTACCATAAGGCTGAGGTTTCGTCCGCAAAGGTACGTGCTTTTTGAAGACTTTTCTCGTAGTATTACAGTAGAAATAGAAGAGTGGACCACCTATATGGGCGATGGGCTCCTGTCACCATATCCATCTTATGGGCATATCCATCTTAGGGCTTTAAATCAGAAGTGGCTGCAAGTTTTCTAGTGTTTACTTTAAAAAAATATAGATTTTTTATTTCGGAAAAATAAATCCATATTTACATAAAATACTTTTGGCGCTGCCTACCCCATAAGGGATACGAGCGTGATAATTTGTATCTAAAAATAATGTGAAAACTTGATAAGTGACAAATGACCTGTTTATTCTACAATTCGAAAAATATGTCAGAGTATAAAACAACAATCTCAAATTTCATGTTTGTTGATAGTTACTTAAATGGAACTGGGCAAGGATATCGCGAGGCGTTTACCTAAAGGCCTCCGTCGTGGCTTAACAACTTAAAAGCCGAAACCGACAATTTAGCGTGCCCTCCGAAGCACGGAAGCGCTCAGCTGTCACTTGAATTACCCATCCAAATTGTGACCGTAAGTTACAATATTAGTGATACTACTGTATCTTACTGCGTGCAACTGTGTCTAATAAGTAAGAAGGATACAGAATAGCCTCCTATATGGTAAAACGGCGGGCCTCTAATAGGGGACCGCGGCTTAACCGACCAAATGAGGCAGGAGTATGCTTATTAAGAAGTCCTTACGGTGTCGGGTTAAATCGTGCCATTTTGTAGTTGGCGAATGACTTGGGTAAACAGGTGTTTTTGGCACAATCGCCTTCAAAGTTAGTTCTGGCAAAGTTGACAAAGTAGACAGTGTCAAAGTTAAGGATGATATTTGACTTGTTGACGTAATAATCTAGGTTGGCAATATCTTAGGCCCGGTGCGCACTATCGGTTTTGCGTTCTTTAGAGGCGTCCTTGGGCGATGCGGCACGAGACGTGCCGCATCGGGCCACGCTGCAGAAGCAACTCGTTAAGTGGTAGCGGGTTCAAATCCGGTGCACCGATGGAGTTTTCAGCTCAATAATTTTACGTGCGCTATAACTCCCAAACGGCCGGCGGAGGAAAAAACCTTGAGGAAACCGACATTTCGTAGAAGCGAAAAGTGCACGAAAGGAGGCTTTTGAGGCGCACTTTAAATCCTTTCACCACACTGGTTCGAGAACCAGTGACACGACTAGTATTGGCAGTATTTCTTTCACCAAATAAAGACGTGGCTGTAATTCCGACAAATTGCTCAGAAACAAGCGGCACATTCTAAGAATTCATCACAGAAGAAATACGGCACCTAATATTATATCCACATGTTGTAATATCCTGGCAGAGGTAAAATATCCATCAACTGTAATTCCATTTGAGGCGGTAGCTAAGTAATGGATTTTTAGAAAACCGTGGCCGTGAAAAAACGGTCTTACTTATAGATACTTTGATAGCTGGTTGAGACGTGAGACTTAACACCGAGGGCGAGTAGTAGAAATAAATACATACATAATATCACGCCTGTTTCCCATAGGGGTAGGCAGAGATCACGAACCTCCACTTCTTTTGCTTCATTCACTCTCATAACATTCTTCATACAATGCTCGTCGGTTTAGGGTACTCTTGACCTTACCCTTTTCCAAAACGTC
Organism: Scotopteryx bipunctaria; assembly: GCA_949320045.1. Classification (NCBI taxonomy): domain Eukaryota; kingdom Metazoa; phylum Arthropoda; class Insecta; order Lepidoptera; family Geometridae; genus Scotopteryx; species Scotopteryx bipunctaria. The sequence continues at coordinate 2,415,563 of OX439466.1, forward strand.
GCCAATTTGGTGCAGGTTTAGTAAAAATAGAGGCTTTTTTTATTTTATAATTCACTAGCTTTCACCCGCGGCTTTGTTTGCGTGGTATCCGGACGAAAAGTAGCCTATATGTTATTCCAGCATACAATACATTCCAAGTTTCATTCAAATCCGTTAAGCCGTTTAGGCGTGATTGAGGCACAAACATACATCCTCACAAACTTTCACATTTATAATATGGCAGGATATGATTGTTATTGAATAAAACTGGTCTTGTTAGCATCCTTCGGGTACGGAACCCCAAAAAGAGTTCCACGGTAGTCCGTAATAAAAACCACGTTTGTTTTACATCACGTATGGTTAAAACGTAACAAGAGGCGTCAGATGATCTCTGAAATGCTACGTCGAATGGAAGTAAGGATTGTTTTACATCACTTCACCTTGTGATATATGTCACGTGATAAAGTAAGGTAAACTGTGACACAGAAAGGTGTGTATGAAAATATCACAGGGTTCTTTGAATATTTTTTATTTGTATTACGAAGTAGGATTGGTTAGATGTTTTTAATGTGATATTACTTAATTTGCAACGGTTTTTAGATAGCCCGACTGTTCACTTTGTATTTTGTAAATCATGTTTGTATTAGTTGTAAGTTTCATTCTTTTAATAAAGACTTACTAGTTCTACGGTCGATTTTTAATAAGTGCGTTCAATATATTTGTATCTTAAAAAAATATTAAATGTGCGAGTGAGATAAACTAAGGCCTTTTACCATCTATAGTAGATGATTTATAGAGCGTCAGGAGGCAACTTTTACCTTCACAAACGGGACGCTGTAGTGCCCGAGACGAATTAAGATGGAGTAGGCTTGCCCAGCACCTATTCCATCCTCTCAGCTTAGTCAGTCTTGTCCACAGGAAAGACAATCATGGTCAATACGTGCGGAGCTGACTAAGCCGCGGGTTTCCTCACGATGATTTCCTTCACCGTTTGAGAGTACTGGTATACCAATCTAATCGGTAGTGACTCCGCCTTCCGATCCTAAGGTCGTGGGTTCAAACCCGGTCGTGTACCAATGGATTTTCCTGTGCGAAAAATTTATGTGCGCTATACTAGTACTCTCAAACGGCGAAGGAAAACATCTTGAGGAAACTATTGACCATGTCTTTCCTGTGAACAAGGCCGACTAAGCTGAGAGGATGGAATAGGTGCAGGGATGGCCTATTCCATCTTAATTCGTCCCGGGCACTACAGTATCCCGTTTGTGAAGGTAAAAGTTGCCTCCTGACGCTGTATAAATCATCTACTATAGATGGTAAAATGCCTTAGTATAAATTCGTATTTTATTCATTGAGTACTGGCACATAAATTTATCTAACAGAAAAACCGCGCACGACTGGATTTGAACCCACGATCGTAGGATCGGAAGGGGCTGATAACAGACCACCAATGCTCACTTATTATTATTATTAGGAGCCTGTAGTGTTCACCTACTGGGCAAGTGCCTTCTATCTTTCTCTCCAGTCATCCCTGTTAAGGGTCATTGTAAACCAGTCCTTGAATCAAGCATCAATTTCATTCCGATTACTAAATACGTATCCTCTAATTAACCAGGGCATTGACCCCTTAAAAGTTACACACAATATTAGTTTCAAGAGTTATCGATCAGCCAAAAGCAGCCAAATATGAAACATTGACAATAGAATGTCCCATATACCTACAAACTTTTATTGTAAAACTTTACAATTCCCATAAAACCGACCAATCGCAACGGAATCTTTTACTGCTGGCGATAATAAACTGAACTTTATTACAAGGCAATAAAATCGACGTTCGCTTAAAATATGGTTGTTGGTTTTGGACGTATCTCTGCTTTTACAGAAGCCTACAATGGTCGGATGCCCATTGAAATGTAAGTACAATGTTGATTTTTTTAGACTTGCGTGGGAAACGAAATTTGTTGGGTTTGCATGTTTTGGGAAGGGTTTAAGTATAAGTGGGTTTAACCGTGGTTTAACCTTATGGGTATTTATATATGGGTATTAATAGCTGAGTTCTGACTGACAGCTTCGCGAGGTTTAGTGTGCGTGACGGGCGAGTGCTCGGCTGAGACGCAAGATGCGCGGGTTCGATTCCCGCTACGGGAGAAATGTTTTGAGAATTGTTCTCCAAATATTTCTTCCGGGTCTGGCTGTTGTAGTTTTGTATTATAAGTATGTGTTTACAAGAAACAAAAAGTATAAAAGTATTGTATCAGCCATCTGGTGTCCATAGTACAAGCTTTGCTTAGTTTGGGGCTAGATGGCGCTGTGTGAAATGTCCACAAATATTTATTTATAAGTTAAGTCTGCCAATGCTACCTCGCGTTTTTCTTGCCAGAACGTATCCCTAACGCAATCTACACCTGTAAAAACCTCTTAGTTTTATAACAAAAAATTTTTATCTAGGAGCCATTTCTCTATTCGTCATGTCATTATTGCCCCGGTAGTCTGACTTTGAGCCAGTTCTGTTTGTCTTCGCATTTCTTTACACAAACTATCCGATATCAAACGCCCCGCTAATACCATTTTTTATCCACCATTCTACTAGAGTTGCCCTGATCTGTCCTTGGATATGATCCGGCTTTTACCCCTCACTCATGATGCGATGTGGATCTGCCTGACTTTTACTAGCGAAGCGCTCGGGCGTAGCTTGCTTAGACGTTCTTGATTGATCGTTAAAGTTAAGCAGCGTTGTGCACGGTCACAATTGGGATGGGTGACCGCAAGTGGCATGACGAGCTGAGCGCCTCCGTGCTTCGGAGGGCACGTTAGATTTTCGGTCCCGGCTTTTAAGTCGTTAAGCCATGACGGAGGCCTTTAGGCGGCTTAGGTATAACACCCCCATTTTTCCTCGAGGGCAATTTATCAAAAAAATTATATAATTTGTTTATTTTTTACAACAGACATATAAAAAGTATTTATTTTTGCATATCACATATGAATTAGAATCAAATTATTTTAGTTTGAATTATAATAATTGATTCTTATTTATGTGTCATTATTTTAGCTAATTTAATTCTAAACTCAAATGTTCTCAAATTTATACATGTAATCTTCTTGCCCGGCTATTTATTGTGTCCATACCAAATTCTAACAATCGGTATATTTGGTTACAAGTTACAGCAGACAAAATAGTGTCAAAACCAATCGTTTTCGACTTGTACTCGTATTGAATTGTGAAGGTTGTTCCTATCACATCACAATTGGGGATCAAACCAGTAAGGGCTAGTGATGGGACAATCCTAAATTGTCATAATGAAATCTCTTAAGTATCAATGTGTCAAATATACGCGACGAATATGTTTGACTAGCTGTCGCCTGCGGCTTCACTCGCGTTGTACCCAGATAAAATATAGCCTATATGTTAATCCAGCACATGTACTATATATATTCCAAGTTTCATTCAAATCCGTTCAGCCGTTTAGGCGTAAAAGAGTAACAAACATCCATACATCCATAGGTACTTACAAACTTTCGCGTTTATAATATTAGTACGATGAAATGCAACTGTTGAAAAATGTAGTTCGATAGGAAGAAGGTAAAGCTATCTGGTTAAAGGAGAGTAAAGGAAGTGAGAAATGCGTTCCTACAATAACGAAATCGACACCATAGGCAAAGTTGTGGTAACCTTACTTACCTGATGGACTGGGAGTAAATAAACATAGAATGCGTCCAGCTGCTTCTCTCTTCGAGTGTGTCGTAGTAGTCGACTAAGGGATAGTATCCTCTTCAACATAATGGACCATCTATATGGGCGATGGGCTGATCACCTGTCACCGTGGTTCACTATATCCATCTTGAGACTTTGAATCAGAAGTCGCTGCAAATTTTCTTATGACTACTTGTGGCTCTGCCCACCCCATTAATATACATACATACTTAGCCTCAGATGCCATAGATACAAGATATCACAAAGAGGAATTTGAAAGTCACACCAACACCACACTGGTTCACCAAGGCCTAAGCCTGTTTCATGTCACTAGTTATATCAAACCAGTGTGGTGAAAACGATAAAGTGCGCCTCATGAGGCTATTTTCTATTAGAACTTATTGGTTCTATTACATGCCTATTACACGATGTTTTCCTTCACTGTAGTGCGTTTACTGACCTAAGGAAACTGAAAAAGTACAAAAAAAACCAATTCAAAATATCGATAGTTTGTCGTTTGAAATATCGATACGGAAGTTCAAACATCGATAAATCACAGCTCTACAAAACGATACCGCCGTATAAACACACGAATATCAAATTACCCTCGAGTGTTTGAACACTTCACAAGTTCTATCTCTTTCACACGTATTGGATATATTGAGTGCAAGAGCGAGACGGGTACTACTCGAAAGTGTTAGTTAGAAAGGTTTACTGTGAGTTCAGTGACATTTTGATTAGTTTTGTTTAGCAGAAATGTAGGTACCTACTGTCAACTTCGATGTTATATTAAAACGGTATAGAAAAACATTTATTCTGTTACCAAAAACACATTTCTAAATCATAATAAAAGCATAATATTCATACAATATAAGGTTTGGAAGATGCTGGTCTTCCGTGGTCGTACAGACACAAGGTGCAAATAATGTTCAAAAAAAATCTTATTTCTTCTAATCTAAACAGATTTTTTACATACATTTTATCACGTCCTAATGGGGTAGGCAGAGTCACAAGTAATCATAAACCAAATTGCAGCTCTGATTCAGTCTCAAGATGGATATGGTGAACCATGGTGACAGGTGGCCCATCGCCAGTATAGATGATCCGTCATGTTGGAGAGGATACTATCCCTTAGTCGACTTTTACGACATGCTCGGGGAGAGAAGCAGCTGGACGCATTCTATGTTTTTTCTTTACTCCCAGTCCAGCAGAAAAGTAATTTCAGTCTAGAGTCCAGATTTTTTGCTAAATCTACCTCATGTATTGACTGCTATTCGATTACAAAAGGAATAATAAATAGGTTATCATTTTCAGTGACCTCTATTCCATTACAAAAGGAATAATAAGTAGGTGGCTTCATAAATGTTCGGGATTGTAATTAAATCAATGTAAGTTATTATTATTTTTCCTTATCAAAACTATTTTAGTTTCCAAAGTGTTTTTGGAAAACACATAGTTAAGATCTGCACTGATAGACAGTGAAGCATTCAGATGCATCAGGCTAGATACAACCTTATTTCAATGACTTAGCACTCACATTCCTTTAACTACACGCTGTAACCTACGCATCTCGGGTAGAAATAAAGAAATATCAATGCTAAGTCCATTAAAATAAGGTCGAAAATCGTTTGTCCAAGAAAAAAGTCCTTTGCCACGCAAGCCCTATGGTAATTTTAGAGACGTCCCAGAGTTACAAAGGCTAAGCAAGGCATAACAGAAAGTCAATTTCTTCATTAATTACACGCGCTACAATTAATTGAAGGGTTAGGGATGGGACACGTCCGATTTTTTCGAAGTATCGATTTCCTAATCGAGCCAAAACTAGGACGCGACGACGCTTATTGGGGGAGGCCTGTGTCTAGCAGTGGATTGCTAATGATAATCATGATGATGATGATGACTACTAGTATCATTAGTTCATGTCAGTGTGGTGATCGAATTAAAGAGAGTTTTATGGAGGCTCCTTTTATGTACTACACGGTTTCCTATTTATACGTAGGTATTCAAAATCTTTAACTACGTACGAGTACTAGATAAATAAATGTTTGAATACAGTTTATAATCAAAGCATCATGTCTACTCTAAGCTTTTATAAATCAGAGGGATAGAGTTTGTCATGTCAGTGATTATTAAAAATACCTATAGAGCAGCTGAAATTTTCAGCTGCTCTATAGGTATTTTATTTAAAGGAAGAAAGTTTAGTAAGGTAATATTATAATTAAACTAGCTGTTGCCCGCGACTTCGTACGCGTGTAGTACATTATTTTGTTCTATAATCAATAGTTTTCGCAGCGCACGCAAAAACTATTTTGGGTTTTCTACCTTGGGTTACAATATTGCAATTTTCTTACGGATCCCTAATTTTTATGAAAATATATTATAGCCTATACTGGACCCTGATAATGTAGCTTTATATTGGTGAAAGAATTTTTGAAATCGGTCCAGTAGTTTCGGAGCCTATTCGTTACAAACAAAAAAATCTTTCCTCTTTATAATATTAGTATAGATATTGAATTTTGGGTCAACATTCTACACACAATATCCCAGATATTTCCCTAACCCATTGTGCTCAGACAGACAGCCGCAAAAGGGTATTTGCATATACAATACATACAAAACAATAAGCATTTTTCTGCAATCAACGCACAGGCCAAACTACAGAAGCTAGAAAGCTGTTTTTAGGTAGCTTCCATTTATAGCTAAACCGAGTGGTTTTAGTTCTAGTTCATTCGAACCAGTGTGGTGAAAGGGACCCGCACGGTGTCACTCGCGTAGCGTTACTTCATGGGATAATTTAGAAAATTCTCATATCTTCTTTTCTGTTTTCAGTAGAATTTAAGTTGCCTCCGCCATTTGATAAAATACCCATACAAAATTTCAACTCCCTATTGATTCGGAGTTGGCTCCGAAAATAAATATCGCAGTTACATAACACCCCTAGCCATACGACCAGCGACATTAATTAATTGGTCGAAATGGATCCCGCCGAAACTTGACGGATGCGTATCAATCTTCAAAGGAGTCTGATTATATCCCAATTTCCATTGGTTTCCATTCGAGGTCCTTTGTCTATTCCCTTTTCAATTAGTCTAGCGTTTCACATATACTCAAGTAGTAAAACGATTAAAGCTATCTCGACCACAAAGTTGCTCAATCAATCAATCTAAATACGAAATTAAATGAAAAAGTCAACTAAGGGGTAGTATCCTCTCCAACATGATGGATCATCTATATGGGCGATGGGCTGATCACCTGTCACCATGGGATAGTATTCTCTCCAACATGATGGACCATCTATATGGCGATAGACTGATCACCTGGCACCATGGTTCACCATTATCTATCTTAGGGTTTTAAATCTGAAGTGGCTGCAAGTTTCTGGCTTGTGGCTATGCCCACCTCTTAAGGGAAATGGTCGTGATAATGTATGTATGTATGAAAGTAACCATTGAATACGGAAGAGCGGAATTTTCTGGCACAAGTACTTTGTACTTAAAAGAGGGTCCCCACCCTGGTTTACACTTTGTAATATTTTTGGCTTCGAATAAACAATTTATTTATTTTATTTATTTATTATGAAACTCTACACTTCAAATCAACACACAGCTTAAACCATAAATCCTAGAAGTATGGAACTTGGAGGATGTATCCCTCTTATGGTGTAGGGGTGTGCTAAGAAAGGTATTTGCGAAATTTTACTCCTAGAGGACGCAGCAGGAAGATGAAGTTTGTATGAAAAACTCACTGACTTTGTTTCGGAGACGCCCTATGCCTTCGAACTATATATTTCTGCCCTACCAATCGCACTTGCAGTAATCGTCATTCTTGGGTTTCTCACTTTTTTTCAGAAATGGTATTTCCAAGGGGCTAAATCTATGCCAACATAAAAAAAATCATTATATTTTTTACTATAAGTATATAACATTGACTTGCTGCAGATATATCTAAAAATTATGATTACCGCGTTTTTCTCGAAACCGCCATTTTGCAAGTACTGCATTTGCTATTACGAGGGCAGATTTGACGACCTCGGTGGCGTGGCGGACGAGTGCTCGGCTGAGACGCAAGAGGCGCGGGATCCTCGCTACGGAAGAAATGTTTGTATGTTCTGCAAATATTTCTTCCGGGTCTGGGTGTTATAGTATTATGTATTTACAAAAAAAAGGAATGAGTATTCTATCAGCCATCTGGTCTTCATAGTACAAGCTTTGCTTAGTTTGGGGCTAGATGGCGCTTGTGTGAAATGTCCAAAAATATTTATTTATTTATATAATATTTTTTTTAGTCCCTTTAAATCCAAAAGTTTGTGAGGATGTTTGGATGTTTTCCTTCACCGTTTGAGAGTATAGTGCACATTTTTGGTTGTTTACAGTCGATAAAATGAAATATATTGTCTTTGTTTTCGCAAATTCAGATCATTCGAGTGGCAACCCTGAAAGTTTGCTCAAACTTCCTTACAAAAATGTTGCCAACTTTTTGTGTTGGTACTTGTTTGTTTTGCGTACCGCACAGTAGGTATGCCAAATATCTGTCATATTTATATCATACTTGTATCCTTCTTTTCTACTTAAGAATATTTTATTATCTTGAACTACTGTTATTTTTCAGTAAAAAAAACGTTTACTTATTTAGCTTTTAAAAGACACATTTTGAAATAATTACTAATATCTCGTTGATTGTGTTGATAAGTTACAAAACAAGATAACATTAAAAACTTTCAACTACTCGGTATTATAATAAGAATTGAAAATAAGTTCAGTTTTCTACCCAAAAAACTATTTTTGCTTCTAATAGAGCATGCAAACATTTCTTCTTTGGGAATCGAACCCGCACCTCTAGCATCTCAGTCCAGCACTCACCCGCTACGCCACGACCAAACAACATAAAATTGTACCTACAATGTTGCCAACACCTAAAAATCATGAACATTAAAACATGGCACTTAATAAATATGCCATATGCCACGAAATAAAAAAGTCACCGTAAAAGCTATTAAAGCAAGTCTACCCTCAAAAGGTACTAAAATATTCAACACTTGACTAGTTAATTACATTTCCCTGTATAGGTACAGTCGGCCACGTGAGTCGATTTACAATTCATTGTTCCATTATATATTGCCAGTGTTCACCACATCTATCTTGGGATTTTGAATCAGGAGTGGCTGACATTACTCTTATGGTTACTTGTCGCTCTGCCCGCCCCATTAGGGATAGGTATGAGTATGTTATTATATAGGCATATTCAAATAATTTAACAATGGGCTTCATTTCAATGAATTAAGATTACGGTTAACATAAAAAGTAAGAGTATAATTATAATATCTTAAATACAGTACAAAATCAAGACTTTATGTTGACTCTTAACTTTTTATAGGAGACGTAGCAAACACGACTACTGCGATACCACACAAATCACAACCATGGCGCTTTGTAGCAAATGTCCAGTCTAACCTGAACTACGAAGACATCGAAACTGTTACAAAAGAGAGCTTAGGTTACAACGGTTTTTATTATTTTACTTTTATTAAGAAAGTTATGCTCTTACAAACATACAAACACACAACGCCAAATCACCCAAATTGTCACTGCGATCTTTACTCGCTTCGCTCGCTCGATCAATCACTACCCCTTGACTATGACTACCCCTTAGACATCAACAAATAATCTTGAGAGTCTGGACATTGAGATCATTCTACCATGCTTAAGGATAACAAAGTCGTATTTTTTTTATGCGCGGCATACCCAGTGAATTGGCGAAATGATCTGGATACATTCGAACATTCCAGCCCAGCATTGGGACACTAAAGGTTATTAAACAATATTTGTTTTCTGGAGTTTTAATAAAATACTTTTCATTTTCAACAATCAATGTTTCGCTGACTGTACCTACCTGTAGTCTACTATTAGTATTAGTATCAGACACGACATGCGATTCAAATTGAATTAGACATGCGCGGATCGGTGTCAATTCATTAAACTGATAATTATACTCGTAGCGTTGTAAGTTGTTGGTTTAAGTTTTGAGGCAGGAATTATACTTTTCTGCTAGAGTGGAGTAAAAAATAAAAAATGCGACTAGCTGCTCATATCGTAAAATTCCACTAAAGGTGGATATAAACTAGAGCATTTTCTCGAGCATTTCTAGGTAATGTAACGTTCCTGCGAATGCTCGGCGCTCTGCTCGGCGTAATGCTCAGAGCGAGTGTGCATTTACCCGTAAGAGTTACTCGTTAGAGCGTTAAAGTAAAAAAAAAATTAGTCCGTGCTAATCCAAAAACATCCATTCATTTATAACGCTTTCATATTGCGTCCTTTTCTTGCTTCTTTATTTACCACATAGCTAATCCGGAGACAGGGTCAGACTATGTATTGTAGCGTGCGTCAGCATTCTGCTCACGCGAAGGCGAGCCGGTATTGCTTTACTGAAGGTACAATATTACAACAATTGTTTGTTATGAATATTAAAAAAAAATGGCAATTATTAAACTGAAAACTTTGATTACTTCTTTGCTGGACTGGGAGTTAAGAAAAAACATAGAATGCGTCCAGCTGCTTTCTCCCAGAGCGTGTCGTAAAAGTCGACTAAGGGATAGTATCCTCTCCAACATGAGATACAATAAGCAAGTATTCCCAAGGAGGGTTGACGTCAGGCAGGCGGCCGGTCATAAAACACCTTAGCCAAAACTCTTACAGCATGATCCAAGGAACATGCTGTGCCGACCCCACATAGAGTGGGATAAGAGCAGGAAGGTGATGATGATGTTTGTTGTGAATATTAAAAAAAAATGGCAATTATTAAACTGACAAACGAAGTAATGACAGCTGCTCCGTAGTGCTGAAGGCGGCTATAATGTGTGGTCCGACCATAAGTCCCATAGCCATCTAAGAGAGAGGGTTCTCTTGTTCGTATTGTGAAAAATGTGGTCCCAAATATATCCTAATACTCCCCTGCGAATTGTGGGCTTATTTAAATTTATTATTATTTTTATTTAAAGAAAATAAACATTATATTATAGAACATAATATAGTAGAAAGAGAGATAAATGCTACTAAAATCTGGAAGAGCCAGGATCTGCCTGGATGAGATCGCTGTTAGTGATAAGGCCGCCCATTGTATGACGCATATTTAAATACCTATTTGAATTTACTGTTTTTTAATGATTTGTGTTTTTACAATAAAGGTATATTGTATTGTATTGAATAACAATAAATCTTTATTAACAGAAAGAAACTTACAACTAACACAAATATAATTTACAAAATACCAAAGAAACATTTTTTTTTTGAAAAGAACTTTTGTCAAGTAGGAAATGAGCTGATGATCTTCAAATGCCTCAACAGATCTTCATAAACTATAGCTAAGAACCATCTCCATCCCATTCGTTCGTTAGCTACGAAGACACAAAGTCAAAGTAAAAAAAATATTCCATAAAATCACGGGTATCACTTGGACACGTCTTTGCAGCTGTGTTCATTCCCAAGCATATGTTACTCTATATTATAAAGCTCGATTACCACTGACTGATTTACTGATTGACATGGCTGTTCTCCCATCATGTGAGCATGTGAGTATGTGCGTATGTGAGTATGTGAGTATGTGAGCATGTGAGTATGTGAGCATGTGAGTATGTGATTAGCATGTGAGTATGTGAGTATGTGAGTATGTGAGCATGTGAGTATGTGAGCATGCGAGTATGTGAGCATGTGTGCATGTGAGTATGTGAGTATGTGAGCATGTGAGTCTGTGAGCATGTGAGTATGTGAGCATATGAGCATGTAAGTATGTGTGCATGTGAGTATGTGTGCATGTGAGTATGTGTGCATGTGAGTATGTGAGCATGTGAGTATGTGAGTATGTGTGCATGTGAGTATGTGAGTATGCGAGCATGTGAGTATGTGAGTATATTTTACTTGCCATTTTATACAATTCAACTTAAAAAATCCCATTTCAAGAGTCATTTCAGAGATGGGGGGGGGGGGGTCAAAACAACTTTGTGTTCCTTTGAGCACCCTTTTTAGGAATCTATAAAAAAACATATCCTCGTTGGGAAGAATCGGGGTCCTGAAAGCGGGGGGAGGGGGGCGGGGGAGGTCGAAAATGGGGGTTTTCGGATTTTCCCCCCACTCCCACTGACTCACCGAACATTTCCCCCATACATCATCATAGTATTTTTATAAAAAAGGGTCTGATTCATTATAAAAAAAAACCACAGGCTTATCTAAACATTAACAATCAATTTAATCTAAATTAAACAAAACTACTACAATCAGATTGGACCACACACATTGAAAACGATCTAAATTACACATGAAAATGACAAAACCAAAACACAATATGACTCACGAGTCCTTCAAACCGAAATCACACAAAAGCAATAAAACTCTACTGTCCATGAGATGTTGCACTGTCGAGCACTACGAGCGAAGTGACCGCCAGCTTTTTTTTTCGGACGGATGATAACGCTGTGGGTCTCAGATGACCGCTGGCAGCGTTACCGGGCTTTGGAGAGCGCAAAGGGCGCGACACCGAGAAAAAAGGTTTTTGTGGCAACTAGCGCAAAGGCACCACTTAGGTACGAACCTCAACTTGGGCTGTTGCCTAAATGCAGAATCTAACGGCTGCGCCCAGAGGGGGCAAGCGAGAAGAGAAACGTCGACTCCGCCGGCGGAGTCGGTGTGGTGTGATGGTGTCTAATTGAACCTACGTCGGCGTGATGGCGGGCTCCCCTCTGCGTTAGCGGAGGTGATCTCGTCATCGGGGTCTCCAAGAACATGTCTTGGCCTACGGAGAGACCTGACCGCAAGCCTCGGTTCGGCACGCTCACCTCAGGCGGTCGCCTCGTCGTTTGCCTCCTGGTGGGGAAGTTGCTAACAGTATAATATAGGTTTAAATAATATATATCATAATAATTGAGATGTTTAGGACTAAGATTCTAAATTAAGATTTTTTTTCCGTTTGGTCATAAGTTAATGAAGCAAGCCATTTCTTGATTATGGTGTTTTGCTTCAGTAACAGATTTGCGCTTAAAATCACAACATTTACTTTAACACGCTGGGCATTTACTTTAACCAGGTGTTCGCGGATGCGGTAGTCAGCCTGTAGACTCTGCGGCTCAACAAGAACTCATAATCAGGACGTCATTAAAGGTAATGCGGACATTTTATTATGTTCTGAGCGAATTTCGTCGCTTATTCCCCCAGGGTCTCAAACTGGCTGCATAGTGGCGGTCTGCAGAGCCCTATTAGATGAGAAGCCCACCTCTCAGCTCCTCAGACGAGACGTTGACGAATGCATCCTGGCTGGAGACACCTACTACAAAAGATGCTTGATTGCCCTCAAGTGCTATAAAGGTTTGTCGAATTAATAATAATGATAAATAAATAACACCCAACAGTCACCATACATAGTCCTGACCCCACACAAGGATTCCCTGTGTCGTGGGTCTCAGAAACTACGAGTACCATGCTACCACAACTACCAGACCCGGAAGAAATATTTACAGACCATGCAAACATTTCTTCAGCAGCAGGAAACGAACTCGCGCCTCTTGCGTCTCTGTCGAGCAATCGCTCGCCACGCCACCGAGCCCGTCTATAAATTAATAAATAAATCCTACTAATATTATAAATGCGAAAGTTTGTGAGGATGTGAGGATGTATGTTTGTGCCTCAATCACGCCGTAACGGCTGAACGGATTTCAATGAAACTTGGAATACACATAGTATGTGTGCTGGAATAACATATAGGCTACTTTTTGTTTGGATACCACGCGAGCGAAGCTGCGGGCGAATGCTAGTCTTCTATATACAGACAGACACATATACGTACTGCCGTATGAGATCAAACACAACTATGAAACGAGTTTAATTGCGTTTTCAGATTTCATCTTGACACATTAATTACTGAGGGAATTCTGTACGATATATAACAAGTAATATTATGTAATTAACGAATTTCGCTGACTGTGATCAACGAAAGAGGTGTCAGTTTAATGACATGTCACTCTTACGATGGTTTATTTGGTTCATAATAATGAGACATTTTAACAATACATACATAAAATCACGCCATTATCCCTAATGGGGTGGGCAGAGCTATAAGTAATCATAAGACAAATTGCAGCCACTTCTAATTAAAAGACCGAAAATATGGTGTACCATGGTGACCGTGTGGTCAGCCCATCGCCCATATAGATTATAGATACAGCAGCTTTTCGGAGATCGTCACTCCACCTAGCCTGACTCCACAAATATTTTTTTAAGTATTTAAATTATAATAAATTTATTCTATAATCAATTTTGAAAACTACAATCTTTAATGGCAATCAATATAACATAATATAGTCTTTATTAACAGAAAGAAACTTACAACTATTACAAATATAATTTACAAAATACAAAAGAAACAGTCGGGCTATCTAAAGGCCGTTGCAAACGGTCTATAGATAGCTCACCTGATCCAGCTCTGATGATTTTTTCCTGATAACATTACCATTATATGTTTTAATTGAAATTAAAACATATAATGGTAATTTTATCAGGAAATTGATAATAGAGGGCGTCCTACATCATGAACTCGTTTGCCCCCGCGGTTGTCGGTTCTTCGGCAGTTATGGAATATTTGGTTTTTAATAATAAATACACATACTTAAATGAAAAATCAACATTCAGGCACCTCGAGCTCGAACAAAAACATTTACCCCCGAATACTCAAATGCGACTCAGAGTTGAGCACGTCTCAACTCAAGGTTTTTTTGACAGTTTCTGATGAAAATCTGTCAAAAAATCGTCATTTGAAACGTGCTCAACTTTGAGATGCGTTTGAGTATTCGGGGGTATGTCATTTAAAAATCGAATCAAAAAATACGTAGAATGAGACGTCAAACGCAGCACAGAACGTCAAAAATACGCCACCAAATTATGAAAAAGCATAAACCCGAACGAAATAAATCAACACCTACATACGACCACAGGCTATAAACTATTCGCCTTTAAAATGGAATTCCCACAGAATGCATTCATTGTTCTATTACTTTTTTTAAGATAAACCTGGCACATTAGAGCACACATTATTGGGTCGACCTCCCGGGGAGTAACCTCTTTTGTGTAGATAATACTGGCAGTATGAGTCGGCTGAGCGTAGCCAATAAAAAAAAACCGGTCAAATACGAGCCGAATTCGCACACGAAAGGTTCCGTACCTTTACTTTGTAATGGCCTACTACTATGTACTTTTTAAATAAGTAACTCGATGATACAAAAAGGTTTCTTTTACAAAAAAAATCATTATAGGTTGTTATAGTGGCAAAATAATATGAATGTAGATGGATACAAGAGCAGAGGTAGACCAGAAAAAAGATGGATGGATTGCGTGAAAGATGACAGGAGTAAGAATGGAGTGAATACTGAGATGACGGCTGACATATTATGCCGACCCCACGTAAGTGGGATAAGGGCAGGGAGATGATGATGATAGTGCCAAAAGAAATACACACTCTGAAAATTTCAACTCTTGTTACGGTTCATGCAGGTGGACGGATGGCCGGACAGACGGTTTTTAGGACACCCTTCGGGTACGGAACCCTAAAAAGTAAGGGCTACATTCTAATACCTATATAAAATGATTTTGTGACTGACTGACATATCAACGAACAGCCTTTACCACAAGTCCTAGAAACATGAAACTTGAAAGGTAGATTATTCTTATGGTGTACTAAATTTCCGAAATTTCACTCCCGATGGAGCAGGACAATGTATGAAAGGAAACTCAATGCGGACAAAGCCGCGGGGCATTCCCCTAGTCTGTTCTATATTTGAATTCTAAAGAATTATATTGCCCGAAGCTTGACAAAGATCAAATTAAAACGTAAAGATTTTACTTCGATTTTAAGGTTTGGATGTTTTTTGGTAAATTCCATGTAATCCTATAACATTGTTAATCGTCTTAAATCTCTTTGAATATTGTTTCGAATAATATCTGTTTTATTAACGAATTCAACGCATTCCTGCGTTCCTTCGTAGGATAATTGAAAAAACATTTTATATTGAATTTACAAAATAATGTTAGTAGGTAAAATACTTCATCATCATCTCATCATCTTCCTGCCCTTATCCCACTATGTGGGGTCGGCACAGCATGAACCTTGGATCATGCTGTAAGAGTTTTAGCTAAGGTGTTTTATGACCGGCCGCCTGCCTGACGTCAACCCTCCTTGGGAATACTTGCTTATTGTATCTCATCATGTTGCGAGGATACTATCCCTTAGTCGACTTTTACGACATGCTCGGGCAGAGAAGCAGCTGGTCGCATTCTACGTTTTTTCTTTACTCCCAGTCCAGCAGAGAAGTAACTCAAATACTTCAACTAACATAATAAATCGGAAAGTTAGTGAGTTTGTGAATTGAGCATTGCGAACCTTGAGTCATATCACACTTGGGTACATTTTGGTCAAGACCACGTAAATAGTACCACGAATTTTATGCGCCTGAGTGACTTATTTCACTAACTATGGTTATCTCGCTAAGCCATGATGGAGGCCTTTAGGCGGCCTAAAAACTTCGTCACAAGAGTTGGCCACTAGCTCATACGAACATACATACATACATTAAAAAAACACATAAAACACAGTCAGAAATAGAATAGCAATCAGTATCGGCCTAAGTGATACAAGGATTCTGGTTGACAAATAATTTGAACATTGTCACAAGTGTAACTGATAGATCTTGAGTCCAATCGGCCAGACGGCCTCGGTGGCGTGGCGGGCGGTTGCACGGCAGAGACGCAAGAGGCGCGGGTTCGATTCCCGCTGCGGAAGAAATGTTTGCATGTTCTGTAAATATTTGTTCCGGGTCTGGGCGTTGTGGTACCATGGTACTTGTAGTTTCTGATACCCACGACACAGGGAATCCTAGTGTGGGGTCAGGACTATGTATGTGACTGTTGGGTGTTATTTTATTTATTTAATCAAGTCAGGCTCGCTTGAGTGACCCAAGGATTTGAGTTGACAGGTAATTTGAGTGATTATCAAGTGGTCTTTGCTTGATTTTTGAAATGACAGACTTGGAGATGACAAGTATTTGTGATGGAGAAATTTGAACATTGCTAATTCCTTGAGTCATGCAGTGAGTAGCGCTTGAGTATGGGCCTGAGTGAAACAGGGTTCGAGTTGACAAATAATTTGAGCATTGCGTGGTAGGCAGTGACAAACGCGGCGTTGTACTTACGGCCGCCAGGGGCCATTACTCACCCTCTTACCTTATTTAGCAATTCTAGTGATGTGACTATTCAATTTGTGTTTGCTTAATTTCTGAAAGCACTTATTCAATCAGGGTGAGAGCACTGGTGGTCTAGTTGGTAGTGACCCGCCTTCCGATCTAAGGTGGTCGGTTCAAATCCTTAGTCGGCCTTGTCCACAGGAAAGACATGGTCAATACGTGCGGAGCTGACTAAGCACGATGTTTTCCTTCGCCGTTTGAGAGTACTGTTTAGCACAGATAAATTTTTCGCACAAAAAAATCCATTGGTACACGACTGAATTTGAACCAACATCCCTAGGATCGAAAGGCGGGGTCACTACCAACTAGACCACCAGTACTCTCACATACAATATTCTTAGCACATGTGCAGACTCATTGATGATGATAATGATGCGTAGAATGCGTAGTTGGTGTCCAAACTAAGCACTTTATAGTGGGATCATATTTTGTCCTATTGTTGTTCATTCCAGGAATTAAGCCCACGTACTTATCGGTAGCTATTCGTATTGTTACCACTAAACATTAATAATAGAGAGCAGTGAACTTCATTACCATTTATGACCTCGATGGCGTGGCGGTGAGATGCTAGAGATGCGAAAAGTGATGTAGGTTTAGGCCGTGAGTGGTTAGATGGAGGCAACACAAAACTATTCCTCCTGGAAGTAAACCAGAAGCCTATGTCCAGCTATGGACTTGTAGCTGATGAAATATTTATGCCACATAAAGAAATCCTTACTAATATTACAAACACGATTGTTTGCATGTATGGGTGTATGGATGTTTGTTACTCTTTCACGCAATAACTACTGAACGGATTTGAATGAAACTTGGAATATCCATAGTACATGTACTTCCGGCCAGGTGGAGTGACGATCTGCGAAAGGCTGCTGGCAGAAACTGGATGCGTCAAGCTGAAGATAGGGCGCGATGGCGCTCATTAGGGGAGGCCATGTCCAGCAGTGGACTGCTATAGGCTGATAATGATGATGATGATGTACTGAAATTACATAATAGGATTTTTTTTCCGGGTACCACGCAAGTGGAGCCGCGGACGACAGCTAGTACACATATTATCACACCCGTATCCCTAACGGGGTAGGCAGATCCACATGTATTCATAAGAAAACTTGCAGCCACTCCTGATCCAAGAATTTAGAAATAGGTATGGTGAACCATGGTGACAGTTGATCAGCCCATCGCCCAAATAGATGGTCCATCATGTTGGGGAGGATACTACTCCTTAGTCGACTTTTACGGTATGCTCGGAGAGAAGCAGATGGACGAATTCATAGAAAATATCAGTACTTAGTCGTTTTTTTATTGTGAACTTCCGAAGTCGATTGTACCCCATCACTATAAAATCGTGCAATAATTAATATTCGCCATAATAATAGTAAGTTGTAAATAAGTATTTTACGACAATAAATATCTTTTTAATGGTTTATGTTGCAATTAGTTTATTTCTCTCGGGACATATTAACGACCAAACTGCTTTCCCGAGATAGGCTTAGAGAATCGGGTTTTAAGACCAATTGAGAACTGGTGGTCTAGTATTAGCAGTCCCGCCCTTCGATCCTAAGGTCGTGAGTTCAAATCCGGTCGTGCACAAATGAATTTGTCCTGAAAACGAAATGGTTTCTTCATGATGTTTTCCTTCAGCGTTCGTGAGAACTGATATATAAGTTCTCAAGAACGTTGAAGGAAAACATTGTGGAAATGGTTTCTTCACGATGTCTTCCTTCAGCGTTTGTGAGAACTGATAGAACGCTGAACGAAAACATCGTGAAGAAACCATTTCATCAATTACGTACTAATCTCGCTAAAATAAAAAATAAAATCAGTAGCCAAATAATACCATACCTATTACATACTTTCATTCCACAGCATTATCTTATCACACTATTTCTCACTCTCATCTTTCAAAGTCTTACACACCATACTTAAATAATCTTAAATAAACAAATAAATAAAATCAGATGATTCTTGTTGTTTATTTGATGGAACAACGACCTATTTTGGTGAGATCAATGAGCAATTCACTGACAATTGGATTGAATGCTTGGTCGTGTGTCCCCGATTCTAAAAAAGGAGGCATTTGACGTGAATGAAGGAGCAATAAGAAATACGAAACGTTTTGTGAAAGAGTATGAGATTTATTTTTTGTTCTCTATATATAGCGGTTTTGTGTGTTTGTGTGAAACGGTCTAAGTTGTATTACGGACGTAGGTTCGTATTAAAAGAATCCTACTACAGTAATAATAATGATATTAATTTAATATTATAAATGCGAAGGTTTGTGAGGATGTGTGGATGTGACGATGTATGTTTGTGCCTCAATCGGCTGAACGGTTTTGAATGAAACTTGGAATATACATAATACGTGTGCTGGAATAACATATAGGCTACTTCTTATCCGGGTACAACGTGAACGAAGCCGCGGGTGGCAGGTATATAAAGATCAAAACATAAATATATGTAATTGGCCTTGACCTCGGTGGCGTGGCGGGCGAGTGCTCGGCTGCGACGCAAGAGGCGCGGGTTCGATTCCCGCTACGGGAGAAATGTTTCTATGTTCTGTAAATATATCTTCAGGGTCTGGGTGTTGTAGTATGTATTTATGAAAAAAAAGTACATATGTAAGTATTCTATCAGTCATCTGGTGCCCATAGTACAAACTTTGCTTAGTTTGGTGCTAGATGGCGCTGTGTGAAATGTCCACAAATATTTATTATTAATTTAATTACGAGTCAAAATATAAAGATACATAATTTAATGTCCAGATCTGTTTAAATATTCAACGATGCAGTAAAACATTTATCAATAAGTCAATTTTTCATATTTTTTTTGATAAACAAATGACATTTTTTTTATTGAACGGGGTAGTGGTGCATACTGTATGTATGTACGTATACCCTAATATATGTATACCCTAAGTGTAGATAAAGTTACAAGTTAGATAAAATATTATGTTGATGTGGTTTATCTGAGATGCGAAGTAATTTGATCCGAGTTTGTAAATTCGAGGGATCATTAAAAGTTAGGTCGTGTTTGTTACCTGATTCCGCTAAGGATTAGCAAAGTTATCTACTTCCTTCTTAGATAACTTTTTTAACCGACTTTAAAAATAAAGTAGCACAGTATTTTAACCGTATAAATAAAGAAGTTACTTAAATCAGCTGTAGGTAATTTCTTTTCTAAATCTTTTGTTGATTTGTTTTGTTTTTTATTCGATGTATATAGGTGCTTCTCTGCTGGACTGGAAGTAAAGATAAAACATAGATTAAACAGAAACTTTTTTATACTACAACACCCAAACCCGCAAGAAATATTTGCAGAACATTCCAAACATTTCTCCCGTAGCGGGAATTGAACCCGTACCTAATGCGTCTCAGTCGAGCTTTCGTCCGCCATGCCAGCGAGGTCGTCAAAACAAGGCGTTCCTCTTGAGTAAAATAAATTATTTAAATATTAGTTACAGAATATGGCGGCAACCATATTTATAAGAAACCAATTCATATAGAGACATGTAATACATATCAAAATGATTTGAATATTTAGGGTTCCTTACAGGAAAACCGAAGAATCCTTTGTGTCCGGGTCGTATGTTGAAGTGCCACTACATGTTAGGCGTTCTTTGTATACGTGACGGATGGTCGAACTTTTTCACTAAAGCCCGTTTCCAATGTTCTATTAACGGACGATAAAAGTAAGTTCGTATGAGCTAGTGGCCAACTCTTGTGACAGAGTTTTTAGGCCGCCTAAAGGCCTCATTTAACGTGCCTTTAACGTGCCCCCTGAAGCACTCGTAATGCCACTTGCGGTCACCCATCACAATTGTGATCGCGCACAACGTTGCTTAACTTCATCGATCAAGATTTTCTAAGCAAGCTACGCCAAGAGCGCTTCGTTGTCCGTTAGTAGAGTATTAAAACCGAGCATATAAAAAACTTGCACTAATCATGTAAATACGAATGTTTGTGAGGCTGAAACGGATGAACGGATTTGGGTGAAACTTTTAATACAGAAAGCTACACTATCTAAGCTACACTTTTGTTTATTATTTGAATTATATATGGTTTGTCTATATATCTAGTCTTGTCACTAGTTCTTTCGAACCAATGTGGTGAAAGGAATTAAAGTGCGCCTCACAGGCTCCTTTCGTGCACATGACACATAGTTTCTACGACATGCCGGTTTACGGTTATGTATTGTAGTACACGTAATTCCCTGTGTGGGAATCGAACCCACACCAGCTCGGAGGCTGAGTTTATGCCAGTAAGTAATGATAGATCACGAATGTATTTATTTACATGTACAAATAAATGGAGCATCGTTTCACAGTGGGGGATTGCTAACAGAATAAATCACTATCTATTTGTTATTATAAAGAGAGTAGAATTGATGTCTAGCTGGTTTTGAATGATTAATTTAACATACATATTATCACGCTCGTATCCTTAACGGGGTGGGCAGAACCACAAGTATCTATAAAAAAACTTGCAGCCACTCCCTATTTTTTTTAAACATATAGCCTATACTGGACCCTGATAATGTAGCTTTCTGTTGGTGAAAGAATTTTTGAAATCGGTCCAGTAGTTTCGGAGCCTATTCGTTACAAACAAACAAAAAATCTCATTTAAGAAGTACTAGCTGCCGCCCGCGGCTTCGCTCGCGTGGTATCCGGATAAAAAATAGCCTATATGTTAATCCAGTACCTGTACTATGTATATTCCAAATTTCATTCAAATCCGTTCAGCCGTTTCGGCGTGATTGAGGCACAAACATCCAAACATCCAAACATCCAAACTCACAAACTTTCGCATTTATAATATAAGTAAGATGATATGCAATGTGGCTAAGCGTCGGTGTAACGTAGCTTTACCTTTTGTCCTCTAAACCGCGATTACCGCAAAGGTCAGTGGTGCTTAGCGCTATTCATTCGTTTGGCATTCTGCCAGAATCGATACGTTTAACTTAACCGGAAGATAAGATAATAAGTCACTTGGTACTAGGGTTACTATATCGCAGGATTTGTCCTAGGATTTTGAAAATCTTAAGATTTTTGGAATTTTCAATAAAATTGGGTAGATGCGCTGGTGGTCTATTCGGTAGTGACCCCGCTTTCCGACCCTTAGGTTGTGGGTTCAAATCCGGTCGTGTACCAATGGATTTTTCTGTGCGAAAAATTTATGTGCGCTATACCGGTAGATACTCTCAAACGGTGAAAGAAAACATCGTGAGGAAACCCGCGGCTTAGTCAGCTCCGCACATATTGACTATGTCTTTCCTGTGGACAAGGCCGACTAAGCTGATAGGATGGAATAGGTGCTGGGCAAGCCTACTCACTACAGCGTCCCGTTTGTGAAGGTGAAAGTTTCCTCCTGACGCTGTATAAATCATCCACTATAGATGGTAAAAGGCCTTAGTTTAGAGTGACAGGCCCAACAATCGAATGCGCAACGTATCACTATCTCAAAATAATCACGATTATCAACCTATGAAGGATTTTCAATGATATTACAATTGAATTGTACCTACTGATCTGCCTATTGCATTGCAGAACAACGCGTCGTGCCGCGGGCTACAAAGCTGATAATTACGTTTTCGCGAGAATTCGAAAAAATCCAGTAAATCTCAAGATTTTTCCATTGAAATCATGCTTTTTATCCGGATTTTTAAATTTTCTATCTGGTAACCCTACTTGGGACTCCCGCGTCGGTTTCTTTACAGCTTTGAATTAGGTGTATTGAGCTTAGAATCTGAGCTTATTTTTTAAAGCTATATACCATTGGAGAATAGCTTGTAATCAACAAATAACACCCAACAGATACATTCTGATCCCACACTAGGATTCCCTGGGATCAGAAACAACGAGCATCTATAGAAAAACTAAGGTTCTTTTACCATCTATAGAAGATAATTTGTACAGCGTCAGAAGGCAACTTTTACCTTCACAAACAGGACGCTGTAGTGCCCGGGACGAAGTAAGATGGAATAGGCTTGCCCAGCACCTATTACATCCTCTCAGCTTAGTCGGCGTTGTCTACAGGAAAGACATGGTCAATACGTGCGGAACTAATAACCAAGCTGCGGGTTTCCTCGCGATGTTTTCTTTCACCGTTCAAGAGTACTGGTATAGCGCTGGGTAGTGGGTACACGACCAGATTTGAATCCACGACCTTAGGATCAGAAGGCGGAGTCACTACCAACTAGACCACCAGTGGTCGTGGGTTCTGTTCGAAGATACCATGCGCTAATACCAGTACTCTCAAACGGTGAATTATAACACCGTGAGGAAACCGGCATGTTGTAGAACCGTAGAGAGTACACTTTAAATCCTTTCACCACACTGGTTCGAAAGAACTAGTGACACGGCTAGATAGATAGAAAACATAAATGTGTTATTCAGAAAGTTTTTACAACGCTATTATTTTGCCAAGGCAACCGTGATAGATTGGTAGGTAAATAATCTAGTAATCATATTTCACTTTTGTCTCCATTGTTCCGAGACGATTCCTTTACATCATCCTTTACTCAACCTACTCATTGTCTTGACGGATGATAGATGGTTTAAGCTGGGTATGGACCAAGCGAACGAACACGAGCGAAGGTTAATTAAATAAGCATTAATTTTCGCTCGCTTACTCGGACGTAAGAGCACTGGTGGTCTAGTTGGTAGTGACCCGTCCGATCCTAAGGTCGTGGGTTCAAATCCGGTCGTGTACCAATGGATTTTACTGTGGGAAAAATTTATGTGCGCTATACCAGTACTCTCAAACGGTGTAGAAATAATAGAGCTTGTAGCCTCACTTTGAGTTTTACGAAATTGCAAAAAATGTAGATAGTTTTGTTATAATATTTTTCTTTAGGTAGCGTCTAACGAAGTGGCTATACGTCTTATGGAGTCGCCAAAAATGTATGGGATTCCCATATATATTATGATCGCTAAAGAATCGTCCATAAATCATTTAAGGCTCGAAAGGGGGAAGGGGGTACGGAAAAATCAGAAGATGGTGTAGTGGTCTATTATAAGATTATACTTGTATTTAAAGATAATATTCAGAAAATTTTTTAGATGCTTTGTTTGTATGTCCAGGATGAGTATGACCAGGGGAGGTTAACATTGCGTGATTAAATGGACTCTTGGATTGCTATAGTTTGTTAATATCAATAGACATTTTTGTATACTTTGATTTCTATAGACTTCGTTAGACGCAAAGTCACTGGGCTATGAGCTTAGGATAAAGCTATCGCTTACTCGTGTTCGCTCAGTAACCTACGCTTGCTATCGCTCGCTCGATAACATTCGCTCGCTTCCTTTTGCTCGGTAACCTACGCTTGCTTTCGTTCGCTCGCTAACCTGCGCTCGTTTTCGTTCGCTCAGTACGTACCCAGCAATAATAAACGAACGTAAATTAGGTACATCCAACTATATCCCCAATTGAGCACGGATCACATCTCAAATCTATCCTTTCCAATAACAAACGAATTTTATCAAACAAGCAATAACTATACCAAAGCCAATATACCCTCGATAAATCATAATAAATTATTATTGATAGTTTAATCATCCCTACAACGGTTTACCCACCGACCGGAAGACCCCTAATTTCAGGCTCAGTGTTCCGTAGCTGGTTTTAGCTGGGACTTGGGACTTGGCATTTGTTATAGATAGTTTCAAAGAGTTTGGTACAAAAGTTGTCCTACGAATAATGTCCTACGAAATTGTGGGCAGATGGTTTAAAACCGATATGAGTTAAGATCGGCGCGAAGAATATTGTCCTTACTGGTGGTGTGAGGACTTGAAGGTCACCTCAAAGGTTCCTTTCGTAAACTTTACAGATCGTTTTAGATTTTTAAGGTTCTGAATTTCGTAATCTGTGATATAACGCTGTACAAGTTGCCATACATAATTACAATTATTACTAAGCCTCCGCTGTCCGTCTGTCTGTCCGTCTGTCAGCGGGCTGTTCTCATGAACCGTAATAGGTAGGAAGTTGAAATTTTCACAGAGTGTGTCTATAACATCTATCATCATCATCATCTACTTCTATTGCCGCTATAACAACAAATAATAACAAATAAAAGGGGCCCCCGTAAAATAAATATTTATGAACATGTACGATGGCACTGAACCTTTCGTGTGTGAATTCGACTCGCACTTGACATTAATACAAATAACACTTCGATCAAATCGAACCCGCACTTCTAACGTTTGTAGCCGTCAATTAGCCTGCGTTAGGGCCAATTGTATAAACCTAAAATTATCTCGCGCCGGTAATCGAACCCGCACTTCTCACATCTTTGTAGCCGTCAATAATTAGGTTACAGTACGCGTACACCTAATATTATCGGCCTAAACATGGTCGGACGTTATCGACCGGACTCGGCCGATCAAATGTCAAATGGAATCTGATGAACGAGACATCTTTCATTAGATTCAGAGAGGTTTTCCGAGAGGTATATAAGCACTATCTTTTTTTAGCATACGTTTGATTCGATCGGGCGAGTTCGGTCGACGACGTCCGACCATACTTCGCCCGATGACGGATTTGTGTAATCGCACCGTTAGGGCCCAAGTTAACCAACGATAAGCGACCCGTTAAGTGGCGTGCCTTGGGGTGTAATTGCGAAAGTTAAACTATTAACATTTCTAATGACGTTTGATAAGATTATTAAATGGCTTTGTAAAGCGGTTACCGTTATATGACTGACGTTAAAGAGGAGACGGGTCAAATTTCAATTCTTTCATTTTTTTTTCTTTCTTATTCTTATGGGTGTGGTGTGTGTAAGAAAGACAGAAATCGTTTGCATGTTTGTATGTATATGTATGGACTTCAAAACGAGAGCTTGTTAAATATATTGTATTTGAATTACTATTAGCACAGATGGCCTAGTGGTAGAGGCCCCGCCTTCTGATCCTAAGGTGGTGGGTTCAAATCTGGGCTGATCATCTGTAACCATGGTTCACTATATCCATCCTTGGACTTTGGAAGAGTGGCTGCAAGTTTTCTTATGATCACTTGTGGCTCTGCCCACTCCGTTAGGGATACGGACGTGATAATATGTACGTAGAAATTTGCAGAAATTACTCGCCAGTGGGTACATTGGTCCGTAATACCAAAACAGGTATTAGAACAAAATAGCAAACAAATTTACTCGAAATTGCCCATAATCTTTTACTGTTATCGCTGGGATGATTTTAATGTCTGCTCCCGAGTTCATTTTAAACTAGATACAATGATAAAATTAAAATTTAGACATGTTTTAATTATAGCTTACTAGCATTCGCCTGCGGATTCGTCCGTGTGATACACGGACAAAAAGTAGCCTATAATGTTATTTCGGCCAAGGAGAAAGGATTAATGAATGAAGATTAATGAAACAGGTGTATGAGGCAAGTGCGAATGGTACCGTTGGAAGGGGAAGACCGGCGCACGTACCTGGACCAAATCGGCGACGTTTTGGAAAAGGGCCAGGTCAAGAGTACCCTAAACCGACGAGCATGCATGAGGAATGTAATGAGAGTGAATGAAGCGAAATATGTCTGTCAGGATCGTAGGAAATGGATATATAATTGACGGCCTCGGTGGCGTGGCAGGCGATTGCTTGGCAGAGACGCAAGAGGCGCGGGTTCGATCCCCGCTGCGGAAGAAATGTTTGCATGATCTGTAAATATTTCTTCCGGGTCTGGGTGTTGTGGTACCATGGTACTCGTAGTTTCTGATACCCACGACACAGGGAATCCTAGTGTGGGGTCAGGACTATGGATGTGACTGTTGGGTGTTTTTTTTTATACTTGATCTCTGCCTACCCCTATGGGAAACAGGTGTGTATGTATGTATGTATATTCTAAGATTCATTCAAATCTGTTAGCCGTTACGGCGTGATTGGGGCACAAACATAGTCACATACTCACAAACTTTCGCATTTATAATTATTATAAGGATCTCGTTTTCCGCTGTTCACAAATATAATTATAGAATTATCTCACCACACTGTAATAGTTTTGTCAATAAAAAGCTACAATTTGCATACTGTTAATGAGTGTACTAGTTATAGTTATCTACTAATAATCGTGTCACTAGTTATTTTGAACCAGTGTGGTGAAAGGATTTTAAGGTGCGCCTCAAAGGCTCTTTTCGTGCATTTGACTGATTGATTTAATTACGAATTGAATAAAATTAAAGTAAGTTGGTTACTTATTTGATGGACTGGGAGTAAAGAAAAAATACGTCCAGCTGCTTCTCTCCCCGAGCATGTCGTAAAAGTCGACTAAGGGATAGTATCTCTAACATGATGAGATACAATAAGTCTCCCGTAAAGAAAAAACATAGAATTCGTCCAGCTGGACGCATTCTGTTTTTTCTTTACTCCCAGTCCAGCGAAGAAGTATGATGATATCATCATCATTTTCCTGCCCTTATCCCACTAAGTGGGGTCGGCACACCATGTTTCCCTCTTCCATTTTCTCCTATCACTCGTCATCTCCGCACTCACTCCTTTCACACGCATATCCTCTTTCACACAATCCATCCATCTTTTCCTTGGCCTTCCTCTAGCAGTATATCCATCCACATTCATATTCATTACTCACCTTGTAAGTATGATGATAATGATGGTAGAATTATATTGTTCACACTAGAACTCCAATGTCCTTAGTTCTAGCAAACTTAACCGCTGAAACAAAGTTTTCCATACATCGCTGTTAATGTAGTTGAACTTTAGTTCTCTTAAAGCAACCACCGTCAAATCATCATACTTACTACCGTTATCATCGACGACCTCGGCGGGCGGGCGAGTGCTCGGCTGAAACGCAAGAGGAGCGGGTTTTATTCCCGCTACGGGAGAAATAAATATTTCTTTTAGGTCTGGGTTTTGTAGTAAGTACTATGTATTATAAGTTTGTATCTATAAAAAATAATTAACTAGCTGCCGCCCGCGGCTTCGCTAGCGTGCTACCCGGATAAAAAATAGCCTATATGTTAATCCAGTACATGTGCTATGTATATTCCAAGTATAATTCAAATCCGTTCAGCCGTTTAGGCGTGAAAGAGTATCTAACAAACATCCATACATACAAAGTAAATTTAACCACTACTTTATGCACCCGGGTGAATAAGGTGAATAAAGTTTTTTAAAAGTAATTTTAATGCACCCAGGTGCTTAAAGTTTACTAAAAGTGTATTTAATACACCTAGGTGAATTAGCTCAGGTGAATTAAGTTTACGAAGGCGAAACTTTCGCGTTTATAATATTAGTAGGATTAAAATAGCTTTTTCGTTACGTCAGTCGTATAACGTTGCCGCTGTTCTTAAACGCTAAGTTTGAAACAAGAAGATTACGCTTGTGGTTTCAATGGGCGTGCTAGAAGCGCTTTGATGGAGCCCTTAGGCCGTGTCCCCATTAGGCGATCACTGACCGGCTATCTATTTTCTTCCAGTTTGCCTCCCTATAATTTTTAAATGGAGTGTAAAGTAGATGATTCATACAACGTCAGGAGGCAACTTTTACCTTCACTAACGGGACGCTAGTGCCCGGGACAAGTTAAGATGGAGTAGGCTTGCCCAGCACCTATTCTATCCTCTCAGCTTAGTCGACCTTGTCCGCAGGAAAGACATGGGCAATACGTGCGGATCTGATTAAGCCGCGGGTTTCCTCGCGATGTTTTCCTTCACCGTTTGAGAGTACTGAAGTAGCGTGCATAAATTTTTCACACAGAAAAATCCGTTGTTCCAGAATTTATATTTTTCTAAATTAACCTTTTTATTCTATTATCAATTAATACAAGCTCTCGCGATAGGCTCACACTTGGCTATTGTTATAACTTCTTTGTTAATTGTTAACTAAAAGCCTTATAATTTCTTTTTAATTATATTCAGACTCTTTTGCCTTTGTCTTTTGGAGGTTTCTGTGAAAGCTCATAAAGCCACTTTTGTTTATTGAGGAAAGTTACAAAGATTGCTTTAAGTCTTTGAACTCTTCACCACACTGGTTTTGTTGTAATAATTAAGAAAATTTTGTAATAAGTAAGTAAGTTCATATGAGCTAGTAGCCACCTCTTGTGACGGAGTTTTTAGGCCGCCTAAAGGCCTCCGTCATGGCTTAACGACTTAAAAGCCAGGACCGACAATTTAACTTGCTCTCAAAGGTAAAAGTCCTAAAATCCTGGCCACATTTTAGGACTTTTATCCTATGTGCGCTGTATACCAGTACTCTCATACGGTAAAGGAAATCATCGTGAGGAATCCGGTATGTTGCAAAATTTTAAAAGTTCGAAAACATGTGCAAAGTGCACGAAAGATGCTTTTGAGGCGCATTTTAAATCCTTTCAGCACACTGGTTCGAAATAACTAGTGACACGATAAGACAGATATATCGTATTAACGAGATGGCGTGATATTTTCATTATAAGAAAATTGAGTAATAGCGGACCTCAGCGGTAGAGACAAATTGGACTCCCCTATGAAAAACTGGGTCACATCAACACTAAATAAAGAGGACTGGAAATAAAGAAAGATCAAGGGTCTGATTTAGAAGGCAGTGATCCTTGACACGGAACGTATTGTCAGGAGGTCCTCACTCTGCAGCCCTAACCACCGAAAGCTGGAGCCCTGACCAGCTGTCACGGCAATTTCAGTTTCAAAATATTTAAAAACTGAAAATAAATGGACACGGAATTAACAGCTATA
The DNA here is from genome assembly GCA_949320045.1 of Scotopteryx bipunctaria. Taxonomy (NCBI): domain Eukaryota; kingdom Metazoa; phylum Arthropoda; class Insecta; order Lepidoptera; family Geometridae; genus Scotopteryx; species Scotopteryx bipunctaria. Next base: position 2,445,180 of record OX439466.1, read on the forward strand.
GGAAAGTGTAAACAAAATCACACTATAACTATAAATGCGAATGTTTGTGTGTTCCACTTAACTTAGTAACGGCTGAACGGATCTAGATAAATGTTGGAATACACATAGTTTATACTTTGAAATAACAATTTTAATATGTCTGTTTTTTATAGCTTTTTGAAAAGTACCTATTTAAAAAAGTCCTCTCCTATTTATAAAGAAATCAATTTCAAATTCGGAATGGAACCCGCGACCTTCACTATCACTAGACCAGCTAACTAACCTAAATACGTAACATTGAATCCCGAACACAAAATGTACGCAAATCGAGGATAATTTAGTTCAACCAATTACCGAGTTCATTTAGGGAAATGCTGGGGCTTTTACCACCGCACCCAGCGCACTCAACTCGTAATTACTTTTAATTTTATATTGAGTAACATCTGAATTGCAAAACCTGACGAACTTTTTGTGGATTTGATATGTTGAAAGCCTGGGGCAAGACACGAATACCTTTATATCATAGCAAAAACTGTCAAGTTGTGTAGTGTTAATAATTGTAAAGTATTTTACGAAGTTCAAACCAAAAATTTTGATTTGGGAACTTCGCGGAATAACATCGGTGATGCTTTCAAATAAACAAAAATTAAATTTAAATACTGAATTTAATATGATATGAGATTATTGACATATTGTTTGATGGCAAATTGCTGATTTTTTTTTCTTAAATCTATATAACTTAAATCTATTTGACGTGACCCAAAGCAACATTATGTTTTATATATCTCTGACTAAAAGATCGTATCTTCAAAGTACCTATTGTTTGTTTGCAACAATGTGCCCCTGGCAAAGGTTCATTTCGTGTTCAATGGCTATTAAATCGAATGGATGTCTCTAAGTCCGGGTACCGAGTGTAAATGCCTTTTAAGTGTCGGGTAAGAAATTGGATCATGCAGGGTAGCCTATAGAAATAGTAATTTACTTATAGAAATAGTAATTTCTTGTAACTGAACCATGGAATAGGATTTCGGAGAGGAAAATTAGTATTTCGGGTGTTTTTGTCCCCGGAAAAGCTGGTATTGATTTTGTTAGTTTCGGTTGGGCTGTTCTTTTTCTATTTTCATTTTAAATGAAGAAGTTCTTGTACTCGTAGCTTACCTAGCTAAGGATGAGATCTACGATGGAGCAAGCTTTCCCAGAAGATGCTTCATCATCAGCCTATAGCAGTCCATTGCTGGACATAGGCCTCCCCTAATGAGCGTCATTGCGCCCTATTTTCGGCTTGACACATCCAGTGTCCTCCAGCAGCCTTTCGCAGATCGTCACTCCAGCTAGCCGGAGGACGTCCAACATTACATTTGCTGAGTCGCGGTCTCCACTCAGGGGAGGCCTATGTCCAGCAGTGGACTGCTATAGGCTGATGATGACGATGATGAGGGTCTCCACTCAAAAACTCGTTTACCACAGCCGTTGTCGGTTCTTCATGAAACAATTCTTTTAATAGAAAATTGAATTAAATAAAAAAATAAAGGGTATGGCCCCATACAATAAACATTTTTTAATGTACGATGGTACAGAACTCTTCGTGTCAGAATACGACTCTCACTTGACTGGTTTTATTTTAATTTTTCTGGTTCAGTCACATCGTAACAGCTGTTTTTTTATGAAACTGGGAATATACATATTTCGCGATCTGAATTAACATATAGGCTACATTTCATTCGTTAAGTCACGAGTGAAGCCGCAGGTGTACCTTGTAGACCATAATATACACCTTAAGACGCATTCTTGCTCTTATTTCAAAGGTAAGTTTGGTTTTATTTTTATTTTATTGACAGCAACTCGTAAACGCCCCCTACGGTCTAAGTCTATAACACACTCGCGAGATTATTAAAAACCAATGGTATAAGGCGCAGTTTACACACAGGTGGCGGAGCTGTAACAGACTTTTCTACACGAGTACTTTGTAACTATCTGAGCAGAATCATCGCCACATCGAATTTTTTGCGTAACGCTGTTAAATAATGTAGTTGAATGTACCTATGTCGTCTTAATACAAATGAATCAAAAATAATCTAAATTCGCTTATCTGTACTAATATTATAAAGAGGAAAGATTTTTTGTTTTTTTGTTTGTGACGAATAGGCTCCGAAACTACTGGACCGATTTCAAAAATTCTTTCACCAATAGAAAGCTACATTATCAGGGTCCAGTATAGGCTATAATATATTTTCAAAAAAGTTAGTGATCCGTTAGAAAATTGCAATACTGTAACCCAAGGTAGAAAACCCAAAATAGTTTTAGGCGTGCGCTGCGAAAACTATTGATTATAGAACAAAATTACGTACTACGTAAATTACTACACGCGTACGAAGTCGCGGGCAAAATGTAGTTACCTACTCTAAATCTATGGAGAGTAGCGTTTGCGCCACGACCTCGCCTCCTCTCCGCCTCGTCTCCGCCACTTGCCACATCTGTATAAAACATTCTTTACACCCACCGCATGCCCACACTCGCATTGGATGTCACGAGCCGAGTGCGAGTGGCACTGTTAAATCATCATCATCATATTCCTGCCCTTATCCCACTCTATGTGGGGTCGGCACAGCATGAACCTTGGATCATGCTGTAAGAGTTTTGGCTAAGGTGTTTTGTGACCGACCGCCTGCCTGACGTCAACCCTCCTTGGGAATACTTGCTTATTGTATCTCATCATGTTGGAGGATACTATCCCTTAGTCGACTTTTACGACATGCTCGGGGAGAGAAGCAGCTGGACGCATTCTATGTTTTTTCTTTACTCCCAGTCCAGCAGAGAAGTGTGCACCGTTAAATACAATGTCGTATCGACCGCCGCATTTGCTTTCACGTGTCGACGCAGTCACTTGCTAGTTTAGCTCAGAGCAAGTGCCACATTTACGCAGTATCATGAACGAGTGCGAGTGTGAAACTGACGTGACCTGACGTGTCGTAAAATTGAAAATTACTTAAGAAAAAGTTACTTAAATTTTGCAATGGCGTGATGTAAAGTGTTCTGTATATTTTTTCCATCTATAAATTTGCATGCTACAAAAAGTTAATTGCGTTTTCAAAAAACAAATTAGTGCAAGCATTTTGCATATGAAAAGCAGTATTAAATATTTCAGTCTGTCTTATGCCGGGTTCGTATATTCAACGAACGGACTACGTATCGTAGCATAGCAACACTATATTATCTGTTGAAGCCATACATTTTTCGTCGGAAAATCAACGTTACTATGTCTACCTACCATCTGTTGTCCGATAGTAGATTGCAGGAACCTGGCATAAGTTACATAAGATCTCTTGATTTAGATTGAGATACAATAAGCAAGTATTCCCAAGGAGGGTTGACGTCAGGCAGGCGGCCGGTCATAAAACACCTTAGCCAAAATTCTTACAGCGTGATCCAAGGATCATGCTGTGCCGACCCCACAACTCCACATAGAGTGGGATAAGGGCAGGAAGATGATGATAATGATGATTTTAAATATATCTGTATACGCTCGTATGTTTGTATACCCTCCCTTTAAATTATGCAAATCGACATTTCATTGAAAAAAAAAGTGTTATATCAAAATAAAATGTTTTTTTATTGTATATTAAGAAGACATTGAGCTTCGTGATCTCATTGACTCATTAGGTTAAATTGAAACTTTATCGTTTTCGGTACAGCATTAGGAAATGAAATGCCGATGCTATGAATAAAACATTCAAGTTAAAAGCTACGGGAGTTTTATGGAAACGATTTTAGAGTTAAATTGTTTACCTTTATTTTTAATGTATATTTTAAGATATGAAGACCAGAAATAATACAAAACGTATTGAAATAAAATGAATAGTGAAATGAGAAGATTCTACTTTAATTACAGAGATAGTGAGAAATAGCGTGATAAGAGAGCGATATGGAGTGAAAGAAGATGTAGTGATGAGGATTGAGAAAGGTATGTTAAGATGGTTCGGTCATGTAGAGAGGATGAACGAAAGAAGAAGAAGATTAACGAGACGCCGCAACGGCTTGACTATATTTGGCGTAAATTCATCAAAATTGGTCAAGCCGTTACGGCATAGTACATACAAATATATGTAACATTATAAACCTAGAATAACAAATAAACTACCAGGTGAACAAAGCGAGTGAAAGCTATTGAACAGGTAGGTAAATATTGAATTGTAAATATAATGAAACTTTAAAACAGCAGCCATTTTGAATACCTGGGAGTAGGAGTGGCTTGGACAAAATAAACTCTGTAATTATCAGGTAAGCAAAGAGCATTTTGCAACGAGTTCTCAATGTAATATTTGATGACCTCGGTGGCGTGGCGGGCGAGTGCTCGGCTGAGATGCAAGAGGCGTGGGTTCGATTCGAAGAATGATAATAATGAGAGTGAACGAAGCGAAAGAAGTGTCAGGATCGTAGTTAATGGAAATCCGTGATGTCTGCCTACCCCTATGAGAAGAAACGGGCGTGATATATGTATGTTTGTATGAATAAGTATTCTATCAGCCATCTGGTGCCCATAGTACAAGCTTTGCTTAGTTTGGAGCTAGATGGCGCTGTGTGAAATGTTCACAAATATTTTATTTATTGATCTCTTCACCACACTGGTTCGAAAGAACCAGTGACATGGCTTGTAACAGCCATATTGTATACCTTGAAGTGCGAGTAGGAGTGGCTTGGACCAATAAAATCGTAATTGTCAGGTAACGAAAAAAGTCATGCATAAAATAAGAATTAACTTTTGTTTAACCAATCCGGTTTCGATTTTTAAACCCAGCAATCAGCTTTTGTATGATAAGCCAACTGACCAGTACTTCTGTGATTAAGTTTATCCAAATATGGATTCGTTTGCTAATTGGTTTTGTGCTCGATTCCTATATTCTACTAACGGGTGACGGATCGTTTTTTGCCATAGCAATGTTATTATCTCTAAAAGCCTTATACATTTTTGACAGAAAAACCACGTTACTATTAAATGAAATATATTGCGAACAACAATTTAGAAGTATATTTTTACGAATGTTGACAAAAGACGGCCTTAACAATTGCGATGTCTTCCAGGCAACCAGGACTGAAACAGAATTAATCTAAGCTATAGCTAAATTAATGCTAAGATAGACGCTGGCACCTTTCCATTGGCAGCAAAGTTGAGCGGTGTGGATTTCTGCTGTCCCTCAAACTAGTGTAGGATAGCAATGAACGATCCGCTGTTCGTTAGTAGATTATTGGAACCAGTCATTAATTAGCTTGACCGAATAAACTTAATCTAAATACCTATGAACCTATATAGAACTCTTATTCATTGTCAATCAACGTACAGCTTAAACCATAAGCCCATGAAGCATGAAACTTTTAGGGTACCTATATTGCTTTTAGGGTACTTCTGCTGGACTGGGAGTAAAGAAAAAACATAGAATGCGTCCAGCTGCTTCTCTCCCCGAGCATGTCGTAAAAGTCGACTAATGGAAAGTATCCTCTCCAACATGATGAGATACAATAAGCAAGTATTCGGCGGCCTCGATGGCGTGGCGGGCAATTGCTCGGCAGAGACTATTTTGAAGAATATTTTTTATGTTCTTGTTATAACGTTAAATACATATTATCATGCCCGTATCCCTAATGGAGTGGGCAGAGCTACCAGTATTCATAAGAATACTTGCAGCCATGCTAGATTCAAAGTCCCAAGATGGATATGGTAAACCATGGTGATATGTGATCAGCTCATCGCCCATATAGATGGTCCGTCATGTTGGAGAGGGTACTATCCCTTAGTCGACTTTTACGACATGCTCGGGAAGAGAAGCGGCAGGACGCATTCTATGATTTTTCTTTACTCCCAGTCCAGCAGAGAGGTAAAATGATGATTTACATTCTACGCTGTGATTCATTTCCCTTATTTTTTTATTAAATTAAATTATGAACCGCTACCCGTAGAATACTTGCATAATTTACAAGTTTTAACATAGTTTGTACTTCCAAAGTAAACCTTAGTTCAGGGATTATTGAAATATGCGGCTTTAGCGGATTTCGAGCAGCGGATTGTCCGCGAAGTGTTCTAAGTTCAAAAATGTCTAGTAGGGATCTCCATTTGCTACCATCCTGACATATTTCTTTCGCTTCATTCTCTCGCATTACATTCCTGTAATATGATTAGTAGTGATCTCTGCTAAATCCGCTAGATCAGCATAAAAAGGAGAAGCTGCCAAGAACAAAAACTTAGGTTAATTACGGTAATAGACTTAGACTTCACTAACTTACTTAAAGTATAATTAGTTTAATCAAACAAACTTAAGTCAATGGTACCTAAATAAAATACAGATTTGGGCCCCAATCGCGCTATTTCTAAACGTAATTACCGAGGACAAAAACATTTGTGTTCTGTTTATGCATATTTTCGCATCGCTATATTTTGATACGCATTATACGCTGACTATCGTATTTGGCATCTGCCAAAACGAAAACAAGAACGCATATAGCGTTCCATCGATCGGGCGAGTGCTCGGCTGAGACGCAAGAGGCGCGGGTTCGATTCCCGCTGCGGAAGAAAAGTTCGCATGTTCTGCAAATATTTCTTCCGGGTCTGGGTGTTGTGGTACCATGGTACTCGTAGTTTCTGATACCCACAACACAAGGAATCCTAATGTGGGGTCAGAACTATGTATGTGACAGCTGGGTGATATCAGTCACAGGGGACATGCCCCCCCCCTCCGCCCCTCCCAAAATCGTACACGTAAAATTGAAAAATCTTCTAAAAATTTACAAAAGCAATTTTCTGCCCCTAGCCGCGATGCCAATAAAAATAGAAGGCTTCCAACGTACGTTAGGGTTAGAATTATTGTATTATTGTATTGTTTTATAATGTGTGCAATAAAATTGCGTATTGTGCAATAAAATCTGATTTACTCGACATATTCTATTAATAATTTATTAGTGACCCCCTCCAAAATTTCAAGCTGTGACCGCGCCTGATGGCAACGTCCGCTATGAAAGTCATTTGGAGTGATCGTGTATGAGTTACATGAGTCCATACGTCCATCCATTTGACTTTAGTCGTTGAAGCCACGCAGGGCTATCGTGTATGTACTCATCTTTAAATAGCGCAATTGGGGCTCTAGTTCAGAGAACTAAGGCCATTTACCATCTATAGTAGATGATTTATACAGCGTCAGGAGGCAACTTTTACCTTCACAGACGGGACGCTGTAGTGCCCGGGACGAATTAAGATGGAGTAGGCTTGCCCAGCACCTATTCCATCCTCTCAGCTTATTCGGCCTTGTCCGCAGGAAAGACATGGTCAATACGTGCGGAGTCGACTAAGATGCGGGTTTCCTCACGATGTTTTCTTTCACCGTTTGAGAGTACTGGTATAGCGCACATAAATTTTTCGCACAGAAAAATCCATTGGTACACGACCGGATTTGAACTCACGCACGACCTTAGGATCGGAAGGCGGGGTCACTACCAACTAGACCACCAGTGCTCTGAGTTCGGAGATAATGGTAAATAAAATACAGGTTGGATTAGTCTAGACGACACCTGTGTTGTTTAGTAAAGTTTGTAGACAAGTTTCTAAAACATTCTGAGAAGTTCCAATTTGAATTGGAATCATCCAAAATTCAGTCTTTGATCTATGAAATTTTGAAAAGTATTTTGAAGTTCAAGTGCCCAGTCTATTTTGTAAGTATTTGATGCGTTTTGAAGAAGTTGGTAGAGTTTAATTGTGATATTTGATCATTGTCATCTGTCTAGACAAGTCCACAAACGGTTTTGTGCTGCCTTCATCCACCGACGACCCCCGATCTTCACTATGTCATCGGTCTTTAAGAAGCGCTCGTGGCGAAGCTAGCTTAGACGTTCTTGATTGATCGTTGAAGTTAAGCAAAGTTGTGCGCGGTCACAATTTGGATGGGTGACCGCAAGTGGCATGAGCTAAGCGCTTCCGTGCTTCGGGGGGCACTTTGTTAAGCCATGGGGCGGCCTAAAAACTCCGTCACAAGAGATGGCCACCAGTCATACGAACTTATCTGTTTTTCGAACTGATATGACTTGCGCATTGCAACTTCGACTTGTTCATACATTTCATACATACAATCATACATACTATATTATCACGCCTGTATCCCTAATGGGGTGGGTAGAGCCACAAATATTTTTAAAAAAACTTGCAGCCACACTAATTCAAAGTCCAAGATGGATATAGTGAACCATGGTGATAGGTGATCAGCCTATATATAATCAATATCAGATATTTTTTGGTATTATCCAGATTACACCCACCATTTTTAGCATAACTTGTATTGACGTTAATACAATTTGAATTGCCTTAATCTTCATTTCGCTTTATTTTCATTGAACCTTTAGTTAATTAAACGAGTAAAACGACCCCCCTAGAATGGTCTCCTATCTCCGTGGGCGGAAACACGAGTTTGGGCGTAAATTGGAGACCACACAGTATTATTGCTAATACAAAGTGTTTGCTAGTAAAGCAAATATTACACTTTACTAGCTGCTGCCTGCGGCTTCGCTTGCGTGGTAAACTAAGGCCTTTTACCATCTATAGTAGATGATTTATACAGCGTCAGGAGGCAACTTTTACCTTCACAAACGGGACGCTGTAGTGCCCGGGACGAATTAAGATGGAGTAGGCTTGCCCAGCACCTATTCCATCCTCTCAGCTTAGTCGGCCTTATCCACAGGAAAGACATGGTCAATACGTGCGGAGCTGACTAAGCCGCGGGTTTCCTCCTTCACCGTTGTGAGAGTACTGGTATAGCGCACATAACGTACCCGTATAAAAACTAGCCTATATGTTAATTCAGCACATGAACTACGTATATTCCAATTTTCATTCAAATCCGTTCAGCCGTTTAGGCGTGAAAGAGTAACAAACATCCATACTTACAAACTTTCGCGTTCATTATTAGTAGGATTTGAAAGTAATAATTGGTTGAATATTGATTTCAAATAAACAGTGTTCATGACACTCGTTATTATTATAATCCTACACATGAATTAATTGAGATATTATAATCACAATATTGTTGAGAGCACTGGTGGTCTAGTGGTAGCGACCTCACCTTCCAGCCCTAGGTCGTAGCTTCAAAACCGGTCGTGTATCAATGATTTTTTTTATTGTAACGTGAAGTGGGAAAACGGTAAAGAAAATAAGAACTTAAAAACACTGTAAAACCCAGACACGCTCAATATTGTTCTGGGTGGGAATCACACCCGCAACACAGCAGGGAGAGCCACCAACTGAGCTATGAGGTCAGTCAATTAGTTTAGTTATTTTAAGACTTCGATAAAATAGAAATAACAATGGTGAAGTTTTAGACTGTTTTGCATTTGACACTGCGTTTTAACCACTTTATGCAAATTAGAACTTTATCCCGATACGGCTAAGAGCCAAAATAATCCGAGGCTGCTTTCCAATGAAATGAGTTTCCCACTCAGCACTATTTTATTTTAAACCCTATTTTGTGAGCAATAAGAGCTATATTTATGTAGCTTTGTATCCAGGCAGCTTATTTGGCTTATAGCTTTGGAGTCACAATCGATATAAAATGCAATTCTAATTTACATAGAGCATTATATTTCTATCATTTGCTAGTAGAACGCCCTCTATTTTGTCTGAGTTGAGTTTTGTCAAACTTCATCTTCGGTAATTCCATTCTTATTCCCTAAAGCCTTTTACCATCTATAGTAGATGATTTATACAGCGTCAGGAGGCAACTTTTACATTCACAAACGGGACGCTGTAGTGCCCGGGACGAATTAAGATGGAGTAGGCCCAAATATTCCATCCTCTCAGCTTAGTCGGCCTTATACACAAGCAAGACATGGTCAATACGTGCGGAGCTGACTAAGCCGCGGGTTTCCTCACGATGTTTTTCCTCATCCTTTGAGAGTATTGGTAATAGCGCACATAATTTTTTCCGGGTTAACCATGACCTTAGGATCGGAAGACGGGGTCACTACCAACTAGACCACTAGCACCCTACAGCTACATCATAAGAGGAATATGCCTCCAAGTTGCTCTTAGGACTTATGGGTTTAGGCTGTGCTTGAGTGTCAGTCAGTCAGTGACGTGGTTTTGTGTTTAGATTAATATTTCTTTATATCATTGTGAACATAAAGTTAGCTAAAGAACTGTATTATTCATTTCCTTTTGTTAGCATTTGTTAATGCAAGTTTTAGAGACCCGTACCCGAAGGGTGCAAACGGGACCCTATTACTAAGCCTCCGTTGTCCGTCGTCCCGGGCACTACAGCGTCCCGTTTGCGAAGGTAAAAAGTTGCTTCCTGACGCTGTATAAATCATCTAACAGATGGTAAAATGCCTTAGTTTTTTATGTTTGAGACGATCTGAAATTAAATAATTTGTACGAAAATAATAATAAAATAAAAAATTATGGGGTTCTTCATTAGAAGAGATGTGTTTTATTTTGCATTTTTTATTTTGCTTTATTTTAATAGGGAACTTGCTGCAACCTATTATAGGTGGCAATACAAGAAGCAATGTAAATGTACGATGGTACGGAACCCTTCGTGTGTGATTCGACTCGCAATTGGCCGGTTTTATTATCATAAATAACGTGAATTACATTGAGAGGACACAGCGGTTGGTCTCTTACGCGTCGCTTCACAAAAGGCTTTGCCAAACAATTCCGTGAAAATTTATTTTAATTTATTTATTTTATTATTTAAGTTGAAGCATTCATATTGGACATCCGGATATTTGGAATTGTTCCCTTATTTACATTTCGAAATATAGGTACAACACTCTTGTTACATTTTACTTCTTCGCTGAACTGGGAGTAAAGAAAAAACAGAATGCGTCCAGCTTCTTCTCTCCCCGAGCATGTCGTAAAAGTCGACTAAGTCGAGAGTGTGTATTTCTACTGTCTTTATAACAAAAAATAAAATAAAATAGAAGGGGGCCCCATACAAGAAATATTTCTTAATGTATGATGGTATGGAACTCTTCGTGTGCGAATTTGGCTCGCACTTGACTGGTTTTATTTTATGCTCATTTCAACCAAATAAATACGTATCTTTCCTCTGAAATCACTTATAGCAAGCATTCTGGCGTAAACAAAAAGACATATTTCCTGTATATTATGTGTACCTTCCGCCTGCGGCTTCGCTCGCGTTGCGCTAGATAAAGAGTAGCCTGTATGTTTTTCCACTTCACGCAACAATCCATGTTTTATTCAAATCGGTTCAGCCGTTACGCCGTGATTGAGGCACAAACATCCTTCTCACAAACTTTCAGAGTTATAATATTAGTAGGGATTTGAACCCACGACCTTAGGATCGAAAGACGGGGCCGCTACCACTAGACCACCAGTGCTCTAAATACATGAATCAGTATGGTTATCATTAAGATAAAATAATATCTTTATTAACAATAAACTTACAACTAATTCAATTATAATTTTTAAAATACAATAGAAATAGTCGGGCTATCTTAAGGCCATTGAAGCGCTCGTGTAGCTTGCTTAAATACGTTCTTGATTGATCGTTGAAGTTAAGCAATGCTGGGCGCGGCTATAATTGGGATGGCAAGCTGAGCGCTTCAGTGCTTAGGAGGGCGCGTTAAATTGTCGGTCCCGGCTTTTAAGTCGTTAAGCCATGACGAAAGACTTTAGGCGGTCTAAAAACTCCGTCACAAGAGTAGGCCACTAGCTCATACCAACTTACTTAATTAAAGGCCGTTGCAAACGGTCTATAATAAAATTAAAATAATAAAATTATTATTGAAAACCGTCAGTGAATTTATCCATAATATTTCGATACGCTTTACCTTGTTTGCATATTGCATTTACTCGCTGTATTACACAGGGTAGCGAGAGCAGCTAAGGCAGTTCACGATGCTACTAATATTATAAATGCGAAAGTTCTGAGGATTATTTTGATGTTGCCGAGCTGCGGTGGAAAGCTAGTAAATAAGTTGTTTTTTTTTAAATAAATGGCGTAAAGTAAACATTTTGAAATGTTCCGCCTGTCGCGCTCGCCAGAGCCCGGTAAAACTGTCAGCTGTCATTCACAAGTGCACGATCATTCAAGTCCATCTGAAACAAACAGAGGATTCGTACGCTGTATTCAGAACGAAAGTATCTCATCATCTTACCTCATCCCACTCTATGTAGGGTCGGGTAAGAGTTTTGGCTAAGTTATTTTATGACCGGCCGCCTGCCTGACGTCAATGCCTCCTTGGGAATACTTGCTTATTGTATCTCATCATGTTGGAGGATACTATCCCTTAGTCGACTTTTACGACATGCTCGGGGAGAGAAGCAGCTGGACGCATTCTATGTTTTTTCTTTACTCCCAGTCCAGTAGAGTAGTACGAACAAAGTTCAGAACGAAAGTATCTATAAAACTTAAAACAGTTAGACTGCGTAAAATTAAGGTAGCTATGAAAAGTATAATAAAATAGCTGTTACTCGCGTTATCCAGAAGACCTCAACATTACCTAATTTGTCAAAACACGTGCTCCCGTTGAACTTAAGTAACAGCTGTGGTGACAGCCTTAGGAATTAAAAAAAAATCACATTATTCGTAACAACGCCCGTAGTCAAATATTATAATAAGTTCACCAGTTGTTTAATATGCGCTGTGACGTGTAGTCTTATGGGAAATATGTCGGTGTGCAAATAACACTGCAGATATTCAATGTGCCGATATTTGCGCGGATGTTGGATGTTATGCTAATGAGCCTTTCACCGCACTGGTTGTGTCACCTGCTTGCGACGTGAATGTATCCTACTAATGTGATAGGTACAGCCGAAAGTTTGTATAGACTTTTTGGCACGGCTGAACTGATTTGGGTGAATTTTAGAACTATCTGGATGACGAGAGTGTCAAAGGGTGTAGTGTAAAAAAATCCAATATGGCGGCTGTAGGAAGCCATTTTTCCATTTATTCCTTTGCCTCTGTAGCCGAAAGGGCTGGACGGATTTTGATAAGTGAGTCGGATTCGTCTAGATAATGAGATTGTTATAGGTACCTACTTACCTATGACAATGACACTTTTTGACACTGAAGTGTAAAAAAACAATTTTCCTTCATCGTTTGAGAGTACTGGCATAGCGCACATAATTTTTCAAACAGAAAAATCTACTTATGCACGACTGGATTTGAACTCACGACCTTAGGATCAGAAGGCTACATCCAGACCACAAGTGCTCTCAATAAAGGTGGGACTTGTAATCTGATAATAGAGTGACCGTAAAGGTACCAGTACAACACAAAGCCTGTCACTGGCTGACACTTTATAGAAACCTCTCGTCAGGTTCTAGAACAATTCAATTAGGTTTTGTGGCTTTGACGCTAGTGTTGTCATTATGTCGATAGTTTCAAGAACATTGGTGATCTTCTGATAGTGCCTACCTTACCTAAGATCGTAGGTTTAAATCCGATCGTGAAACAATAGGTTTCCTGTTCGAAATAAATGGTACGCCATACCGGTGGTCTCAAACGGTGAAAGAAAACATCGTGAGCCACTTTTTCATTACTCATATCAAGTAGGTACCTACATATTATAAACTAAAAATAAGATTTTACTTGTAAGTTGTCGACAGGCATCTTGTGTATCTCATAACCCCATTCCCCAACATAAATAAAATTTATCTATTTTTTTGACTGAACTTTGACAGTGACAGATGCTCAGAGATGCGAAGTAACCTTTTTCTGACAGCTGTTTTTTTTCTTTAAGTATAGCACTAATTTCTATTTACTTCCTTTATACTTTGACTAATTGTGCATTTTCTAACTCAACTACATAAAACTGAAACTATTAAATTAGATCATTAAAACTCAATTACCTAATTAGAAAACACCACTACAAGCTATCATATCAAAATATTATCATAATAGTATTACTATTAACCAGTTAATTAACAGATTGACGTAACTCGTTTAAATATGCAAATTCTATCAACCATCATTTAAGCCTCGATAATCGACATCGATGATCAAACTATCGATATATTCCCAACACTACGGGCCTAAATTAAGTTCTGGCCTTTGACATTTGGGTATGAATATGAAATTAGGTTTCACATTAAATTCAGGACTTGTATCTAATGGTTCGGACACTTCAAATGAGCATAATGTTTTACCATCATCAATAGTACTGGTGGTCTAGTTGGTAGTGACCGCGAGTTCTTTTCAAAAAATGACATCTGATGTCCTTCATCATCATCATCATCAGCCCACGTCAGTCCACTGCTGGACATAGGCCTCTCCCATGGCACGCCACTGAGCTCGATCTTCAGCTCTCCTCCTCCAGTCACTGCACGATTATGGACAAAACATTTCATGGCAAGTCATTTGACGTCCGTTAGTTGAATTTACAATACTGAATTACTGTGGACCTCGGTGGCTTGGCGGGTGAGTGATCGTTTATAAGTATGAAGGCTCTGAGCCGATATTGTTGTTGCCAGGATGCTCCTCCATATTCTTCTTACGATGAGGGTAGACGTAAGTATATTGAGTGAGGAGAGTTTGTGCCTCAATTACGCCTAAACGGCTGAACGGATTTGATTGAAACTTTGAATATACATAGTACATGTGCTGAATTAATATATAGGCTATTATTAATCTGGGTACCACGCGAGCTAAGCCGCGGGAGGCAGCTAGTATGCAATAAAATGTACACAAGCATACCACATAAATTGTAAAAGTTTTTCATTGTCATTCCACATCAAGAAGGGTTAGTGAGATGTCATATAAATTCATTAACTTTTCACAGAATAGGTTCAGGTAATTACGGTAGATGCGCTATTTATTTAGTTGGACCGCGTGTAGACTCATATAACTTTGCAAACTCCATAATTTCTGACTTATATTAAAATGGTTTTAGGACTTGCGACACGACACGACTTACAAAAGCTTACTATAAAATATCCGATTATATAGAGGATAAAAATGCTTGGGACTGAATAATGCTCCAACTCATTTTATAAACATCAGGGATCATTTTCCAAAAAAATAGCCAAGTGTGGTTTTTTACCTGTATCTTCCACGCTTGGTCGCGTTACGAACAGGTGTAAATGCAACGTAGATTTAAGACGTGTCCAAGTGATCCCAGTGATTTTAAATAATATTTTTTTTTTGACTTTGACTTCTTGACGTTTTTTTGACGACCTCGGTGACATGTCGGACGGGTAAAAAGGTGGATTGTGTGAGAGAAGACATAGTTAAGAAAGGAGTGAAAGCAGAGAGGACGGCTTACAGAGGGGAGTGGAAGAAGAGAACATGCTGTGCAAACCTAACGTAGAGTGGGATTAGGGTAGGAAGAGTCGGACATGGCGGGAAGAATTAGGTGTCTATCTTCCAGACGCTGCAAAGGAATCGAAGACTGAAAATTTGGACAAAATAGATATTCGGCCTGCGCCCTGCTGGAAACAGATAGGTAGAAAGAAAATCGTATCTTTTCATAAAAAATGCTCTATTAACAGAACGGTCAACTTTTCCGTTAAATAAATAAGAGGGTTGGACACAACTGTGGTACACCTTTTCGTAAATTATTCGATATGTTTAGGGTTGAATTTAAGGGGGTGGCAAAAAGTACAGATAATTTGGGTATAGTTTTATGAGAGTTCTGAAGTTGTTTTTGCACCTATTAGGTTTGTAATTAATGTTTTATAGAAAAGGTAACCGTGCATGCTAAAATAGTTTTAACTTTCTGGTACGTTAGGTGTTTCATTATTAAGAGCACTGGTAGTCTAGTGGTAGAACCCTGCCTTCCGATCCTAAGGTCATGAGTTCGGAGTTCGTTCTAGTAGAACAATGTATTTGCACTATAACTTATACACAGCAGAGAGAGATAACAAGATGAGATGATGATGATGAACTGGTGTTCCTCTTACGTATTAAGGAAAACTTTATAAGGAAGCCCGCGTCTTAGTCAGCCCCGTGTTGACCATGTCTTTCCTGTAGATAAGGCCGACTAAGCTGAGAGGATGGTATGAGTACTGGGAATGCTTACTCCATCTAAAATCGTCCCGGGCAACTACGTTTTATAATTTTGTATATAGGGTAGGATTTCATTTTTTTCTATACTTAATCATGCCCGAGGTGTCCTTAGTCATACCGAGGCGTCATTAGGCATGCCGAGGCGTTATTAGGCATACCGAGGCGTCATTAGGCATGCCAAGGTGTCCTTAGGCATGCCGAGGCGTCATTAGGCATGCCAAGGTGTCCTTAGGCATGCCGAGGAGTCCTTAGGCATGCCGAGGTGTCCTTAGGCATGCGCCGGGCCTAAGGGTCCTTTACTGGACAAAACTTTGTTTTTTTGCCATGACATTGACGGCTCGTTTATGGAACGGAGGATTATTTGAATATTCTTTTAAATGTATTTTTTGTAATATTATTTATTTACTTTCCAGGTAAGTTCCAGAAAGTTCTAAGAAAAAGAAGCGAGATCGTAAGGTGAAGTTAGAATTAAGACTCTAAATTGAAAAATATATTTTCAATATTTCTTTGAGTTTATAAATAAATCCCTTATGAAGTTTTTGCATTAGGTTTGGTTTTATTTTGTCGAATTTTATTTCGTCAATATAACATCATTTGAAGTTAGACATTTATGCTAGGTTCCAATATTCTACTAACGGAATAGGGATCGTTTGTTACCATAACAAAATTATCAGGCAAAAAGCGCCATACTGTACATTTTTTATGACTGGGAGTAAAGAAAAAAATAAAGAATGCGTCCAGCTGCTTCTCTCCCCGAACATGTAGTAAAAGTCGACTAAGGGATAGTATCCTTCCCAACATAATGGACCATCTATATGGACGATAGGCTCATCATATCCATCTTGGGACTTTGAATCAAGTGCTTATAAATACTTGTAACTGCCGACCCCATAAGGGATACAGGCGCGATAATATGTATGTTGATAAACAACGTTGCTGTGATAGAACAGTCCATCGACCATTTATAGAATATTGGAGCTGTGCATAAAAGTATTATTCAATGTTCCCTGATTTCAAAAATAAATCCTTTTTGAAGTTTTCTCAATAAGCTCGGTTTTATCTCGCCGAATCTAAAATCTTCATCTATCGAAATCTTCAGACAGGCTGTATCGATAATGTTATTAATTTGAGTTAGTATGAAATTGAATCATAGTCAGACAATCCAATAAATTGGTAATTTGGAATTCGTTTTATCTTGGAAATAATATTACTTTTAAACTAAGTTATAAAATGATGAATTTACCTATTTATTTTTATTATTTGTGCACTTTAACTAAGCTAACTTGATACTTTGAGTATATTTATTTGAATATGATTTTTATATTGATATAGTTAAAAAATAAAATATTATGAATTTATCTGAATACATTAACGTTTTCTGCATCTTTACCTAATAATAATGAAATCAGGTGTTATTTTTTATATTTTAACAATCCTATCATATATTATAAATGTCAAGTTTGTATGTTTGTGCCTCAATCACGTCGTAACGACTCAACGGATTTGAATGAAACTTGGAATATACATAGTACGTGTGCTGGATTAACATATAGGCTACTTATTATCGAGGTACCATGCGAGCGAATCCGCGGACGGCAGCTAGTTCCACAAAACGAACCTATTACGGATACTGCCATCCATATCAATTTGTCGACTGTTTAAGATTTTCATCTTATATATATTTCGGCCGATGACTGATTAGGTGTAATCGTATCGCTTAGAGCAACAGCAAAATAAAGTTGTTATGAAAAAAAACGCATAGCGAATAAAGTCGCAGGGCTACTACTAGTTTGTTAATATCTTAGTAAAAACATAATCTTACCAATTTCACCAAATGAATCGGGTATTTGTATGCAACCAAGTAGATTACAGGTAGTTCGAATAAAATGTAGTCATTTAAATAAGGGTGGGCACATCGTAAATCCGTGTCCAAATTTAATGGACTATCGTTATTGGCCCCCTACTATTTGTGTGAGATATGATCGAGATGCCGTCGAGTTAATAAGCTGTAGATGTGCAAGAGTTTGAGTATAAAAAAAATAAATTATACTCAAGTCAAACTGGAGATACAATTTATGTAAACAAATCGTCCATACTTAACACTTATTACATGTTTATGTAACTTTTAGGTTGTACTTATAGTTAAATTAAGGTGTTAAAACTTATGTTGCTAGGTTTATTTACCTAAAACTATGTGATTTCGTCGTAATAACAAAAAATACAAGCCAGTTTGGTTGAAGTATAGTAAAGATATTCTTAAACTTCGTTTGTTTGATTTTTATCAATGAATGAGCCGCTGTAAAAATATAAAATAATGAATGTTTGGCAGATTTCACAGTCCCAATCTTATCTCATCAATGAAAACAAAAAGATGTTTTTAAACGAACACATTAATTTCACACAGAAATATTTGCAGAACAAGTATTTATCCCGCAGTGGGAATCGAATGCCTCTTGAATTAGCAGAGCACTCGCCCGCTACGCCACCGAGGCCGCCATATTGATGATATTATTTCGAGTATAATTCGAGAACCAGTAGTACCACTATCACGATTCCGTTTTATGTTATAATTCCCCCATAAACTAGCGTCGACAGCCCCATCAGGGCAGCCATGGGGTCACATGGGGTTTTATTGCACCCCAAGATATTATGGTCAGATAAACTAAGATATTTGATTTTATGGTATAACCCTTATTGTCTGAGCTCGGTAGGACGTAATTGTTTTTATTGTATGATTTATTGCTAATTGTAAACGATTTAAGTGGATTGATGGGACTAGCCACTTGGTAAGGCGTCTCCATGATGGCGCGCAAGTATTTTCATTGTCTCTTAGAGGATATAGTTAAGTGTTAAGGATATACCTAGTTAAGTGACGTGTATGTTAAGAGTACTGGAGTACTGCAAGAAAAATCCATTGGTACACGACTGGATTTGAACCCACCATCTTAGGATCGGAAGGTGGGGTCACTAACTAGACCACCAGTGCTCTCGGAAACTTATGGCAGCCGTAATCTTCATTGCCATCATCATTTACAGCCTGACTTCACCTTTAGTCATGTTTTAATGACCTCGGAAGCGAGGCGGGCAGTTGAAACGCGAGAGGTGCGGTTTCGATTTCCGCAGCGGCAAAATATGTAAATTTGTAGATGTATCTTAAAATATCGCTTCATAGAAACTGAAAAAATCGAAAGCATGTGTACGTACGATAATAGCTACTACCTTTCACCACACTAGTTTTTCAAGAACGACTGACGCAAACAGTAGTAGTTTACTAGAATTGAAATGAAAACGAAAGAATAAATAAAATAAAAATAAATATTTGTGGACATTTCACACAGCGCCATTTAGCCCGAAACTAAGCAAAGCTTGTACTATGGGAACCAGATGGATGATATAATACTTATATACTTTTTTTGTAAATACATACTTATAATACATAGTTCTACATCACCCAGACCCGGACGATATTTGCAGAACATACATACATTTCTCCCGTAGCGGGAATCGATCCCGTGCCTCTTCGTCGTCGTCAAAGAAAGTAGTACCTAGTAGAAGTTGTAGCTGTACGAAACATTGCAAAAATAGCAATCCACTTTCTGCAGTCGAGTAAAGAACCCTCTAACACATCAGCGATTTATTAACCACTTTTAGGGTTAGGTAAACGAAAACGAAAACACAGGATAAGCAACTTCCGCAACCCAAGTTATTACAAAAAAGGGATCGGGGCGGAATAATTCCACCGATACCTGTTTAAAGCTAAGCACCAACTGACGCTGGCAAAACAGTGGCTTTATAAATCAAATACTTTATTCTTCTTTCATGCAATAACGAAATAACGGATCGACATGATATTTTGTAAAGAAGGATATAACGGTTAAGGTTAATAAATACCGTAATAAATAGTTACTTCTCTGCTGGACTGGGAGTAAAGAAAAAACATAGAATGCGTCCAGCTGCTTCTCTCCCCGAGCATTTCGTAAAAATAGACTAAAGTACAGTATTCTCTCCAAAATGATTAACCATCTATAAGTGCGATGGGCTGATCACCTTAGGACTTTAAATCAGGAGTGACTGCAAGTTTTCATATGTTTACTTGTGGCTCTGTCCTCCCCATTAGAGACACGAGCGTGATAGTAAAACTAAGGCCTTTTTACTATCTATAGTAGATGATTTATACAGCGTCAGGAGGCAACTTTTACCTTCACAAACAGGACGCTGTAGCGCATGGGACGAATTAAGATGGAGTAGGCTTTCCCAGCACCTATTCTGTCCTCTCAGCTTAGTCAGCCTTGTCCACAGGAAAGACATGGTCAATATGTGCGGAGCTGACTAAGCCGCGGGTTTATTCACGATTTCCTTCACCGTTAATAGGGCGTGATAGTATGTGTGTAATAAATGGGTATTTTATTCTGTATTGGTTATCATTTCGATTTAAACCCTAACCGGTTTAAGCCATATTTATAGATTTACCGATCTCTGTTTGTATAGAGATAAACCTCGGTGGTTTGGCGAGTGTCTGGCTAATGCCTGGTTCCTATAGTCTACTAACGGATGACATACCGTTAATTAATATAACAACGTTGTTTTTCTCAATTTAGGTGTTATAAAGTAATTTACAAAGAAAAGTATTTAGGTATTCTATCAGACATCTTGTTCCCATTATAAAAGATTTGCTTAGTTTAGGGCTAGATGGCACCGTTTGAAATGTCCATCAATATTTATTTATTATATTTTTATTTGTAGGGAGTGAGTATTTTTCAAATAGCCAAGAACTTCATAGGTAAAAGTTTAGCTCAGTAAATGTTCTGCATGCTTGCCATTAAAGCCGTTTACGAACCCGTTAGATTTTACAGTGAACGTTCAAAACTACCAACTTAACCATTACGCCAATGCCGACTGAGATAAACTAACTGGCAATAGATACGCAACTCGTTTTGTCTGGCTGACAGAGCATTGGAGCTATCTTTATAATCAAAAATGTATGTGAGCTACATAATTTTCAAACGTAAGGAAACCAACATATGTGTAAAAGAAGTTGACGACCTCTGTAGCGTGGTGGGCGAGTGCTCGGCTGAGACGCAAGAGGCGCGGATTCGATCCCCGCTGCGGGAGAAATGTTTGTATGTTCTGCAAATATTTCTTCCGGGTCTGGGTGTTGTAGTATTATGTATTGTAAGTATGTATTTTCAAAAAAAAGTATATAAGTATTATATCAGCCATCTGGCTCCCAAAGTACAAGCTTTGCTTAGTTTGGGGCTAGATGGCGCCGTGTGAAATGTCCACAAATATTTTATATTAAGTATTGCATATGAATAAATGAAATGAAATGAAACATTTCATAGAACCCAAAAAGTTCGAAAAGCCTCGAAAAAAGTGACGGCCTCGGTGGCGTGGCGGGCGATTGCTCGGCAGAGACGCAAGAGGCGCGGATTCGATTCCCGCTGCGGAAGAAATGTTTGCATGTTCTGTAAATATTTCTTCCGGGTCTGGGTGTTGTGGTACCATGGTACTCGTAGTTTCTGATACCCACGACACAGGGAATCCTAGTGTGAGGTCAGGACTATGTATGTGACTGTTGGGTGTTATTTATTTATTATTATTTAGCTTATTTGAGGCGCATTTCACTCAACAAGCAGTGGTTTCGGTTCTATGTCACCAGAGATGTTACAGAAGTTATTACGATAACGACCAAAACTATGTATATCGATATCGATGTCGTAGACGTCATATCGATATCCATATCGATATCGACGGCTGGTATCGCTTACGAATCTATGATTCAACTAACTACTGCACGTGGCTTAGCTTGCTTGATACATGCATACCTCTTGCTGTAATCTGTTTCCTGTGTTCAATGTTCTGAATGTTTTTAATATTAATATTACACCTTATCCATATCTATCGTAGGAATAAATCAGAAGTGGCTGCAAGTTTTCTTATGTTTACTTATGGCTCTTCCATTATATATTATGCCTTTATTTGCATATATTTATTACTCGATTAGTTTCTCCTACAAACCACTACCTCTGTTTTTTCTTCAATTTTCACAAAGGTTAGCTGGCAAAATGTTAATTAGCATTAAGTTCGCCTATACACATGTTTTTTCTTTTGTGCAATAAAGAATTTTCTATCTATCTATTTGCCTACCCCATTAGGGATACGGGCGTGATAATATGTGTCGGATTGTCGGATTGTTACCAGCTTTCGTGTGGCGTAAGGCAAGGGGGGTTGACTTCTCCGGATCTGTTTAACACCTATGTGAATGGGTTGATCGTGGAGCTGAGCAGCACTCCTGTCGGACTTAGGCTAGATGATAGGTACGTAAACAACCTGAGTTACGCAGACGATATGGTGCTGCTGAGCCCCTCGATCAAAGGCCTAAGAAAACTCCTAAGGATATGTGAAACGTACGCGAATAAGCATGACCTACTTTACAACGTAAAAAAGACTGAATTGGTGATCTTCAGATCTGGAAAAGGGCCTGAGAACGTACCGGTCGTCCACCTTAACGGACAGCCTGTTAAAGTTGTAGAGCAGTTTAAGTACCTTGGCCACATTGTCACTTCCGGCCTAAGAGACGATTCAGATGTAGAACGACAACGAAGAGCTCTATGCATAGTAGGTAACATGATTGCAAGAAAGTTTTATAAGGCTTCGCCTGACGTGAAGATTACTCTCTTCAGGTCCTTTTGTCAGTCCTTTTACACTTGTCAACTCTGGACGGAGTATACAAGGAAGGCACATGATAGCATAAGAGTAGCATATAACAACATCTTCAGACACCTAATGGGCCTGAAGCGCTATTGCAGCGCTTCAGAAATGTACGCTGAAGCCCATGTAGACTCCTTCAACGCCATCCAAAGGAAGAGAATCGCTTCCTTCATGTCCAGAGTTGACAAGTGTAACAACTCTATTATTAGGAGTCTGGCAGACAGACTGCTGCAGACGGCAATGTACAGACGTTGGGTGCAAATTGCCACCTAATACCTATGTTTTTTTTTTTTCGCATTTTAGTTTTTTATTTTATTTTATTTTGTATCGCCAAATGGATCTCGTGAGTCCGATAAATAAATTATTATTATTATATAATATGTATGTATTTTAAAAATGAAGTGATGAGTAATTAGCAAATTTTCGAATCAGTTGCCGGCGTCTGTGTTCCCATTGATATATGTCCGTCAAGGTCCTTGGCTTATCTGCTAGCAATGTCACTATATTTGTCAAACCTACCCTGCTTTGTGTTACAATTTGGGGACTTCAGTTAAGGCCGGCGGCGCGCAGATTCGGCCGAGGATCTCAAAAGGCTCAAAACGGAAACCTCGACAGGGCTTATGTTTTTGAGCCTTTTGGGGTCGAGACGCTAGGTCCATGGGGCGCGGGTGCCCACCACGTTTTCAAAATTCTTTCAGGGCGTCTGGTCGAAGCGATGCGCGATCCAAGAGCTGGCTTTTTTTGGCTCAACGGATCAGTATTGCCATTCAGCGTGGCAATGCGGCCAGCGTCTTGGGCACGCTTCCACCGTCTGATGAGCTGGATCAGGTGAGCTATCTATAGACCGTTTGCAACGGCCTTTAGATAGCCCGTCTGTTTCTTTTGTATTTTATCAGTTATATTTATATTTTAATGTATGCGTTCTACTATGTTCTATAAATTCTGTCACAAAATAAACTTTACCTTACATTTAGTTAAACAAACCTCAAACTCCTTTTAAGAAGATAATTAAAAAAAACCTCACATCCTCATAGGCAAGTATCAAGGTCAAAAGCTTCCTCTCTTTAAATTAAAAAAATTATGTTTTTGTTGCAATGGGATAATGATGTGTTAATATATAATTCATTTTAAATTGTAATTACATTTTACGTTAATTGGCAACATTTTTAAAGTTCCGTGTGGGGCCATAAAACCAGCGAACCACCAACTGCGTCTATAAAAATATACTTACACACGCTCATGTGGTTTAGCAATTATTTGTACGAGGTACAGTCAACAACAGAGAATTGAGTTTTTTTATGAATTTATTGAAATAAAAGAAAATTCAGTATTAAAAATAGTTTATTCAGTAAAGTCACAATAATCGTTCACGTGGTATCCAAACAAAAAGTAGCCTATGTGTTATTCCAGCACACATACTATGTGTATTCCAAGTTTCATTCAAATCCGTTCTGTTTCTACGGCGTGAGGCACAAACATACATCCTCACATCCTCACAAACTTTCGCATAAATGATATCAGTAAGAAGTAAGATAGTAAGATTTAGGAAAAGATCATTAAAGTCGAAAAGAAGCCTGCGTTTTTTGGTCAGTGTGTGACAGCTTTGTTGTTTTTTAACTCTAATTTTGTTAAAATATCTTCCTAATATGTAAAATACTTTCATTACTGACTGATTGACAAAGTACAGCCTAAATCTTAATTCCTACAAGCACAGTGCAGTAACGGCGTAGACGTATAATATAACTACATACAAAGCAAGGCAAGGATTACAGCAATGTTGATGGACCATAAAACCAATTGGTTCGTATTATTCGCTGCTTTTATTTGTTTCATATAAATTCCTTCATTGATGTTAAATGCTTGTAAAACATTCAATTGTATAAATAACAGCCCATAGATTTAACCTATATTGCGTTTTTGTAAACAAATTAAAAGAATTATTGAAATTACAATCAAAATATATAACACTCGTTTAAAACGACTGACTGTTGACAAGCAACATTGTGTGTTGGTCACTATGGGGTGGGCAGAGCCACGAGTAATAAAAAAACTTGCTCTCTTGATTCAGTCCTAAGATGGATATAGTGAACCATGGTGACAGACAAGTGATCAGCCAATCGCCCATTTAGATAGTCGATTTTACAACATGCTAGGGGAGAGAATCAGCTTGGCACATTCTGTTTTTTCTTTACTCCTAGTCCAACACAAAAAAATAACATTCAAAATGTTACAAACTAAAAAAATGTTAGAAATACAAAGGCTTTCAAAATAGTCGAACAAAACGTACCTAAATTGTTTCCTCAACGAATCGAGCTAATTCAAAAATAGAATGAGATTGCAATCAGTGAATAGACTAGAAGAATAGCAGCTAGGTCAGTTGCGAGTTTTTTTATTTGCGACAAAACGTTTTTCATTCGAGTTTCATATTTTACGTCAATATAGCAAGAGGTTAAAAAGGTAAATATATTTTTTTATGATTAAACGAGTATTAACTTACTTTTATACACCCACTAGCTGCCTCCCGCGGCTTCGCTTGCGTGGTGCCCGGATAAAAAATAGCCTATATGTTAATCCAGCACATGTACTATGTATATTCCAAGTTTCAATCAAATCCGTTGAGACGTTTAGGCGTGATTGAGGCACAAACATCCAGACATCCTCACAAACTTTTGCGTTTATAATATTAGTAAGGAAGTAAGACCGCTGTACATAATCGATAATTTGTCGTAGGCATGGTTTCTTGTTATACCATCCATGCTTGGTCATAATTTACGAATAGGCGTAAACGTAGACTTATATCGTTCTAAAATGATTAGTTTAACCTTAAAAATAAGCCAATATTTGAATCCTGAAGTAATTTTAACCTGTATTTT
This sequence comes from Scotopteryx bipunctaria, assembly GCA_949320045.1. Classification (NCBI taxonomy): domain Eukaryota; kingdom Metazoa; phylum Arthropoda; class Insecta; order Lepidoptera; family Geometridae; genus Scotopteryx; species Scotopteryx bipunctaria. The sequence goes on from OX439466.1 coordinate 2,470,744, forward strand.
GGAGACCCCCCTTTTTATAACAGCGGGTTAATCGGCAGATCTTGACCGTTTCTACCAAACACGTTCGTAAACGGAAAAACTTTGCGCCGAGGTACTTTTTACACCGTAAAGTTGAGATGTTGAAATTCGCTGAAACAAAACTAAGTTTGTTGAAAAATAGCTCGATCTTATTTACATACATTTGCATTACGTTAAGTAAAGTAAAGTAAGTTCGTATGAGCTAGTGGCCAACTCTTGTGACGGAGTTTTTAGGAGGCCTAAAGGCCTCCGTCGTGGCTTAATGACTTAAAAGCCGTGACCGACAATTTAACGTGCCCTCCGAAGCACGGAAGCGCTCAGCTCGTAATGCCACTTGTGGTCACCCATCTAAATTTTGACCGCGCACAACGTTGCTTAACTTCAACGGTCAATCAAGAACGTCTAAGCAAGAGCCACTTCTTGGTTGCAATGGTAACATTGCAATGGTAATGAACAATCCGATGTCCATTACTAGAATATTTAACCGGACATTTGGCGGTGATTGTGTAATTTTAATTGCAAAAAAGTGCTTTAAAACTTGACAAAGACTTAAGTAAACTTTATTAAACTTTGCTGTCTTGTTAAAACTTCATCTAACTCAAGCCACCGCCTTTGAGCAATAGTTTCAAACTAAATCCTCTTAGTTTGGTTTTTTACTATTTAAACAATAACATTTATTAACAGAAAGAAACTAACAATTAAAACAAAATATAATTTACAAAATACAAAAGAGGGGGTTTGTGGAATAAGTCGAATATTGGAACGTGGCATTAGAAATAGAAATATTGATGATCTCTGAAGACGTCCTTAATCAGATACCACGTTATGAATATACGTGTATATTCCATATTTTTCTGTTCGAAAAAATTACATTCATACATAAAATCACGCCTATCTCCCATAGGGGTAGGTTGAGATCACGGATCTCCATTTTCTACGATCCTGACATAATTTTTATATCTCTCATTACATTCCTCATGCATGCTCGTCGGTTTAGGGTACTCTTGACCTTCTTCCAAAACGTCGCCGATTTGGTCCAGGTACGTGCGCCGAGGTCTTCCCCTTCCAACGGTACAATTCACACTCTCCTCATACACCTGTTTCGTTACTCTTCTTCATTCATCCTCTCTACATGACCGAACCATCTTAACATACCTCGAAAAAATTATTATCATCTTCCTGCCCTTATCCCACTCTATGTGGGGTCGGCAGACCATGATCTTTGGATCATGCTGTAAGAGTTTTGGCTAAGGTGTTTTATGACCGGCCGCCTGCCTGACGTCAACCTGGGAATACTTGCTTATTGTATTTTTCTTTACTCCCAGTGCTGGACTGAGAAGTACCTCAAAAAAATTATGTGCGCTATAATTTCAAAAGGAAATCGGCATGTTAGAACCTAAAAAGTTCGAAAAGAGCCTTTGAGGCGCGCTTTTAATCCTTTCACACTGGTTCGAAAAAACTAGTTACTCGGCCAGTAGCAGTATGCCTCTTGTCTTACGCTTACCCGAGCGTGGTAGGCAGTGTGCTGTGTACTAACAAGCAAATGCTGTTACGATGTTTGTATTGCGAACTTGATTCAATCGCAGCGATGCCTCTAGTTTACTAGCCTCTATTTAATATCCATTTTATTCATACGACACGACTTCTACGCCACATTCATAAAATTGTACATGCACCAATAAGTAGTAATCCAGCTCCATCTAGCCCCAAACTAGCAAAGCTTGTACTATGGGCACCAGATGGCTGATAGAATACTTAAATATTTTTTTTTTGTAAATACATACTTATAATACATAAATACTACAACCCCCAGATCCGGAAGAAATATTTGCAGAATATAGGCATTTCTCCCGTAGCGGGAATCGATCCCGTGCCTCTTGCGTCTCAGCCGAACACTAGCCCGCCACGCTACCGAGGTCATCATAGATACGACAGTAATAAATAAAAAAGAAAACCCGACAATCACATTGTGAAATTATTCGAAAATTCCGCAGGGTAAAATACATATTATCACGCCCGTATCCCTAACGGGGTGGGCAGAGCCACAAGTAATCATAAGAAAACTTGCAGTTACTCCTGCCGTGGTTCAAAGTCCCAAGACGGAATGGTAAACCATGGTGACAGGTGATTAGCTCATCGTCCATATGTTGTAGAGGATACTATCCATAAGTCGATTTTTATGACATGCTCGGGGAGAGAAGCAGCTGGAGTACTAAAAATATCGGATCGTTCGCTCTAAAACCCGTCGGTTATATTATTACACTCTTCTTGAGTCCCGATCTTTCCCGTGAGTTGAATGTCAAGTGGTAAGTATATCTTAGATATTGTGGAAGTCTGTGTCACTTTACATCAAGATCAGTGGTTGGACATGTGTGGACAGTGGCATTACGAGCTGAGCGCTTCCGTGCTTCGAAAGGCACGTTAAACAGTCGGTCCCGGCTTTTAAGTCGTTAAGCCATGACGGAGGCCTTTAGGCGGCCTGAAAACTCCGTCACCAGAGTTGGCCACTAGCTCATACGAACATACATACATACAGTGGTTGGACACCGGACGGGGGCTCTCTGGTTTGTGTTAGGTATAATAAATTTCCACTGCGTGAAATCGAGAAGTCCTCAAAGAAGGAAAATATACACGTCTCACAGCTTACCTTGACTCAGGGGACTCCGAATTCTTCCACTGGTACCAGGGATCACAAACACAGTAGGGAAATATAATTATTTTCACTTTTCTCTTATGTTTTTCACATTCTTTCCGTTTGACTTTTTATTGACAACTTTTTTTCTTCTTTTTTTATGTCTCTTTCGGGTCCGCCCGAAAGAGGTATTGTCGAGGCCGCAACAATCAGTCTAGAATCCCTCTAAAGATATATTACCCCGACCTACGTGAGACAAACGTGAAAAGACGTCGTAAAATTCAGAACATATCAAATATCAGCTGCCCCTAGGCTTAAGTTGTCGCGTAAATCAGTTTACGGTTTGACGTAAATTCGTATTCATGAGTCGTGTCGCGTTGCGTCACGACTTGTCGCTCTCTGTCGCTTACGCGGTGTCCTACGTAGAAGATTTAAAGCGAACGCGATTGACAAGTGATCCGATGCGGTTATATTCGGAAAAAACTGTTCATGTGCTAGTTTTCATTAATTCATTGTACAGTTTTAAAACCAAATTACAAAAATACACTTTGGATCTATAATGTGACCTTGATTTTGATCGACCTTGTTTTCTGCTTTGTTTATTTTTATTTCATTTTCTTTGAAGTTCTGGATTTAGTTTTTGTTCGATTTTTTTATTTTTGTTAATAAAGCATTAAGTATGTAAACAAATAATATTATATGTTAAATATATTGTAAAGAGTGTGTATTGGCCAGTGACGCGCTCTAATTTAATTTTAAAATATTTATTGTTTGTAACTGTATATTTCTTTTATTTTTGTGAACCAAATAAATAGTTTATTTCTTCTTTTCTTTCTTTATTTCTAGTCGAATTCGCACTGGAAGGGTTTCGTAGCATCGTACATTTTAACCGACTTCAAAAAGGAGGAGGTTGAAAGGAAGGACAACTGTCTAACTATTACGGTTCATGAGATACAGCCCGGTACAGACACAGTTCATGTTTTTCGTAAGGGTATGCAAAGCCACACTTACCCCCGAATACTCAAACGCGACTCAGAGTTGAGCACGTCTCAACTCACGGTTTTTTGACAGTTTCTGATGAAAATCTGTCAAAAAATCGTCATTTGAGACGTGCTCAACTTTCAGATACGTTTGAGTATTCGGAGGTTAGACAACATCAAAATAATCTCGACTAGAGACTTGAGTGTATGAGAAACTTGAGGATTTAGTTCTGAATCTTATCAAGTTAGAGCACTGGTGGTCTAGTTGGTAGTGACCCCGCCTTCCGATCCTAAGGTCGTGGGTTGTGTACCAATGGATATTTCTGTGCGAAAAATTTATGCGCGCTATACCAGTACTCTCAAACGGTGAAAGAAAACATCGTAAGGAAACTCGCAGCTTAGTCAGCTCCGCACGTATTGACCATGTCTTTCCCGCGGACAAGGCCGACTAAGCTGAGAGGATGGAATAGGTGCTGGGCAAGCCCACTCCACTCGTCCCGGGCACAACAGCAGTCCGTTTGTGAAGGTAAAAGTTGCCTCCTGACGCTGTATAAATCATCTATATAGATGGTAAAAGGCCTTAGTATTTTCAAGTTGTTTTTAAAAGGTGAAAGGTTGCGTGAAAATACAAAATGGACTGAGTGAATTGACTGGCTTAGTTACAACACATTCTGTGGCGTCGGTCCGATAATACCCACTTGGACCCAAATGGAAAATGTATTTTGGGATTGTGGGTAGAACATGTGATACGTTTTTGATTAAAAGCTGTGACTTGTTATTTTTTTACCTGAAATATAATGATCAACTACTTTTGGAGTACTGCATCGGTATAAAAATTGTTCAATCACTTCACATAGTCAAAGTCAAAATATTTTATCCCTTAAAATCACTGAGATCACTACTTGGATACGTCTTAAATTTACCTTTTCGTAATGCGGCCAAGCGTAGATATGATATAAGTATAGATATGACTATAACGACGATCAGACGAACAACTGACCAACATGATATTAATTACAATGGAAATCGAACCCGCAACTCTTGCTTTTCAGCAGCCCGCAACGACAGCAAGTTCTTTCGATATAACTGCTAAAACCATTTTTTTAATAGATGATTTATACAGTGTCAGGAGGCAACTTTTGCCTACACTAACAGTAAGCGCCTCGTTTACCATCTCCTAATAAAATGTTGATTAGTTAATTTCACAGTAACGTTACTTGGCTAAAGGTTACGAGTAAATTCTGTCAATTTTATCGGTTAATCCTATGATAAGCGCTACTCGAAAGTCGTTAAATTAACATTGTAAGTTACCGGTTACTTTAACTGGCGAATAGCTTACTTGGCACCTTACTTGAAGGTTGTAAAATACATTCTAACAGTAAGTGTCGAATAAGTCATCATCATCATCATCATCTTCCTGCCCTTATCCCACTCTATGTGGGGTTTCGGCTAAGGTGTTTATGACCGGCCGCCTGCCTGACGTCAACCCTCCTTGGGAATACTTGCTTTTTGTATCTCATCATGTTGGAGGATACTAACCCTTAGTCGACTTTTACAACATGCTCGCGGAGAGAAGCAGCTGGACGCATTCTATGTTTTTTCTTTACTCCCAGTCCAGCGAATATGTAAGCGTTTGGAATCTAAGTATCTAGGTATTAATTAGTAATTGGGTTGACTAATAATACCAATCTACAAAACGATCATAAGACCTGTCGTACTGTATGGATCTGATTGTTGGGTAACAAAAGCGGTGAATGAAAGAAGAGTGCATGCTACAGAGATGCGAATGTTGAGATGGATGAGTGGAGTGACCAGAATGGATAAGATACGGAATGAGTACATCAGAGGGAGTTTGAAAGTAGCGCCAGTGACAGAGAGGATGAGGAGTAATAGGTTAGCGTGGTATGGGCATGTTATGCGGAGGGAAGAAAGTATGTTACAAAGAAAGTGTTGAATATGAATGTGGATGGATACACGGGCAGAGGAAGGCCTAAGAAAAGATGGATGGATTGTGTGAAAGAGAACATACGCATGAAAGGAGTGAGTACTGAGATGAAGAGTGATAGAAGATGGAGGAGAGAAACATGTTCTGCCGACCCCACCTAGAGGGATAAGGGCAGGAAAATGATGATGATGATGGTTTGACCAATAATGTCAATTATTACAAACATTCCGAAACTCGTCAAACCTCCCCCTAAGCTACAAATATAATAAGGACTCCACGCTCCGGAAAAATGCCAATTTTGTCAATATCACTTAAAATGTTTACAAGCTCACTCAGAGTAATATTACACCTACAGCGATGCTTACGACTAGCAAGTCGTATCCCTAGACTTAGATTCCTTCGAACTAAAGATAAATAATAATAAATAATAAATATTTGAGGACATATCACACAGCGCCATCTAGTCCCAAACTAAGCAAAGCTTGTACAATGGGAACCAGATGGCTGATAGAATACTAATTTTTTGTGTAAATACATACTTATGATAAATATTACAACACCCAGACCCGGAAGAAATATTTGCAGAGCATGCAAACATTTCTCACATGTCTCAGCCGAGCACTCGCCTGCCACGCCACAGAGGTCGTCAAAGATACGTGTGGTGAAGGAATGAACGCACTAAAAAAGGCTCCTTTCGTATACTTGACACAATGTTTTAGGTTCTATGGTATGCCGGGTCCTTCACGATGTTTTTCTTCACCGTTTGAGAGTTCGTAGACATTATACATAACGCACATAAATTCCTCGCACAGAAAAATCCATTGGTACACGACTGGATTTGAACCCACCATCATAGTATCTGCTGGAATGGAAGTAAAGAAAAAGCATAAAATGGGTCCAGCTGCTTCTCTCCCCGAGCATGTCGTAAAAGTAGACTAAGGGATACTTAGCACTTAGTATCCTCTCCAACATGATGGACCACTTAAATGGGCGATAGGCTGATCACCTGTAACCATGGTTCACCATATCCATCTTAGGACTGAATCAGAAGTGGCTGCAAGTTTTCTTATGTTTACTTGTGGCTCTGCCCACCCCATTAGGGATGTATGTATCTTAGGATCGGAAGGCGGGGTCACTACCAACTAAGACCACCAGTGCTCTCATATCTATAGCTTACTATATTACTCTGAGAGTACAAATAAAAGTCCCCTAATAATGGCGAAGTAGCAAACGCCACATTTCAGTTTAATGAAATACCAATGTCTCGGCTGGCCAGATAGATGAAATATCGGAATGTGTACGATTTATTGAGATCAATATAATACTTAGGTTGGCTTAAGCCCGGTTCCATATTCTTCTAACGACCGAACTGCTCGCTCATTACCATAGTAACGTTTTCTCGCTTATTCCTCAGAGATAACCGCATTCAGATAACAAAATAAAATAAATGTTTGTGGACATTTTACACAGCACCATCTAGCCCCAAGCTTGTACTATGGGAACCAGATGGCTGATAGAATACCTAATCATATACTTTTTCTAAATTAAAACATTCCTTCCGCAACGGGAATCGAACCCGCCTCTTGCGTTTCCGCTGAGCGCTCGCGCGCCACGCCTCAGAGGTCGTCAACTAGTGATCTGTGAGATATTTTTTTCTTCAGGATAACTAGTAACTAAAGGATTTGATATTAAATAAGGAATAATATTCCTAGCGCAAATAATTTATTTGGCCGTACAACGCAGGAATGCAGACAGTGCTCTTGGAAGCTTGCCGAATGATTAAAAATCTTATTACTTGAGTTCAGTTATTTATAATATTAACTAGCTGACCCCAGCAAACTTCGTACCGCCTTAAAACTAATAAAGCAAATTTTCAAATGTTTTATTATGAAATCAAAAATCTTGAAATCGGTCCAGCTAGAGGCCCTTACCCACAGCCCTGCAAGAAATAGAGAGCTGCTGACGACCCGATTGATATGAATGACATTGTCACATATCAAAATTGTATAAATATCAAATTAACTGTCTTGTCATAAATAAATGTCTAAGAAGTATTTATGCTTTGTCCTGGTTATCCTGATTAGTACTCTCAAACGGTGAAGGAAAACGTCGTGAGGAAACTGGCATGTCGTAGATCCTAAAAAGTTCAAAAATATGTGTCAAGTACACGAAATGAGCCTTTAAGGCGCACTTTAAAATCCTTTCACCACACTTGTTCGAAAGAACTAATGACTAGTATTAGCAGTAGTTTACAAATTAAATATCTAAATTTAAAAATTCAAACAAAATTACATTTATTCGAGCATCGTAAATACTAAACAAACAAACAATTATAGTGATTAAATGCCACTATGTATTTTGATAGCGAAATGCTTACCCAGAGATAATTATATGACCACACTCTCCCATTAATGTGGGATATGGAATGTCCTATAAAACTGGAGTTATTGGGACTACCCAAGACGCTCCGAGTTCATCACAGGAATATTCACCTTAAATATTGTACAGTATTACCACAAATATTGTGTGCCTCGGCAATTTTCATCCAGTTTCTGAAATACGAACTAACGCGATGACGATATGTAATAATAGAGATGTCACAATAATTATGTAGATTTTTTTCGGTTTTCATACAAAGTACGAAGTTTGCCTAGGCGCACAATTTTTGTGGTACTTCTGTAATTTCAATACGTAAATAGCTTTTCTTTGAGAGAACTTAATTTTGAAATTGTTAAAGCAAAATAGGACGTATTTGTACAAAGTAAAAAGAATTTAATTATATCAAGAAAAGGAAAAGGAATTACTTCTCTGCTGGACTGGAAGTATAAAAAAGCAATGCGTCCAGCTGCTTCTCTCCCCGAGCATGTCGTAAAAGTCTACTAAGGGATAGCATCCTCTCCAACATGATGGAACTGTCACCATGGTTCACCGTATCCATCTTGGTAATTTGAATCAGGAGTGGCTGCAAGTTTTCTTATGATTACATGTGTCTTTGTCCACCCCATTAGAGATACGGGTGTGATAAATGTATAAATAAATATTTGTGAACATTTCACACAGTGCCATTCTAGCCCCAAACTAAGCAAAGCTTGTACTATGGGCACCAGATGGCTGATAGAATACTTATATACATTTTTTTGTAAATACATACTTATAATATGACAACGCACTGACCCGGAAGAAATATTTGCAAAACATACAAACATTTCTCCCGTAGCGGGAATCGAACCAGCACCTGTTGCCGCCACGCCGCCGAGGTCGTCGTAGTAAGTATGAAGAACCCTAAGTTGTAATCTACATCTGTGAGCTCAGTGTGAAAGTACCCTCAAGAAAGTCCTTTCAGAACCCAACAAAGCAGAAAGCGCATAAATTAAAATGTAATGTAAACAAAAAGTTATCATTGCGTCCAACATAAATAAAACTGAGAACTTATCGCGAATAAATTACAAAGGTAAATTTAACAAAACTGTTATATTTATAGCTGTAATTACAAGAGAGGTTATGGTTGGATAATAGGCAGGATAAATAGCTTTTCACTTGAACTGTTGGTCGTGGGTTCCCTACCTAGCAATATATTCTAGCTATAGTAAACTGTACTAGCATATGAGAGCACTGGTGGTCTAGTTGGTAGTGACATCGCCTTCCGATCCTAAGGACGTGGGTTCAAATCCGGTCGTGTACTAATTGATTTATCTGTGTGAAAAAAATTATGTTCGCTATACCAGATCTCTCAATCGGTGAAGGAAAACATCGTGAGGAAACCCGTGGCTTAGTTAGCTCCGCACATATTGACCATGTCTTTCCTGTGGACAAGGTCAACTAAGCTGAGAGGATGGAATAGGTGCTGGGCAAGCCTACTCCATCTTAATTCGTCCCGGGCACTACAGCGTCCCGTTTGTGAAGGTAAAAGTTGCCTCCTGACGCTGTATAAATCATCTACTATAGATGGTAAAAGGCCTTAGTTTCCTTCACCGTTCGAGAGTACTGGTATAGCGCACATAAATTTTTCGAACAGAAAAATCCATTGATGCACTACTGGATTTGAACTCTCGACCTCAGGATCGGAAGGCGGGACCAATAGTCCACCAGTCCACCCAGTTTGCCACCACACCGCACGAGAGAAGCCGTGGTCGGCAGCTAGTCTTTTATAAATGTGTGTAGTTTGTGGTCGCACTTTAAGGTAACTATTTAGTTATTTAGAACATAAAGGACGATGTCACACTAAAGTAACTAACTATTAAGGGCATATAGGACGCTACTCTGTTTTTGGCACGTTCGTCAAATAAATGATTTTAAAAAAACTAAGACATTTTACCATCTATAGTAGATGATTAATACAGCGTCAGGAGGACTACTATTACCATGGTACCACAAAACCCAGACCAATATTTACAGAACATGCAAACATTTCTCCCGCTGTAACTGAACCCGCACCTTGCGAGACTCGTCCGGACACTCTCCCAGGTTATCACCAGTGTGGTGAAAGTATCAAAGTGCGCCGCGTGTAACCAAACGGATGAAATAAAAACATTGTTTCCCACAAGTAGTCAATGGCCGCCGACTCCCAATCAGGATAATTGGTCAGATTGGCCGAGAGACGCCCTGATGGTCGTTTGTTTCGATTAACTATATGGCTTCTTGTTGGCGCTCTTGTATGATTTGTACAGTCAGCGACAGAATTAAGGAACAATTGATGTTTTTGAATCCGAAATCGCAGGCAAAACCTTCGCCTGTCACCGGACGACCTCTGTGGCGTGGCGGCCAATGCTCGGCTGACATGCAAGAGGTGCGGGATCAGAAATCCCCGGGAGAAATGTTTGTATGTTCTGCAAATATTTCTTCAGGGTCTGGGTGTTGTAGTAATATGTATTATAAGTATGTGTTTACAAAAAAAACGTATATAAGTAGGTATTCTATCAGCCATTTGGTGTCCATTTGGCGTCCAAGCTTTGCTTAGTTTGGGGCTAGATGGCGCTGTGTGAAATGTCTAGAAATATTATTATTATTAAAAACGTCTTATGACGACCTCGGTAGCGTGCCGGGCGAGTGCTCGGCTGAGACGCAAGACGCACGGGTTTGATTCTCGCCGCGCGAGAAAAGTTTGTACTTACCCATATTATTTTCAAAGATTTCTTTCGATTTTAGGTGGTATAGTAACTGTTGTTAGAACTATAATATATATGTAACTGTTAGGTACTACCTATTTATTTTATTTATTAGCATAGCTATAGATTAATGGTGCAAGGCCTTATTATGGAGTAATTCAGCTTTTCTGAGTTATCTGTGACTCAGCTTAAACTTCGTTCAGTTATTCATACTTTAAAAGGCTTAATAAAATGATGCATTGTTAGTTTTGTATTTATTCAGAGGATCAGTGCATTCAATTGGGGTTTCGACATAATTGCGACTATGAAAAATTAATATCAACATTTACGTAAATTTTGCAAATATATTGTTGTAATTCAATTGATGTATTATTTCATTATGATTCCTAATGGGGTGGGCAGAACTTACTTCTCTGCTGGACTGGGAGTAAAGAAAAAACATAGAATGCGTCCAGCTGCTTCTCTCCGCGAGCATGTCGTAAAAGTCGACTAAGGGATGGTATCCTCTCCAACATGATGAGATACAATAAGTATATACTTATTTCCAAGGAGGGTTGACGTCAGGCAGGCGGCCGGTCATAAAATACCTTAGCAAAAACTCTTACAGCATGATCCAAGGAACATGCTGTGCTGACCCCTCATAGAGTGGGATAAGGGCAGGAAAATGATGGGGTGGGCAGAACTACAAGTAATCATAAGAAAACCTGCAGCCACTCCTGATTGAAAGTCTCAAGATGGATATGATGAACCATGGTGACAGGTGATCAGCCCATCGCCCATATAGTTGATCATGTTGGAGAGGATACTATCCCTTAGTCGACTTTTACGACATGCTCGGGGAGAGAAGCAGCTGGACGCATTCTATGTTTTTTCTTTACTCCCAGTCCAGCAGAGAAGTAAAACTTACAGCAAAGAGTACGCATTTATGATATAAGTATGATCACAGGATAATAAAGATATCTAATATTGTAGTTGTGGGGTACCTAACAATGTCATAGTTCATATAATTTTTTTCTGGGCGAAATTCTGACTGCCCTTTAAAACGATAAGAATTTCAAATGTCAGCTGCAAAAGGGTTAATAAAAAATATAAAGAAGCATAACCACTTCTGTGCACATTTCGTTTTAATTCTCCTCGGGCCTGCGAGTTGTTTTTATTCCGTCTAACGAGTGTGAAATATGTGACCTAGTTAGGAACATATTTTTGTGGCATAATGCGAAGTATTATTGTAAATTATGGCAGGGGTTCTTTTATCTTGTACCTAACAAGGAACAACTTGTGTTTCTTAAAAGAACGACGTTACGTCAGTACTTATAAAATACTGCCATCCGCGACTTTGCTTGTACCCTGGTAAAAATTCTTGTGATTTTTATCCGGGTTATTTAAAATTATTAGAGTATTAAAAAAGGATTAAATGTGATTTAATAGTTAAATTAAATTTAATAGTCTTTAAAGGCAAAGCTATTTGAATGGTTCAGACAAAGAACTAATTTGGAACAGTCATTTAAAATGTCAAAGACAAAGTAAACATAGTTTTGACAGATAGAAAAGAAAATTATTAATAGAGCAAGGGAAAAATACATAATATGTATAGCACACCATGTTATGGTGTGCTTGTATTTTGAGAATACAAAAATAAATGTGAAAATATTATAGCTATCTAGAAGTAAAAATACATAAGAAACGTACATAAAAATGTTAGTAAGTTTAAGAAAAATAGTGATAATCATAGTGTTAATACTAGAAATAAGGATAAACTTGCTGTACCCACGATTAGGCTAGGTAAAGTTAATAAATCATTTAAAGGGCAATGTGTACGCTTCTATAACAAAGTCCCAAGCGAGATGACAAATTTGTCAGTTAATAAATTCAAAACACTAATAAAACAAAAGTTGTATAAAAAAGCTTACTATAAAATATCCGATTATATAGAAGATAAAAATACTTGGGACTGAATGCTCCAACTCCTTTTATAACATGATTGTAAAGGGATCATTTTCCAAAAAAATAGCCAAGCGTGGTTTCTTGCCTGTATCTTCCACGCCTGGTCGCGTTACGAACAGGTGTAAATGCAACGTAGATTTAAGACGTGTCCAAGTGATCCCAGTGATTTTATGGAATAAAAATTTTTGACTTTGACTTTGTAAGAGGAGTACCAAATTAAATTAAGTAAAGTGACCAATTGTGTTTCATATTGAAGCAACATTCCAACAATACTTGTGTATGTTATTCCAGTCATAATGTCTTATGTATATTCTAACTTTTGTTCAAATCCGTTCAGCCCTGGGATAACATCGTATTTTCCACAAGTCGATAGCTTTAATAGTTCCTATACTGTGGCAGACCTACGGAAATTATTTTGACAATATTTGCTGAAAATACAAACATTTCTCCCGTAGCGGGAATCGAACCGGCGCCTCTTGCGCTCAACCGAGCACTCGCCCGCCACGCCACCAAGGTTGCCAAAAATATAAATAATTCACACATTAGCATTTTAAATAAATCTTCTGCGTATTAAAGTAACATTCACACGCTACATTGTAAACTTAGATGTAAATTTAAGAATTCATTGCATATTGACGGACCCAGAGTGGACATTTTCCTTTATGGTTGCAATTTTACAAGCTTGACTCCAATAAACATGGTACAAAATTGTTATAATTATAAACCGCAATAAGATCAATACAGTATCTGGCTGTTCGAATGACACATCGTGTGAAAAAAGTCTTATCAAAGTAGTAAATGAGTCTTTATATTGCCATTTCAAGGCGATATGGGCATATAATAATGTGTACATGTTGAGTTTGGATATTGCTCTTTCGAAATACATAGATATATATGTACATACACAATTTATTGTACACAATGAATTCACAAAGAAATATTACAAACACTGTACAATGGCGGCGATTGTTTCGTTTGCATAAGTCACTTTTTTTAACTTCCTACTTCCTACTAATATTATAAAAGCGAAAGTTTGTAAGTATGGATGTATGGATGTTTGTTACTCTTTCACGCCTAAACTGCTGAACTGATTTGAATGAAACTTGGAACATATTTAGTGCTGGATTAACATATAAGCTATTTTTTTCCGGGTACCACGCGAGCGATGCAGCGGGCAGCAGCTAGTTCACTATAAAATCGACATCTAAAAGCAAGAAAGGTTCAGAAAATATAAGCTAGAATAAAAATGTGTAATGAACACGCCACAGAATAACAGGGTAGCAGTAGAACAAGTCTCCGACCGCAGAACAGCGACCTATTGGTTTCCTGTCAGAGCGAGTCAACGTTTCCTTCTTTATAGACTGGACACAGTTCAGTGGGTTTCACGGCGGGACACAGTTCAAACGCAGTAGGACAACTTCGAGTCTATTTTTATGGAAAAAAGTACTCGTAAGTTCCTATGAGCTAGTGGTCAACTTTTTAGGCCGTGGCTTAACGACTTAAAAGCCGGGGCGGACAATTTAACGTGCCCTCCGAAGTACGGAAGCGCTCAGCTCGTAATACCACTTGCGGTCACCCGTCCAAATTGTGACCGCGCACAACGTTGCTTAACTTCAACGATCAATCAAGAACGTAAGCAAGCTAAGCCACGAGCGCTTTTTTATGGAAGAGGGGGCAAACGAGCAAACGGTATTTATGATTATTATACCTAATTTGGATAAAAAATCTTTTCTTGTTTCTTCAACGTACCTATATTTATCTAACAATGTTGACACAGCTCGAAAACAAGTCGCGTTTTGAAAGCGCTATTTAGCGAATGAATACAGTTAGTACCACGAATATTGTGCACCTCGGCAATTTTCGTCTAGTTTGAAACACTAACTAACGTTATGATGATTATGTAATACAGAGATTATTATGTAGATACTTATTTTTATTAGTTAGGGATAGTATCCTCCAACATGATGAGATACAATAAGCAAGTATACTCAAGGAGGGTTGACGTCAGGTAGGCGGCCGGTCATAAAACACCTTAGCCAAAACTCTTAGACCCCACATAGAGTGGGATAAGGACAGGAACATGGTGATGATGACTTATTTTTTTTAGCTGCATGCGGACAAATTCGGTTTTCATACAAAGCAAGAAGTTTGACGAAGTGCACAATATTTTTGGTAGGTACTATACATTCTTTGTTTATTAGTTTTGTTTAATTTCAACACTCTAACACGGTCTTTCCTGCCGCCGCAGTGTGGGTCGTCAGTCTCGCCACGCCAGCATCAATGACATTATTCGTCGAGCTTTAGCCACCGTCAACGTGCCGGCTATTCTGGAGCCGAACGGTATTGCACGTGACGATGGCAAAAGGCCTGACGGTATGTCTTTGATCCCTTGGAGTCGTGGCAAGCCATTGGTGTGGGACGCAACTTGCGTTGATACACTGGCTGCGTCTCACGTCACGGCGACATCAAAATCGGCAGGCGCGGCAGCAGCAGCGGCTGAAATATTCAAAAGGCGTAAATATGCATCCTTAGGTGATGGTTACATATTTATGCCTTTTGGCGTGGAAACTTTAGGACCCTGGGGTCCGGAGGCGTGGCTTCTTTTCAAGGAGATATCCAAGAAGCTAATAGATATGACCAATGACCAAAGGGCTGGCGCTTACCTCGGACAAAGGATAAGTATAGCTATCCAACGAGGTAACGTCGCCAGTCTTTTGGGGACCTTACCTGCGGTCGGTGATCTGAGCTCTGTTTTCTATCTGTAGGCGAACTCAGATAAAAAACTGAGCTCATTTTTATTTCTTATTATTATTATACTGATTACCTTAAAGTTTTTAATATTATTATAATTTGTCTTTGTAGCATAAAATAAATATATAACGTACTAAACGGTCATTACAACTACTTGTGGCTCTGCCTACCCCATTAGAGATACAGGCGTGATAATAGACATACATAGGTAAACGGTTATATAAAGAGTGCTATCGATCGCATTATTTCACTGTTATCTTTGCTCTGTATAGCTATTTTTGTTCTTGTACAGTCGTATTGACATATTTGTGTGTAGCTAGTTATTGTCTACACCCCATCGGTGTTTTGCTGTGACGTTATATCGGATAGGGGGTTGTCAGATAAAGTTATTTCTTTATTATTATGACTAATACATATTCAGCCATGCCATGAAGAGAGGAAACATGAGATTGTTAAGTGAATGAAGGAATTAAAGCGCTAGTAGTCTAGTAGCGCTGATCTTCCTTTGCAAAGGGCGTAGGTTCGAATTAGAAACAAATGGAGAAAAATATTAATCTAAAAATATGGAGTAGACATCATTGTATGAATCTGGAAATACATACTAAGCTACTTTTTAGGGTTCCATACCCGAAGGGTGTCAACGGGACCCTATTAGTAGGCCTCCGCTGTCCGTCCGTCCGTCCGTCCGTCTGTCAGCGGGCTGTATCTCATGAACGGTAATAGGTAGAGAGTTGAAATTTTCACAGAGTACCAATTTCTATTACCGCTTTATCAACAAATAATAAAAATAAAAGGGGGCTTCATAAAAAAATATGTAATGTACGATGGCACGGAACCCTTCGTGTGCGAATTCGACTCGCACTTGACGGCTGAACGGATTTGAATGAAACTTCGAATATACATAGTAAGTACATGTATTGGATTAACATTATAGGCTATTTTTTATCCGGGTATCACGCGAGCGAAGCCGCGGGCGAAAGCTAGTCTACACTAATATTATAAAGAGGAAAACTTTGTTTGTATGTTTGTTTGTTTGTACTGAATAGGCTCAAAAACTACTGGACCGATTTTAAAAATTCTTTCACCATTCGAAAGCTACATTATCCACGAGTAACATAGGCTATATTTTATTTTGGAAAAAAATAGGGTTCCGTAAGATATTTGGGTTTTTCGGACACAAGGTGTAAAAAATCAACCAGAAAAGTTACTTATTTTGCGTACGCTGCCTAAACTATAAAAGATAGAACCATAAAATGTTCTAATTAATTGTAGATCTTATAAATATCTACAAAAAAGTCCGCGACACACTATACCCATCTATGTCGAGTGAGGCACAGCAACCATTTTTTTATTTAAAAATCTTGAATTTTTTTTGGACTACATTTAAACGCGTTTATTTTACTCATGCTATTAATCCTTATCAAAATAAATGATTTCATCACTAAGAACAGTTTATGGAGATAATATTTGGTCTTTGAATGATTAAAATTGGACGTTTGGTTTTGAAGTTATGGCGAAATTAAAATATTACGATTTCTGCTGCACGGCCCGTTGCGAAGTGGGCGTCACCAAGGCGGGGGTGCGCGTGCGGGAGGGGAGTTTAGATCTATGAGTAAGGTACCCGCGCGGCTCAGTCGCGAGGTCGGCTCCCTACGCAGCGGTCGTGCGCGAAGTCTATATAGTATAATATATAATAATATTATAAAGAGGAAAACTTTGTTTGTTTGTTTGTACTGAATAGGCTCAAAAACTACTGGACCGATTTTAAAAATTCTTTCACCATTCGAAAGCTACATTATCCACGAGTAACATAGGCTATATTTTATTTTGGAAAAAAATAGGGTTCCGTAAGATATTTGGGTTTTTCGGACACAAGGTGTAAAAAATCAACCAGAAAAGTTACTTATTTTGCGTACGCTGCCTAAACTATAAAAGATAGAACCATAAAATGTTCTAATTAATTGTAGATCTTATAAATATCTACAAAAAAGTCCGCGACACACTATACCCATCTATGTCGAGTGAGGCACAGCAACCATTTTTTTATTTAAAAATCTTGAATTTTTTTTGGACTACATTAAACGCGTTTATTTTACTCATGCTATTAATCCTTATCAAAATAAATGATTTCATCACTAAGAACAGTTTATGGAGATAATATTTGGTCTTTGAATGATTAAAATTGGACGTTTGGTTTTGAAGTTATGGCGAAATTAAAATATTACGATTTCTGCTGCACGACCGCTGCGTAGGGAGCCGACCTCGCGACTGACCGTGTCTTTCCTGGGTAGGCTTTTTGCAGCGGTAACCGACATCCACGCGGGCGGAGCCGCGGGCGACCGCTAGTATAGTATAAAAATGAATCGCAAAATGTGTTGGTAAGCGCATAACTCAACAACGCCTGGACCAATTTGGCCAAATCTTTTTTTAAAATGTTCGTTGAAGTTCAAGGATGGTTTTTACGGCGAGAAAAATTAGAATTATTGCTGGAAAAACCCTAAAAATAGCCCTTTTCTTTTTCCCATACAAATGATTTGTAACTAAAACGTAGTCAATTTGAGCTTTATTGCTATGGTATAAAGTTCATATTAAATTACAAGCACTTGAATTATTAATTTTAAGGCGATACGAAGTTCGCGGGGTCAGCTAGTAAGGAATAAAGTGAGAGCTCGGCAGAAAATTGATTAAGTTTGCATCTGATGAGAAACATAGGTGGTACTTTACATTTTGTTCAATCTTTAAAATCTCCTTTTATAGATAAATCTATCTAGTCGTGTCACTAGTTCTAGCGGACCAGTGTGATGAAAGGATTTAAAGTGCGCCTCAAAGGCTCCTTTTGTGCACTTGCACTAGGTTCTACGACATGCCGGATTCCTGACGATGTTTTCTTTCACCATAAATTTTTCGAACAGAAAAATTAATTGGTTCACGACTAGATTTGAACCAACGACCGGAACGCGGGGTCACTACCAACTAGACCACCAGTGCTCTCAAATACTCAAAATACAAATGAGTACCGTGGTTATTTGCAAATCTGTCTAAGAACACAATTTAAGGTAATAAATTAATTACAATCTGTATTTAAATTCACATGCCGTTAATTGTACCAATAACAACAAAATATTTACAGTACATAATTATTAAATAATAAATGTGGAACGGAGGCTCGTAATACAAATTGATTCAATAAATTCTGGTATAAATAATTGACTTGTAGTTTATAATTGACGGACATTTACGTGGTGGGCGAGTGCTCGGCTGAGACGCAAGAGGCGCGGGTTCGATTCTCGCTGCGAGAGAAATGTTTGCATGTATTGCAAATATTTCCTCCGGGTCTGGGTGTTGTGGTACCATGGTACAGAAAAATGCATTAGTGCACGGCTGGATTCAAACCCACAACCTCAGGATTGAAAGGCGGGATCACTGCCACAGGACCACCCTGTTCTTCCTGTTGTATGTTTTCCTTTTCTTGAAATAACAGGTATTTTATCGAAGCTGCGGAATTCTCCTTCCAAACACGTCCGACACGCTCTTGTCATTTTTCAGTTATAATTGGAAGCTATCTACTGGCTATTACAAATTCAATTTATTTTACGACTATCGATTCCACTCCGTTTTGTTTGCAGTTTTCACGCGACATGTTTTAAACATTCAATTACAAGAAGTGGTGTGGAATTTTCGAAAAACTGTTTGTATGTTAGTAAGTACCATTTGCTCACTAGCATGCTTTCGTGCTACTTGCCATATGTATCTGTATCTCAATGCAAGACCAATATCATGCATGCTCAAAACTAGTATGCGAGTAGCTTTGCTCGAAACTAGCATGCTTCCGTGCTACTTGCCATGTGTAGCTGTCCCTCAAGGCAAGATCAATATCATGCATGCTCAAAACTAGCATGCGAGTAGCTTTGCTCGAAACTAGCATGCTTCCGTGCTACTTGCCATGTGTACCTTAAGGCAAGACCAATATCATGCATGCTCAAAACTAGCATGCGAGTAGCTTTGCTCGAAACTAGCATGCTCCCGTGCTACTTGCCATGTGTAGCTGTACCTCAAGGCAAAACCAATATCATGCATGCTCAAAACTAACATGCGAGTAGCTTTGCTCGAAACTAGCATGCTCCCGTGCTACTTGCCATGTGTATCTGTACCTTAAGACAAGGCCAATATCGAAGCAGAAATGCCATTAAATGGTTTACTGCTTCAGATAAAGAGGAAAAATATTCAAAAAGGTTTTTTATATGTACCTACTTTTATTGGAAGGTCTGGGGATGGAATCAAATCAACAGGGTAGGCAGGGTGGTCTAATGCGATAGCTTTGGCGGCTACCAGAGGTCTGAGATACTCGTATTGAGAGTGGAAAATACTTGAGCAAAATAAAATACGGACATTTTGACGGCCTTCATAGCGGTGTGGTGAACGAGACGTAAGTTTAAATCCAAGAATCGAGAGTTCTGGTGGCCTAGTGGTAGTGACTCCGCCTTTTGATCATAAGGTCGTGGATTCGAATTCAGTCGTCTACCAATAGATTTTTCTGTTCGAAAAATTTAAATGCGCTGGTTCTGTGCTGGAAACCGGAATGTCTTAGAACCTAAAAAGTTCCAAAACATTTGAACACAACACATTTTCTTTATTTTCTTCTTTTTACCACACTGGTTCATAAGAATTAGTGAAATAAATAATTTGTGAACATTTCACACAGCGCCATCTAGCCCCAAACTAAGCAAAGCTTGTACTATGGAAACCAGTAACACACTAAATAATCCTTAGAATATGTACACTTTCCTGTTTTGTTATTTATTCCCCGCCATCGGTGTATAACGGATCAATTCTCCATTTTCTGATTGCGGAATCAACTCACACACCGCATAATCCATTACATAGGTACTTTATGACGTAATGCATGCAGACAAACCACAAAGAATGTTCAAAACAGCTTGGTTAATCCATACACTAATATCCACTGAACCGATGCCCATCACACGAGAAAAGCCGCGGGTGGTAATATTAGTACGTGCCAGAAGTAATTATTGGCTTCGGTAGCTTCGGAAGTCGCCTATAATTATGTTATATCTACTACCTGATGAGAGCACTAATAATAATCATAATAAATAACACCCAACAGTCACATACATAGCCCTGACCCCACACTAGGATTCCCTGTGTCGTGGGTATCAGAAACTACGAGTACCATGGTACCACAACACGCAGACCCGGAAAAAATATTTACAGAACATGCAAACATTTCTTCCGCAGTGGGAATCGAACCCGCGCCTCTTGCGTCTCTGCCGAGCAATCGCCCGCCACGCCACCGATGCCGTCAATAATAATAACTTTATTTCAGGCAACATTAGGAAAGTTACAGGTGTTATAAACTTATTCTACTGCCCATAGAAATATATACCTACCTTAAAACTAACATACATGTGAAAAACACAAATTAAAATTAAACTAATTTACACGATTGCACTGGTGGGCTAATGGTAGCGGTTCCGCCTTTCGATCCTAAGGTCGTGAGTTCAAATCCGGTCGTGCATCAATCGATTTCTCTGTTTACTGAAGAATGTCGCGAAGAGTGTCAGATATGAATATGGGTGGGCCAAAGAAAATGTGGAAGGACTGTTTGAAAGAAAGGAGTGAGTGTTGAGATGATGGATAGATGGAAATGGAAGAAGAATACCATGTTATGCCGACCCCACATAAAGTGGGAATAGGGCAGGGAAATTATGATGATCCCAGAAGCCCACATTACAAATCAACTCTCAAAATCGCTGCTGATATATGTAGGTAATTATCTAACCCTCGCATACTCAAACGCATCTCAGAGTTGACCACGTCTCAAGTGACGAGTTTTTAAATGATAAATGACATTTATTTGCTTGAACACATGTGTTTAAATAATAATGGTCTTAAAAATAAATCAGTCCAATTTATGTCCTACCAAAGTCTATGGCATGCAAATATGATAATGTTAATAAATTAAAAATAAATGTTAATAAATTAAATTCGATTGTTAAGTCCTAATTAATTGTAATTAATTTTGACAGATTTTCATCAAAAACTGTCAAAAACTTGAGACGTGCTCAACTCGGAGTCGCGTTTGAGTATTCTGGGGTAAGTGACATGTTCTGAACAAGCTTTTTCAAATCAACTGCACCGGTAATTCCTGCTCATAAATACACGAATATGAAGAATTTCATCAAGCACAGACGTCGCTGCCTAATGTAGGGTAATATTGTATAGTCTGTGGCGGGCGTCGTTACTTTCATGTAAATTCATACGTAGAATTCGGGAAATTATGAGCTTCCTGATGTTACCCTGCGGCTACGTTATTGAGCTGCGATGATTTTGTCGCTTGGTGTCGCTACACATCGAGAAGCGACATTAGAGTGACAGACATATAAATAAAATAACACCCAACAATCGCATGCATAGTCCTGACCCCACACTAGGATTCCCTGTGTCGTGGGTATCAGAAACTACGAATACCATGGTACCACAACACCCAGATCTGGGAGAAATATTTGCAGAACACGCGAAGCTTCGCAGTATCGCGTTAGTGTAGTGGTAAAATGATTATTATCCTGGGTTTTAATGTGTCTTTTTAGGGTTCCGTACCCGAAGGGTGTCAAGGGGATCTTATTACTAAGCCTGGGCTGTCCGTTCGTCTATCTCTCCGTTTGTATGAGAGAATTCGACTCACACTTAACCAATTTGTTTTTTGATAACCGACATAACTTGGATAAGAAAAACACATTATGATTTTACAACTACTCGTGTCATTAGTTCCTTCGAAATAGTGCGCTTCGAAGAGGCTCTTTTCGAAAGACTTCTAAAAACAATAAACCTTATTTCACTCCACGTAGTCTAGATAAAAGAACGGTTTCTGTAAGTCTAGAGTCTAGACCTCTTTTTTGTCTATGACTTAGTGCCTTAAAATCCTACCTATTAATTTGTTAATGAATGAACCAATGTGCTGTAAGTTCAAGTACAAGTTATCTCAGATTTGTAAAGGGGTAATTAAGGGGTAACTTGAATCCTCATTAAAACTTAGCCCTAATTCCAATCACGAGAGGACTCGGGAGTTGCGCTTGTTTATGTTAATCATGTTTACATCTTAACCACAGAGTTATGAAAATGGCTGGTGTCCTTCTTACTATTATGGTTTCGTACTGTCCCCTTATTCTCGATGGCCAAACTTGAGAGCTCGTTACTTATTTGTGATGCGCCGTGTCGTGTTTTTGCAACACAAAACTGTCAAATGAAAGAACCATGGTGACAGGTGATCAACCCATCGCCCATATAGATGGTCCATCATCAGAGGCGTCTCTAGCCCTTGTGGCGCCCGAGTGCAACCAGTACCCTGGCGCCCTCTAGTCTAGTAGGAGCGGGGTCAAAATGGAATACAGTATATTTTAATAATTATTTATTATAACAGTTATATTTTCAAACGGAAATTTGGATGCGCCCGGCGTCGACGGGGTGCGGCGGCGGGTGTGCGGCGCACACGAGCGCAGGGTCTTTGAGAGCGCCGGCATCGACGCATCTTTGGAGGTGTCGCATTAGAGGGCGCAGAGCGCTCGGCGCCCCCTTAGACCCGGCGTCCGTGTGCGCCGCACACCCTGCACCATAGGTAAAGACGCCTCTGTCCATCATGATACTATCTATGCCTTAGTTTTTTACGACATGCTCGGGGAGAGAAGCAACTAGTAGAAATAAATATAAAAATGCGAAGAATATACTGACCTTCATCTTCGAACACTAAAAAAAAGTAAGTTCGTATGAGCTAGTGGCCAACTCTTGTGACGGAGTTTTTAGGCCGCCTAAAGGCCTCCGTCATGGTTTAGGGACATAAAAGCCGGGATCGACAATTTAACGTGCCCTCCGAAGCACGGAAGCTCGTAATGCTACTTGCGGTCACCCATCCAAATTGTAACCGCGCACAATGTTGCTTAACTTCAACGACCAATCAAGAATGTCTAAGCAAGCTCTTCGATACTTAAAATAGGTTTATTTTTATAAAGAATAGAATTGAACAAGATTTATTATGATTGTTAGAGTACCAGCTAAATACATATTCCCTGTGTCGGTTCTCTTGCTGTTTTCCAAGGATTTTGTTCACGGATGTTTATTTAACCTACTTTATACTTTGAAACACAAATTAAGGTGAACTCCTACTCTGACAAGATTATAAAACTAATTGGCTTTGATCTTAGTACAACATAGTTTGGGCAGCGGATTGTGGCAATCAAAACTCTCTCTCTCTCTCTCACTCGACAACCTCTGTGGCGAGGTGGGCGAGTGATTGGCTGACACGCAAGAGGTGCGAGTTCGATTCCCGCTGCGGGAGAAATGTTTGCATGCTCTGCATATATCTCTTCCGGGTCTGGGTGTTGTAGTATTATGTACTACTAGCGGTCGCCCGCGGCTCCGCCCGCGTGGATGTCGGTTACCGCTGCAAAAAGCCTACCCAGGAAAGACACGGTCAGTCGCGAGGTCGGCTCCCTACGCAGCGGTCGTGCAGCAGAAATCGTAATATTTTAATTTCGCCATAACTTCAAAACCAAACGTCCAATTTTAATCATTCAAAGACCAAATATTATCTCCATAAACTGTTCTTAGTGATGAAATCATTTATTTTGATAAGGATTAATAGCATGAGTAAAATAAACGCGTTTAAATGTAGTCCAAAAAAAATTCAAGATTTTTAAATAAAAAAATGGTTGCTGTGCCTCACTCGACATAGATGGGTATAGTGTGTCGCGGACTTTTTTGTAGATATTTATAAGATCTACAATTAATTAGAACATTTTATGGTTCTATCTTTTATAGTTTAGGCAGCGTACGCAAAATAAGTAACTTTTCTGGTTGATTTTTTACACCTTGTGTCCGAAAAACCCAAATATCTTACGGAACCCTATTTTTTTCCAAAATAAAATATAGCCTATGTTACTCGTGGATAATGTAGCTTTCGAATGGTGAAAGAATTTTTAAAATCGGTCCAGTAGTTTTTGAGCCTATTCAGTACAAACAAACAAACAAAGTTTTCCTCTTTATAATATTAGTGTAGATAAGTATGTATTTACAAAAAAAGTATATAAGTATTCTATCAGCCATCTGGTTCCCATAATACAAGCTTTGCTTAGGTTGGGGCTAGATGGTGCTGTGTGATATGTCCTCAAATAAAAAAAAATACATTTTGGCTACTTTACATGCAAATATGTAGACGTAGGTACTGTTCAAGTTTCATTCAAATTTGTTCAGCCTTTCTAATGCAATTGTAGAACAAAAATCCTTACTTTCGAATTTATTATATGAAGCACGAGCTAACTCAATCAATCAAAGTCCATGCAGTCTAGACTTATTACAAAAATTAAGGCAGATTTCTAAAAAATAAGTAAAATGAATTGAATCCTTCATACTCCTCAACATTACTTAGGTCTCTCAATAAAAATTAAATAAATAAATGATCCCTGTACAATCATGTTTATAAAAAGAGTTGGAGCATTATTATTCAGACCTAAGCATTTTTCTCTTCTATATAATCTGATATTTTGTAGTAAGTTTTTTAAACAATTTTCTTTTTATTAGAGTTTTATTTAAATTCATCTAATAACAAATTTGCCATCTCGCTTGGGACTTTGTTATAGAAGCGTACACATTGCCCTTTAAATGATTTGCTAACATTTTTTTAGCCTAATTGTCGATTTTATCCTTTTTTTTCTAAAACTTACTAACATTTTTATGAAAGTGCATCAAATTTTCATATCATAATATTGTGAGCAAATTATTTTTTTCTTGTGATATATAAATATACACCTGAATAAATGTATTGTATGTATATGTATTGTATTGTATGTAAGTTCGTATGAACTAGTGGCCAAATCTAGTGACGGAGTTTTTAGGCCGCCTAAAGGCCTCCGTCATGGCTTAACGACTTAAAAGCCGGGACCGACTGTTTAACGTGCCCTCCGAAGAATGGAAGCGCTCAGCTCGTAATGCAACTTGCGGTCACCCATCCCAATTTGTGACCGCGCATATCGTTGCTTAACTTTAACGATCAATCAAGAACGCCTAAGCAAGCTACGCCATACGCTTCGTGTATTATTGCATTAGTATAAAACAAGTTCTCAGCTCTAACTTCTAACTTAAGTATTTAGTAGCTTAATAGTAGGCCTGAAGTGTATGAGGATCCCTTTCGTATTAAATGGGGTACAATAAGTTGAAATGATGACTACATCCTTACCTCAACTCAACCGCAAAAACATGTTACAAAAAGGGATTTCAACTTGGAAAACCACAAAGTATTCGAAATGGTATGCTAGTCACGTGATAGGGTCACGAGTTGCCCTATGTCGTTGGGTTGAGAAGTTTATGTTTCTGTCCAGATAAAACAAGGTAAATAGCCTGATTTTACTTAGTCGCACACTGGTCATTATCGCGGCTACAAGTCTTTGTCATCAATGTAATAAGCAGCAATATATGATTATCGACAAATATAATAAAATATGCTCATGTAACTGCTAAGGCCTTTTACCATCTATAGTAGATGATTTATACAGCGTCAGGAGGCAACTTTTACATTCACAAACGCGACGCTGTAGTGCCCGGGACGAATTAAGATGGAGTAGGCTTGCCCAGCACCTATTCCGAACCCGCGCCTCTTGCGTCAGCCGAGCAATCGACCAACACGAAACCGAGGTTGTCAATAATTAACTTACGAATATCGTATGTCATACTTGTAGACCCCTAACCTGTCTTACACTGGTAAAGGCCGGCGTTGTCGATCAACCAACCAGCTTTTGAAAAACTTTCGTTCTGTTATATACCAGATATGTATATAAAAATGCTTACAGAGTGCTGATATCAGCACTCTTCCGTTAGTGATAATAATATAGCCCAGTCCTCATTCAGACCAGTCTTGATTTTACCTCCTTTCTGACCGGTCATGTCCAAGGTCTCAAAATTTAACTATTGTCAATTTTAATTCTTAATCAGAAGATGGCGGGACCAGTTGGACGCACACCTGGAGAACTGGTCGATATTAGCACAAGAAAGATCTGAATGGAAAAAGGGGAGGGAGGCCTTTGCCCAGCAGTGGGACAATACAGGCTATAATAATAAAAATAGATTAAAATAGTTAATCTATTTTTTTTAAACGCAACGCAACGCGTGTCTACCGTGTCGTGTTAAGTGGGTGGTATAAATGTTCGAATACTACAACAGAACGGTTGAAAAGATTATTTTTATAGTCCTAGGAATCGTTTTACTTCACTTAGGGGCTATGTCATAAATATCTTAAAGTATGGTATAATACGAACTATTTGGAGCATTTATTAGAGTTTTGATGACTCCTCGTGAATGCTTCGTTTGAAACTAGAATACGACAGCGGCGGATAAAAAAGTAGCAATGTTATTCCATGTTACGAACTATGTATATTCCAAGTTTGATCCGGATCTGTTCAGACGTTATGGAGATGAGTGACAACAAAATATGCACACAAAAGAGTTAGTACCTATGTATGTTCGTATGAGCTAGTGGCCAACTTTTGTGACAGAGTTTTTAGGCAGCCTAAAGGCCTCCGTCATGGCTCAAAGCCGGGACCGACAATTCTACGTGCCCTCCGAAGCACGGAAGCGCTCAGCTCGTGATGCCACTTGTGGTCACCCATCCCAATTGTGACAGCGCACAACGTTGCTTAACTTTAACGATCAATAAAGAACGCAAGATAGATAGATAGATAGATAACACTTTATTGCTTACCACACATTTAACTTACAAAATAGACAAAAAAAAATTATAATAATAATTATGGTAATAACAAAGGGCGGCCTTATCGCTAAAAGCGATTTCTTCCAGGCAACCAAGGATGGATTGAATGGAACAAAAACATAGAAGGGGCAAGCTACGCCACGAACTCTTCAAAATAAAAAGTTAGTGAGCTTGTGGGTTTGTTTGTGTTTTAATCAATGGCTGATCGGATTTGATTGAAACTTGATAATTAAATTATACATAAATATAAACATTATATTCTTCGCTGGACTGGGAGTAAAGAAAAAACACAGAATGCGTCTTGCTGCTTCTCTCCCTGAGCATGTCGTAAAAGTCGACTCTTACACGTCTACAACTGTGCCGACCGGACAAAGAGTGGGGGCTAAGGGCAGGAAGATAATGATGATAAATACCATATAGGCTACTTTGTATCCGGTTACAATGCGAGCGAAGCCATGAGCAAAAGCTATAGAGATGAAATAAACACCCTAGAAGGTAAAAATTCAAGAACTCATTCGTTATGTAAACCACAAAGTATCTATGGTTTTATAATGCTATGATGTAAAATTAACTATCTAATAAGAAATAATAAAATTTGAATATTATTCACAGAGAAGCAATTTAAATGGTAATATAAATTTGTATTACCATTTCCACTATATTACCAGTACTTGGTATTCAGATCAAAAACAATGGGGCCTCAATTAAAAGGCAATCATTAAACTATTAAATAATGCTTTGAGTAAAAACAATCGTCTGAGTAATTTTATTGCCGTTTTAATAAAACGTGTTCTTGGCTTAATAAATTTAATCAAGACTATGTGAGTATTTTATTAGAATTTTCAACCCTCTTTTAGGGTTACGTACCCGAAGAGAGCACTAGTGGTCTAGTTGGTTGTGACCCCGCCTTCCGATCCTAAGGGTTCAAATCCGGACGTGTACCAATGGATTTTCCTGTGCGATAAATTTATGTGCCCAAGTTCTCTCAAACGGTGAAGGAAAACATCGCGAGGAAACCCACGGCTTAGTCAGCTCCGCACGTATTGACCATGTCTTTCCTGTGGACAAGGCCGACTAAGCTGAGAGGATGGAATAGGTGCTGGGCAAGCCTACTCCATCTTAATTCGTCCCGGGCACTACAGCGTCCCGTTTGTGAAGGTAAAAGTTGCGTCCTGACGCTGTAAAAATCATGTACTATAGATGGTGAAAGGCCTTAGTACCCAAAGGGTGTCAGCAGAACCCTATTACTAAGCTTTATTAAGCATTCCGCTAGTCAAAAATATTTACACAACTTTAACTTTAATTTTTTACATTACCTATGGGTCTTGAACGCTCAACGCTCCTCCTACTCTTTCATAGCACTAACAATAAGCTTCTCAAAATAAATAGGAGCATCACAAAAATATTAATTTCACGGCAACACAAAAATCAATTTCCAAATCCATCAAAAGAATTACAAAAACTCAACACATCAAAGTATGTAGTCAAACACAATAGAACCATAATCCCTTTTCGCACAGTCGGGTAAGGCTGAATGTGTCAGAATGTTATGGCGCGTGTTTTTTTTAACGCCCACGTCGGCTTTTTTGTAAACACAGATGTAGAGATGCTAAAATTGCTTTGAGAATAGTTTTTTGTGATGCGGACAGACTACGAATACAGACTGGCCGAGCAACCTCGAACTTTGTCTTTTACCAACAAAGAAAGTACCTGTTATTATACAGGGATACCAAACATCAATAGCAGTGGTGCTTGCTTGGTCAGCTCATGGCTATGTGCTGACCAAGCGAACACCCGCAGTCAGTACACAGCTGTTGATGTTAGGTATGACGTTCCAATAATACCTACCTTCTTTGTTAGGGGTAATACAGGGATACCAAACATCAATAGCAGTGGTGCTTGCTTGGTCAGCTCATGGCTATGTGCTGACCAAGCGAACACCCGCAGTCAGTACACAGCTGTTGATGTTAGGTATGACGTTCCAATAATACCTACCTTCTTTGTTAGGGGTAATACAGGGATACCAAACATCAATAGCAGTGGTGCTTGCTTGGTCAGCTCATGGCTATGTGCTGACCAAGCGAACACCCGCAGTCAGTACACAGCTGTTGATGTTAGGTATGACGTTCCAATAATACCTACCTTCTTTGTTAGGGGTAATACAGGGATACCAAACATCAATAGCAGTGGTGCTTGCTTGGTCAGCTCATGGCTATGTGCTGACCAAGCGAACACCCGCAGTCAGTACACAGCTGTTGATGTTAGGTATGACGTTCCAATAATACCTACCTTCTTTGTTAGGGGTAGTTCCATCGGACAGAATTGTCATTATTAGTGTCATTTAGCTTCTCGTGGAAGATTTTGGGAAAATCTGATTCCCATTTTGTTCTATGGCATGAAACTCGAGTGAAATGCTACTATGGAAACATAACATCATCGGACAGAATTGTCATTATTAGTGTCATTTCGTGGAAGATTTTGGGAAAATCTGATTCCCATTTTGTTCTATGGCATGAAACTCGGGTGAAATTCTACTATGTAGTTCTATGGAAAAAAATAGGGAAGAAAATGTGTCATTTTGTTCGATGACGTCATGTTCCATAGAACAAATGGGAACTACCCCTTTGTTAGTAGAAGACAAAGATGCCAAATCGAGAATCAATAGGTTTCTTCTAGGTAAGCGTTCTCCTCCTAGATCATACTTACACTTAACATTCGTAATTGATCATTGAAGTTAAGCAACACTAGGCCCGGTCAGTAATTAGATGGGTCGAGTGACTTTTTGCACATTTTTTTGTAGTATTTTTGTGTACTTCTTTTTCAAGCGATCTAAAATTCACTGATTTCTACAAAATTAAAAGTTAAGTGGGTCTTCATAGAATAGACGTATTTCGTTTTGCATTTATTGCTTGATTTGAATAGGGTACGTGCTGCCAGCTCAAGAAATATTTATGTACAAATACGATGGTACTGAACCCTTTGTGTGCGAATACGACTCGCACTTGACCGGTTTTATTTTTCTCAGAGTTACAGCTTTTGGAAACAATACATCATGCTCGTTATCAATGCATAACGCCTGAACTTGTGCTAACCTCACCTTGTTTGTACAGCTGTTCTTAGAACCATGATTCCCTGTTATGTGGTTTAGGAACGGCTGCTAAGCCGCAGAATGTGTTTGTAGCGAGCGAAGCGACCGCAAATTACCGTCTATCTTTAATGAAAGATCGTTTATATCCTGGTTTGGTTTCAATGGTACTTTTTTAGTCCTTAGTGACGTCTTTATTCCCACAATTAAAAAAGAAACATTTTGCTCGGCACCTTTGAACATGTTCTGACTTATTAGAGAGTTAGAATTAATACATCTGCTTCTGAGATTCCAAAAAATTAGAGAAATAGTCTTCAGACTAGGCTCTAGAATGCGTCCAGTTGCTTCTCTCCCCGAGCATGTCATAAAAGTCGACTAAGGGATAGTATCCTCCAACATGATGAGATAAAATAAGCAAGTATTTTCAAGGAGGGTTGACGTCAGGCAGGCGGCCGGTCATAAAACACCTTAGCCAGACCCCACATAGAGTGGGATAAGGGCAAGAAGATGATGAATCTTCAGACTAGGCTCTACGCACAAACTCTTGCACACGTAATGTTCTGACTTGTTTGAGCGATGGTTTAGTTATAATTATGAGCCTTCTAGGCTTTCCCCATTCCCTCCACTCTACAAAGTACTGTGCTTTTTTACTCATAATCAATAATCAATAGTCTTGTGTCTGAGTTTCCTGCAATTTAAGAGAAAAAAAAACATCTTGCGCTGTGCACAAACTCTGGCATACTTCTGAAAATGTTCTGTCTTATATATTTCTTCATCGCTTGAGAATTGCTTTAATCAATAAATATGTTCCACCATGGTTCACTATATTCATCTTGGGACTTTAAATTAGGAGTTGCTTAACTTGAGAAGCTGCAAGCTTTCTTAAGACTTATGGCTCTGCCCAACCTATAAGGGATATAACAGGCGTGATAATAATGTATGTTTGTATGTAATCAATAGAAACAGGTAAAGTCCATGGTCCAATGACCAATTATTGAACGAAGTGAAACCTAACTCAATGTAATTCAGTATCTACAACTACTCGCTTCACTCGAACGAATTATCGATAAAGTAGTTGTTCTAACAAAACGGTGACCGTTAATTCATCTACATTAGATATGACGACGGCGTCTGTGGCGTGGTGGGCGATTGCTCGGCAGAGGCGTAAGAGGCGCGGGTTCGATTCCCGCTGCGGAAGAAATGTTTGCATGTTTTGCAAATATTTCTTCCGGGTCTGGGTGTTGTGGTACCATGGTACTCGTAGTTTCTAATACCCACGATACAGGGAATCCTAGTGTGGGGTCAGGACAATGTTAGGTGTTATTTATTTTATTTGTTTTTATATGACGGTATAAAGGTTGGTGCTCATTATCGGCGCAATGATGCCAAGGAATCCTTAGGCATGCCGAGGCGTCCTTATCCCCTGATTATTTGACCGAAGGCATGAGTTTTTAGTTCCATAAAAAATTGACTCAATACAATGGCGCCCTTGATTGATTGATTGTTGCTATTGATCTAAGTTATTTGGTCAGTTGATGATTATTACAGATTCTCGGGTTCATGTATCATAGTTTCTGAGTTTCTGATACTCAAGGCACAGGGAATATTGTGGAGTCAGAACTGTTGAATGTAAATTTATTTATCAATACGATCACAGTTTCACAGGGTACGTAAAATTTTACTATGACAAGACTCTATTTGATAACATTCAACGCTATACACATAGAATACGACCAGCTGCTTCTCTCCCCGAGCATGACGTAGAAGTCCACTAGGGAGTAGTATCCTCTCCAACATGGCAGACCTATGTGGCCGATGAGCTGATCTCTTGTCACTATGGTTCACCATATCTATCTTGGGACTCTTGGATCAGGAATGGTTGCAAGTTTTCTTATGATTGCTTACAAACCCCGGGATACGGGCGTGATAATTATGTATTAACGCTATATGACGGTAGTAGAAACTTCCTGGAGACCAGGGCCTAGGAAACCGATAATAAGAACCAACCAAGTGGACTCACAATCAATTCTACCTCAATGAGTAAGTTATATTCAAAAACTTGTACGCTTTGACTTCGAGTTTTGTTTCATTAGGTGATTGTTCAAGAATCAGAAGGGCCATAAGAGAGCACTGGTGGTCTAGTGATAAGGACCCCGACTTCCGGTCGCGGATTCAAAACATCGTGAGGAAACCGGCATGTCGTGGAACCTAATAAAGTTCTAAAAACATGTGTCGAGTGCATGAAAGGAGCCTTGAAATCCTTTCACCAGACTGGTTAAGTAGTATAAAATGTTACGCCAATTAACTCTTTGTTGCAAACAGAATAAGGTAGTTTTTGTATTGTCTTCGCTTTCCCAATTTTGCACAGGCCCCATTTTTCACATTCCCAGACCTTCACTTTCCCAATTTTGCACATTTCCAGATCATCACATTGCCAAATTTTCACATGCTCTTCTTCATAGTCTCAATTCTTCTCATTCTCTTTTCTGCACATTTTCAATTCTTCACAGTCGCAGTTCTTCACACTCTCTAAATGATGCCACTTCTAGAAAGTTATTTTGGATATCTTTGGTTCCGAAAGTAAATGATTATTTTGTGCATGTGAGCCTATTCAAAAATTAAGCTTCGTGGGGAATTCCTTTGTAGTGCCTTTACGGGCAACGCGTCGGTTGAATAGAGTTGTACTTGGGTGTGACATTTTATCAATAAAATTATCGATATTCTCCCTTCCAATACAGCAATTTAATTATTATCGCTCGAAGCGCTCGTGGCGTAGCTTGCTTAGACATTCTTGATTGAGCATTGAAGTTAGCGATGTTGTGCGCGGTCACAATTTGGATGGGTGACCGAGCTGAACGATTCTGCGCTTCGAAGGGCACGTTAGAATGTCGGTCCCGGCTTTTAAGTCGTTACTAAGCCATGACCATGGCCTGAAAACTCCGTCACAAGAGTTGGCCACTAGCTCATACGAACTTATTTACTTTTAATTATTCTGTGATTCAGGAACTTCGTGGTAGGTACACTCTGCAAAACAACGATTCGAATATTATTTAAGTCGTACCGTTGACACGCTAGAAGAATAAGTAGTTAACTTTAAAACAACAACAATGAGAAAAATATTTGGCTACTAGCTACTCCACGCGGCTTCGCTCGCGTAGTACATAAAAAGTAGCACATAAACCATCTCTATGCAAAAAATAATGTTGAACTCCTGCCCGGCCATGTCTATAGTTTCGTTGCTGCGTGGACAAACCAACAAACTTATACATTTTTAAAAGTAGGAAGTAAGATAGGATAAATTCATATCGGCTAGTGAAATGAGTAGAACCTTTCTGAACTACCCACTCGATCATTATAATTCAATGCGCACTCAAACTAAACTACGTGTGGAGTTTAGTTACTATTTTTACTATAAAAAATAAACAAGTCGATGTGGGAGGAAACTTGTAATGAAATAAGTACATTGCAAAACGATATTCAACACGATAACAAAATTGGGACATCAATAAACCAAAATACATTTACTGACAACCTTCTACACGAAACATACAATAAAAACAGCAACGATTACACTGCCATAACTTTTTTACATCTTATCGATCGCCAACAGTTGTAGAGAATCGAGAAAATATGTAAATTAATCGTCGAAAACATTTTGCATATTTTATCGATACTTTGGGCCGCATCACTAATTCTCGCAAATGCCTACGCCAGGTGCACCCAATCTTAGGCGCTCAGATGAAATAAAACTCTAGCGTTCATACATAATATCACTCAGATGGTCTTTAAAAGTAAGCACGAGCGATTTTTATACTTAAAATCAGGAGCTTATAGCTTCAATTCCATTATACGAAAGTTGACTCTTTCATCATAAGATTTTAGATTCTGAACGGTCGTAACGATATTGGATCTTAATGTTATCGCTATAGGACGTGTTATTGATTGAATGCTGAGTTAGAGTGAATCAGCCATGCCCAATCTTGGGACCGGTGATGTTAACAAAAGCGACCCGCGTTATCTCGATATCGTTCTCGGAATAATCGAGATCCAGATCATTATGTAGAATAATAATGAGGCATTGACGCCTGCCGCGGTAAAAAAAAACAAATATGGCCGCCTGTCAAAAGCTTTGTGAACTTTTGGGAGTTGAGAATTTTTAGTTTGAAATGTGTTGATTATGGGAAACATATTAGAATGGGTTTATTAAAGCCAAAAGATTCATTGGAACTCCTTTAGCTCTATTCCAAGAAAATATATACATACATACATATTATACGCTCGTATCACCCCTAATAGGGTGGGCAGAGCCACAAGTAATCATAAGAAAACTTGCAACGACTCGTGATTCAAAGTCCCTAGTTGGACATTGAGAACCACGGTGACAGGTGATCAGACCATCGCTCATTAAAGATGGTCCATCATCCTTGAAGAGGGACCTACTACCCCTTAATCGATTTATTATTAATTATCATTGCCTATAAAATCGATATCGATAAAATCAACATTCAATTGGACACATCACTATTCTTTTGTTTTCATAATATTTAGTGCACGGTTGTAAGTATTCCTCTTTTAATTTTGACAAATACCCCCAGTGTTGCTATATTATTACGCGATAAAATCGGTTCAACGAGCAAAATAAATAGTCCCAAGAGTCAAATACAATGACTGGCTATCATTACACCATTAACTATAGCTTCTGCCTGCGGTTTCGCTTATATGCGAATGAAATAGGTGCAGAAATTCTGTGTTCGGATATTATGGAGCAAATTAGTCTTTATAATGTGCCGTGGACGCCATTTGTCGTGTGAGGTTAGTGTAAATTACTCATGGTTCACCTAAAAAAATGAGTTGGACTATGGGGAATAAAAAGTCCCGTAGTGCACCCAGGTGGACCACGACCAATGCCCCGGTATTGAATTTAAGGATGGATATTGCTTAATGTTATTCCATTGTATTTTATCTTTGTTATTCCATTTTATTTGTATTATCTTTCATTTCCTAAACAGCGTTTTTGGCGCAAACAACAGATTAATATTCTATCTATATTACCATCCCTTGAGATGGCCATAAAAACCGTTTGACAGATCAGTGTTGCCATATTATTACGCGATAAAATCTACGCGCAAAATAAATATACCCGGGAGTCGATTCGGAGCATTATTATAATGTTTATCGTATTGAATGGTATTGGCGGGAAATATCAGAAAGATGTGTTTTAAAAAGATGAAAGAATATGAGGGTGGAATTATTTGTGTATACCTGATAAACCATTGATGTCATTGAACCATGATTTTTATACTGCCAGAATTAGGAGTACCAAAATGATCTAACCAACAACGAAAACGAATATTACAGTTTAGATGCGTTCGTGGCGTAGCTTGTTCAGACGTTATTGATTGATCGTTGATGTTAAGCAACGTTGTGCGCGGTCACAATTTGGATGGGTGGCCGTAAGTGGCATTACGAGCTGAGCGCTTCTGTGCTTCGGAGGACTCGTTAAATTGTCGTCCCGGCTTTTAAGTCGTTAAGCCATGACATAGGCCTACAGTCGGCCTAAAAACTCCGTCACAAGAGTTGGCCACTAGCTCATATGAACTTACTTATTTTCTTAATTTAGAAGTAAAAAGAAAAAACACTTTAGGCTGTTTCTAGGAAAGCTAGGAGCAGTTTTGTACGTAGAAAGTTATTCTCCCTTATTCTTAAGTTTTTGGTACTATTTTATTGTTTGTATAGGTATGTTGTATTAAATCTAGGATGATAATAGAATAAATACATTCTGACAGCACAATGTTACACATATCGACGTTTAGGAAATTCTAGGTTTTAGGTTTGACAGACAGATGATATGGGTCCAGGAATGCTTACGAATATTATTTTTAGGGTTCCGTGGTCAAAGGGTGCCAACCGGACCCTATTACTAAACCACCGCCGTCTGTCAGCGGGCTGTATCTCATGAACCGTAATAGGTAGAGAGATAAAATTTTCATAGAGTGTATTTCTATTTCCGCAATCAAAATAATTATTGATACAATTAAAATAATAACAAGGCCACATACAATAAACATTTACCTATGTAGGTACATGTACAGTGGTACGGAACCCTTCCCGTGCGAATTCGCACTTGACCGGTTTTTTATGTAAAAGTATATTTATAGTATCAAAAAAAGATTGTAAAGGGTAAAATTTTATAAAAAAAAAAGTCAAGCGTGATTTCTTGTCAGTATCGCTCACGCTTGGTCGCGCTAATTCATCGTAGATTTAAGGAGTTTCAGAATGATTCTTATCGATTCTACTGAATAGACAGATACAGATAGATATTTGATTTTCCTTTAAATTATTTTATTTTTCATGTCTTTTCTTTACACCCAGTCCAGCAGAGATGTAAAAAATAATAAATAAATAAAGAAAGTTCGTATGAGCTAGTGGCCAAGTCTTGTGACGGAGTTTTTAGGCCGCTTCTGCCATGGCTTAACGACTTAAAAGCCGGGACCGACAATTTAACGTGCCCTCCGAAGCATGGAAGCGCTCAGCTCGTAATGCCACTTGCGGTCACCCATCCAAATTGTGACAGCGCGCAACGTTACTTATTTTCAACAATCAATCAAGAACGTCCAAGCAAGCTACGCCACGAGCGCTTCAAATAATAACAATAAATAATAATAACATCTATTGTTTTTAGGTATAAATGTTCAGAAAATGTTCCAATTCGATAAACAGTTCAAGCCTAGATTATGTAAATCCCTACAAGAAAATAACCATTGAAAATAACCACAGACTCGAAGGATCCAATCATTATAAGAGGTTTTGGCTCAGACTTATAATTTTAACCCCTATATTTCTTCGCTGCCTTTGGGCTACCTCATTCAAGAAAGGCCTACCTCACAAGCGAAAGCGAACATCGCATGGGATTTAGATAAAATTACCCCCGAACACTCAAACGCGACTCAGAGTTGAGCACGGCTCAACTCACGGTTTTTTGATAGTTTCTGATGAAAATCTGTCTAAAAATCGTCATTTGAAACGTGCTCAACTTTGAGATGCGTTTGAGTGACTTTGAGACCGAGGATCTCAAAAGGAGTAAATATGCTAACTTCTACGGGGCTTTTTGGGTTCGAGAACCTAGGGTCGAGGGGCACGGGTTCCCACCGTTTACACAACCGCTTGTCCAACTGGGAACCGTTTGAGTGATAAACAGTAAATGAAGCAACACTTCGGTTGCTTTTGTACCACTTAAGTAAAAAACAATATAGTGATACGTACCATCATCATCATCATCTTCCTGCCCTTATCCCACTCTATGTGGGGTCGGCACAGCATGATCCTTGGATCATGCTGTAAGAGTTTTGGCTAAGGTGTTTTATGACCGGCCGCCTGCCTAACGTCAACCCTCCTTGGGAATGCTTGCTTATTGTATCTCATCATGTTGGAGGATACTTTCCCTTAGTCGACTTTTACGACATGCTCGGGGAGAGAAGCAGCTGGACGCATTCTATGTTTTTTCTTTACTCCCAGTCCAGCAGAGAAGTTATAGTGATACGTACCAATTGATTAAAATAGACTTGTGAACTTTCGCTCTTACGGTAGAACAGTAGATGAAAAAAATCTTTGGTCGCTTTTGTGCAACATGTGATAATGATACGATGACCGATCGATTACCAACAGCGTCGGTGTGAACACATCCAGTGTAGTTATCTTATAAAGTGGAGCATCTAGCTGTAGGCGAATTCCTCAACAGTATCAATTGGTAGCAATTCACATGATTTACTGGCTAGGTCGTTGGAAGCGTCTGGGGCGTCGCTCGCCAATTACTTGCGGACTGAAGACAGCTATTTGTCAATGAGGAAAACACGGAAACTAAAGGACAGGTCCGATTGGGCTTGTTTTTAAGGTTCCGAACCAGAAGGGTCTCAACGGGACCCTATTACTAAGCCTCTGCTGTCCGTCTGTCCATCCGTCTGTCAGTGGGCTGTATCTCATGAACCAAAATAGACAGGTAGAGAGTTGGAACTTTCTCAGTGTATTCCTCTTGCTGCTCTAACAACAAATAATAAAAATTAATTCACAGACGCACGGACAGTGGAGGCTTAGTACGGAACCCTAAAAAGATGTCAGTCAGATGAACGAAAGACTTTATAATAACGAAGAAACTATATAATAACCCTACTATTATAAATGCGAAAGTTTGTGAGGATGTGACGATGTGACGATGTTTGTGCCTCAATTAAGCCGAAACGGCTGAACGGATTTGAATGAAACTTGGAACATACATAGTAAAGGTTATTTTTTATTCAGGGCGGAAGCTAGTACCTAATAGATCTTAATTGTTACAGCTCAGATCGAGTCGCTCCACGCACCGACAGGCGGGACTGTTGAGCTGCCCTGTGACGTCACGCCAGCGCTGCCAGGCGACGAGATGGGACTTCTCATTTGGTACAAGCAAGGGCACGACTCCCCTATCTACTCGTAAGTACCTATCTTCCAAACATAATTGATCGAGCAAGCGTAGCGAGCAAAAATCTCAGTGGCAACTTGTAATTGATCGAGCGAGCGAAGCGAACGAAGATCTTAGTGGCAACTTTAGCGATTTGGCGATGTATGTTTGTGGATGTGTTTGTTAAAGCATAACTTTCAAACTGTTAATCCGATCTGTATGGAACTTGGTATGTCAATAGATTGTGCTAAGAACATTTGCTGGCAAGCATATGAGGTTAATCGGTTAAGGGGTTGTAAAGATATTGGGTTTCCAAGAGGGTAAAAAAAAAGTTTTACAAATCTGTCGAATGGGGCGCCATATGAAAGGGCTTTGTTTGTATATTCCGAATTAGTTTTTACTTTTATTCTAGGATATATCGTCTTGGAATGAAACGAAAAAAGTAAAGTTTAAAAACCGTTGTAACCTGACCTCCATTTCGTTAGAGTTTCGATGTCTTCGTAGTTCGGGTTAGACTGGATATTCACGTAGGTATGTAATAAGTGCGCGAGATCTCGTTCGAGGTGAACTAGTAGCATTTTTAAATGGTGGACATTGCAAGGCTTGTACTATGGAAAACAGTGCACAAAAGGAGCTTTTGAGGGCTTTAAATCCTTTCACCACACTGCTTCGAATAAACTAGTGACACAACTAGACGAAATGATGACAGAATTGGAACCCTTCGTGGGCCAATTCGACTCGCACTTGACCAATTTTATTTCACAATTATCCTTCCTAATATATAATATGCCTACAATTTTCCATGATGGACCACCTATATGGGCAATGGGCTGATCACCTGTCACCATGGTTCACTTTCCATCTTAGGATTTTAAATTAGAAGTGGCTGCAAGTTTTATTATGTTTACTTGTGGCTCTGCCTACCCCATAAGGGATATAGGCGTGATAGTATGTCTGTAATTTTCCACATTAGCATACAATAATGAACCTTTCTCATAACAGGCTCCTATTAATCCCGTATCTATTACGAGTACCTACTATTAATTTGAATAACCAAGACCGTGTATATGTTACAGTAAAATTGTATATACCGTTAGATTATAAACTCGCGAGATTGTAAACTGTCGAACATCTACTTAGATCAAAATTAGTAGGTTAGGTTAGTTAGTGAAAAACTACGCGCGAGCAGAGCGAGCAGGCCGCGGCAGCGCCCGCCGAAGCGCCAGAAGTTAAAAGCAGTTAAATTGTGAGCAGTAAGTATGTTACGGTTCACAATCTTTCGACAGTTTACAATCTCGCTAGATAGATTATAATTTAACGATATTTACATTTTTACGGTGACATATACAATTAGATTCACAAAGAAAAATAATATGCCAATTAAAAACTAGTAATGTTGTTTCAGCTCGTATTTTCAAATGCGAGAATGAATTTAAACGAATATTAAAAACTCATTTTATATATCGCGTTAGAATGCTTTCGAAAAAATTGTTGAACGAAAATAAAATACAAACAATAAGCG
This sequence comes from Scotopteryx bipunctaria, assembly GCA_949320045.1. Lineage (NCBI taxonomy): Eukaryota > Metazoa > Arthropoda > Insecta > Lepidoptera > Geometridae > Scotopteryx > Scotopteryx bipunctaria. Next base: position 2,510,933 of record OX439466.1, read on the forward strand.
TAAAAAATAAAAAAGCAAAACATCATTTAAATTCTATGTACCTTAAGGTATTGTCTATGGCAGAGCGATATCTCAGAACAATAAATACATAGAAGCCATACTAAATTTAAGACTGAGTCAGCTATACCTGTCACTTTCTTCTTTATGGACATTATTCTTGTCTTGGAATGAGACAAGTGTAATGAATCTGTTATTATTTTGTGTTGCTCGTACCAGGCTCAACGTCAAACTTGGTTACCATGACGTCATGGTTACCTTTGTTACGACACCAAATTAAAGAGGTAATAGAAATAGAAAGTTCATCTTGTGTGTTGGGTGACATCTTTACGTATCAGGGTTATGTTTACATTCGAACGGAGCTTTGTTATGAATGAAAAAATATAAAATTTTGTTAATATTACTTATCTGTAAAGCTTTCGTTGTAGGTAATATTAAAATTAAAGGTGAAATAATGTCTTGTGCAGTGCCTGGATGTAAATCTCATTCGTCCAGAAGGTAAAATAATGATGTGAATATAAGTTGCTACCGGTAAGTGTTTTGTTGAATTGTAGAATCAAAGTCTCAATTTTAATGTGTAAGGGGGCAAATTTTATACAATATACCATCATAGAATCATGTTGGATAAGGATTTACTGCCTGTTTTATGCAAAAAACACAAAACATATAGGTTATCATAGTGTTGTTGCACTGTACCAGATCGACTATTTATCGATAGATTACTCTTAAGTACCTACCACTGTAAGTACTTGCTTAAGTACTTTTTACTACTCATATCATATCCTAATTCCTAATATTAAAAATGTAGATACTTAGATCTTTGTTACTGATAGACCGATAGAACGGCTCAGCCGATTTAGATTGCGTTACATTACAATATAGAACAAGGGTCTCTCAAAGCAACTCTGTCTGTTACGCCTTCACGACTAAACCGCAGAACCAATTTTGATGAATAAAGATTGGTATAAAGATAGATGGGACCTTGGTGAAGATAATAAGCTACTCGAAGTACCAATCCTGCGCAAACGAAGTCGAGGGTACCAGTAGTTTGATTATAATGCTATCTTTTTTTAAGGGATCAATAAAAATTATGCAATGGACGTGGAGTTAGCAGATTTCAGAAGTATGAACCCAGAAACTGACCCAGAAAGATGTACCAAGCGATGGTGATGATGTATTACCTACACCTAGCTTTAGGAGAGTTCGAATTGATCCCTGGATATCACTGAATAAATGCTATTTGATTTTGGCTTTTATTTGGAAATAATGAATCCTTATAGTTTCGGCATGTCCGCCCTTGTCACGGCCGTTTTTCTAGTAAACTGGTAAAGTAGCTATGATTGATTATACTGATCAGCATCATAGTTATTTTTTTATCGATAAAGAATAGTTACGATGAGGCTATATTCCCTTCCCTATGAAAATCTTCAATTGTCTATGATAAATATTTATCGGTACGGGACGGGAAGACGGCTGTCTTACAGCAATATATTTGTCTCGCTTTAACTAATTGTCTCCTAGCATAGGAGTAAGAAGCAACATACTATAAATATTAGCAGAAAATTTAACCTGCCTTCTATGTATTTATTGTTCTGAGAGCGATATAATTCCAATAATTTACACTGACGTATAAATTGAACAATTAATTGTCATGTCAGCACAATTCACCTGTCGGAAGCATTAACTGTGTTTCAGGGCTGTCTTACTGTTTCTGGAGATGTAGTAGCTGACTGACATCCCTAGTTACAGTCGAGTTAGGATAGTTAGATCATTCCATTATTTGTTCAGTTCTCTTAAACAATTTGTTGTAGATATGTAGTTAGATCATTCTATTATTTGTTCGAATATCATAATCATTATTTGTTGTAGATTTGTAAATTGTAAACTATCGAATTATAGGACATTTAGGACTAGGAGAATTAGGACATTTGTATAACAGCTTTTCTATTATTGTAATTATTTTTTCCAATTTAAAACCTAATTTTGTTTTGCATGCTATATTTAACGGTGAAGTGTGTGAAACCATTTATTTATTAACCTAAGTACTCTATGACCATGCTTCTGGCAAAACAAAATTTTCATTTCATTTCAGAATAAAAGTATCGAGCACGCTCGCCGTTTTGTAACAACCTAATTGTGCAAACCAACGAGCGTATTGGTGTAACATTTCGTCGAGCCTTTGCACGAGCGCGGGCGATAAAGATAAATGTACACTCGCTGTGAGCATTACGCCGAACAGAGCGCCGAGCATTCGCAGGAACGTTACATTACACGGAAATGCTTTGGAAACTGAGCCTTTACTTGTATTGTACCATTCGTAAGAATGTTACATTACATAGAAGTGCTCGAGAAAATGCTCTAGTGTATATCTACCTTAAGATTTTTATATAACGTCGTAGAAATTAAAACATAGTACGAGTACCTACGTCTTAATAATTACCTAAAGAACGTGCCCTTCTCAGAATGGATGCTAAAGGTGACCTCTTTCCAGACGATATTAATTATATAAGTAGTGATCTAGAAAATCTAGAACCATTTCTTAATTCCACTAGAATCATAATTTCTTAAAAATATATATTTATTTTATGCTACAAAGACAAATTATAATAACATTAAAAACTTTAAGGTAATCAGTATAATAATAATAAGAAATAAAAATGAGCTCAGTTTTTTATCTGAGTTCGCCTACAGATAGAAAACAGAGCTCAGATCACCGACCGCAGGTAAGGTCCCCAAAAGACTGGCGACGTTACCTCGTTGGATAGCTATACTTATCCTTTGTCCGAGGTAAGCGCCAGCCCTTTGGTCATTGGTCATATCTATTAGCTTCTTAAAAATATTATATTTTAAGTTTCAAATTACAGGTCATAAAATAATTGCTATTAACTTTAATATGTTCACTTAAAATTTTGCTTTAGAAAGGTTTAAAATTAAGTACTTATATTAAAATTACTTCTCTGCTGGACTGGGAGTAAAGAAAAACATAGAATGCGTCCAGCTGCTTCTCTCTCCGAGCATGTCGTAAAAGTCGACTAAGGGATAGTATCCTCCAACATGGTGGACCATCTACATGGGCGATGGGCTGACCTGTCACCATGGTTCACTATATCCATCATGGGATTGGAATCAGGAGTGGCTGCAAGTTTTTTATGATTACTTGTGGCTCTGCCCACCCCATTAGGGATACAGGCGTGATAATTATTTACGTTAATTAAAATTCATTAAAGTTTTTATGTCACGATTCTTAAGGTACATTTATGCTGAAAAGCAATAATACTAAGACTTAATCTTTAACTCATCAAAAAATAAACCCGTCAGTCTAAAATTAGTATTTTTATATCCTTTCCATAAAATACAATAAAACATGGACTCACTAAATTAAATGTAGCTCATTTATGCATTTTGAATGTCCTTCAAAATGGCTGACATTAAATATAATTTGGTTAATTAAAAGTAATTACCCCTGCAGTCATTATTTAACATGTTTTTTAAGAACCCACATTTGTTTTGTATAATACGACGAATATAAAAAGCGTTCTTAGGGGGGCCTTTCTTTAAAATTAAAAAAAAAAATAAGGCTTTTTACCATCTACTGTAAAATGATTTATACAGCGTCAGGAGGCACCTTTTACCTTCACAAAAGGGACGCTGTAGTGCCCGGGATCAATTAAGATGGAGTAGGTTTGCCCAGAACCTATTAGATCCTCTCAGCTTAGTCGGCCTTGTCCACAGGAAAGACATGGTCAATACGTGCGGAGCTGACTAAGCCGCGGGTTTCCTTACGATATTTTCCTTCACCGTTTGAGAGTACTGGTATAGCGCACATAAATTTTTCGCACAGAAAAATCCATTGGTACACGACCGGATTTAAACCCACGACCTTAGGATCGGAAGGCGGGGTCACTACCAACTAGACCACCGGTGCTTTTTTATATAGAACTAGCATTCGCCCAAAGATTCGCTGGCAAATCCAAGTTTTATCGAAATCTGTTCAGGACGTTAGGCGTGAAAGGTAACAAACAGACAGACATTTACTTTTGTATTTATTATTATTAGTATGGATTTGTTGTCCATGTAACAGTTATTATTGTTTTGGTTTATTGTGGGTCTAAATCGCCATCATTTATTATTCACTCAGAATAGGAGTGCGTAACGGCACAGCTTAACTGGAAACAGTTGATCAACTACCTACATTCTTTATATTTTCTTATTAATACAGGATAGCGTACATATCCAAACAAAAAGGTTTATTTCTAAATATAAGTTTTCTATATTCCCACGTTTTACACTCTATACTTGATATATCAAGTCCCCCCGTAAATATTTCTCAAGGTATTTTCTTTTACATCCATACTGTCTAATAATTTTTCACGCGTAAACCGCTAAACAGATTTAAAAAATGCAAGAAGATTGCATTCTTAACGACCTTTGTAGTACAAGCTTTGCTTAGTTTGGGGTTAGATGGTGCTGTGTACAAAAAGTCCACAAATATTTATTTTTAAATATATTAAGCCATATTACATTTTCAAAAAAACAATTCAATGCGCAAATAAACGGATTAAATAGAATAAAAATTACTAATACGAATTACGAATAAATTACTGAATGGACCAGCTTTTTCCTATGACCTATGTGAACGGACAGGTGTTCGTAATGGCATCAATTTGGTATCAACATTTGATATATGGCAATTGATTTGATGGCGCGAATGCGTTCTGAATACATTAGTCAATCTGCAATCTATGTAGTTATCTAGCTGCGTAAGTGATTAGCTGTGTCTTTGTCTAGGTATTTACATAGATCCGATTAATTATTTTGTTAATGTATAATGTTACTCAAAAACACATAAAATCCTTTCACCGCACTGGTTCAACAGAATTAGTGACACTAGTACCTAGTAATATTATTACCAAGTATACGTTACTATCTTCCAAATGTAATGCTCTGACTAGCTACTGTATCGTCGAATAATATTTCTCCTTGGTACCATAAAGTCTGAAGCATTTTTCTGAAGTTTTTTACTAACGATGTAAGAACTTCATTGAATGATTACTCATTATTTTGTAAATATTACTCGTATTGGTTATAAAATAAGTTTCTTTGTGTTAATACAAATCGAGTATTATTGAAAAAGTACTTACCGTACCTACCTACATACCTACTTACCTATAATATAGGTATTCATTCAAATAATTCAATTCATTTAAAATTCACAGCCGAATTTGAAATTCGACCTTATTTGTTCCAACCTCTTTTATTTTTACTCTGTGGCGTGAAAGTCTATATCTTGGAAGAAGTCTATATTCACAGTCCTTTTAAAAATTGTAACTATTCGTGTTTCGAACAAAAGGATTTAAAGTTCGCCCCAAAGGCTCCTTTCGTGCACTTGACTTTCACGTTTTCAAACTTTTTGGATTCTACAACATGCCGGGTAGAAAACCACGCAACAATTTCTTGCGTGGATTTTCTGTGAACTAAGAAAAAGACGCCATTTTGCTCGCATTTTAAAAGTTTTATGATGTGTAAAATTTATGACTGACCCCACATTATTATTTTGGATTTGTGGGGGGAAAGGCGAGTTTTAGTACAAGTAAGTGGTATTTTTCCTTCTAACATTATAATGTCGAATTATGAAGGTAGGATTCAGACCGAAAGGAAAGGTCGTTCCGAAACGCAAAGATCGCGTTTTAGTAGTATACCTACTAGATAAATAAAATAATTTCTCTGGTGTACTGAACTAAAGAAAATACATAGAATGCGTCCAGCTGCTTCTCTCCCCGAGTATGTCGTAAAAGTCAAACTAAGGAGTAGTCTTCTCTCCAACATGATGGACTTATATGGGCGATGGGCTGATCACCTGTCACCATGGTTCACCATATCAAGACCATATCCATTAGGGGACTCTAGAAACAGAGCTGCAAGTTGTTTTTACGATTACTTGTGGGCACCCCAGGGATCCAGACGTGATAATACGTATGTAAATAAATAGCATAGGGCTTTATATGTTTTTGAACAAAAAAAATGAAAATTATTTCACTAGTAAAAAGCTACACAATGTCTGTGTGATCTAAATATTATGTAGAAGTCATCATAAAAGTTGATCTTGGGATTGAATAATGCTTCTAATTCGTTTCTAAGTTTCTAAAACATAAAATAAAATCACGCCATGTCTCCCATAAGGATAGGCAGAGATCACGGATCTCCATTTGCTACGATCGTCAGGATACTTATTCTGCCCTCCTATATCTAAAACATCGCTAAGCCACAGGGGGTCGATTTTGAGTTTTTGATGCCATTCTACTTAGAAAAAAATTCTCTATCGATCTGTTTTAGAATCATTCTTCTAGCGTTTTTAGTTCAGGAAATAGCTCTAGCAAAAACAGCGCTATCTACGATAAAATATATATTTATACTACCGCGTTTTTCGCTCATATCTCAAAACTTGGTTTTGTGGCTTAGCGATGTTTTAGATATAGGAGGGCAGTATTTTGCTTCAGTCACTCTTATTACATTCCTCATGAAAGTGGCTACCGTACTAAATTGAGTATTTATTGATTTATTTGTTACAAGGTATCTGTTGTAATAAACAAATTATTTGAAATCTTAAATCACTTTACTGTCTTGATTGATCAATAAATTCTTGTAATTGACTTACAAATATTTTGATTATTAATTGTACCAAAATATTTATATTACTAGTAGAATATCCCGCGACTTTGATCGCATTAAGTATTTTACACAAACTTTATCTTCCAGCTGCGTTCTCTAGGACTTGAAGTTCGGGGATTCATTTTATGTGAATAGGTGCTGGGCAAGCCATCTTAATTCGTCCCGGGCACTACAGCGTCTCGTTTGTCAAGGTAAAAGTTTCCTCCTGACGCTGTATAAATCATCTACTATAGATGGTAAAAGGCCTTTAACGCCACGCGAATTTGATTGAGTTTTTTATATAAATAAATAAACATTTGAGGACATATCACACAGCAACATCTAGCCCCAAACTAAGCAAAACTTGTATATCGGCACCAGATGGCTGATGGAATACTTTGTTTTTTGTAAATACATACTTATAATACCTAAACACCCAGACCCCGGAAGGAATATTTGCAGAATATACAAACATTTCTCCCGTAGCGGGAATCGAACTCGCACCTCTTGCGTCTCAGCCGAGCACTCACCCTCCACACCACCGAGGTCGTTATCGTCGACATCTTGGGACTCTTGTATCAGGAGTGCCCAGTGCCCACCCTGTTAATGATGCGAGCGTGATGATAATTATGTCCATAAGAGAAATATAGTCCCTACAAGTTTCAGGCTTGTAGGATTTAGACTGCATTGTTAGTCAGTCAGTCGATAACGTAGAGTTTTCTATAGATAATAGGCCTTGATTTTACCGACAGTCGATTTCCAATTTGTTTTACAAAGCGGACGTATCAATCAAGCTTCTAATTTCTACGTAACTGTTTACACCTTTGACAATTACAAATATACTCGAGAATAAACCTTATTTCAACGTCATAATGTCCAAAGTCGAATCGAAGGCTCCTAGAAACTTGATCGCGTTCTAAAATATACCGAAACTCGTTAGTATAAAGTTTGTTTTTGTGTGGAGATGACAGCCAGATGTTTAAGTACCCTTTGATCATGTTGTCCACCGCCTTACTAAGAAATTACGGTATACTTTTTTCATACATTATTATTTTCGTGCATCTCTTTTTTGAAGCGCTCGTGGTGTAGCTTGCTTAGACGTTCTTGACTGATCGTTGAAGTTAAGCAACGTTGTGCGCGGTCACAATTCGATGGGTGACCGCAAGTGGCATTCGAGCTGAGCGCTTCCGTGTTTTTGAGGGCACGTTAAATTTTAGGTTCCGGCTTTTAAGTCGTTTAGCCATGACGGAGGCATTTAGACGGCCATCGTGAGGAAACCGGCATGTCGTAGTACCGTAGAAAATTCGAAAACATGTGTCAAGTGCACGAAAGTAGCCTTTGAGGCGCACTTTAAATCCTTCCACGACTAGACATGATTGTAAAATTGCTAATAAAATTAAATACTATCCATCAATCCAATATTGTAAACTAATAAACCAATATTGCAGGTAAATCCGAATGTTTGTGAGGATGTAAGAATGTCAGTTGCCAATCACGACGGCTGAATTTTAATAAAATGCGAGTAAAGTCGCGGGCGGAAGCCATGACTTAGCACAAAATTATAATTATTATTCTAAACCATCTCTCTTCTATTCTTCTTGTTATTTCATTGAATAAGACCACGAGGATCACTTTGAAACTCAGACGTAATTCATCTATAGTTCCACTTTGCCCACAGCTGGGCATAGGCCTTGCTTGTGCCATGCATAACGGTTCTGTGATAGTCTCGTCTTCTTTCACTGCAAGAGGACACACATTTCTATAACAAAATCTCTTAGTATACATAAAAACTTCTTAAACTTTGACAGCGTTTACTGGTAAGGGACAAGTCCACCATCGACCTAATTTTCACCATCAAAAATGCCGCCAAGAAGCTTCATGCTTGACGATGCACTTAGAGTCATTCTCCCATACAAACTGTGTCAGCTTTCATAAGTAGATTCGTAAGGGTCCATCTACTTCAATTAGACGCAATGCTTAAGAATGTTTTTCTAAGTCTTGTTTTAGGATTATGGTGACTTATCAGATTATTCTTGTCACAAAATAATCTGGAAAAAATATTAGTGCGCAAAAAGTATTTCCCGTACCGGGAATCGAACCCGAGCCTCCTGGGTGAAAGCCAGGTATCCTAGCCACTAGACCATACGGGATGTGACAAATGAGCCGAAATTACCCATCCAATTCGCACTGTTTTTTTTTATCAGCAACTAGCACAGGTCAAAAGTAGTTATCCGAATATTATTAAACTAGCTGTTGCCCGCGACTTCGTACGCGTGTAGTACATTATTTTGCTCTGTAATCAATAGTTTTCGCAGAGCACGCCAAAAACTATTTTGGGTTTTCTACCTTGGGTTACAATGTTGCAATTTTCTTACGGATCCCTAATTTTTTGAAAATATATTATAGCCTATACTGGTCCCTGATAATGTAGCTTTCTATTGGTGAAAGAATTTTTAAATCGGTTCAGTACTTTCTGAGCCTATTCGTTACAAACAAACAAAAAAACTAAAAAACCTTTCCTCTTTAAATATTATATTATGTAGTATAGATAGATTTTATATAACGATATTTTCCTACATCTAGAGCACTGGTGGTCTAGTTGGTAGTGACCCCGCCTTCCGATCCTAAGGACGTGGGTTGAAATCCCGTCAAATCAGAAAAAAGCAATGGATTTTTCTGTGCGAAAAATTTATATGCGCTATAGGTACCAGTTCTCTCAAACGGTTAAGGAAAACATCGCGAGGAAACCCACGGCTTAGTCAGCTCCGCACGTATTGACCATATCTTTCCTGTGGACAAGGCCGACTAAGCTGAGAGGATGGAATAGGTGCTGGGCAAGCCTACTCCATCTTAATTCGTCCCGGGCACTACAGCGTCCCGTTGTGAAGGTAAAAGTTGCTTCCTGCCTGACGCTGTATAAATCTTCTACTATAGATGGTAAAGGCCTTAGTTTTCCTACATCTATTACAAGCATTCAGTACATTTTAAACTTTACGAAGCAGTCAAGGTATACTTTTCCGGAAACACTTTAAACCCCGTCGTAATGCACAGTAAGTCTTTATGTGGTAACTTTTTATGTTCCTACAACTTTTCAATTCCACTTTGTTGGTTTATGGCGCCGTATAACCTTGTTTTGTATTTTTGCGATATTCCGCGTTTTATTACTTACCCCGTTAGGGGTGGTTTCTTATCCGTTTGTAATATGCCTACTACCTACTTGGTTGCCATTATTTATTTCAGAAATTGTTACTTACTTACGACTTGACGTGTAATGTATTATTTCATCGTAAAATAAATACCGTTAGATTATAATCTCGCAAGGTTGTAAACTGTCAAATATCTGCTTAGATCGAAATTAGTAGGTTAGGTTAGTTAGTGAAAAACGGTACGGTTCACAATCGAACGAGATAGACCATTATACTAATATTATTTACAATTTTACGGTGACATAATTATATACTCGTAACATATACTTACTTTGCGGGCGAGTGCTCGACTGAGACGCAAGAGGCACGGGTTCGATTCCCGCTGCGGGAGAAATGTTTGCATGTTCTACAAATATTTCTTCCGGGTCTGGGTGTTTCAATTCTTTGTATTATAAGTATGTATTTACAAAAAAAAGTATATAAGTATTCGATCAGCTATCTGGTGCCCATAGTACAAGCTTTGCTTAGTTTGGGGCTAGGTGGCGTCGTGTGAAATGTCCACAAATATTTATTTTATTTATTTATATACTTGCTTTGGTATTTTTTGTGGATTTCATTTTGTACAGATAATCATAACCCACTCACAGTCGGGTACAAAACTCACAAAGTCCGTAACAAGCGAGATAATCTAACCATCTGTCAAATCGACGTATCGCTTCCTGTCTGTCAGTTCATAGGGATTGGATTTAACCTCGCCGTGTGTCAGCGTGGCGGGTGCCTGGTTGAATTGAAACATTTATTTATTTATTTTGTTTATTTACAAAAAAATATTTTGACAATTGAATAGTGACTTTAAACTTAGGAGTTTGACTTGTCACTAGGTTCTCTCTGTTATAACAAAAAGAGCAAGTATAGCAAAAACTTACAAAGATACACGCACACACACGACATCAGAACTATGAATGCATGGTTTTCGTTTGTGTTCATTTGAATAACAATTTTTAATTTATTTTAACAATGTTTGACTGTTTCTTGTTTTACATTCGGTACAATTTATATTTGATTCTGAATTCTGAACGAAATTGGGTACTGAAATAGAAAGTATTATGCTGGTTATAACATTTTATAAAACGTATAAAAGATTGAACATTTATAATTGACTAGCTGTCGCCCGCGGCTTCGCTCACGTAGTAGCCGGATAAAAAATAGCCTATATGTTAATCCAGCACATATGTACTATGTATATTCCAAGTTTCATTCAAATGCGTTCTGCCGTTGAGGCGTTAAAGAGTAACAAACATCCACACATACAAACTTTCGCGTTTATAATATCAAGAGGAAGTAGGATGGTACAGAACCCTTCGTGTATGAGTTCGACTCACACTTGACCGGTTTTTTTCATTATAATAATATTAGTAACTTGTAAATATGGTTTCTTGTGGTAACCGTGGTGCTAATTAGAAATAAATCGAAGTAGACACCCGTTGTCCTCACGGCGGCCAATCGGAGCGTGATGAAGAGGTGTGCTTGTTACCGCTATGCGGTGTTATAATAATCGTGTAAGAGCTGCAGTGTGCGGCTGTTGGTGTGGCACATAGATAACTAAGTAAGTAAGTTCGTATGAGCTAGTGGCCAACTCTTATGACGGATTTTTTAGGCCGCCTAAAGGCCTCCGTCGAACTCGACTTGATCCTCCTTGAACTCCATGAAATATATGTTATCAAAAAAGAAAAAAATGCTATTTAAAAACAGGTCACGTGCGAGTCATGATTCTGGTATGGGGCCCCTCTTTATTTTTTTAGTTTTTATTATTTGTTATAGCGTCAACAAAAATACAAACTCTGTGAAAATTTCAACTCTATAATTATTACGGTTCATGAGATACAGCCCGCTGACAGACGGACGGACAGCGGAGGCTTAGTAATGGGGTCTCTTCGGGTACGGAGCCCTAAAAAGAACGGCATCGAATGCAAGAAAAAAAGAAAGAAATAACATTTATTTGACACACAAAGAAAACAAATAACAAGCGGAGAAAGGTTTAAAAAAGAGGTACAGAATTATGAGAGCGAGATGCAACATATCAACGTCCGCAATCTGTACTCACTTTTGTATGATTGAAGAATGTTAATACCGAGATTTGAGCATTCCTTGTCAGCTAATGCCTTGCCCATATCGACTGCATGACCGGAAAAATTAAAAAATCATGTCATTTTCGTCGGATATATACCGTTTATTCAGTAGTGGCTGCAAGTTTTCTTATGTTGACTTGTGGCTCTGCTTACCCCATTACATAGGGATACGAGCGTGATAATGTATGTATGTAAGTGGTTCTCATAGTACAAGCTTTGCTCAGTTTGGGTTTGGATAGCGTTCTGTGAAAAATCTATCAAACACTAGCTGCCACCCGCGGCTTCGCTAGCGTTGTATCCGGATAAAAAGTAGGCTATATGTTATTCCAGCACACGTATTATGTATATTCCAAGTTTCATTCAAATCCAATCAGCCGTTTGGGCATGATTGAGGCACAAACATACATCGTCACATCCTCACAAACTTTCGCATTTGTAATATTAGTAGGATTAACACAAATATTTACATATAGACTTGGCTTGTTTATAATTCAGTTCAACAAACATAGAAGAAACTAGCAACGTTTGATGTTTTCCATCATTGTTCACAGACTCGACACAAGAGAAGGGGTGACGTCTCACTGGTCTGATCCCTCCACTCTTGGCATGAGGGCTTCCTTCAGGAGCGAGACGCGACCAGCGGTGTTGGTTCTCACCAAATTGAGGTAAGCATTGACCTATGGGTTGCGGGTTCGCTTTCCTCTGCAGGACAAGGTTTGCAATTTGTTCTGAGTTCTAGTTTATGGTACATCATTATCATCAGCGTAGAGCAGTCCACTGCTGGACATAGGCCTCCCCTAATGAGCGCCATCGCGCCCTATCTTCGGCTTGACGCATCCAGTTTCTGCCAGCAGCCTTTCGCAGATCGTCATTCCAGCTAGCCGGAGGGCGTTTTCATTAAAAACACAATTCTACTGCCAATCAACGTACCAAGTTCGGAATAAAAGACTTAATAATATTATTTTAACATAATATTTGTAGTCCTGACCCCACTGGAATATTCTTTGAAAAGCATAAAAATTGCTCATATCATAAGAATTATTTTTGTTGTCTGTCTAAAACAACCCTATTGTGTATTAAAAAGGGTTTATTACTCATCCATCTTAAGTACAGTCATCTACTGAAGTTCATGAACATTTGGTGATGTTAAATCTTTGATATCTTCAGAATCCCTATTTTTTAAGGTTCCGTACCTAAAAGGTGCTAACGGGACCCTATTACAAAGCCTCCGTTATCCGTCCGTCCGTCTGTCAGCGGGCTGTAGAAAAATTTGCAAATTCGGCGAATTCGACTCGCACTTGAGCCGAAGATAGGACACCATGGCGCTCATTAGGGGAGGCCTTGTCCAACAGTAGACTCTATAGGCTGATGATGATGATGATCATTAAATATCTGGATGGAGAAAAATTTAATACCAACGTATTGGTAAATGGTCTTATATAAAATACTAATCAACTTTCGTGGCTGACTGTACTTACCTTATGCTCATGAATATTGATTCACCAATAAAACTCAAAGGGACCCTTTCCGATATTCGAGATTAAATCTAACTGGAATATCGAATTTCTTACTCCAATTCTCGTTAATAAAGAAATCTCTGATATATCGGTCCACCGTAGCGGCAGGATATAAGGTAGTTCTGACAGCTGCTAGCATTCTATTAAGTAGATTATGACAAAAGCTGGAAATTGGAAAAACTCCAGCTAGGGAGGTTTATGTCCATCGGTAGTTAGTACCTATCTACTAAAGAAGGAATGTAGGTACTTTCTCCTAGCCTCTGGGCTGTTTTCTTATTTAATAGAATAAAAATAGGGTACATAACATATGCACAGATTCACAGTTTCACGATTATGCAGAAGAGAGTGAATAATGAATGCAGAATGAATGATTGAGAGAATGACCAGAAATGTTTCTTACTCCTACTTGCTTATGATAATACTAGCTTCAGCCCACAGCTTTGCTCGCGTGGTATCCAAACAAAAAGTAGCCTATATGTTATTCCAGCACTCATACTATGTGTATTCCAAGTTTCATTCAAATCCGTTCAGTCGTTATGGCGTGATTGAGGCACAAACATACATCGTCACATCCACACATCCTTACATCCTCACAAACTTTCGCATTTATAATATTACTAGGACTAAGATACGCGTGCTACAGCTAGAGAAAACAATAAACATTGCCCTCAATCTAGACAGTTGGGTACATTGTTGCGTGACTTGGATAAGAACATGGATGCTAAGACTAGTGGAACGCTCCTGACTTAGTCCGCGTTGAATTTTTCGTACTAACGTCTTCTACCCGCTGCGTCTTCTACAGGAGTTTAGAGGAATATATCCTTCAAGTTTCATGGTTCAGGCTGTACCTTGATTGGCTGTCAGTCAGTATCGTAAGGCATGTCGCTCACAGGAACTACAAATTCTAACAAAATCCCGCGCCTCGTCTCCACTCTCGTTTGAACAGGGAATCCTAGTGTGGAGTCAGGACTATGTATGTGACTGTTGGGTGTTATTTATTTATTTAAATACTAGCTGCCGCCCGCGGCTTCGCTCGCGTGGTACCCGGATAAAAAATAGCCTATATGTTAATCCAGTACATGTTTTATGTATATACCAAGTTTCGTTCAGATCCGTTCAGCTGTTTAGGCGTGATTGAGGCACAAACATCCAAACATCCAAACATCCAAACATCGTCACAAACTTTCGTACTAGATGGCAGCACAGGTAAAATTAGAACGCGCTATCGTTGCGTTTTGAGCTTTACGCCGGTAATTTCAAGCAAACTAAGACTTTTCAATTTTATAATATAAGTAAGATCTCTTCCGGATCTGGGTGTTATAGTAATATGTATGCTGCCACCCGCGGCTTCGCTTGCGTGGTATCTGGATAAAAAATAGCCTATATGTTAATCCAGCACATGTACTATGTATATTCCAAGTTTCATTCGATTCCGTTCAGCCGTTTGAGCGTGATTGAGGTACAAACATCCAAACATCTTCACAAACTTTCGCATTTATCATATTATGTAAGTATACGTATTATAAGTGTGTTTACAAAAAAAAGTAAGCTTATAAGTATTCTATCAGCAATTTGGTGTCCATAATACAAGCTTTGCTTAGTTTGGGGCTAGATGGCAATGTGTGAAAATGTCCACAAATATTTTTTTTAAAGGCAACTCAATGGCCAATAGGCAAACCACCCGCCATTAGTAAAGGTAAAAGTTGCCTTCTGACGCTGTATAAATCATTTACTCTATGCAGTGGGCGAAGACGGGCTGATCCTTATGATGAATGATGATGATGAAAGGCAACTCTGTGCATAACGTTCTCTTTTTCTAAGGCCTGAAGACAGCGGCCAGTACCGATGTCGCGTGGACTTCATCAAGTCTCCGACGAAGAATACGAGGTTGAACCTGACCGTGCTCAGTAAGTACCTATCATCCATTATCTACAACTATTTGCCGCCCGCCGCTCGCGTGGTACCCGGATAAAACATAGCATACATGTTAATCCAACACATTTACTATGTATTTCAAGATTCATTCAAATCTGTTCAGTTTTTACGGCGTGATTGAGCACAAACATACATCGTCACATCCACACATCCACACATCCTCGCATCCTCTATCTCTATCTCTAAAGATTTAAAATCTCATTTGTTTTGCAAAAAATTGAAAAACTGGCTACTGGATAAATGTTTTTACTCCATCGACGAATATTTAAATAGTTCTTGACACTAAATTATGTATAATTTTGACATTTTAATATTTTGACATTCTTAAATTCATTTTAGCATTACAATTAATTAGGACTTAACAATCGAATTTAATTTATTAACATTTAATTTATCAATTTATCAAAATTATCATATTTGCATGCCATAGACTTTGGTAGGACATAAATTGGACTGATTTATTTTTAAGACCATTATTATTTAAACACATGTGTTCAAGCAAATAAATGTCATTTATCATTTATCTGATGCCCTGCGAAGCACGGAAGCCCTCAGCTTGTAATGCCACTAGCGATTACCCATCCCAATTGTGACCGAGCACAACGTTGCTTAACTTCAACGATCAATCAAGAACGTCTAAGCAAGCTACGCCATGAGCGCTTCATGATGTGGTATTGATGTTTGTTATGTCTGTCTTACCGCCAAGCAGAGATGCTTCTCATCCAGACAACATGCGAACGAAGCCAAAGATGGAATTTGAATAACAGCTGGTTTTCCTTCCAGTACCTCCAGACCGGCTGATAATCCTGAACCACGAAGGCAATGAAGTGGTGGGCGGTATCTTGGGACCTTACGATGAGGGATCAGAAGTGAACCTCACTTGCGTCGCTATTGGAGGTAAGTCAAGTCCACTTCTGCCAGGTTTCACGACTTATTATTCAAGTCTGTTGTTTTTTCTATTTTTGGCTAAAGAAAAGTAAGGTAATTGCCCGACTTCACTCTTCACTCACTCCACCTTTTTTACATTCTTCACTTGGTCACTAGCCATTGTCGCGGCAGGTCCCTTTCATTGAATAGTATTCTAAAAAAAAATCGCTTTATAAACGTCATAGTTTGTGTTATGTTTCCCATGCGGGTAAGCAGAGACCACGAGGACGAGGATCAATAACTTTGTACAACTGTTGGGTTCTATTAATTTATTATTTAAAATACACATTTCCTACTTTAATAAATTATTTAGAGTTCATCAAACATTAATTACTCAGAGGAATGAAAAACAATACACCCACACCCCGGGTTGAACGCGTGTTATTTCATTAAATCAGTTGTTTTGAAAGCAGTTAACCCCTATCACGGCCTGTGGATTCTGAGCGGTGTTTAGCAAAAATGCCCAAATCACGTACATACTTGGGGTGGCATGGGGCATGAGCGACAGCGTGGTTTGACATGAATTTTAATTTGATGTGGGTTTAGTTGAAGTTTCCCGTTTGGTACAATGCTGCAAAAAAGGAGACAAACATGTATCATACAAATAATTACAAAAGTGCATAAAAAGTATGTTTATGCTTGGAAAGTCAGTTCATATTTCTTCAATAACAGGGGAGAACAATGTCATTACTGTCATACAAATATGCAGGAGGGAAAAATGTGTGGAAATCCATTTCTAACGCGCTAAGTGGCCAGAAAAGTTGTATGGAAATCCATAGCTAACGTGTTGTTTTATTTTGCATTTGCAGTATTCATAAAGAGTTAAAAAGTTTCCCACAAACGTTTAAACCTTTTTCGCCGCGTTTGGGGTTGAATTTCGACAAATTTCAGCTTTCTAGTTTCAGTAGTCTGCTTACTGTTTTATATATTTATCAGTGGCGCAAGTCCGTCTATTCCCACTCACGTCGGTCGTCGGCTATGTAGCTGACAGAGGATGAAGCGGTTACAACTTGGCCCACCTCACGCTGCTGATAAGGGTCATACATCCAGCGGGCTTTGTTTTAACACGTTTTTTTGTTCCTATTCAGGAGCGTTTGCGTTATACCTATTTATATTGTGGGTACTTCCGGTAAAGAGCTTTTATTGTAGTTGCGATGTGGCCGACTTTGACCCACTTTCCTTTCTCAAATGTACGCTTGGTGGTGAGAAACCCATTATATTTAGTAAAAATAAAGAAGTGACGATTTTAGCGGAAAAAGGATTAGATTTGTCATGATTCTGTCCCTAGATAATAAAAGTATATTTTGGTTTGACATTTACTGTTTGCTTAGAGCTCGGAACAATAGCTTAGTAAATAAAATGTGAAAATTACATTCATTTGATGTTGACTTAGGATTAAAGAGTGGGGATTAGATTTGATGCTCGTGATATAAAAATAGGGAAGGTAAAGAGATTGTAACACCATCTGTCAAAGACAAATAAAAAAACAAAAAAAGATTAGCTCTGACATTGACTGTTGGTTAGGATATTTAATGGTACCTAAGCAAGTGTCATCCTACTGTGGGGTCGTCCACGAGGAAATAATGATCGTCCATTAATCATGTGATGTTTTTATTTAAGCATCTTTTTAAACCCCATTCTCCCCTGACGATACGTGGTGAGGTTTTAGACTAACCCCCCCGTGTATTTTTTGGTATAAATTATCAAACATTTTCAAAATACTATCCTTAAATCTTTTAATTTGACCTGAATAATAAAATGAAATATAAGTTATGTGATTCTTTGTTATTGTCATCATGCCTATTAAGTACATTTTTTTTAGTTTCTCTCATAATTTTTCTGAACAAATAAAACATTTTCGTCCATTCGTTCAGCCTGCTGTTTCTAATGTTTTTCATTTTGTTCGTAACTAGAGCAAAAAACGGCTCAGATTTATACTGGCTTTAGCTTGGATTTGCGATTTATAGTGTTTTCGTATGGTTTGTTGCAGATGAAATTTAGTTGCCTATTATGCTTGTCGGGGCAGTCGTTCTATTATGTTTACTAAGGCCTTTACTAATTTTACGAGATGCTTCGTACATCAGGAAGCAACTTTTGCTTACGTACGGATTTCGGATCTCGTGCTTCCCAGATTGTTTTTTCTGACAAACATAAAATAAGCACACTTTTGGGTTTATAATATTAGGAGGTTGTACATATTTTCATTGGTATTTATGTTAATTAAATTGAAGAGCAATAGTTAACGTGGTACGGACAGTTTGACATGTCATGAGAAGGGAAAAATATTATATTATGTTACGGGAAGAGTGTTCGATTTGAAAGGATAATGCGGGTAGGCCAAAGAAAAAGTGAGTTTTAAAATGACTTTTAGGTTCGTATGAGCTAATGGCCAACTCTTGTGACGAAGTTTTTAGGCCGCCTAAAGGTCTCCGTCATGGCTTAAAAGCCTGGACTGACAATTTAACGTGCTTAGGCACGGAATGACTTTTGACAGAGGAAAATGGAGCAAGTACACATGCTGTTTCAACTCCACATAAACTTGGAAAAGAGCTGGTCACATGTATTTTTGACGACTTCGGTGGCGAGGCTCGACTGAGACGCAAGAAGCGCGAGTTCAATTCCCGACGCGGGAGAAATTTTTGCATGTCCTGCGAATATTTTTTCCTCTGGAATCCTGGTGAGTCAGAACTATGTATGTGACTGTTGGGTGTTATTCTTGGTGTTTGCCCGCAGGTCGCCCAGTAGCCAGGGTCTCATGGTGGAAGGCCCACGCACTCCTCGCCAACGCTGAAGCGAGGGCGGTCGTGACATTCAAACTTCAGCGATCTGACTACGGAACGGATGTCACTTGCCAGGTGAAGTTTTGTTTATTCTTCCGTGAAAATATAATCTTTTTTTTGCAAATAATACAAGATATAAAATAAACAGTCGGGCTATCTAAAGGCCGTTGCAAACGGTCTATAGATAGCTCACATGTTCTTTCAAACCAGTTTTTAGCATTTGAGAGTACTGGTAGCACATACATTTTTCGAACTGAAAAATCCATTGGTGCATGACTGGATTTGAACCCAAGGACGACCTAAGGATCGGAAGGTGAGGCCGCTACCACTAGACCACCAGTGCTCAATAATCTAGTAGGATACCGTTAGATAGCACCTCGGCAACCAGACTGACATTATCAAAAGCTACCTTAGTGATTAAAATCCTTGCATTTGCTTAAGCAATACCTAAAGGTATTGCTAGTTGCAAGTCAATCATAAGTTTTCTCTTTGGTTTCGCTAGCGGTTGTAGTAAAATATACATGAAAACTTGAGTTCAAACAGTAAAATCCAACCTTCCCCAATATATTACTTTTAAAGAATTAAGCCTGTTCTGCATACAAAATCAGACAATGTCCTTTGTCCAAATTCTCAGCTAAAGCCTCAATTCAGGTCCGTGGAGTACGGGCTTAAGTCAGCCATATTGGAATCACCGGGCTAAAGTGACGTGATAAAATCAACTGCTAGCCAAATACGGGCCATCTCATTTCCCCAAAACGCGACCTCGTTACGAATGGAACTTGACTACGGGGGTTTTGCTTTCGTTTTCATTCAGATTTTGAGCTTCATTAACGCTAGTTTATTTTTAAAGGCAAACAGTTAAAGTTAAGTAGATGTATTTTGTGCCAAAAAGTATTTAACAAATACATGGTAAGAATCGTCACATAATTGTAATGAATCGTAGGTAATTTGACATCGAAATTACTCAAAGCTCAGCTTATGTTGATAGATAGGTAGATAGAAAATTCTTTATTGCACACAAGAATGTACATAGGCGAACTTAATGCTAATTAGCATTTTCTTCCAGCTAACCTTTGTGTTGTTTGGAGAAAAAGTGGAGGCAGTGCATTGTAGAAAAAATGTTATAAGAAAAAAATAATAATTATTATTATACATATATAAATACAAATAATATCTACCTCTAGTTGATAGGAGTTTATACAACGCGTGTGACAAGAAGAGTGTTAGATATGGATGTGGAAGGATATGTGGGTAGGGGTAGGCCAAAGAAAAGATGGATGGACTGTGTGAAAGATGATATGAGTAAGAAAGGAGTGAGTGTTGAAGTCATTTCAACAAAAGAGGAGAAGAAAATAGAAGAAGAATACCATGTTGTGCCAACCACATAAAATAGAAAAAAGAGCAGGGAAATTATCAAATTATTATTTTGATGATATAATGCCCGATTCTTATATTCAACTACTTAACGGATACCGGTTGCCAAATCACCATATCAACAGTATCTGCCAAGAAGCACATTTTTTACAAGAAACACAACGTTGGTATATTCCATTAATTTCAATATTCCATTTGTCGTCCGCTAGTAAAATATAGGAATCAGGCATAAGGCACTAAGGAGTGAGAAGCATTACATTTACATAGATAATATCGACGGAAGAAAGCATTTTGTCGTATCCCAAATATTCAATTTTACACCAGAGCCAAAAAACCTTTATTTACAGCAATTAGTCATGTGAACAGTAAAAAAACTAGGAGAAAATCAAAATTTTTCATCGTAGAAAGACGAGACATAGACCATTCGACGCGGCTTTTTTTGCTTATCAACAATCAAGTTTTAAGTCATTTCCATTTTTTTGAGATACGACATTTCCGCTTTCTGCCGTCGATATGTCCGCATTTTTCAAGTGATTTTATTCTAAAAATAATGTTTATTTTGTTTCAGGCTGTCACGGATCCTTCGATTCCACCACTCTCAGAAAGCGTTTCCATAGACGTCAATTGTGAGTGTTTAAATTTCATTCTTCCTACTTTTTCTATTACTACCTACCTAGTGAAAAACGCAGTAACTATGGCAAACATGTTTTGATACGTGAGTGAGAACAGAATGTTATATTTTGTGAGGCGATTCCAAATATGTGTCTAACTATTTTTTTGTCAAAAATGCTAGTTACTGCATTCTTCACTAGGAGGGCAGTACTGTCTACAAGAGTACACTGGTGGTCTAGAAGAAATTAAATTTTCAGATTGTATCGTCGTGAGTCTTTTCTTTACTTCTCTGCTGCACTGGGAGTAAAACATAGAATGCGTCCAGCTGCTTCTCTCCCAGAGCATGTCGTAAAAGTCGACTAGGGAGTATATAGATGGTCAATCATGTTGGAGGATACTATCCCTTAGTCGACTTTTACGACATGCTTGCTCCCAGTCCAGTACAGAAGTCACGACCGTATGCAAAGATTATGCCCATAATTTCGCAAGTTCCTACTGAATGTTCAAAATAAGTGTCCCCTAAGTTGAAGCTAGATTGCAATCAGTTGCCAAGTTACTTTGTAGGTTTAATCAAGTCCGCAGTGAAATAATAAACTTAACTTGGCTAGGAAGGATTTTGGGGTGTTAACTCACTGGAACTTAATAAATATGTGGACTCGCGCAGGTATCGTATAACTTCATTAAGTCGCAAATACCAGGTAAAATAATAAATATTTGTGGACATTTCACACAGCGCCATCTAGCCCAATTGTGCGCGGTCACAATTGGGATGGGTGACCGCAAGTGGCATAACGGGCTAAGCGCTTCCGTGCTTCTGAGGGCATGTTAAATTGTCGGTCCTGGCTTTTAAGTCGTTAAGCCATGACGGAGGCCTTTAGGCGGCCTAAAAACTCCGTCACAAGAGCTGGCACTAGCGCATATGAACTTACTTCAGCAATTACAATATTAGGTAATTTATCACGCTCAGTCGACTCAAGATCATAAAATTATCATTTTATCTTCATGATTGACGTATCATTACCCACAAAATGTATTTATCAATGACTTGCATTTTATCTTGCGTCTCTTTCATACCCTTGACTTGATCTTCCGTCTCTTTCTCTCTTATGGGATAACAAGATTTTGATACCGTGCGTTTGTGATTTTTATCTCTTTAAGTATTTTATTGGAAAAGAAATTAGGCGTAAGTATTACCACAAAGTACTTGAAGAGTTTTGCATATAATGGCAGGATTTTTGGTCGTTAGGTCGATGACCTGATTGACTGATGACGATGACTGAATTAGTGAACATTTCATACAACACCATCTAGAATGATATAAAGGTTTTTGGATATATTTTTTTAATAACCTTAGTTAGTGTCTATTGCTGGGCAAATGTCCCTTCATTTTCAATCATATACTCCAAAACTAGCTTATAAAAATAAAAATAAAGACTAGTAAATATAAGTATGAGAAATATACAAAAAGGTTAAATAATATATATTTGTGGACATTCCACACAGCGCCATCTAGCCCCAAACTAAGCAAAGCTTGTACTATGGGCACCAGATGGGTGATAGAATACTTTTAAACGTTTTTTTTCTAAATACATAATACTACAGCACCCAGACCCGGAAAAAATATTTGCGGAACATACAAACATATCTCCCGCAGCGGGAATCGAACCCGCGCTTCTTTGCGTCTCAGCCGAGCACTCGCCCGCCACACCACCGAGGTTGTCGGTTAACAAAAAAGATTATACAAATCACACGACAAATCCATAAAACATAACTTATGTTCTTCTGCACAGATAAGCTCATACTGTCAGTCAAAAAAGACGTCACATCGCGCCACAATCCGGTAGTCAAACAAAGCATTCGTTAGTGTAAAAACCCTAGTTATAAAAAACAAAAAAACTGACACCAACATCCAACGGATTACCGCAAAATTGGACGCACTCATAAATCTCTGAAAAGCGCCGAAAAGCTTACTAGTGATGTGACGGAATGTTTCGATTGTAAAACTAAACTTGAAAAACCTTTAAACGAACAAATGCACATCATCATCTTCCTGCCCTAATACCACTCTATGTGGGGTCGGCACGTCGTCACACTGTAACACACACTGATCATGCTGTAAGAGTTTTGGCTTAGGTGTTTTATGACCGGCCGCCTGCCCGATGTCAACCCTCCTTGGGAATACTTGCTTATTGTATCTCATCATGTTGGAGGATACACTATCCCTAAGTCGACTCTTACGACATGCTCGGGGTAAAAAGCAGCTAGACGCATTCTATGTTTTTTCTTTAGTCCCAGTCCAGCAGTGAAGTTAATAATTACAAAAAATACAATTGTTTTTTTGGTTCTTTAAACTCGTATTAAACACTACTCAGTAAAGGCCTTCCCTTGCTTTCTAAAGCTGCTTCTGTTTCATCCCAATTCGACTCACGCCGTATTGAAGGTGTTGACGTCGTCTCGTATGCAAAATAAATTCAACCCGTCTTGACGGCCACGGTGGCGTGGTGGGCGATTGCTCGGCAGAGACGCAAGAGAGGCTAGTTCAATTCCCGCTGCGGAAGAAATGTTTGCATGTTCTGAAAATTTTTCTTCCGGGTCTGGGTGTTGTGGTACTCGTAGTTTCTGATACCCACGACACATGGAATCCTAGTGTGGGTCAGGGCTATGTATATGACTGCTGGGTGTTATTTATTTATTTAACTGACTAAAAATTATGTCAACACAACATCAGATAAGAACCAACGTCAATTTATCGATACATCGTTGTTAGAATTTATCGACATTCAGGCATCCCTATTCGCATCTCATCACGAATGATACAATCATCACATACATAACCCCGCGAGATGATAATCTAAAGAACTCCTAATTGACAGGTTTATATACTTCTGCCGGCGACTGTACTGTCGGCGACGAAAGTAAAGGAGATTGGCGAAAATTTGGGTGCTAGCTTATTACCGTGGTTTCATTCACTTACAGAAATTTATAGCCCTTATTTTTATTAAAATATGAAAGTTCGTATGTTTGATGTTCTATCATGCTTTAACGGCTGAAGCGTTTGGGGTAAAACTTGAAATACACAATCGTGGTCTGGAATAACATTACGGATTACTTTTTATTTACCTATATGTAAAGTGTATTTCAACTATCAAGTTAGTTAAATTTATTTGGTATATTCAGTATTTTTTTGGTTTTTGTCACTTACAGAAATTTACCCTCTCACTTATATTAAAATATGAAAGTTTGTATGTTTGATGTTCTATCACGCTGTAACAGCTGAAGCACTCGTGGCGTAGCTTGCTTATACGTTATTGATTGATCGGTAAAGTTAAGCAATGTTGTGCGCGGTCACAATTTTGATGGGTGACCGCAAGTGGCATTACGAGCTGAGCGCTTCCTTGCCTCGAAGGGGACATTAAATTATCGGTCTAGGCTCTTAAGTCGTTCAGCCATGACGGAGGCTTTTAGGCGACCTAAAAACGCCGTTTATTTTATTTTTATTTTATGCATTTTTCGTTTCTGTGACTTTGAAATTGTTATTTGATAAAATATTTAGTTTTATCTTACTGCTCGGTTTTAAGTGCAGTTGTTATCTGTCGAAAAGCGCCATGTTTTTTTTGACAGAAAACCGTTACAATGTGAACGATTGATCACATTTGTAGAATATTGGAGACGGGCATCTGTCTCAGTAATATTTTTTGTTCTATTTAAGGCATCCGAAATCCTACACATTTTTCTAAACCACTGGGCATTATCAAGTGAAATCTTTCTTTCATTAACGACAAAAAATTTTTGACGAAAGAATTTTGTACCCGCCTGTACAAGCAAGAAACAAAGAAATTAGCTATTTCTATAGACACGGCAATTTGTAATGGTATAGGAGATTTGTTTAAATAATGTATATTACATTCCGTTTTGTTCTTTAGTGTCTTTTTTAAATGGTGTCAACTTTCTCTCGTGGTCTTGCTCACTTGACTTTTCCAATTCTAGTGGCTAATTCCGTATTATGCCAGGTTGTCTAGCTGTTGACAGCCTTATTACAAAGTAAAGGTCGTGGCACTGTCAATGGAGACAAAAACATTCATCGTGGATGTTTAAAGATGATGAGGATGACGACGACGACGACGATGATGATGATGATGATGACGACGATGATGACGTTGATGATGATGATGATGAGCTTACTGCGTCACAGTTTTACAAGTAGCCCTAAAAACCTCTAGTGAGAGGACTACATAACTAGCTTATAAGTTATTTTTGTAATAACATTGAGACGGGGAAAGAAGTAGTGTACCTAATGAAAAAATGCCAAAGAGGCCCGTTTTGGCTATTCACCGAGATCTTTAATTCATGTATTAAAGTGAAGAGGGCCAAGTGAATGGAACAACTCCATGCATTAAATATTTACCAAGAGGAAGAAAGGCCTTGGCTCGGCTTGGAAAATTTCCACCGTCATATTAATTTGAAAAACCATTTTTGGTATTAATTCTTGCGTCAATTATGAGTCAAAATAAAAACATTTTCTTTGACAAATAAACAATATTATGTAGTTGTTATACTGCTCTCCCAGTGAAGAACGCAGCAACTAGCATTTTTGTCAAAAAATTGTTAAATACATAATACGGAATCGCTTAAGAAAATAAAACATTCTGTTCTCATTTTTCTTCAAAACACGTTTGACCTAGTTACTGCGTTTTTCACTAGGTAGGCAGTATTGCTTATTTCCAATATTCTAATACAAACGGATGACGGATATCGGACTACCTACGGTCATTTGTTAGTACCTAGTAGATAGTTAGTAAGACAAGAGTTAAGAAGAAGAGAAAATGTAAAATCCTTTTATTTGACGATTGAGATGGCAGCAAGATGGACAGACGATAAGGTCAAGATCATGTCCCGAAAAGGGATTATGGCTAACAGGACCCTGTCGGATGGTAAGAAACTTGAGGCCTAGCCCAGCAGTGGTCAAAGACGTGCTGTTAATGATGTCGATGATCATGACAGAGTCTAACCCCCGAATACTCAAACGCGACTCAGAGTTGAGCACGTTTCAAGACATGCATCGAGGCTGGCCACCTGGTGGTTTTTTAGTGGGTCGTGGAGTCCGACAACCCCACACTCCCCAGTTGCGACCCTCAATCGCAGTTCGGCGTCTGGGAGCAGATGTTTCCACCTGCAAGTAACAAAGAGAGGGTAGGAATGCAAATTTTCCGCTAGGCCATCAGCGTTCTTAAAAATGTGTTATTTAGTTGGTCCGATAATATTTTCCTTCGTCGTTTGAAATTTACTGACGCGTATATTCCAAGAGGTATTGCAACAAAGTATGCATTCTGTATTGATTTCTGCTACATTCTTGTGCTTCGACTGGGATATTTGACACGTGTCTTAAGGGAGCGGAAAGCGCTGAAAATGCATTCCTGTGAGCGCAGGATTTTGCTTTAAAGCGATACTTTGCTGTTTTTGTATGTTTTTCTAGAACGATTGTTCTTTTAAGATCATGCTTACTGAGCGCTTCCGTACTTCGGAGGGCACGTTAAATTATCGGCCAAGGCTTTTAAGTCGTTAGGCCGAGACGGAGGCCTTTAGGCGGCCTAAAAACTCACAAGAGTTGGCCATTAGCTCATACGAACTCTTAAACTGATTGCATTCAGTAGTACAAGAACTTTTTCGGAACATTTCAGTTAAAGTCGCTAACGATTTTATAACTAAACTAAACAATGCAAAATGGTATCAATATTGCAATATTAAGAACTAGTTTTAAAGTCCTTTATAAAATGCAAAATGGTATCAATATTGCAATATTAAGGTCGTTGTTCGGTCAAGGAGTAGGCGAAATCGCAGGCGGTAGGTTGTGAATAAATGAAATATGGAATAAGTTTTGCAAGTTTTGAGACGTAGAGTTGGGAAAGAGGATGGTATTATAGACCTGTAAGTAAATTGCACTAAATATTACAGCTCCTTGTAGTTTACTTTTCTTCTGGACTGGAAGTAAAGAAAAAGCATAGAATGCATCCAGCCGCTTCTCTTCCCGAGCATGTCGTAAAAGTCGACTTAGAGCTATCCCTTAGTCGACTCTCCAAAATGATGGACCATCTACACATACATATCATCACGCACATATCCCTAACGGGGTGGGCAGAGCCACAAGTAATCATAAGACAACTTGCAGCCACTTCTGATTTAAAGACCCAAGATGGATATGGTGAACCATGGTGACAGGAGATCAGCTCTTCGCCTTTACGATTTGTAAAGGCGAAGAGCTGATCATGAAGTCAAAACAAATTTATTTTTTGAGTCTTTATCTTTTGAACATTTATTTCAAATTCAAATAGCGAATCGATTTATGTGAATATTTTTGACTAATTCTGAGTGATAACACCCCACTTCTACAAGAGGGTAGGAAAGGCCCCGATGGCTCATATTTCACTTTAACGAGTTTCAGATCTTAAA
Source organism: Scotopteryx bipunctaria (assembly GCA_949320045.1). Taxonomy (NCBI): domain Eukaryota; kingdom Metazoa; phylum Arthropoda; class Insecta; order Lepidoptera; family Geometridae; genus Scotopteryx; species Scotopteryx bipunctaria. The sequence continues at coordinate 2,538,445 of OX439466.1, forward strand.
ACCAATTTGATAACGAAATTGGATAGCATTGGATTTAATAAATCTTAATCCTGGATTCCTTTCATTATTAAGTTATCTTCTCTGCTGGACTGGGAGCAACGAAAGTACATCGAATGCGTCCAGCTGCTTCTTTCCCCGAGCATGTCGTAAATGTCGACTAAGGGAAAGTATCCTCCCCAACATGATGGACCATCTATATGGGCGATTGGCTTATCACCTGTCACCATGGTTCACCATATCCATCCTGGGATTTCAATCAGGAGTGGCAGCCATGATTACTATTTCTTCCGCAGCGGGAATCGAACCCGCATAATGATGATGATACCAGCTTAGTACATAAAAGCTACAATAGTATGTAGTATATCTAGTTTCCTCAAAACCTGAACTGGTTGAGAAAAACTCTTTAAATGCAACTAAACACGTGTTGCAGCTTTTTGCGTTTGAGACCACTGGTGGTTGAGTAGTAGCTGCCTGCTTTTTGATCGTAAGGTCGTGGGTTCAAATCGGATCGCACCAATAGATTTTTCTGTTTCATTCAAAAAAATTATTGCGCTATACCAACACTCTCAAACGGCGAAGAAATAAATCGTGAGGAAACCGGCATGTCGTAGAACCTAAAAAGTTCGACAAATATGTGTCAAGTGCGTGAAAGGAGCCTTTGAGGCGCACTTTAAAATCCTTTAACCACACTGGTTCGAAAGAACTATTAACACGACTAGTAGTAGTACTCGTAGGAAGCTCTTTAACACCTCAACGGCCAGTTGATTAAATCAGCATTTCAATAAATCCCAACCTCTTATCAGCCTTCATAAACTCACACCCTTTTACCCCTCACTTTAAAACAAAAAACCCCTTCAGGGTTTTAATTCTGTGAGACTGCCCTACTTGGTGCCAACAATGGGTCAGAAAGGGTTCAATTTAAAAGCTCTCTTCCGATATTTTTGTTTGAACCACTTAGAACAATTAACCGGAGTTTTTTTTTGTTTTTAACCCTTCGGGGTTCCGTCCGCTGTTAGAAACGGGGCCGGAATCGCTTGTTTTGAGCACTTGTACTTGTTAATTAAATTACGACTGTTTTCTGTTTAGGCTTATCTTGGGCAAGTTGGCGAGGAAGGTTAGCGGATAATTTTGTGCAAGAAACTTCTTCTTATTTTTAGTATTCTTAGTTATTTATTAAAAATGATTTTTGAATGTGGTAAGGTCTTTATGACCAAGTGTTTAATAAAGTGTTTAAGTGTGTGTTTGTAACCATAATACTATTGAAAATAAATGTAATTAATAAATAAAGCATTCAGTGATTTATAAACACAAAAAATAAATGTAAAAAGTATGCTTGATAATTAAGCGGGGAACCCTATTAATTAATTAACCCTAAATCATGTTGCCATGCCAATAAAACCTCTACTTTCGTAAAAACAAGGTCTAACTTCGAATAAATCCAAATTGAGTTCAACGTTAAAACAGCCAAGTGTGAGAAATCGTTAAGTTTAAGTGCGAATTTCGAGCTGATTGAATTGAAAAGGGTCATTTTTATAGGTACCTATAGTACCTACTTATTTAAATGAACAATTTCAAAGGTAAAATAAAAAGTTTTGTATAAAGTGTAGATTTTTAAGATCGAGTAAAGGTTTATTTCTGTTCAAGTTTTTTAATACCAACTACGTACTTCGGCATAAAGAAAAGACTATTATAAATTTATTTTTTCCTGTTTAGGTATTTTTCTCATGCTTATGATCAAACTTACATAAAAATGATATGTCACGTTTTATAATATATCTATCTAGTCGTGTCACTAGTCCTCTAGAACATTTTATAATAGTATATTAACATTTTGTTTGATTGATATTTGACGTAACATCATTAAAATTTATTGAATTCGTTTCAAATGGTCTTTTCGACACTAATGTACGTTAGAGATCACATTAATCGATCAGTATTTTAAGGTTAAGTTTTTATAAACATAAAAAAACCTTTCATCATTTTGAACCGAAAAACTTTACTAGTAACCGCCCGCTGCTTTATCCAATCGGTTTCTTTCAACACACTGTTCCAAAGAAATAGTGACACAAGTTCAATTTAATTTCATTATACTTTATTTTATAGAATTTTTAGGATCACTTGAAATCGCCTTTAATCAATTTTGTATTTACGTACCTAGTAGAATAATATTGTACTCTGATTGACTTGATTTAAGAGTCCCAAGATGGATATGGTGAACCATGGTGACACGTGATCTATGGGCTTTTACACACTGGTGTGATAAAATAATTAAAACACTAATAATTGTCATGCATGCGCGTAGACTGTCAGAATCTGTACAATGCTTTGGAGAAGATACTATGTATCTCTTAGTCTACTTTTCGAAGTTTCGAAGTTACTCCGAAACGCTCGTGGCGTAGCTTGCTTAGACGTTCTTTATTGATTGTTGAAGTTAGCAACGTTGTGCGCGGTCACAATTGGGATGGGTGATCGCAAGTGGCATTACGAGCTGAGCGCTTCCGTGCTTCGGAGGGCACGTTAAATTGTCGGACCCGGCTTTTAAGTCGTTAAGCCATGACGGAAGCCTTAAGGCAGCCCAAAAACTCCGTCACAAGAGATGGCTACTAGCTCATACGAACTTGCTTTAGTCTACTTTTACGGCAAGCTTAGAGAGAGAATCAGCTGGATTAACTAAAATTTTATGTTCTTTTATTTGCAGTGCGACCACTATGGGTGAGACTGCAAGGCGGGAAGCGCCCTCTAGTCGCGGGGCAGAGCACTGAGCTGGTCTGTCAGGCTGTCGGAGCCAGGCCGAAGCCCACCATATCCTGGTGGAAGGGAGGGACTAGACTGAAGACTGTTCGGGAGACTGTAAGTACAATGACGACTTTTGTGGCGAGGCGGGCGAGTGCTTGGCTGAGACGCAAGAGGCGCGGGTTCGATTCCCGCTAGGGGAGAAATGTTTGTATGTTCAAATATTTCTTCCGGGTCTGGGTGTTGTAGTATTAAGTATTATAAGTATGTATTTACAAAAAAAAAGTATTTAAGTATTCTATCAGCCATTTGGTTCTGATAGTACAAGCTTTGCTTAGTTTGGGGCTAGATGGCGCTGTGTGAAATGTCCACAAATATTTATTTATTGTAATGTGTTAGTTCTAGTTTCTCACAATAGATGTTAGTGGACCTTGTCACTCAGCGTCATCTGGTCATATGATGGATTGTGTGAAAGACGAAATGGTCAAGAGAGAAGCGAGTAAACAGATGACGGCTGACACAGGAAGTGGAAAGAACATGATGTGCCGACCCCACATCTGCCGTCCGATTTCTAAAAGGCCGTTATGTGACAAACCCAAAATTTTGGCTACGAGAAAAAACTTGAGAAATTTTATTTTCTAGACTTTTTGAAAGACTTACTGTTTTTATTGAAATACCAAAATGTTTTGTATTTTATAAGCTTGAAGTCTATATATTGCATTAGAATACAAGTTTATCTTGTGATTTTTTATTTAACTTTTTGTGTTTCGTTAATGTAAAATGAGTTAACCGTATTTTAGAATTGAAAAAGTCCAAAACGGATGTAGATAGAGGTGTACGTGCGGCTCCAAATCTCAGTACATAAAAATGATAGAAAAATATGACGCATACTGGTCGATAGAAAAAAAAAGCGCTTTCGCCCAGTACATTAAAGTAAAATTTGAACAAATGTCACTTAACGGCATTTTAGTAATCGGACGGCAGAGAGGCAGACATAGAGTGGGATAGGGGCAGGATGATGATGATGACATGATGGTTATCGCGCTATTCTCAACGTAATCCTACTAATATTATAAATGCGAAAGTTTGTGAGGATGTTACGATGTTGTCCCTCAATCACGCCATAACGGCTGAACTGAATTGAATGAAACGTGGAACATACGTATTATGTGTGCTGGAATAACATATAGGCTACCTTTTATCCTGGTATCACGCGAGCGAAGCCGCGGGCAGAAGCTAGTTATCAAATAAAATAGTAATGGTGAAGTTTCTGTGTAAAGTTTCGATGTTGCTGTTGATAATGTTTATAGTTTACCACAAAGTAGTGAAATAAATGGAATAACCCTATACAAGAGTGTTTTATGTACAACACGACCCAAATAGCTTTAGCCACTGGACTGTAGTAATGCGTAATGACTGTCAGTTTTGTGACCGTTTTATTAAATAACCAACAATGGGACATACCGATTACGTTTCCGGTTCATTACTAGGTAATTGAGCACTGTTGGTCTAGTGGTAGCGGCCTTGCTTTCCGATACTAAGGTCGTGGATTCAAATCCGGTCGTACATCAATGAATTTGTCTGTACGAAACAAATATATGCGCTATACCTACTCTCAAACGGCGAAGGAAACTATTTATTTGAAAACAAGTGTAAAGTGCATGAAAGGAGCCTTTTACCACACTGGTTCGTAAGAACTAATGACACGGCTCGTAGTAGTCTATACTAATATTATAAAGAGGAAAGATTTTTTGTTTGTAACGAATAGGCTCCGAAACTACTGGACCGATTTCAAAAATTCTTTCACCAATAGAAAGCTACATTATCAGGGTCCAGTATAGGCTATAATAAATTTTCAAAAAGTTAGGGATCCGTAAGAAAATTGCAATATTGTAACACAAGGTAGAAAACCCAAAATAGTTTTCGGCATGCACTGCGAAAACTATTGATTATAGAACAAAATAATGCACTACACGCGTAAAAAGTCGCGGGAAACAGCTAGTATCTATTACTTCTGAATTGTGAATTTTGACGGCCACCTAATCATGGAATTACCAACTGAATTTCAAATATCATTTTTGAAGTTAGTTACAAAATAATGGCTCAGGTGATTGACATAGTAAAACAAAGATGGTACTGAAGACCTTAAATAATATTCAATGCAGTACTCTCAACAGACCAATTGTAGGATCTATTAATACAGTTTTATTTTAACGCCATCTGCTGGTGTTAAGGTAAACAAATGCAGGTGACTACATTGTTTTTAATAGTCTGTGATCTTCCTACTAATATTATAAATGCGAAAGTTTGTGAGGATGTGACGATGTTTGTGCCTCAATTACGCCGTAACGGCTGAATAGATTTGAATGAAACTTGGATTATAAATAAATAATAAATAAATATTTGCGGACTTTTCACACAGCGCCATCTAGCCCCAAACTAAGCAAAGCTTGTACTATGGGAACCAGATGGTTGGTAGAATACTTACATACTTTTTTTTGTAAATACATACTTCTAATACATATTATAACACCCAGACCCGGAAGAAATATTTGCAGAACTTGCAAACATTTCTCCCGTAGCGGGAATCGAACCCGAGCCTCTTGCGTCTCAGCCGAGCACTCGCCCACGACGCCACCGAGGTTGTCAAATGCTCTAGAAGTATTAGATTAAATTAGGTATGTAAAATTTTATCTCAACTAGGCCTTCGCGCTAAACGGGTCAGCACTCATTATTCTCTTTTCTAACGTTGTTTTCGCTCACCGTTTGTGGAAATCGAACTTAAGACCTTTCTCATGGTCTTAAATTGGCCACTCCTAATGTCATCGACCGGCGATCCCCGATTACATACAAACTTGATTCCATTCTGACTTTTACTGACGGTACAATAGCTCCTATCATTAGGCATTGCCAGTAATGAGGAAATAGCTGGTTCACACATGACATGTTGTTACATAGAGATTTTCGTTCTGTCTCTGCTGAATGTCACTGTCAACAAGAGACGCACTCAACAGCTAGAGATGTGTGTTCATTGGTCTACTACTAATCGTATCTCTTGTTCTTTCTAACCAGTGTGGTGAAAGGATTTTAAAATGCACCTCATAGGCGCGAGCAGCAAGAGCATCCTAAAAATAATTGCAAACGATTATGCGTGTCCTCTGGTATGGAAGCTTTCCCAGAGGACGAAATCTGTTTTAGTTATTAAGTACTAGCCCATAAACTCAAGTCTTACTAACACTTTGTGGGCACTGGATGTCTGAATAAAGAACTTTATTTATTATAGGCTCCTTTCATGCCCCCTTAACACATGTTTACGAACTTTTTTGTAGGCCAGATTTCGTTCAGCTGAATTTTTATGAATATTACGAATATTTTTGGCCTCATTCACATAGACATTCATAAAACACATTTTGTATTTTTTATGAATATTTTTAAATATTTTTTTCCTTTATCTATGTATATTAAGATAACAATTTTATTCAATAACAATTTTTACATCGTGTCTGAAAAACTTAATAAAACAAGTATAATATAGTAGCAATGTCAAAAGTTACAATTAGACAATTAATTCACATTATTCTTAATTTAGAGTCATCAACTGTATAGCAAAAGCTTTCACAATGCAGTCTTAAACTTTACTTCGTCTTTCTGGCAAGTGCAATGGCGCACCTAAAGCAATGTGAAATTCAGTTCGTGCGCCCGAGGAATTAAACCAGCTACTATCCTACCACTGTGCCAATACGATTGTAGGGTGAACATCGATGCATTATCAATGGTAATAGTTGGTTAGAATCGATCATCGAATCACATTGAATCGTTGTCATTTTTAAATAAACAACGAGCTGTCCTGATTCGTTGATAACAATGACATATTACATAACAATCTGGGGCCTTATTCACTATGACCAAACAAAACGTAATGTGATCGTATTTTAGGACAATTTTGTACTGCAAAATCGCGACGAGGCGCGTTACAAACAAAGTACTAGCTGTCAAGTTTCGTTTGGTCATAGAAAATAAGGGGCTTGGTATTAAATTGTTCCTGGTGTGTTTATTTCCAGAAATGGTAAAATACAATGATTTTGTATGATGTTTGTTAACCTTCGCTTTGTTTGGGACTAAAAAATCGACATCGAACTTATAAAGTTTTACTTCCTGTCGGTTTCACGACGTTTTCCTTCATCATTCTAAAGAAGGTAAAGCGCACATAATTTTTGTCGGCAAAATATATTAATGACCGGTCAGAAAGAAAGCATAGTCAACCACTAGATTACCAGTACTCTAGTAGTGAGTGACAATGAAATAACCATTGTTACGGGCTAATTACGCCATCACTGAACCCTAAAAACGAATCGCAACGACGAATGTGCATTATATTGTCGTCTCATTCTTTCTTCATTAACAAAAAACAAAAAACGAGACAACAACAAGGTTCGGCGATGGTCTAAATGGCCCATTATGAAAGCATTAAGTGCGCGTTAGAGATGCACAGTGCAGGTATCCCAGTTCACCATTTCAAAAGATTAGAGTTCGCCTTGTAGAATCCCCCAGTGCACGTATGCTGGTGTCCAGTACATAATCAATGCACCGTTTACGCCGTCTATTCAGAGCTAACTGCTGAATAGGACGCCTCGATGAAAGCCTGTGAGGTAATTGAACTTTGCCCTCACTATATTATTTAACCTTCCCTGTATTTGGCTTGCCACAGAAGATAAAGTTATGGCGAAAAGAGCTACTACTATTCGCTAGTTCTTTCGAACCAGTGTGGTGAAAGGATTTAAAGCGCGCCTCAAAGGCTCTTTTCGTGCACTCGATCATTCGAACTTTTTAGGTTCTGCGACAAGCTGGTTTCCTTACGATGTTTTCCTTCACCTTGAGAGTTTTGGTATACGGCACACTTTTTCGATTTGAAAAATCCATTGGTGCACATTTTAAACCCACGACCATAGGATTGGAAGGCGAAGTCGCTACTATACTAGACCACCAGTGCTCACAACTTTCCCTGTATTCGGTATAACGCAGATAGCTAAGCTATAGTTTTGGCGAATTGGTACCCCTCGTATTATATCGCGATGGCGTGTGTCCAAAAACCGATTACGAATTAGGACGACTAAGTGGATCGATGACATAAAAGTGGCATTAGAGAGACAATAGAGGTTGTTTCTCAAGAGGTAAACGATTTAAGTTAGGCTACTCCCGCGATGTTTATAGTAAATGGAAAGGGAAGGGTCTTGTTTTAGTGTGAAAATGACGATGAGATCATGTTGAGCGAGTTGGTGAGGAGATTATCAAATTGGTGAAGTTCTCAAAAAATTGGATCCACTCTACACATTGACACTTTTGAGCGTACCTTAAGTCGCTAAAACTGTCACAATCTTGACGACCCCTCTGGTATACTTAACTCATGTAATCCTTCTTCCTCCAGATATCAACAGACGGCAACGTGACTAGCAGCATCCTGACCTTCGTGCCGGTAGTGGAAGACGCCGGCAGGGTCATGTCATGCAGAGCAGTACAGCCGATGTTACCGCACTCCACTCATGAGGATGGGTGGAAGATGGAGATACAGCGTAAGTCTTATCCCGCTGATATGGGTTCTTAGCATGTTTTTCTCTTGCACTCCCCTCTGTCAGTGATGATCTCAGTATTAACTCCTTTTTCATAAAATCTTTCACACAATCCATCCATCTCTTCTTCGATCTACATCCCTACATCTACACGTGGGATCACAACATGCTCTTCTTCTCAGAACAGCAAATCAACTTCGTTCTTTTTTCTACCACTATCCTCTATCAGCCATCATCAGTATTCACTTTCTTAATCATGTTATCTTTCACACAATCCATCTCTTTTTCCATCTACCTCTACTCTTCTATCCTTCTTCGATGTGGAAATGGAAAGCCTTTACTTCGGCTGTACTTTTACCTAGCATTTTTTATGTATTCTATCGATTTTTCTCTCATCAGATCTTCCTCTGGTGAGGTTGGAGTTAGGAGCCAACCTGGATGGCACGAAGATTGTGGAAGGTTTTGATGTATATCTGGACTGCAGAGTGCGAGCAAACCCGTGGCACAACCATGTGTATTTTATGCACAATGTAAGTACCTACTCAACCCTTATGTACCTGTCAGTAGTATTGAGTGAACTGGTTGAAGAAATTGTATTTTTTTGTTTTGGTGAAAAATCTGATGGCGTTTTGGCTAAAACTCTTTAGCTTCCTTTTTGGGTTATGATTTAGTCAAACTCAAACTACTGATAACAAACTACTCCCACCTCAAAGGCCGGCAACACACTTGTAGCTCCTCTGATGTTGCAGGAGCCCGTGAGCGGCGGTAATCACTTACCATCAGGTGATACGGCTGCTCGTTTGCCCCCACTTCCATATTTTTATATTCAAATAGAAAGATTTGAATTGCGCTTCAAAGAGGCTCCCTCTGTTCTATCAACACATGTCTTCGAACTTTTTAATCCAATGGTGCGCGAATTGATTCAAACCCTCGACCTTCGTACCAATTGTGTGATCACCACAACAGGTGCTTTTTAAACCAGGAATATCAAGTTCTTCAGTCATGTTTTTCCAACAGGGTGTGGTAGTCAAACCAGGGCCAGGAGTTCTCCTGGCGAACCAAAGCCTGGTCCTCCAGAAGGTATCGAGGAAAGCGGCTGGCTCCTACGTCTGCACGGCCAGGAACAGCTTGGGAGAAGGTTCTAGTGACAGCTTGGTGCTGGATGTCAAATGTAAGTACAATTCCTACTTACAGAGAAACAAAGAAATAACATTCCAACAGTTATACAAAGTTCTGACCCACTAGGACTCCCACAAAACCCATTTCCCGCGGGAATCAAACCCGCGCCTCTTGCGTCTCAGTCGCGAGGTCTTCAAAAAATGAAATGAAAATATTTTTTTTCTTCTGGGGAACTGTTTTTGTCGAAACATTAAACCATAAATAAAATGGATTTGACTAATCTTGTTTGTGTATCATTTTGTCACAAATTTAATTTGATTTTTTAATTTTATTTGCAGTTGCTCCAACCTGCAAGACATCACAACCCCTGGTGCTGAGAGCAGCAAGAGGCGAGCTGGTGGAAATAGAATGTGACCTTTACGCCAATCCTAAGGTAATATCTTCTAGTTCCTCTAAAGCGTGCTCCCTAGACAGCGTTTTGTCTACAGAAATCACACTGTCCTATCCTACTATATTATAAATGTGAAAGTTTGTGAGGATGTTTGTATGATTGTGCCTCACGCCTAAACGGCTGAACGGATTTGAATGAAACTTGTAATACACATAGTATGTGCTGGATTAACATATAGGCTATCTTTATCCGGGTACCACGCGAACGAAGCCGCGGGTGGCAGTGAGTGAGTGAAGATATAGATTAAGATAGTTTATTTGCTTGAACACAGTTTAGGTTACAGAGATATTTAATACAATGATAATGTGAAGTGTGCATTGTTATCATTTATCTCCGTAACGACCGTAATTTGTATCTAAACTCTTATTTTTCTGGCCTTATCCGATCTTTATTTGGCGTCAGCTGTTTTAAAAGTTCTTCTCCAAAAATGTATTTTTGGGTCGTCATTGGGTCAAATTGGTTATTTTCTATGTCTTTCTTGACTACACCCATCCACCAGTAAGTAGGGGGGGGGGGGTTATTTTAATGAAGGTCTGGAACAATTTTTGATTGTTAACCAGCACCATTTTCATGACTAGTTTTTAGGGTTTCGTACCGAAGGTTGCCAAAGGGACCCTATTACTAAGCTTGCGTCCGTCCGTCCGTCTGTCGGTCAGCGGCCTGTATGTCATGTGTCTAATATAAAAAGTGGGGTCCCATACAAGAAACATTTATGTACCATGTACGATGGTAAAGAGCCCTTCGTATTTCGATTCGACTCTCACTTTACTACCGGTTTTTTGTAACTAAAACTTAGATAAAAATAAAATCTGAAATAAAAGGTACTATTAGTAAATTAATTGTCACTTCAGATAACAAACTAAACGAAGCTATAAAAAGATTAATTATTGTCATTCCGGCAGTTCAGCAGATTACGACTTGAATTCCAAATCTTCGAGTTTCAGATGTTGGATTAATTATCTGTCTATTTCTGGAACAAAATGTCTTAAGTTGGCTCAGTTGTTAAAACTCCCTCTGTTTTTGTCATTAGTTATTTTATCGCCTCTTTAAGATTTGTTTCTTTATCATCCTACTAATATTATAAAAGCTATGTAACTCTGTCTGTTACCTTTTCAAGCCTAAAACGCTGAACATTCTAATAAATAAATATTTGTTGACATTTCACACAGCGCCATCTAGTCCCAAACTAAGCAAAGCATGTACTATGGGCACCTTATGGCTGATAGAATCTTACTTATATTATTACTTATATACTTTTTTTGTAAATACATACTTATGTAAATACGAGCACTATAACACCCAGACCCAGAAAAAATATTTGCAGAACATGCAAACCATTCTCCCGTAGCAGGGATCGAACCCGTGCCTTTGCGTCTCAGCCGAGCACTCTCCCACTACGCCACAGAGGTTATCAAATTAGTTATTTGTTTAGTTATTTTACTAATCTAAGATTCACAGACACAAATCCTGTCAAACAAAAGCTAGAGTAAACACTCGCAATTAGAATGAAATGTATAGTTGAGTAATTGGAAGAATTCGATGACTGCCCATCATCATCATCATTCGCCATCTGTCTTAACCCCTGGATACAGGTCTCTCTTTGTGTGCCACTCTTCACAGTCTCACCCTCGATAACAACTCATTATTAGTTTTAGAAGTGAACATACCACGTATATCTGAATACACACGTATTATCACGCTCGCATTCCTAATGGGGTGGGCAGAGCCACAAGTAATCATAAGAAAAATTGCAGCCACTCCTGATTCAAATTCCCAAGTTGGATATGATGAACCTTGGTGACAGGTGATCAGGCCATCGCCCATATAGATGGTCCATCATGTTGGAAGATACTATGCCTTGGTCGACTTTTACGACATGCTCGGGGGGAGAAGCAGCTGGACGCATTCTGTTTTTTCTTTGCTCCCATACGTATAAAAAACCGCTGAGTAGGTACAAAATAAATATCAAAATGGCATTCGATGAATTTGAATATTAAGGTACACCCCCACACCCAACAGAGACGTGTTCCATGAATAACAAACGCAGTCGAAGTACCCCAACAATAGGGTAAATATTCATATGATTTACTTTCGTGTACTACATTGCTTGGTAGAGATGTTACCAGTTTACTCCGAAAAAGGTGTATTTCTCTTGAAAGCTAAAGCCAGATGCGACCCGACCCACATCACCTCTTTTTTATTGACTTATAGTGTACCAATGCTGGGCACAGGTCTTCCCATTCATTTCCAATCTTCTTTTCCACATCACTTATCAGTCCGAAAAAAAATCAATGACGAAATCTTTGGAATTTAATTTAGGTATTGCAAAGCCTAAAGTGACTAAAACTGCGTAATGACTCTGTATTCCAACTCTGAAGATGGTCATGTTGAAAAAATCGAATTTTGAGGACCTATAAGTTTTCTTATGATTTTTTTTTCTTATACCTGTGGCTCTGCCCACCCCATCAGGGATATGAGCGTGATAATATGTATGTACCTATGTATAATTTATTTGCAAAACATGTATTATAAAAAGATGACAATATCATTATTTTATTCATATTATTTACGCGATAATCAAAAATGTAGGTCAATTTACTTCACCGCACAAACCAAAAGTTGGTAAGTTGAAGACCGACCTACGAAGGGTTTGATTTTACTCCGAACTTGTAGATAAAACGACTCCGCTTGTCGATAAATCACATCCCTAGTCATAAGCAATAAATAAAACTTGCGTATTGTTTACATTTGGATTCTTTGTTTAATTTACGAGATTGGTTTTTGTCTCTTCGTGATTTTAACTTCTACAAAAAGGATACATATAAAAATAACTTTTTTTTTCATCGGGAAAAGTAATACTGCAATTGTTTTTTTATCGAATTGAAGTTTTAGAGAATAATTAGAAACCAAAGAGAAAAAGCTAAAACGAACGGTGACGTCGTGGCAGGTGCGGGTTCGATCCGGAAAAAATATTAGAATGTTCTATAAATATTTCTTCCGTGTCAGATGGTCGTTGTCTGGTACTCATCGTTTCTGATACCCGCGACAAAGGGAACCCTAGTGTGAAGTCAGAAGTATCTAGGTATGTGACTGTTGGAAATCTGTTCGTCCCTTTATCTTGTTCCGTGTTGTCTCTTTTATATTATTTGTTTAATGAGGGCGTTTAGTCTATCCAATTTGTCGGAAACCACTGATTTGTGTCAGCTATTTTAAACAAGCTTCAATCATACAAAAATACCCCCATTTCAAATTATGCAACGCACTCACTGAAACTAAAACAATTTATTTATCCAATTCTTGGTAGTAAAGATTTCAACACTATTAGATTAGAAATAAACAAGAGAGCGCAAATTACTATGCTCGGGCAAGCTTGGGTATGAACGAAAGCTTTTGTAATCGAAATCGACACGCGATCGTCTACTTAGTTCTAATTGGGGGTATTTTAGTTTTCAACTCTGGGTGCAGGGTGCAACTTTTGCACTATCGTTGTCTTACTTTACCCCAAGCTTTGAGAGCACTGGTGGTCTAGTTGGTAGTGACCCCGCCTTCCGATCCTAAGGTCGTGGGTTAAAATTTCGGTTGTGAATGGATTTTTCTGTGCAAAAAAATTATGTGCACTATCAAACGGTGAAGGAAAACATTGTGAGGAAACCCGCGGCTTAGTTAGCTCCGCACGTATTGACCATGTCTTTCCTGCGGACAAGGCCGACTAAGGTGAGAGGATGGAATAGATGCTGGGCAAGCCTACTCCTTCTTAATTCGTCCCGGGCACTACAGCGTCCCGTATGTGAAGGTAAAAGTTGCCTCATGACGCTGTATATAGATAAATATTAATAAATAAATACTAATGCCGTTAGAAATATTTTATGATTGCTGAAAATTGCATGATCCTTAGATTTAAAAAGATAATTACTAATGTCCCGCCGCTAAAAAGTTTTTCAAAGTGTTGACAAAAAAAATAACCTACGTAAAATTGCATTTTTTCACATATTTCAACGATTGTAACTTGTCAAATACGAAATGCCAACTTTTGTACCTAGGGAATACAATCTTGATCTCGCACGATCTCGAATCTCACAATAATTTCGACATTAATCGAGATCTTGACAGATCCGACTCAATATCAAATAGGGAACATTTTTTAAAAGAAAACGAATATTCTGAGGCCTTTCAGATGGAGATAAAATGTATCCCACAAGCAGACTATCAACCAGAAATCATTCTTACAATCGGACCAACATAATGATCATTTGTTCTTTAGGGTTTTCGGGGCTTTCAGTTAAACGCCATCTAGAGAGCAAATGGTAACTATTCCATTTTAAACGCATAATTTTTCTTACGCCATATTTCCCTTTCAACTCAAATTTCTCTCGCGTAATCTGGAATTGCCATTCTATATAGGTACTAATTTATTACCACCTTACTCAATAAATAGCTTTTAATTTGTTACTCTGATCACGTGCCTATTTAGTTTCGGGCCCATCAATCAGTATTCCGATCTGCAGATACCGGCCATTAGCGTCGGAAACTTCGGACGCACTCGGCTGTTTCCGGCTGTTTTCGGCTTATTGCTACTTATTTCAATTCGACTTACCTGATGCAGTAAATAAAAGTTGGCAACCCTCAGCCAAATTTCTGTGCTGGACTGGGAGAAAAAACGCAGAATGCGTCCATCTACTTCTCTACCCGAGCATGCCGTAAAAGTCTACTAAGAGGCGATGAGCGAATCACCTATCACCATGGTTTATTATATCTTGGGACTTTGTATCAAGTGTGGCTGAGTTTTGTTATGATTACTTGTGGATCTGCCAACCCCATTAGGGATGCGGGCATGATAGTATGTATGTATAGGACCGTCATACCAAATATGTATTAGAAATTTAGAAGGAGAGATAATGATGATGATGTAACTCAACCAGTTTTTTTTTGTTAACAGGAACAGATGAGCTACCATTGGTGGTTCAATAGCTCAGCTCACAGCAAACATGAGCTAAACACTTCTCCGCTTACCACGGCTCCAAATACTCCAAGTAAGTATGTAATTTACCTCGTTATTTTCCCAAATTATGAGTTCTTTTCATTCGTCGTGTCAATGAGCTGAATCTGATCGCGACAGTTTAAATACTACTAACTACTTATTCAATGATCCAGGTACGTTCCTGTACATGGTGAACACATCATCAGACTATGGCTGGGTGCAGTGCTCAGGGTCTAACTCCGTTGGGAGGCAAACCAAACCATGCCTTTTCCATATTCTACCTGCAGGTGAGTAAATTTATCCTGAGGCTGTTGGTACATACATACATGCATAATTATCACGCCCGTATCCCTAATGGGGTGGGCAGAGCCACAAGTAAACATAAGAAAACTTGCAGCCACTTCTGAATTAAAGTCCTAAGATGGATATGGTGAACCATGGTGACAGGTGATCAGCCCATCGCCCATATATGTGGTCCACCATTTTGGAGAGGCTACCCCTTAGTCGACTTTTACGATATGCTCAGGGAGAGAAGCAGCTGGACGCATTCTATGCTTTTTCTTTACTTCCAGTCCTGCAGAGAAGTATAGACTCTAGTATAGTAGAGACCTTTGGTATAGCATATTTATCTAATTGGTGTTCAATAGCTCAGCTCACAGCAAACATGAGCTATTTATATTAATAAATTCAGCTATTTTTATCTAATCATATTATTTATGTATCAGTTCTAGTTTTAAATTGGTTTAGATTAGTAATTGTAGGTACTTTTTGTCGTTTTTGTCTGTCTTCTCTTTCTCTTTTCTGTACCTTATTTTTTGTCCCTTTTCCGTTTGTAATACCTATGTTCTTCTTTGTGTGTGCCAAATAAATGTTATTTCTTTCTTTCTTTCAAACCTTATTTTTCTTTAAACTTAAGTCTTCTCTTTGTCTAGATAAACCCTCAGCAGTGAAGGCGTGTGAGATCACCAACGTGACCTATGACTCTCTGACTCTCAACTGTACACCAGGACATGATGGAGGGATCCGACAAGCGTTCCTACTTCAGGTATAATCACATTACTAGATTCAAATTCAAAAATTCAAAAATCTTAAAAACCTTACTAGATGGCACCACTAGACGATTATAACGTTCTCCTGTTAACTCCCGTTAACGTTCTCCATTTTAAAGTCTAACTAATATTATAAACGCAAAAGTTTGTATGTATGGATGTTTGTTACTCTTTGACGCAAAAACTAACTAATGGATTTAAATGAAATACATAGTTCATGTGCTGGATTAACATTACAGGCTACTTTTTATCCGGGAACCACGCGAGCAAAGCCGCGGGCAGCAGCTAGTGTAATATATTTTATTGGTGGCACAAAAAAGGGACAGCACAATAAAGAATATACGAAGTGACAGAATAGAAGACAATGAAATAATGTGTTGGGAAACCTTGCATAAACATTCCAACTAGGATACAAACTTCGTCACAGTCTTTCAATTATATGCATGTTCAGTAGTATACCTTCCTAGTGAACACAGTGTAGAAAATGAACCTCATGATCCAGAAGACCAAATCACTAAATAATCTTTAGATGACTAAACCCTCAGAAGACCAATTACTCATTAACCAAAATCACTAGATTTTCGACATGTCCACTGGCCTACTCCTACGCAACGTGTCAAGTGACGAGCCGGAGTTCGAAGTGACGGATCTGTCAGCCAGCAACGCGCTCGGCGTCTCTGTGAGAGCGTACAACAGAAAAGGAACCAGTGAACCACTGACCATCACCTCCAGTCTACTGAAGTATCCACAACGGCATACTGGTAAGATCGCACTGTTAATTCAACATGATAGTCCATCAGTTCAAAGTAGCTCAGTGAGCTATGGAACTTTAAAGAACTCTGAGTTTCTCTGAAGGATAGAATTTGTAATGATACTATCCGACAGAACCTAAGTCAGCGACATAGCTCAGAGAATCAACAAAACTGAAGCTGCAATGAGCTGGCCATTATCTGTCGAAGAACCGACAACCGCTGGGGTAAATATGTTCTTGCCTTGGAGATTGACCAGTTTAATAAATAAATAACACCCAACAATCACATACATACACTAGGATTCCTTGTGTCGTGGGTATCAACTACGAGTACCATGGTACCACAACATCCAGACCCGAAAGAAATATTTACAGATCATGCAAACACTTCTTTCGCAGCGGGAATCGAACCCGCGTCTCTTGCGTCTCTGCCGAGCAATCGCCCGCCACGCCACCGAGGCTGTAATGGTCATATTTGGGTTACAAAAAAAAAGTAGGACACTACCACCCTTTTAATTCTACATGTTCTTTTCCATTTTTAAATGTTTTATCTTGTTTATTGCTTTATAAGCATAAAAGCTCCTTTTCACAGCTCAAGTCCCAGTGAAGGTGGAATTGACAACAGTTCTGATAATAGTCCTGGCCGCTGTGGGTGTCATAGCTGCTATGACGGCAGTATCCGCTGCGGTGTTCTGCTGCCGATACTGCAAGAAAGAGAGTGAGTAGAAGTTTGAGTATAGCGCCATCTATCGTAGTACAATGAGCAACTCTCAGCAGTATTAGTGCTGTAGGTGTCATAGCTACTATAGTGGCAGTCCTGCCGATACTGCAAGAAAGAGAGTGAGTAGAAGTTTGAGTATAGCGCCATCTATCGTAGTACAATGAGCAACTCTCGGCAGTATTAGTGCTGTAGGTGTCATTACATAGCTGTTATGGCGGCAGTCTTTGCCGTGATCTTCTTCTGCTGATAATGCAAGAAATAGAGAGATAGTACATCAATTAACGTGTGACACTGACAACTCAATAGGATAGCGCACGGCACGATAAAGCCAGGGTTGTGGGGTTTTAATCCCGTCAGTGTAAAACTTTTGGGGTCAATTTTTAAATTTAAAATACAGCGCCATCTATCGAATTACACGAGCAGCTCTGATCGATGTCGAAATTATATGACAACTTTACTACTTAGAACAGAAAAGTTACATACGGCTTTCCTAGTTACTTTGTTATTTTGTATTGTATATTATTTTAGCCATCGTTTTCTGCTATCGTTACCTTCTGCATGAATGAGCCTTAAAAGAGTTTGAGTAAAACACCATTTGTTACAAAAACAACTTTGTTGCTTTAAAAAGTTTTAACAGACATTAATAAAAACCGGTCAAGTGCGAGGTGAATTCGCTCAGGTAGGGTTCCGTATATAAATGTTTCTTGTGTGGGGGTCCCTTTTATTTTTGTTTTATAGCGGCAATAGAAATACACACTCTGTGAAAATTTCAACTTTCTGCCTAAAGGTCAAAGAGATACAGCCCGCTGACAGACGGACGGACAGCGGAGGTTGAGTAATAGGGTCCCGTTGGCATCCTTCGGGTACGGAACCCTAAAAAGGAGTGTCTTAATTACAATTCTGAATTTTGAATAATTATTACTTCTGTTTCAGATAAAAATGAAAAGGACAAGAGGCAACAGGATGAGACTTCGAATATTCCACTCACAGGGACAAAGGAATCAGAGAGCGTTGATAGTTTGGGTAAGTTCAGTCTCAATTAAGAGTGAGTACCTACTCGTTGTAAGTATGTATTTCTACTAGTAGTAGAAATGCATGTTGGTGACAAGGTCATTAGTTCTTTCAATATATAGATATAGAAGACAAAAATGCTTGGGACTTAACAATGCTCCAACTCCTTTTTTAAACATGTTTGTGAAGGGATTATTTTACAGAAAAATAGCCAAGCGTGGTTTCTTGCCTGTATGTTCCACGCTTGGTCGCGTTACGAACAGGTGTAAATGCAACGTATATTTAAGACGTGTCCAAGTGATCCCGTGATTTTAAGGAATAAAAAAATTTTGACTTTGACTTTGACTTTCTAACCAGTGTGGTGAAAGAATTTCAAAGTGCGCCTCAACGGCTTTGCCTCCTCCTGCACTTGACACATATATACGAACTATTTAGGTTCTACGACATGCCGGTTCCCTCACGATGTTCTTCTAACATTCTAATCATAAATTAAAAGCCAAAAAATGTTTTGCATTTTTAAAAAGTAAACATTCTCTTAAATAGCATCCACGGTTAATTTTCTTTTAATCCATTAAGATTGTTACCCTCTTTAAGGGGAGGGGTCATTAGCCAAACATTTGATCCAACTAATTGCCGATAAAATGGCATAAAAAAAGGCATTATCACTGAATGATCGCATCTTCTTGGCGGACAGTTTGGGTAAATAGCTGTTTTATTCAATGCTATGTCGTTTGTATCTCGTGGGGTATTTAGATACCCCATACTCTTTGCACTATAAACTAATAATAAATATTTGTGGCCATTTCACACAGCGCCATCTAGCCCTAAACTAAGCAAAGCTTGCATTATGGGCACCAGGGAATACTTATGTAGGTATTTTTTTGTAAATAAATACTTAAAATACATAATACTACAACACCCAGACCCGGAAGAAATATTTGCAGAACATACATTTCTCCCGCAACGGGAATCGAACCCGCGCCTCTCGCGTCTCAGCCGAGCACTCGCCCGCCACGCCACCGAGGTCATCAGTATCGAAATTATTTTTTGTTTCAGATAAAAACCCAGACATAATACCACTGGACGGCAAAATCAGCGATAGTTGTTCAAACAAGTCCTCAACCACGGACTATAGCTCCATCAGACCCCTGATATCAAAGACCCCAGACAAATACGACATGCCTCCGAACTGCGAAAGATACTACGACCACAACATAGACCCCTGCAACCAATACTTGCAAGTCAGGCAGATGGATTACCGGCGATACCCCATCGGAACCGTGGGGAACCTGGGGCCCAGTATACAGAGCTTGGGGCCTATGAGCAGTCTACATGTCCCCAATGTCCCGAATGACTGTCACAGACAATATGATAAGGTGTACGAAGACTGGTTGAAGTACAAAAATGCTTTGCCGCTCAATACTACTGGGTTGGTGAGTATATTGGTATCTATATTTGTATACTTCTCTGCTGGACTGGAAGTAAAGAAAAAGGATAGAATGTTTCAACCACTTCTCTTCTCGAGCATGTCGTAAAAGTCAACTAAGGGATAGACTTCTCCATAATGATGGGCAAAGCTTGAACTATGGACACCAGATGGCTAATATTAATACCTACATACTTGTTTTTGTAAATACTTACTTATAACATTTAATATTACAACACCCAGAGCTAGAAGAAATATTTGCAGAGCATGCAAATATTTCTTCCGCAGCGGGAATCGAACCCGCGCGCGCCTCTTGCGTCTCGCGCCGCGCATCAGAGATCTACCTAAATCTCATGAATGCGACAGTACCTAGGTATGTCATCATTTTTTAAGTTTGCGAATCCAGATTGTGCGTAGTACCTACTACGTAGTTTCCATGAAAGCCACGATTATTAAAAGTAGGGTACATAAAGACCCCATGTCCAAGAATCATCAACAATGTTTCTTAACCCTTACAAAACGAAACAAGTGAAAAATGTTTCAAATTGTTGCGCTAAAAACACAAGTGCAGCTTTGAATAGTAAAAACTAACAAAAGTACAATGAAACACAGAAGTAGGGCGCAATACAATACTGGGTAAAATCTTCGTTTTCGTGCTGCAACCGGTCAAAGATAAAACATTAAACCCACTCGTCCAGATTAGTACGGTCATGTAAAAAAGTGTTATAAAAATTGAAGTTACTGTTTAAATTAATCAATATTATTTTTTAGTATAAATAAAACAAGTTTTTATATTGTTTGAGGCTGTAAAATAATTAATTTGTTTTTAAAATTATGGAAAAGATTTTTATCATGGACTATTAGAATAAGATGGATAGTGTCTGTGATCTTTGGGACTTTGAATCAGGAGTGGCTGCAAGTTTTTTCATGATACTTGTGGCTTTGCCCACACTGATACTTTAGGTTTACAGGCGTGAATTTATGAATGTATGTGTTTATAGTTAACCAAATAAGTGCCCAGTAGTTAATTTATGTTAAGTGTTTAAGTGTTAGTACATAATGAAACATTACATTTGGAATTGCTAGTGATGTTTACTTTATTTTCGTCACAGCTACCAGCAGAACAGCTAATGCCTCCAGAGCTATACGCCACGCCACCGCCGCCCTCTCTCTACAGCAACCCGAGCAGGAATCCACTGAATCTGGCGCAGATGCCTGAGCTGGACCGGTACCACTTGGAGCCTAGGTATTATTAATATAATGAAAATAATAATAAATAAACTAAATAATGCTTTATGTATTTTTTTGATTTATTATGAATTCATTAAAATTGTCTAATAGTCATAAGTACATTATCCTTACTAATATAAACGCGAAAGTTTGTTTGTGTGGACGTATGGATACATGGATGTTTGGATGTTTGTTACTCTTTCACGCAAAAACTACTGAACGGATTTGAACGAAACTTGAAATATAAATACTACATGTGCTTGACTAACATTTAGGCTACCATTTTATCCGGGTAAAAAAGATATAAACTGCAGTAAACAAAGAAAATTGTTATTCGGCATTGTATGGCCAAACAAATTCCTTGCGCTTGAGCCAGCCCTCTGCTAACATATAAGTTTTAATATAACTTTTATCAATAACAAGGTAATTTCCTGTACAATTTTCGATAAATATCGTCACTGGAAAGGCAAATTTACGAAAGCGCCAATCGAGTAAAAGCCGTTTGAAGTTCATTTTTTTTCGTTTTTTTAATCATAACTTTCTACCTAATTATCGAATTTTGATGACGTCAACGTAAGATTTCATTCTTTTTTCATTTTCTATGTCCAGCAATTCATATTATTGTATTTGGACTGCCATTTTAGGATAATAACTCAATATGCCTATTTGGCGCCATTTTGGCGCTTACGTAATTTTGCCTTTCCAGTGACGATATATACTTAACACTTTTAACACTTTTGTTTACCACTTTTTAACTCTGAAATAATCCATCATCATTGGCAACCTGACATCACCCAACTTAATTTATGCCATCTACCAAGAGGAACCAGTACAGTGTACTTTTTTCCAGGTCCATGATACCTGACTCCAGGAGCTGTTCCAACTCCCCCCCGGTCCGGTTCAACACTGACAACAGCGTGTACTTCAGCAAGAACATGCTGGAAAGACCAACTAGCACCCTGCCGCATTTGAATCGAGGGGCGAATTGTAAGTCCAGTGTCACTAGCTGTTTCTCTGATACTATAACTTTGTAGCAATCAATTTATATTACATAGCTAAGACAAGACGTACCACAAATATTGTGAGCCTCGGCAATTTTCGTCTGACTTCTGAAATACGAACTAACGCGATGACAATAAGATGTTACAATAATAATTATGTAGATACTTATTTTTAGGTTGAGAGTTAAGGGTTGGTTCAGTTATTATTTGACTATTACTTAGTTGTATATTTGGACAAATTCGGTTTTCATAAAAATAATGAAGTTTTCCGAGGCGCACAATATTTGTGGTACTGCTGTACATGTTTAGCAAACATTGAAAAACTTGGCAACATTTGGTTCATTTTTGTTAAAATCACAATACTAGTTAAGACAAACGTACTGGTAGTCTAGTGGTTACCCTAGCTTTTGATCCTCAAAGTTCAAATTCCAAATTTCAACAGTTTTTGATAAATTGTATGTATTTTTAAAAGTACATCTCAAGTACTCTCAAACGGTGAAGGAAATCATAGTGACGAAACTGACATGTCGTAAAAGACATGGTGCATGAACATTTTTAAATCTCGAGATCCATTGAATTTAAACCATTGATGTCATTAAAATATTCTTTTTGTTTCACAGGTCCCCAAAACCAAATGTCAAGTGAGGCAAAACTTTGTGCAACTAAATCGACAGACACAAACGATTACACTAAGAACCAGGGGTGAGAATAAACCAGTAGTGTAAGTGATTTAATATTCTCTATAATAGGTGTACAGTGTAAATACTGTGTGGATATGCGTATTTGGACCGTCCGATATTTTTCCTTGATTTTGGTAAAAAAAATGTCTTATGATTTGATTATGTTTGTTGATTTTGTAATGGAATGATTGAATCAAGTTATTTTAGCAGTATTCTTTTTTAAAATTTCGGTTTAACTTTTTACTAAATTAGTTTCAATTAAAAATAAATACTGCCAAATTAGATAAAGTAATTTGAATCAGCATTCAGAATGATTGTTGTGAAAGTTTTATGTCAATTTGTTAGAAAAGAATATTAAACTAGTTCTGAACATCTTGTTGATGTATAAGACTGAGAATGTATAGTTTAGAAAGTCAAGAATTGCTGAATATTGTTTGATTTATATTTAAAATAGTAAATAATACCACGTAAAAAGTATTATCTACTGTTGCACTAAATATTGATTACATCGAAAGTAGTGAATCACAGTTTAATAAGATTCATTGTAAAAAATCACTTACTATTTTTTTCTTATTTTTAATTTTAATTCAACGTAACCTTAAGACATTTAAAATGATTAAAGAGATTGAATAAGTTTAAACTTTTTAATATAGTTGTCGACTTAAATTTATCTGTGAATATGTAAATAAATAAAATTGTTAAGGTATGAACGTTGCCATACAATTATTTTAGCTGTATTAAAATTAACAAGTTACGACAATTATTAAAATTGTAATAATTAAAAGAGAGCTTTTTCTTTTAAATTTAAATTTTGATTTAATATTGTTTAAAATGCGCACATGTCTGTTGTCACTTTTGAAGTGTACTCTGATTTTTGATTAATTCTTTTAAATATTTAAATGTTTACCATTGGAATGTTAGAAAGCTTATTTATGGATGGATTCAGATTTTGACAAACTGACGAAATATAATTTTCAATATAAAACAATTAAATTTTATTATCGTTAGTCTGCCACTGTCTAATATAATGGTGTTGTTCAAGTGTAAATTATATTAATATAAGTATTTAATGTGATAACAATTTCTTAATAATTTCATTGATTGCATTTTATATGGCCTAACAATAAATAATACAAAAAATACTGTAGACACTAGCAAAGGCTTTTAAATCACGAACTGATTACGTTGTTAAGTCATTTTTTTTGACGACCAAATTGTAATCTTTTACTAAAAATAGTTGTAGCATTGTTTACTTAATTTTTTATGTATAAATAGAAGTCATGATTTTAGATTTTGATAGTTTTAGCATGAAGTGTAATCGCCCACATAATTTCCAAATTCGATAAAAAGTAAAAATAAAGTATGTTACATATTTCTCAGGTGAATCTTTTATCTTAAAGTTCAAAGATTAAATCTAAAAAAGTCTGAAACCTTAAATATACGAAATTAAAGCTCTTTTTTAAGTACGTCGCCTTCTAATAATACCTTTATTGAAGGTGCTCGTTTTCATTTTTCAGTGCTCTTACATTTACTGTAGCAAATACCGTTAGCACTTTTGTGAGCGACTGCACTTCTCGGTTTTGTATGAAGCGCTTTATATTTTTCGTTTTTAATAACAATAAGAGGCGCTTTAAGCGAACATTCTGTTTTGTGATGTAAAACTCATTTAAAATAATAAATGTGAATTTTTAACGTGGAACATTTTTTGTCTTTATTTTAACCCCAAATTGAAATTAAACAGAAGTTATTTTTGCTATAAGGGTTTACGTGGTAGTTTTGAAAATATTGGTTGATGTACATTGAATATGCGTTTACGTAGATAAATAGTTAATTTTGATTATTTATTTATTTCTTTGTGTTATTTAAAAATATCTAGGTATTCCTAAGGTTTGATGTCAGGCAGGCGGCCAGTCATAAAACACCTTAGCCAAAACTCTTACAGCATGATCCAAGCATCTTGCTGTGCCGACTCCACATAGAGTGGGATAAGGGCAGGAAGATGATGATGATGATGATTTATATATACCTATCTAGGTCTTTCGTAACCGAAATGAGTTCTGATGGTCTAGTGGTAGTGACCCCACATTTCGATCCTAAGGCAGTGCGTTCAATTCCAGTCGTGCATTAATTAATTCTTCTGTTCGAAATGCACTAAACCAAGTACTCTTAAACGACGAAGAAAAACATTGTGAGGAAACCGGTATACCTAGAACCTAAAAAGGTTCGAAAACTTAATACAGTGCAAGAAAGGAGCTTTTGAGGCGCACTTTAAAACCTTTCACCACACTGGTTCGAAAGGACTAGTGACGCAACTAGATAGATAAACCGAAATTAGGTATAAATTCACGTCACGTCACGTAAGATGAAAACTTTCAACGCAGGTACCTAAATATCTTTGTTCAAAAAACTTCTTACCTGTTTCTTTTAAGTACTTACATAATTTATTATTTTTAGAGTTAGAGCTCTGGTGGTCTATTTGGTAGTCCCGCCTTCCGATCCTTAGGTCGTGGGTTCAAACCCGGTCGCGTTCCAATGGATTTTTCTGTGCGAAAAATTTATGTGCCAGTACTCTTATACCAGTACTCTCAAACGGAGGAAAACATCGCGAGGAATCCCGCTGCTTAGTCAGCTCCGCACGTATTGACCATGTCTTTCCTGTGAACAAGGTCGACTAAGCTGAGAGGATGGAATAGGTGCTGGGCAAGCCTACTCCATCTTAATTCGTCCCGGGCACTACAGCGTCAACTTTACACATCAATAAAAGAATAGAAAATATTTTGTGCGCAACAGTACCTATCCGTCAAAAAATCCTCAGCTCATTACTTTTCTTTACCTTAGCTTACAAAAGATTTTTGGTGATGACTGTACCAAACCCCTATAGACATAGTCAGATGATGTACACACTAGGCCTATTGACAAAACGTTATGAGAACACGTACCGTTGTTTGTACACACACCACGTTCCACATTACGCAGTCAAATAATGGAGGCGAAACACGATTATGATTTTTTCTCATCAACTACTGGTTAAAATGTGAATAAAAAGTTATAATGAACTAACTTTAACCCGTGGTTTCACTCGCGTGATTTCCGCACAAGAAGTAGCCTACATGTAATTCCAGCACACATACTATATTTCCAAGTTTCATCCAAATCTGTTCAGCCGTTATGGCGTGATTGAGGCACAAACATACATCCTCACATCCACACATCCTCACAAACATTCGCATTATTTTAACGTTAAACGTTTGCATGATCTGCAATATTTGCAGATCATGCAAACATTTCTGCCTCGGCGGGAATCGAACCCGCGCCTGTTACCTCTCAGTCGAGCACTCGCCCGCCATCCCACCGAGGTCGTCAAGGTTAAAGGCCTACCTTTGCGTATACCATCCAACATGGTCCTGTGCTAGCTTGATCAATCTACAATATACATAATTATCACGCCCGTATCCATGGGTGGGCAAACCCACAAATAATCATAAGAAAACTTGCAGCCTCCTGATTCAAATCCCAAGATAGATATGGTGAACCATGGAGACAGGTGATCAGCCCTTCACGATAGTCCAACATGTTATAGAGGATAATATCCCTTAATCGACTTTTACTATGCACTACCCACTTTAATTTAAATAACAATGTAAAAATAAGTGAGTAAAAAATAAATTAAAAACTCTAAACTCAATGTAAGTAGGTTTCTTATTACCAATCATACGATCCAATTTTCTGAATTTACGATATAAGCCCATAAATTTTACCTGTGCTGTTAACTCTGATAGCGAATTATGAAAACCATCGCCATAAAATGACTGGTTTGAAAATTTCGTAATTGCAATCGTTTAGAAGCATTTTGAAGTTAAATTGGTAAATAAAATAGTGTTGCTGAAATACTTTTATGATTAAGTGTATTGACCAAATATTAGGTAGAGTCTGAGAGATCTGACCAGGGTGGACACAATTTGATTATTTATTACTTGTAATAAAACCTTCACATTTTTGTTAAATTTTTTCGTACAGGTGTTCAATGTTACCCGGACTTCCCCTAGACAAAGTTAGTTTACCTTCAGGTTGGATTTTTGATAAGAGATTACTTAATAATACAAAATGTACTTTACCTATGTAAAAAACGGTGTAAATTTATTGGAGGAATAGAATAGCACAATTTTATATTTACTTATGTGATCTAGAATCACATAAGTAAATGTAACTCGCAACGATGTCTGCATATTAGAAGATTTTTTGGAATTATTTTATCTGGGAGCGCAAATAGCCACATCACGCGGCGTTCTCAGGCGGTCACCCATCCAATTTGTGGCAGCGCACAACATTGACCACGCTGGTATAATGATAGGTTTCTATAAGGTATGTGTACCAGCTTAAGTTTCGATACAGTTTTATTTTTTCAGGAGTTCATTCATGGTCTAAAAATATACCTAAAATCAATATTTATATAAATTGTTTCTGTTATTCGTCATAGTCGCCGAAGCATAATAGTGTAGTCGCAATATTACAGAATCTCATAACATGGTCGCGCCATAAAACTCGCAAAATTTTTGCATCCGGAATTCGTTCTATTTTCAAATTAAACTGTAGGCACTTTATTTGAATTACGAACGTAAACTTTGTTTTGTTTTCGAGTTGCCAGCTACAAAGTATTTTACCTTTAAATTCGTGTAGAATTTCGCTACTTTTACATATTAGGCATGGAATAATGTCAGGTCCCAGGTGTTTTAGTATTTATTTAATTTACTTCAGTTTTCTGCTGATTTGGGAGTAAAGGGAGTAAAGAACAAATCAAAATTCGTCCAGCTGCTTCTCTCCCCGAGCATGTCGTAAAAGTCGACTCCTCGTAGTATCTCCGACATTTTGAAACATATTATACACCATGAGATATGACGTGTACTTATTTTCATGTCTATTGTTATGATGTAAAGATAATATTCAGATTTTTTTAAGATGCTTCGAACAAAAAATACATTTGATTTTTTTGGGGGGATTCTCTAAAACCTCACCAAGTATCACCAGGGGAGATGGGGGAGTTGCAAAGTTGGTCACACCACGTAATTAATGGGGCACCCCTATATGTGACTAGTGGGGTAGGTGCTATTTATCAAGTACCTAGGTAAAGGCGGAGATCCACCAAAGCGCAGCGTTTCGGTATCTCCCATCGGAGACGCGGGCGCCAGAACGCCGCATGAGATAAGATAATTCACAATTCCCGTACTACCATTATATGGATTATTTTGAATATTTATTACGCTAGTTGCTTCCGTCCGCTGCTTTGCTTACTTGATACCCGGATAGAACATACTAAGGCCTTTTACCATCTATAGGTAGTAGATGATGTATACAGCGTCAGGAGGCAACTTTTACCCTTACAAACGGGACGCTGTAGTGCCCGGGACGAATTAAGAGGGAGTAGGCTTATCCAGCACCTTTTCCAGCTTAGTCGGCTTTGTCCACAGGAAAGACATGGTCATACGCGCGGAGCTAACTAAGCCGCGGGTTTCCTCACGATGTTTTCCTTCACCGTTTGAGAGTACTGGGTATGGCGCACATAATTTTTTCGCACAGAAAAATCCATTGGTACACGACCGGGTTCGAACCCACGACCTTAGGATCGGAAGGCGGGGTCACTACCAACTAGACCATACATATTATCACGCCCATATCCCTAATGGGTTGGGCAGAGCTACATGTAATCATAATAAAACTTGCACCCACTCCTGTTACTAATTACTAAGACGAATAAAATATAAAAATTCAAAAAATAGAGTAAGTGCGCCAATTATGGACTGGTTCTATAATATGGACTACCGGCTTTTCTCAAAGAACGTCCTTTGTATCGAGCCATTGGTCAGCGCACACTAAATTTCAGCCCTCCAACAGCTCGCCAACCGTTTGCAGGACGGCAGAGAGCGCGCACATATTCACAGGAGCCATTTTTCGTTTTTATCAATGCGCGATGTAATTTCTTAGCTAACTTCGTAAGCTCATAATTTCAACAAATATTACTCTTTGTGTAAGTGGATCAAACAAGGGGAAAGGTGAGTTATTTTACAATTATTCATTTTAAGTTGCAATATACAATAGTTTTTATAATTTTCTGAACAACAATATTAACCTATAAATGTAATATGTATTGTAATATGGACCACCAGCATGTTTTAAATATGGACTAGTAGTTCTTAGTACAAAAAATCACTTATTTTAATTTTAATGTTTTAGGAGTGCATCTATAACTAAAGAAAAGACCAGACAACAAAGAAACCAAAGAAAATAGCCCAAAAGAAAAGAAAGATCTCAAATCATCGACGTTCATGGAGAGAAATGGATTCAATGTGCATCTTGAAGGCAATGGGCTCATGAAGAGTGTGCTGGCATAGAAGATTATGCTTGATTTCTATGTGTGCGAATTGTGTACCAATGATTAGTTTAACCCTAATAAAATTGACTTATTCAATTTTAGGTAACACGACTAGTTTAACTATGGTCCATATCTGAAACCATGTGGTCCATATTCTGTACGCTTTTTGCAAATTCACAAAAATGACAAATTTTAGAAAATGTTGATTATTTCGAAGATGTTGATGTTTTTTAAGAATTTTATTAATCGTTTTTGATACCAAATAATTATCGAACTCTTTAAAATATATAAGGCTGATTAAACTTTAAAATTCTGAGTTTTATTGGACAAAATCCTTATGGTGGTCCATAATTGGCGCACTTACTCTATTAACAAAAAATTCAGTATGTATTACAGTTAACTACTCATCATCTTCATCTTCCTGCCCTTATCCCACTCTATGTGGGGTCGGCACAGCATGATCCCTGGATCATGCTGTAAGAGTTTTGACTAAGGTGTTTTATGACCGGCCGCCTGCCTGACATCAACCCTCCTTGGGAATACTTGCTTATTGTATTTCATGTTGGAGAGGATTCTATCCCTTAGTCGACTTTTACGACATGCTCGGGGAGAGAAGCAGCTGGACGCATTCTATGTTTTTCTTTACTCCCAGTCCAGCAGAGAAGTACTTTATTAAATTAACTACTAAGCTAGGTTTATACCTATCTCCTTGAATTGTCCCGGGCATTATAGCATACTGTAAACATGGGCATACGTAAAAAGCTGTATAAATAACACATAAACAATTCACATGCAAAAAGTAAAACAAAACTGCACAAACTGCAAACGAATTGCAAATAAAAAATAAGAACTCGAAATGTCCGGGCACTGTGAATGTACTAGGTGAAGTTAGCTAGCACTGTTTTAGTTTTCAACATCATAATGTAATTGTTACCTATGTATGACCGATTTCTGTCTAAATATAATAAAAAATATATAAAACTCTTACGTTTTACTCTTCGACCGACTGACATGCGGCCTGGAAGCATGAAATTTTGAGACACTAACAAAGAAATTTCCGAAATTTAATTCCGAAGCTGGAAGATGAATTTTGTTTGAAAAAACTCTACACGGACAAATTAGTAAGGCGTTCCACACGTCATCTCAGACCAAATAAAAAGAAAAGACGCCGCGCCGCGAACAACAAAAGTGAAGCCTCACAAAACGGTGCTCCTGCAAGTAAACACACACGCTCACGCACACACCTACGCTTAAACCATCTCGAGTTTCGAGTCGTCGTCTAGTAAACTTAAATTTAAAAATAGAATTATGCCTTCCTGAGTTGTGAAAACTTGTAAAAACAGCAGCAAATCACATAAAAAGTCTCACGGAATCACTTTTCACTTGTAAATACTTCAAATAACATCGTTTCTTAGTTATTATACTATGAATTTTAGGTTACTTAATAAAAAAAATATTTTTTTGAAAAACATAACGGTAGATACAATAAAAAACTTATTTCTATGATCTTAGGTAAGTACCTACTGATTACTAGGTTTAACTTGGCTCATAACAGACACACTTAACTTGGAACACACAACCTCAAAACCGACACACGCATAGATAAAAAGGTGGCTTCACTTTTGTTGTTCGCGGCGCGGCGTCTTTTCCTTTTACTTGGTCTCAGGCCTTGCCTAAGAGCACGTTCTTGCCTTTCTTCAACTACCACATGTTTATTAAATTCTAGTGCTAAAGGCATTGCAACTGTTACAATGGAATTCCAGTGGTGGAATGTCTGTGGTGTGAATTGTTAGCAAAGAATTTAGAGGAAGATTCAAAGCTACTAGTTTACATTTCAACTGCTGCAGCTGTGCAAACACACGTTATGAAGGAAGAACTTGAGAGAATGAGTCCTCTCAACACACTGGGCTTTCCGAGCAACTTGACTGGCCAAACTCTGCATTATGCTCTTTATGTGTAGGTACGAATCCTACTGACTGTGTGTAATTATGTATTTTCAACGGATTAGTATTGCAATTGCCATTGAGAGCACTAGTGGTCTAGTTGGTAGTGACCCTGCCTTCCGATCCTATGGTCGTGGGTTCAAACCCGGTATATCAATGGATTTTTCTGTGCGAAAAATTTATGTGCGCTACACCAGTACTCTCAAACGGCGAAGGGAAACATCGTGAAGAAACCCCTCGGCTTAGTGCTCCGCACGTATTGACCATGCCTTTCCTGTAGACAGGAATAAGCTGAGAGGATGGAATAGGTGCTGGGTAAACCTGCTCCATCTTAATACGTCCCAGGCACTACTGCGTCCCGTTTGTGAAGGTAAAAGTTGCTTCCTGACGCTCTATAAATCATCTACTATAGATGGTAAAGGCCTTAGTTTATTGTTGCCATTGCAATGCGGCCTGTGTCTTGGGAACGCTTCCACCTTCTGATGAACTGGATCAGGTGAGCTATCTATCTTAAATTTGTATAGTGATATCATAGTTTTTGATACCCAAAAAAAAATATGAAATCAGCTGTATTGGAACCAGGACTTCTTTTATAAATTGAATTCTGCGATTTCTTTAAATTTTACAACGATATTTAACCAACTTTTTAAAGAAACTGAAATGATAATCCCGGGAATACCGGTTTTTTTTAGCGAATAATAACGGAAATCCCGGTTTCCGAGAACTGGACGGACTGCCTACATTTCCAACTATCACTTAACCTAATTATTACTACAACAATTTACTAAAATCGGCCAAGTGCGAGTTGAATTTGCACTCGAAGGGTTCCGTACCATCGTACATGTAAGTACATAAATGTTTCTTGTATTGTATCTTTTATTATTTGTTGTTATAGCGGCAATAGAAATACACACTGTGAAAATTTCAACTCTCTGCTGCCGCTGACAAACAGACGGACGGACAGGACAGTGGAGGCTCAGTAATAGGTTCCCGTTGGCACCCTTCTGGTACGGAACCCTAAAAAAGAACAGTAATATTGTACCATACAAAACATTCATTAAATTTTTCAATGCCAAGTAATACTATAATTACAAAAGAAAATGCCAGGTATATATGTAAAAGCTTTTTATCATGTAATAAAACTTAATTCTAGTTAACGTCGAAATAATTACAGGAGTGAAGATGTGTTCACATTGCCAGCGCGACCACAGAGACTCAAGACGAAAGTCACTAGTGGTCGCTCGCTAACTAATTAACCTCATACAACGACCTCGGTGATGTGGCGGGCGAGTGCACAGCTGACATGCAAGAGGCGCGGGTTCGATTCCCGCTGCGGGAGAAATGTATGCATGTTCTGCAAATATTTCTTTGGGGTCTGGGTGTTGTAATATTAAGTATTATAAGTATGTATTTACAAAAAAGATATATAAATATTCTATCAGCCGGTTCCCATAGTCCAAGCTTTGCTTAGTTTGGGGCTAGATGGCGCTGTGTGAAATGTGAACAGATAATTTATTTATTATTATTATTTTTACAAAGTTATTTATTTATTGAGATCACTAATTGCCTAGTGGTGGCGGCCCCGCCTTCTGATCCTAAGGTAGTGGGTCAAGTCGTGCACCAATGGACTTTTATGTTCGTAAACATTATGTGCGCTATACCAGTACTCTCAAACAGTGAAAGAAAACATCGTGAGGAAACCGGCATGTCATAGAACCGTAGAAACTTTGGAAATATGTGCATTGGACACAAAGGGAGAACACATTATATTAATTATACATATATTTTAATATGTTATTGATAAAACGAAAATGAGTGATGAATTATTTAGTTTATTTGTCCATTCAGTGCATTAATGTCGCGGTCGCGATCAAGTCACGCTCGTTATAACTTTTACCACCCTATTCTTTTAGTTCTAAAGAACTAGAGACACGAGTAGTAGAGTAACATGTCGCGCGTGGTCGCGATCAGGTCGCGCCGGCAGTGTGTACACACTCATTTAAAGGAAATGTTTTCTAAATGGTTAACTAGAAGTGGAAACAAAAAAGTGTGATCAAGACTTTACAATTCAGCTTAGGCTAGAGTTAAGCTAAGGGGTCATTAAAGTTTTTATTCACTCTGCCAGGTTTATTACCTAAGCGTGTGTAGCGAGCCTTTGAGGTGCACTCTATCCTTTCACCACACTGGTTCGAATTAATGCCACGAGTAGTAGGTCTATGACCGGGTAATGACATTCTGTTGCAATTAGTTTCTATTTGAAACAGTTTAATATTTCGGCTTTTTATAG
Source organism: Scotopteryx bipunctaria (assembly GCA_949320045.1). NCBI lineage: Eukaryota > Metazoa > Arthropoda > Insecta > Lepidoptera > Geometridae > Scotopteryx > Scotopteryx bipunctaria. The sequence goes on from OX439466.1 coordinate 2,571,759, forward strand.
CCAAGCCGTCATATTTGACAATAGACTGACCAGTGGTCTCGTGATAATTCCGTTCTAAAGGTAGTAGGTCCCAATCCGATCGAGCACCGAAGGATTCGATGAAAATGTTGAATGCCACTAAGGAGCCTCTTTCAAGCGCACTTTAATCTGTTCGACCATTTAGTGACCAGTGGTAGCTCCGTTCTAAGGTCGTGGGTTCGATTCCAAGAATTAATGAATTCGAAGACATGTCCAGTAGGTCACATAACGACCCTCTTTGAAGCGCACTTTAATTTTCACCTCACTAATTCAAGAGAAATAATTTTCTAGGTCAAGTCGAATTCAAACGACCGTGTATCACACAATGTATCTGTAGACGTGTCAAGTGCACTAAAACAGCCTTTATCGCGCACTTAATTGTTTTCACCTTTCGTTCCAGTGACACAATTAGTATACAACTGCTATAAAGCTACTTTCACACCGCCGCCATACATGTTATTTTAGCTCTATTTTAGCATATCAAAGGTGTCTGGAGAATAATTAATTAGTAAACAAAGTACGAACAAAGTTTACAACTTCGCGTTTCAACAGTTGTTTTTGATAAGTGGTTATATTGTGAATTTCAGACATACCTGCTCGCTAGCGACTGCAGTAAAGAATAAAAACACCTAATTGTGAGTTATGCAATAAAATTGAGGATGTATACCATGTTCTCATGGAATGTGTCAAGAACGAAAGTCTTCGACTGCAGTTCTTCAATAGAGACCATGCTTTCTGGCAGATAGGAGGTTGTAACAGTGTTCTAGCTTATCCTCAATCAGAGGAGGCTGGAAAGCTATACCAACTTTATTACCAAGCCGTTTCATAATTTATTTTATGTTTAATAATTTTTCATTGATAAGTTTTTGTTTAAGTTTTTTTTGTTTTTCTGTATAAGTTGTTTGTTTGTTGTTAATTATTTACACTGTGTACCTTTAATGGTGGCATGTTCTACTATGAACAAACCCTTTCAATAAAAGAATAAAAAAAAACATCCAACAGAAACTTAGGCCCAGTTTCCGTAATAACGGCCTTGGTGGCGTAGCGTAGTGCATAACATATTGTATTCAAACTTTTTAAGTTCCATGATATGCCGGTTTCCTCACGCTGTTTTTGACGTACAGCGCACTTAAATTTTTCGAGGTGAAAAATCCATTGGTGCACGATCGGATTTGAACCCACGACCTTAGGATCGGAAGGTACTGCTACCACTAGACCACTAAGGCTCAGCGTAGTGCTCGGTTGCGACTCAAGAGGCGCGGGTTTGATTTCTTCCTGGTCTGGGAGTTATGGGACTTGCATCTTCTAATACCCACGACATAGACAATCCTATGGAATCAGAACAGCTGGGCTCTATTTATTAAACTTGTACTAGGTAACTGTAGCTGCTAGGGGTATAAGTATATACTAGGGGTATGAGGGATAGTAACTTCTCCAACATGATGAATCTATATGGGCGATGGGCTGATCACTTGTCACCATGGTTCACCATATCCATCTTGGAACTCTTGGATCAGGACTAGCTGTAAGTTTTCTTATTACTTGTGGCTCTGTCCACCCCTTAAGGATACTGACGTGATAATATGTATATATGTTGCGTACGTCCTTATACTTTTAGAACGGGTTCTTTTAGCAGTTCCCAGAATGACAGTACCCGGTTCTTCTTTTCCTCTCTTAAATTAGTTAAGAGAAACTCTATTTCCAACCAGTGGATGCAATTGGGTTAAAATAATGATGACAATGAATTATGTCCAGCAGTGAACTTCTGCGGCTGATGATGATGATATAAACCAAACGCTTATCTTATCAGACACAAAAGAAGACATCTAATTACGATGGTAATCCCTCAACGACAAAAATAAACGGAATAAAAGTAGATAGCAATATATTTCCGGGTCTACATCGCTAATCAAGGAACCCTTTTCAACTTACACCGTGCCCGACGTGTCTTATCTACAGGTGCTTATTCTGAACGCTTCAACAAAAGCACAAGATCACAAGAACTTGGTAAGACACCCTACATCCAGACCTCTCTTTCCCACTGGGCACTCTGGGCAACTGCCTAGGGCCCCGTGATCGATAGGGGCCCCCTAGTTCCTGCCAGATCACTGTGTCCATAGAATGTAATGTGCTCAAAAACATAAATTTTGAAGGAGTGATTAACGATTTTGCACATCTCAAATCTAGAAGGGTTCGTCTTCAATATATTCTTAAGTTATACCTTTGAATGCTAAAAGAGTTGCTTTTGTGAATTCTATTACATTATCTATTCATTTAACGTGACTGTCAATAAAAATAAATGTAGAAGCTTGCTTATCTACTTTCTTTGTTTATTCTAACAGAATAGTGTTCTGTCAAAGTCATAGGGGCTCCATATGCCCAGGGCTTCCAGGTTAAAGACGGCCTTGCCTACATCCTACTAATATAATAAATGCGAAGGCTTGTGTGTCTGAATGTTTGTTACTACGTATCCCCGTAACCGATAAACCGATTTTGATGAAATTTGGAACGTAAATAATTTAGATTCCAGAATAAAGTGTGGGCTAGTCAAATTTCCGAAAATCGATCCCTAAGCAGGCTAAAAAGGGTGGTATAGTTTCTATGAAAAATAACTCGGTGAAAATAAACTTCGGAATAAATAAAAAACGTGTTCTTTTACCTTTTTAAAACTATCTGTTTTATGTTTAGAGAGTGGGGTGCAAGGTAGTTTTGAACTTTTTAACGAGTGGAGTTTTATCGGCACGAAAGTTGGATAACGCTTATTTTTTTATAATACTTTAAATATAAATTTAATGGACACGTGTTCCAGAGTTTTTCAAAATAACTCTCAACAAGAGTAATATGGGGTGTTTCCACAATGTGAGCGAAACCGCACGGATAAACTCGAAATAAAAATTATATAGGAAGACATGAAAGCAGTTAAAACTTGTGAACTTGTAGTTCAAAATAGGACCGATATCTCTCGTTGGGAAATGGAATAGAAAAAGCATCAAGGGGGAATTAAAAGATACTGCCAGCTCTAGAACCTAGGCTTTATTAGCTTCGAGTTGTTTCAGGAAAACCTCGATAAAACATGATATAACTTCTTAGAGAAGGTATACAAGGTACAATTTTGTATTGCCACATGGAAGAAAATTTTAATTTCAATTTATTTCAAGTTATGTCTATCGGCCTCGGTGGCGTGGCGGGCGGCTGCTCGGCAGAGGCGCAAGAGGCGCGGGTTCGATTCCCGCTGCGGAAGAAATTTTTGCATGTTCTGCAAATAGTTCTTCCGGGTCTGGGTGTTCTGGTACCATGGTACTCGTAGTTTCTGATACCCGACACAGGGAATCCTAGTGTGGGGTCAGGACTATGTATGTGACTTTTAGTATTTTTTTTACATTACAACCGAATACAATAGAATAGCATTATAATAACACAATATCAGTAGATCATTATTTAATTTATTAAAGTTATAAATCAGTTTACAAAAACAAAATAAAAATACATACATACATACATACATAAAATCACGCCTGTTTCCCATAGGGGTAGGCAGAGATCACGGATCGCCATTTGCTACGATCCTGACATACTTCTTTTGCTTCCTTCACTCTCATCACATTCCTCATGCATGCTCGTCGGTTTAGGGTACTCTTGACCTGGCCCTTTTCCAAAACGTCGCTGATTTGGTCCAGGTACGTGCGCCGAGGTCTTCCCCTTCCAACGGTACCATTCACACTTTAATTGTAATATATCAAATATATAATGTACTAAGGCTTCTTACCATCTATAGTAGATGATTTATACAGCATAAGGAGGCAACTTTTACCTTCCGGTACGATTAAGATGGAGTAGGCTTGCCCAGTACCTATATCATCCTCTTAGCTTAGTCGGCCTTGTCCACAGGAAAGACATGGTCAATACGTGCGGAGCTGACTAAGCCGCGCGTTTCCTCACGATGTTTTCCTTCACCGTTTGAGAGTACTGGTATAGAGCACATACATTTTTCACACAGAAAAATCCATTGGTACACGACCGGATTTGAGCCCACGTCCTTAGGATCAGAAGGCGGGGTCACTACCAACTAGACCACCAGAGACCACCAGTGCTCTACTAGTCACTAGTTTCAACAGTCACCTGTTATTACAAAATAGAACCCTGTCGCAGGTCCCCTCGTATTGTACCTGCCCATATAAGAAATACCCTGTGATATTCCAGGTCATAAACTTTTCCAAGCTTATTCCTAATCCGCTCAGATAAAATTAAGAGACCCTACTAGGCTCATAATACCTAAAATGCAAATCAGCTTTATACCATAAAAACTGTTTTATGATGTGCATAAAAATATTTATTATACCAAAGGATATTATTATTACCTGTAAAACAATTAGAAAAAAATGTATAGTTGGTTAATTGATAAATATTTTTATGATGTTGACGATTTTTTAGGATAACATTGATGTCAGTGTTGATTGAACGCAAGTGGTAATACGAGCTGGGCGCTTCCGTGCTTCGGAGGGCACGTTAAATTGTCGGTCGCGGCTTTTAAGTCGTTAAGCCATGACAGAGGCCTTCAGGCGGCCTAAAAACTCCGTCACAAGAGTTGGCCACAAGCTCATACGAACTTCCTTTTAACACCTTTTTGTATATTCTCATACTTACTAGGTTTTTTAGTATTTTTATAAACCAGTTTTGGAGCGTATGAAAGGAAATGAAGGGTCATTTGCCCAGCAGTAGACAGGTAAGGTATTATAAAAAAATATGAAACCTTTATAACATTCCACCGTATATAAAACCGGTCAAGTACGAGTTGAATTCGCACACGAAGGATTCCCTACAAGAAAAAAAAATGGGGCCTGGTACAAGAAAAAAAAATTTTTTTTTTCTTTTACGAGGCCCCATTTTGTTTTAATTTTATTTTTACTTATAGTAATTAACGATCCGTTGTCCGTTAGTAGAGTACTAAAACCGGGCATGTCGCTGGCCGTCTTCAATTCAAGTTCAAGGTAAAGAAATAATAATTTTGTTTTCCCTTATTTCCTTTCGGGAATTTCTTGTTTTGCCGGGGAGCAACTTAATATAACTTCTCGCGTTACTGCTTGGTGTAAGTGCTTGAAGTAAATTCGATCTTTCCACTCGAGTTTCACTTCTAAGGGCTGTAATAGTACTGTTGTTGAGGACTTGAAGTGCGAATAACATAAAGTAACGTAGAAGATTCGGCGAAGACGACTGGATCAGTTGTTTGTGCTTTTCACGCTCGATGTGATCTATAATATATGTCGATGTGACCTCGGTGGCGTGGCGGGCGAGTGCTCGGCTGAGGCGCAAGAGGAGCGGGTTCGATTCCCGCTACGGTAGAAATATTTGTATGGTCCGCAAATTTTTCTTCCGGGTCTAGGTTGTCGTATGTGTTTACAAAAAAAAGTATTTCAGCCATCTGGTTCCCATAGTACAAGCTTTGCTTAGTTTGGGGCTAGATGGCGCTGTGTGAAATGTCCACAAATATTTATTTATGTATTATTTATGAAACTATTGGCAGAAGTTACTACTTAAGATCTATGTCCACTCTCCCCTTTCGGTCGTACATCAAAGGATTTTCTATTCGAAAAATGTGTGTTCGTCCATCCCCTGTATTCACGAGAATCGAACACCAGGCCTCGCTACCGACGGACGGTCTCACCATCGTTTATGTATTTGCCAATCTCCCACGCTATTTTACATAATAATTATAAACTCCAGTATCCCATAACCAGTACTTAATCTAAACTTAATAAAGTTATCAAGATCACTAATCAGGGCATTTGCATTCAGAACAGGGCAGAGGGCTTAGCTAAGTTACTTTGCGTCTAACAAACACTAACACTTGCGTCTAACACTGCTTAAAGGCTATCACAGACGTAGCTATAATAATATTAATATTTTCTTAGTCGCTACACTCTTGACAGAGTGGTTGTGGTCATCAGCTCAGGAGTAGTGGCTCACTTCACAGTTCTGCGCCATTCGTCCATATTGGTGGCCTTTCTAGAGCATTCGTGTAGTGGACCATTCAACGCTACCCTGACTTGGTCCGTCCATCTCATTGGAGATCTTCCTCGGGCTCTTGTACCCCTGAACCACAAGACGTTCAATAGACAGTTCTCCACGCCGCAACACGTGCGTAAAATATCAATATACTGTGCCTTTAATATTTATTGTAGAAGCTTAATGCTACTTGAAAAATTGTATGGCAATAGTGGAACGCTCCACGAATTTTTCCGCGTTGAGTGCTATGTCCTCTAGGAGTTTAATTTGGGAATTCCTTTCTTAGTACACACCATAAGAGGAACACTCTTATAGTTTCATGCGTCCAGAATCGACACTTTATGCTTTATAACACACATTACCCCCAAACCGCGCGATTCCCGTCGAAAAAGAGCGAAACAGAATGAGAAACGAGAAGCGAAAGAAGCTGCGCTTTTGACGATTCTCCAACACGCTCGGTTTTGCGTAGCGTGACACACAAGATTCAATACATTTTAAATATCACCGTCGTTATAGAAAAACAACCGGTCAAGTGTGAGTCGAAATCACACAAGAAGGGTTCCGTACCATCGTACCTACATTAAAAAATGTTTCTTGTATGGCGCTACCTTTTATTTTATTTCATTTTATTATTATTTTTATAGCGGCATTAAAAATAAACACTGAAAATTTGAACTCCATATCTATTACGGTTGATGCTACAATCCGCTGACAGACGTACAGACGGAGGGACAGCGGAGGCTTACTAAACCCTAAAAAGTGACAGGCTTAAATCGTGCGGAGAACTTTTTCGTGCGTTTCGCCTAAGTAGTGACATTGTGTCCCTTATATCAGTTATACATTTTTGCAAATATCGTCAAGCGGCTTCGTTGGACGCAAAGTGACGTGGCTACAGGCTCTGGCAGTTAATCGTGTAGATAGCGAAGATAATGAAATGGCTAAGAGTATAATTGCTTTTTCAATTTGCTTATCAATCCATGTGGCGCCCTGGAGCTACAGTCGCCTACAAAATTAACACCTTTTTAATGTTGGCAGAATTGTACAAATAAAGAAAACAAAACATTAACATTCCATAAAAATTAGATATGTATATAACACATACATACATATTATCACGTCACAAAGTAATCATAAGAAAACTTGCAGCCACTTCTGATCCAAAGTCCGCATATTTAATCTATAAGAAAATTAATAATAATAAGTCAATGGACTAGGAATGAGCCAGTCCTCCATCACCTGAAGCGTGGACTAACAAATCTTATATTATAAGAATCTTTGTCCTGACTGACTGACTGACTGACTGACTGACAGACAACGCACAGCCTAAACCGCTGGACATAGAGACTTGAAATTTTCAGTGTAGGTAAACCTTGGTACGTAGGGGTGTACTAAGAAGGGATTTTTCAAAATTCAACCTCTAAAGGGGTGAAAAGGGATGAAAACCTGGAATCAATTTTTAGTATAAAACTGCACATAACCTATATCAAATTAAAGAGCCGATTTTTCTCATTTAGTTGATGTCATAATTACCTGCAAATTCTTTATTTTTGGCATGTTTTTCATGAAAAATAGAATACTTTTATTTTGACATATTATGACAGCGATGATACCAAAGATTAGTAATAGATGATACAAAACATATGTAAAAGGAACTGTCAATGTCAAATTACCTGTGAAAGGAAGCATAAATTATTTCTGGTCTAATAAGTTTCCAATCTTGATTATTCATGGAGTTCTGACGTAATTCTACGTCTGAAAACTAGATGTCGCTGCTAATTCTGATCAAATTTTGACGCGCTATCGTTGCGTTTTGAAAAGTTTACCTTAACTCTCAAAATTTTTACTAAATTCACCGAAATTTCTTAATTTTTAGATTTAGGTATGTTTGTTACTCTTTCACGCAAAAACTACGGAATATACTTACTTATCCTATTATTCATATTCGTTCGCAAAAGTTAGCCATTGCTTAAAGTTAGCCCTGTCGCTGTTTGTCATTATGAAATGGTAAGAGATGGCAATACTTTAGCCATCGTTTAGCGTACACTATATTATAATGAATAATGAGGATAGTAGGTACCTACGTGTGCTGGAATGGGACATAGGGTACTTTTTATCTGGGTACCGCGTGAGCGAAGCCGCGGGCGGCTGCTAGTATTAAATAAAATTAATAAAATTAGAAATATTTTATTGCGAAAAATAAATCCATTAGTATAGGTAGGTACATAAAATAAATTACAACTAGAACTAAACTTAACTGAAACTAAAACGAACCAAATTATGTGTTAAATAGTTAGTTAATTTATTTCAGTTTAAAAAAAACCGTTCAGCGGTAATCATGATGAATAGGACAAACTCACGCTTAAATTTATAACATTAGGGTGTGCAATTAACATTAGTTCTATTTTTATTTTAGATTAAAACACTGTTGTTCTCAACTGTACCAATCTAAATGCATCGAGATACGAGTCAGCATAAAATATAACATGACGTACAATTCGCAATATGCAAGTGAGGAGCGAAGTCTACCAAATAAATTTTATGGCTTAAAATTAACGACCCCAGTGGCTTTACAATAAAGCGGGCATTATATTATCCAATTTGTAGAGCACTAAGTGAGTTAGCCCTTATTATTGTGTAAATTTATTAGCCCACAGGATTATTATAGTAAGAAATTCACATAGTACAAGCTTTGCTTAGTTTGGGGCTAGATGGCGCTGTGATTTAGGCCTGATTGAGGCACAAACGAACATCCTCACAAACTTTCACATTTATAATATAGTAGGATTTAACCATCGAAAAAAGTTGCAGTTGATGATAAGAGGATAATCTCTTATCTCTTATAGCACAGACCACAGGCCGTTCAATTAAAAGCTCTTACATTGATATGAGACGTCTCCGTCGATCTGGATCAGAGGTACTATTAGTTATTCTATGCCAATGCATCGAATCATTGCATCTAGAGAGGCGATGCAACCGACCTTATTTATACAAATTATGACAAATTATTTATGGAAAAACTCTACTTATAAACAACTAAATAATAATAATAACACCCAACAGTCACATAGTTCTGACCCCATACTAAGATTCCCTGTGTCGTGGGTATCAGAAACTACGAGGTACCATGATACCACAACACCCACAACCCTACGTTCTTATTTTTACTGTTATTGTGCTTCTTTCTTTTTTTTCCTTTTATTGTTTCTGTCATTCTGTTTGTGCTGTGTCTTGTGTGCCAAATAAATAATCTATCTATCATCTATCTATCTACCCAGACACGGAAGGAATATTTTTCTTCTGCAGCGGGATCGAACCCGCGCCTATTGCGTCTCAGACGAGTAATCGCCCGCCACGCCATCGAGGCTACTAAAGACTACTTATCTGTACAAGATGATTTATTTTTCGTCTGAGGGCAACTTTTGCCTACCCGGGACGGTTTTTAGATGGAGTAGGCTTGCCCACCATCTGTACCATCGTCTTATCATCGTTATCATTTTTATTTTTATGTTGCTATATTTATTTAGATCGCAACATTGCCTCCTGTTGCAAAATTAGTAGTGGCATTGTCACAGAGTAGGTAAATATAGATATTTAGTAGCGTACAGAAGATTCACTCCGCTATTATGTTAACACTGAAATAAAGGGTATAATAAATATCTAGTTTAACAATATTTATAGCTGGAATTTCCGCTTATTGTGAATTTGATTTGAAAAAAATATATATTACTCAATTTCTCTGCACCGGATTTTTTAGTTGTCATAGAAATAAATGTAGTCCTTTTGAAAACCTTTCAAACTCACTACGCGGCAACTATGCGGGCACGCTAAATGTCAAAATACACTGGAAACAAAGGACACATTTATACAACGCATTAGTGAAATAACGCAAAACCTGAAAACAGTTCCATCAGAATTGAGAGTAGAATCGATTTAATCTGCTTTTGGTGGGTAATTTTTTACTTAAAGTCAAAATAAACTAAGAATAAAGGGCTTATCTGTAACTGACAATAACTCGTTCCCTCCAGGTTGGTTTTTTTTATGTGAAACAGTAATTGTAGCCCTTTGATAACGCACTATAATATAGTGACATTATGTCAGCTGCGCGGGCAGTATAAACCGGAAATATTTCATGAAAAGAATATTTCCGGTTTTTACTCTCCATCCCTAACTGCACCAAGTTCAAACGTCTGGTTAAAACGATCTGATTGTGGCCCGTCACGATAAATCAATGTGGATTGGAGCCATCCACTTACAGGCTACTTTGATCGGGACTTCGGATAGAGGCACAAACTTACTTAAACTGAAGTTCATATTTTATGATTTTTTACCTTGCTTGGTTAATTTTGGGTCTAATGATTTTTGTATTTACACGTTTTAGGTAGGTATGTTCATATAATTATTTTTCTTAATTTCAAAGTTCAATTTACTTTATTCGGGATCCTCCGGGATCTTGTGGATTAAAAAATTCACGCCTTTTCGTAACTTGGTTTATTTAGTATTTTAAAAGATCTATCTAGTTGTGGTGAAAGGATTTAAAGTGCGCCTCAAAGGTTCCTTTCCTACTCTTTTCACTTGACATATACTATGTCTTTCGAACTTAGGTTTTGCGACACGCCGATTTAGTTTCTCTGTCTGAGAGTTATAACGCTCATAAATTTTTCGAACAGAAAAATCCATTGGTGCACGACCAGTTTTGAACCGCAACCTTAGGATCAGAAGACGGGGGCTACCACTAGACCACCTTGAACTAACTTTATAGACACAAAAATATGTTTGTTATGGATTTTATTTTAAAACGTATTTTTTTGCTAAATGGTTATAAAATCATCATATTTCTCCATGATCCAACATCCCTTCAAACAAAACTAATCCTTAACCCCATAGGAACAGGGTACAATATCGAGTGTAACATAAAACTACTTGTTTAATGACTGCGAACAAACTGAAGTAACAAGCGCTCAAAACGATGTCGCCTTTATAAAAATAATAACTGGTACGGAGTTAGCACACTTATTTTGCAACTGTTTTCTTGTGAATATTGATTGATCGGATGTTTGTCTTTCAATCGCTCCGTAGAGTCTGAACGGATTTCATTTTAACTTGGAACTTTGGAATATTCATAGTATAAACATAGATACATAAAATCCCGCCTGTTTCACATAGCGGTAGGGAGAGATCGCGGATTTCCATTTATTGCTATGATCCTGACAATACATTCGCTTCATTCACTCTCATTATAATTCCTAAAGCGCTCGTGGCGTAGCTTACTTAGGCGTTCCTGATTGATCGTTAAAGCGTTAAAGCTAAGCAACGATATGCGCGGTCACAAATTGGGATGGGTGACCGTAAGTGGCATTACGAGCTGAGCGCTTCCGTGCTTCGGAGGGCACGTTAAACAGTCGGTCCCGGCTTTTAAGTCGTTAAGCCATGACGGAGGCCTTTAGGCGGCCTAAAAACTTCGTCACTAGAGTTGGCCACTACCTCATACGAACATACATTTATATTCCTCGTTTGCTCGTCGGTTTAGGGTACTCTTGACCTGGCCCTTTTTCAAAACGTCGCCAGTTTGGTTCGCGTAGTGGACAATTTTTTCGTCGGGTGTTAATGAAAAATATATATTCAAACAATTATTTATTTCTCTTTTCACTATAAATGAACCGTTTTGTCACAGATTGTATAAAAGTGACGAATTATTCACATGAAAGTACTGTTTTTCTTACCGACACGGTTATATTATGACGGTATAGTATCCGGACACGAAGACCCCCTTAAAGGAAATCATCATCAACATCATATCATACATCCACCTACTGCTTGGCAGGCCGGAAATGATCGTAAGAATGACGTATTAAAGATAGTACGCCATTCTTTCCGATCCCACGCCAGCCGAATCGTAATTCCTTCCGTTTTCACAATAGCATCAGATCACCTGGTTAATGTTTAAAAAAAAAGAATAATACTTTCTTCATCATCATCATCATCAGCCTATAGCAGTCTACTGCTGGACATAGGCCTCCTCTAATGATGAGCCCTCTCATTGGCTTGACGCATCCAGTCTGCCAGCAACCTTTCGCAGATCGTCACTCAAGCCAGAGGGAACCTTAATACTTTCTTACTGCTGAGTATTTTGAAAGTTAAAATAAAAAGGCAGACCTCCACTTGCGCCTAATTAGCCGGCGGGGTCCAGAATCATGAATTTGTGATGACATAGTGGATATAATATTTTATACTACCCAACGTTCACATAACTTTAGTTTTTATACACACTCGTGATAGAAGAATTAAATGCATTCTGCACAACTTTTTAGGTTCAACGATATCCCGATTTAATTTTTTGCCTTTTGGTGTGGAAACTTTAGGACCCTGGGGTCCGGAGGCGTGGCTTCTTTTCAAGGAGATATCCAAGAAGCTGATAGATGTTACCAATGACCAAAGGGCTGGCGCTTACCTCGGACAAAGGATAAGTATAGCTATCCAACGAGGTAACGTCGCCAGCCTTTTGGGGAGCTTACCTGCGGTCGGTGATCTGAGCTCTGTTTTCTATCTGTAGGCGAACTTAGATAGAAAACTGAGCTCATTTTTATTTCTTATTATTATACCGATTACCTTAAAGTTTTTAATGTTATTGTAGTTTGTCTTTGTAACTGTGTGTTCTTGAAAATAATAAATATTTTTTTCCTCACGATGTTTTCTTTTACCGTTTTAGAGTGCCTACTATACGAGTCTTACTAAGTACGCGTGTTACTAGTAATTTCGAACTGGTGTGAGCTCTTTTCGTGCAGTTTTTACAAGATCTCAAACTTTTGAGGTTCTACGTCATGCCGGTTTTCTCACGATGTATTCCTTTGCCGTTTGAGACCGGTTTCACATATTTCTTTCGAATAGAAAAATCTATTGGTGACTAGATTCGAACCGATGACCTCAGGATCGGAAGGCGGTACCGCTACCACTAGACCATCAGTGCTCTTAGCTTGCTTGCTCGTGCTTCAAAGGATTTGTGTTATCAAGACGATTTAGTAGTTTCTTTTACAGAGGAACTCTGCTCTACTCTACTCTACTCTACTCTAATCTACTCTACGCTACTCTACTCTATTATAATCTGGAAAAACTCATGGTAGGTATCTGGAGCTAAAGGTCAAAAGGTATGTCAATTTAAAGTTTAGTTCAAATCGCTTCAGCCGTTACGACATGATTGAGTAATAAACATACAAACTTCCCCAAACTTTCTCATATAATATGAGTAAGGTGTCGCCAAGGAAGGTAACATACTTGTTTACGTACTAAATTAACTTTAGAACCTCTTTGTAAACCCAGGGAGGTATTCAGTAAGCCCCCAACGCTCATTGGTCAGCATTGGTGGTGACCCCGCCTTCCGATCCTAAGGTCGTGGGTGCAAACCCGGTCGTGTACCAATGGATTTTTCTGTGCGAAAAATTTATGTGCGCTATACCAGTACTCTCAAACGGTGAAGGAAAACATCGTGAGGAAACCCGCGGCTTAGTCAGCTCCGCACGTATTGACCATGTTTTTCCTGTGGACAAGGCCGACTAAGCTGAGAGGATGGAATAGGTGCTGGGCAAGCTTACTCCATCCTAATTCGTCCCGGGCGCTACAGCGTCCCGTTTGTAAAGGTAAATGTTGCCTGCTGACGCTGCATAAATCATCTACAAGATGGTAAAAGGCTTTTATATACTTACCCAGGTAAATTAAATATACTTTTCAAATTCAATTCTCAATGTCTCGATCCGCCCCTACGGGCTGGTAGTCCTATGTAAATTTAAACGCTCGGCTAAATTTTAAGTAGGCGATTAAGATAATTGGCTATATTGGATTACATCATTACAGCAGCTCCCTTGTTTAATTTGGCACAAGGCCTTTGACACACGAAATGGAAATGGTGAAGGAAAACACCGGTGGAAAAAATGTTTGCATGATCTGTAAATATTTCTTCCGGGTCTGGGTGTTGTGGTACCACTCGTAGTTTCTGATACCCACGACACAGGGAATCTTAGTGCGGGGTCAGGACTATATGTATGTGACTGTTGGGTGTTATTTATTTATTCTGAATGTTTTAAAGTAGTTGTAATAGAAGTCTCTCTGTGGCTGACAACAATTTCCGACTTCCGTTCATCCCATTTATCCAAATAAAGGCGTTTGTTGAAATAAAAGTAATCAAGTAAGTGCTTGTGTAAATCTTTGGCTTGGAAGTTGCCGCATAAATAACATAGATCCTTAGTGATAATTAGATGTAAACTGGGGGACACGGGATTTTGGTTATTTATTGGTTTATGCCGGTATTATCATTTCTAAGATTTTTATATAGAGCAAAGCCAATGATGTATGATGAGATACAATAAGCAAGTATTCCCAAGGAGGGTTGACGTCAGGCAGGCGGCCGGTCATAAAACACCTTAGCCAAAACTCTTACAGCATGATCCAAGGATCATGCTGTGCCGACCCCACATAGAGTGGGATAAGGGCAGGAAGATGATGATGATGATGAAAGCCAATAATGTATGACGGTGCAAAAGCGTTGCATTTACGAGATTCGTCAGACCACGTGGAATCATGCGTTTTGATTAAACTACTGTTTTGATTGTGAATTATTACCATAAATCACGAAACATTTATTAAGTAATTAATTTGAAGTCATTGCATTGTTAATTTAATTATTAATTAATTGACTGGTTTTACTATTTTGCATAGTTCCAAAAGTCATTGTTGAATTTAATCTACTGTAAAATGTGAACTTCAGGAGCGCAAAAGCAATTTTAAGCTTTGTTATTGAAATTACTTGTGTACGCCTGTGTTTAATACGGGCGGCGAATACAACAGAACTCAGAGGTTCGTACCTTTTAAGGTTCGTACTTAAGTGGTGCCCTTCTCTATCTCTCATCTTAACTTCTCTGCTGGACTGGGAGTAAAGAAAAAACATAGAATGCGTCCAGCTGCTTCTCTCCCCGAGCATGTCGTAAAAGTCGACAAAGGGATAGTATCCTCCAACATGATGAGATACAATAAGCAAGTATTCCCAAGGAGGGTTGACGTCTGGCAGGCGGCCGGTCATACAACACCTTAGCCAAAACTCTTACAGCATGATCAAAACATTTTCAACCGTCATTATAAATGTGAAAGTTTGTGAGGATGTGACGATGTATGTTTGTGCCTCAATCACGCCGTAACGGCAGAACGGATTTGAATGAAACTTGGAACATACATGGTATGTGTGCTGGAATAACATATAGGCTAACTCTTATCCTGGTACCACGCGAGCGAAGCCACGGGTGGAAGCTAGTACAGTAATACAATAAACACTCTTCTTCGCAGAAGGGTAAAAAACTCATTTCCAATTGACGCATTTAATCCAGAAAATTTCTAGGAAGAAATAGTCAGTCGTACAAACGTTCCATTTCACATAAACTCCTTTCCACTTATAAATAGGTGGTAAATAAGAAATTCCAATTCTAAAACCAATCTAAGTATTTTTTGTTAAAAAAAAGGTAAAAGCCACGTACAGCTAATGAATTATGAAACCGCTTCCGGGATGGTGCGAGAGCTGGCGATCAAATTACATATTCATGTTGACTTTTTTTTTGCAAACAGACACAGGCTTTTTGTCGCATATTCAGACTATTCGGATGGTGGGTTGTCATGGAGCGTGTTGCATTATATAGTGTACCATACAAGCTGTAATCCTACTTTATTATAAATGTTAAAGTTTGTGAGGATGTTTGTATGTTTGTGCCTCAATACCGTAACAGCAAAACGGATTTGAATGAAGCCTGGAATATACATAGTATGTGTGCTAGAGTAGCATTTAAGCTACTTTTAGGTAGCTAATATGATATATTTATTTCTTTTCATTACTCTGCGTACACTTAGGACCACATACACTACTTAGATGATTTTATCCAGAAAGAATTAAGTGGACTAAATAGGTGGACCACAACCAAAGCTTGATGATTTTTACAGCGAATTTCTGATTTAGTTACCTCAGACCTGTATACAAGACCAAATATTATGCTGATTTCTGATAAAGCTGGCTTTTTCCGCCCCTGCATTTTACAGTATGCCCCTTAATTTTGGAGTAGTCAAGTCATGATAAAGTTAATGCGTAAATCTCAACAAAAAAATCTAAAACTTTTTTTATCTAGGTACGAGAAAAACCTTTTTCTAACAAAACTTTTAACCAAAACTAAAAAGTATTGAAATAAAATGATTACTTATTCAGGCCGCTATCTCTTTGTCTATAATGCAATGAGATTTTTTGTATGAATGTATTCGAGAATAAATTCGGGAAATGAATAATTCAGGACCTTATGAACATGACAGGAGGGTTTAATTTAGAGTGTTTTGACTTCTGAAGTGTTTTGTAACTTTTTCCATTCTTAAATTTCGATTTCGAACATTGAATTTTTATCTAATGTAGATGTCTAGTGTTTGCAAACTAAGTTAACGCCTAATTGTAACTGTATACTCAGACCAAACAAAAAAAAACTTTTTATTTGGTCTGAGACTGATAATCAACGAATCTTATCTTCTAATAAACTAAAAAACTAATCTATCTAATAAACTTTCAAATATTATGAGAAGTACATATTTTTGGAATTGACAGTACTGGAAGATTATGTAGGTTTGTAGGTACAGTCAAAACTAGAAATACCTAGTAGTGTGCCAGAAGGCAGCGTTGTGCCCATTTATCAACCCAACGTCACAGGACAGAGGCCTTCAGGGGTAGTTTCCGATATGCCGCTTCTAAGTGCTGGAATAACCTTCCTCCACCTATAAGAAGTGCTAAAAGTTCCAACAGTTTTAGGCTTAAACTCAAAGCATTTCTTATAGAAGCTCAAATACGGCATGGAGATTTAGTCATAAATGTATCGTTTATTTAAGCTTGTTCCACTTTTGTTTTTTCTTTTTTTCTTTGTTGTTTTTTAGTATTTTTATTTATTTTCTTTTAAATCAGGTATGATACCTTATATGTATTTATAATTTTTAAATGTTATATTTATTTATTAAACCTATTTATTAATCTGTTTTTACTATTGTTACAATAATGGTAAAGCATATTGTGTCCACCTCTGTATTTCTATTGTTAGTTCTGTTCTGTTTTTATGTATGTTGCTGTGATTGTCGTTGTTGCAACCTACTCTCCCTACCCTACCTAGGTTACAGCCGAAAATCAGCGTTGGTTGTAAGTTCTACTTACTTCCAACACATGCTGAGCTGGACGCCTTTTTGGCACCCACACTTTTAGTTAAGTAGTATATAAGTTAGTTTAAGGTTTTTTTTTTGTGTGCCAAATAAATGTTTCATTCATTCATTCATTCATTCATAGTAGAAACTCTTTTCAAAAATATTGCTAGGTAATGCCCGATTCCAATATCCAACTAACGGACGACGTATCGTTCGTTTCGTACGTGCCATAGTGGCAATGTCTTTATCTCTCGAAAAGGGCCATAGTTTTTTGAGAGTAGAATATTAGAACTTGGTTTAATACTACTACTACCTACACCATGCCTATGGTTCTTTAGTCTGGTAAATACTGTCTTATTTGATAAGATACAACAAAAAGTAGGTACCTGGTTACTTATCAAAAGCACCGCCTTTTGACATTTCAACTTCTCCATTTTGCATGTACCGCTTCGCTGGGGCGCAGTTTTTGTTTTTATTCAAAAAAAGGAGTGAGAAAGTTCTAAACCTTGTGATAAAATCGGCCAATTGCGAGTCGAATTCACACAAAAGGTTCCGTACCATCATCATCATCTTCATCATCTTCCTGCCCTTATCCCACTCTATGTGGGGTCGGCACAGCATGATCCAATGGATCATGCTGTAAGATTTTTGGCTAAGGTGTTTTATGACCGGCCGCCTGCCTGACGTCAACCCTCCTTGGGAATACTTGCTTATTGTATCTCATCATGTTGGAGAGGATACTATCCCTTAGTCGACTTTTACCACATGCTCAGGGAGAGAAGCAGCTGGACGCATTCTATGTTTTTGCTTTACTCCCAGTCCAGCAGAGAAGGACGTGGTTAAAACAAATCTTGTATGGGGCCCCCTTTTATTTTTTAGGGTAAGTATTTTAGCTTTATAATTTGTTGTGATAGAAATGCACTCCTCAACTTTCTACCTATTACGGTACATGAGATACAGCCCGCTGACAGTCGTACGGACAAACGGACGAATATTATATTACATCAATATTTAAAATAGTCGTGAAACTTAAAAGTAAGTGCAGCAACGCCGTACTTTACTTGTTTTTAACCGATGTAAAAAAAAGATGGTTCTTTTAGTTCTTTTACCAGAGAAGTTCTTTTAGTTTGCATCAAGCACAGTAATTGACAGTTGTTGTCGATTTTTTTTTTACTGCATGTAATTTGCGATGCTTTAATTCAAAACGGCAGCAGAAGGTTGTATAGTTATTTATGACAGGATTAACGTTGAGGTTAATATGACGCGTGTGGTATTTTGTGTTGGGTATTCGGGACTTTAAAAAAAAATTCATAATTTGGATTTTTCACCCTCCATAAAAAGTAGGTACATTTTCAAACTACCACCAAGAACTGCAAATGTTATGAAGGTACGCTTGCAGAACTTACCCTTCGCATTCCATGGCCGATCGAATCACAAAGGGTACAATAATCAGTCAAATAAATTCGATTAGGTACGTGAATCGATTCATGTATTCATTCGGATTGTACTACTCCGAAAATATTGACTATTTCGGACTTTCGGACTAGTGTTATAGTAAAAAAATGTTCCTGTAACTATCCCGTTCTAGAACCAGACTAAAACATTTTTTTTATGGCGATGGTCTGATCACCTCTCACCATGGTTCACCATATCCATCTTGAGGCTCTTGGATCAGGAGTGGCTGCAAGTTTTCTTATGATTACTTGTGGCTCTGCCCACCCCTTTAGGGATACTAGTATGATAATTATTATGTATGTACACTCCTCAACAAAGTCTAGGGAACAAGGGTATTTTAGTGTATATTTTTGATTCAACTTTTTTTTGTCTAGATTTTATATGTCAATAGAAGCCTAATTTATTCGTGATTTCAGTTATGCAATTAAATAAAAAGCGTGCAAGTAAAAAAAATAAGTTTAATTAGAAAAATCAAAATAGTGCCCACACCGAAAAAACACTTTTCTGTAAATTACAAAAACATTTGACGCTTAAGTGAAAATTAAATGAAAAAACATTCTTTGTAGCTGTTAAATAATCCGTCGGACCTCACAAGGCATTAGCCACGGCCCTTTTTTTTTTTTTTTTTTTTTTTTTTTTTTTTTTTTTTTTTTTTTTTTTTTGGCAGGTGGAAAAATCTGCTCCCAGACGAACCAGCTGCGATAA
This sequence comes from Scotopteryx bipunctaria, assembly GCA_949320045.1. Lineage (NCBI taxonomy): Eukaryota > Metazoa > Arthropoda > Insecta > Lepidoptera > Geometridae > Scotopteryx > Scotopteryx bipunctaria. The sequence goes on from OX439466.1 coordinate 2,591,136, forward strand.
GGGTCGCAGCTGGACAGTGTGGGGTTGTCGAACTCCGACGACCCACTAAAAAACCACCTGGTGGCCAGCCTCGATGCATGTCAAGGGGCTCCGGGATCTCCATACGGAACGCACCGGTGCCCCTCTCGCATCGTGCTCTAGAGCACTGTCCCGGTAATGGCACCCACAGCCACGCCCGGCACCCTCGCGTGCTACGACGAAACTTGCCACAAGAATCGCCGCCCTCCCGGGATCCGTAGCCGGTAGACGGAGCCCTCACTCCGCTACCGCGGACCCAAAAGGTCCCCTGTTTGGCAGGGGATACCACTCGCCCCCTCACGGGGCAGGCGGTGCGGGGCGGCCGTTAGCGCCCCGCCGCCGCCTCCTCCGAGCGGGATCGGCCCTCTCCCGATCTCGCTCAGCTGCCTCTTTCTGGACCATCACGGTCTCACAGAAAGAGGCTACGGCCTGCCACGCCGCCTCCTCTGCCAGCATAGCCTCGACTACGCTCGGCAGAGAGAGATCCTGCCCGATCCTGTTGACCAGGATTCCGCGCTCCTGGCACCACGCTGAGCACTGCTCCAGCGTGTGCTGCGCGGAATCCAGGTCCCACCCACAATGGTGGCATTGTGGTGTCGATTCGCGCCCGATCCTATTCAGATACTCACCGAAGCAGCCGTGCCCGGTGAGTATCTGAGTAAGTCGATAGGTGACGTACCCATGTTCCCTCCCCAGCCAGGCTTCGAAGAAAGGCGCAATGGCGCCGACGACGCGTTGGCGCGAGCACCGCGGCTCCTCGAGCCGCTCGCGCCACATCCCGAGCGCACGTCGGCGCTCTTGCGCCCGCACTTCAGCAGGCGCAGTTCCGCTCCCATCATCCTGTCGGAGACGGACGTACACACGCGCGTCCATCACCGCCAAGATGTCCAGGGGCGGAAACCGCGCCAGGATTGTTGCCGCCTCAAAGGATACTGTGCGGTATCCTCGTGCGATCCTGATGGCTATAGGACGCTGTAGGCTATTGAACAATAACCTACAGCGCCTAACACCCGCCAGTCTCCCAGACCAGACGGGTGCTCCGTAGAGAGCCATCGATCGCACGACCCCCGCATAGAGGCGGCGCACGCCCTCCCTGGGTCCCCCGAGATTTGGCAGCAGTCTGTGCAACGCACCCACTGCCCTCTGAATCCGGGGGACGGAGCGGCTGAAGTGCTCCCCGAAGTCCCAGCGTCCGTCCAAGGTGAGGCCTAGGTACCTCATGTACCGCCCCACCTGGACGTCCACGTCACCTACGCGAATCGACAAGCTGGGTGGTTCCCTTCCCCTCGGGAATTTGTGGAACCACAGCGCCTCGGTCTTGTGAGGCGCTATCCGCAGACCCAGCTCGTGGATCTTGTCCACGACACATGCCACCCCAAGCTCGGCGAGCTCCTTGGTCCCTTCGAAGGACTCCCCACCAGCCAGTACGAGAGTGTCGTCCGCATAGCAGACGACTCGTACGCTGGCGGGGAGATCGACGCGCAGGACCGCGTCGTACGCGAAGTTCCACAAGAGGGGGCCGAGCACGGACCCCTGTGGAACTCCGCAGTACACCTCCCTCTGGTGCAATGTACCGTCACTGCCCACGTACTGCACACACCTGTCCCGCAAGTAGGCACCGACTATGCGCTGCAGGTAGAGGGGCACTCCGTGAACCACGAGTGCCGCCCTGATCGCCCTCCAGGGCAGGGAGTTAAAGGCGTTGACGATGTCCAAGGACACCGCCAACACCCTCCCGCCCCGGGACACTACCCGGTCCGACAGCGTACGGACGCGAAGAATCGCGTCCACTGTCGAACGCGCTTGCCGGAAACCGAACTGGTAATCCGACAAGTCGGGGCCTTCCTGCGACAGATGTGTGCATAGACGGCCGGCAATTATTCTCTCGAATAACTTGCCGGCTTCGTCCAGCAGGCAAATGGGACGGTACGCAGAGGGAGAATCCGCGGCCCTGCCGTCCTTCTTCAAGAGGACCAACCTTGCCTCCTTCCATTCCTTGGGGAACACACCGGAGCGGAGGCAGCCGTCAAACAGCCGCCTCAGCCTGTCCCCCAAGCCGGCGGATAGAGCCAGCACCCAGGCCCGACCTGGAATCCCGTCAGGCCCGGGTGCTGTGTTACGAGCCCTGAGACGCTTCACAGCTCGGTCCAACTCCTCGGCAGTTACCCCCATTTCGTCGGCCCAGATGGTCGGGTCCGACGAAGACACGGGGGTAAAGGGACTGTCCTGGACCCTAGGGAAGAGCGTATCAACCACTCCTCCCACGAACGCAGGGTCCAGGGTTTCCGTCAACGGAGGGACCCATGGCCGGAGCTTGCCCAGTACCATCTTGTACGGGCGCCCCCATGGATCCCTGTTCAGTCCCTCGAGGAGTTCGCTCCAGGACCGAGACTTGGCTTCGGCGATCGCGCCTTGGAGCGCCTTGGTCGCGTCTCGGTATACCTCGTAAACTCTATCGACCTCTTCGGCAAGGGCTCGCCTTCTTCTCCGGGCTCTGGTGTACTGGCGTCGGGAGCGCAGGCAGACCTCACGCAACCGCGCTATCTCCTCCGACCACCAGTACACCGCCCGTCGCTTGGTAGGCCTGCTCCGGGGCATCGATACGTCGCAGATCGACGTCATCGTTGCCCGGAACCAGGCCGCCTCCCTTACAGGATCGGGCAGGATCCCTTCGGCGTGGTCTTCCGGCCAGGCCGCGACGATGGCGGCGGCTTCGAGCAGATCCCTGTCGAGCCGCTTGAGGGCCCATCGTCGCGGCGGGCTGCTATTGCGGCGGGACGCACTGCCGGGGGGGCGGAGGGCCACATCGAAAACGATGTGGCGGTGGTCGGATAACGTGACCACCTCCTCCGCAACTCTCCATCCCGACACGAGGTGGGTGGCCGAGGGGGTCGACCATGAAAGGTCCACGATCGACTCCCCCTGCCACCGCACGCATGTGCTTACAGACCCCCGATTTAACAACCGGAGGTCCATACCCGCCGCCCATTCCACCATGGTCTCTCCCCTTCGGTCGTCCCGGCGACTCCCCCACTCACGAGAGTGAGCGTTGAAGTCGCCCAGGACGAGCACGGGACGCGGAAGGCACCTGCGTATGCAGTTTCCCACCGCGTCCAGGTACGCCTCGTACTCGACGAGGGTACAGTTGGGAGAGATATAGCAGCCCACAACGGCTAGGTGACCCCACGTCGTAGCTACGAATCCCTGTCCCCTCTCCAGAAGGGCACAGGGGGGGTCACCTTGGCCACCACCCCAGAAAATGGCGACGACGCCCAATTCGTCCCCGAACCAGCGAGGATGGTCCAGGACACGGTAGGGCTCCGCCACCACGGCAAGTGCAATCGACCACTGCGCGAGGGTTTGCAGGAAAAGATCCTGCGCGCCTCGGCAGTGGTTCAGATTGCACTGAAGGACTCGTAAGGTGTGATCCATTACGAGGCCTCCATGGCCTCCTGGGGTGGGGCCGGTTGGCCCGACTGAGCGGCCCCCTTTGTTGGGGCCGCCCTGCCTTCCGGTGCTGGGGCCGAGGGGGGAGGAGCTGGTCTCCCCTTTGCCTTAGGAGGGTGGCACTGCTTGCTACCCATCCTATGGTCGGCCTTACAGCCCTTGTCGGAGCACAGCGGACACCTGCGCGGACGCGTGCACTGGCTCGCCCGATGATCGGGCTCCCCGCACGCGTAGCACAGGCTGCTACGGTCCACCGCGCTCTGACACGTGCTGCGTACGTGCCCGTACTCCAAGCACCGGAAGCACTGGAGTGGCCTCGAGGTCAAATAATCGACCCGGGCCGAGACCCAGCCGACAACGACGTGCCCTGCCGCTGCTAGCTTCCGCACGGAAGCTAGTGGACAACGGACCCACACCGTGCCCAGGGCAGTGGATGAACGACGAATGTCGCCCACCCGCACGTCTGTGACCGAGCAGCCTCCGGCCTCGGCGACCGCAGTCTGCACCTCCTGAGGTGAGACGCTGTCGTCGAGATCCTTCAGCCGCAACTCCCCCGTCTTCACCGGGCGCGCAACACGCGCACCCAGATCGGCGAGGGCCACGCCCATGCGTTCGGCCAGCCTGTCAGCTTTGGAGGTGCAGTCAGGCCCAGACACCTCCAAAATGAGTCCTCCAGTTATGGCCTTCTTCGAGCGGACCTGGTCCACGCCGAAGTCGGCCAGCTTGATGCGAGCCTTCGCGGCCGCCATGACTGCGGCGAGGGTGACATCCGATCCCTCCGGAATCGTCACCGTAATCGCCGCAGAAGTCGGCAGCCGCGCAGGCTTCGCCTTCGCGCCGTCCTTCGCCTTGGCCTTCGGGTTAGTCCTCGGGCCAGCCTTGGGGCCAGTCTTGGGACCAGCCCTAGGGCCAGGCTTGGGACCGGCGCCACTGCCCGAATTGGGGGCGGGCTTTGCCGTCGCCGGGGCCTTCTTTTTAGGCTTCGCCTTCCTCCCCGCCACTGTCGCCCAGCTGGACTCGGGGGCCACTGGCGCCCGAGCCTCAGCAGACCGCGACTGCACGGGTGGCTGGGGAGTGGCTGGCGGTGGGCGATTTGCCCGCGCCTTGCCCTGCCCTGAAGTAGCCACGGCCCTACATCGGCGTGGCATGCTGAGTATCAAGTTATCAATTGTCGCCCGTGGAATAAGGCTCCATATTCTGGAAAGATGTAAAAAAGGTTCTTCTCCCGTGTTCAAATTTTGAAGAAGATCAATGAAAGCTCTTCTCCCGAATAAATCCCATGCATGCTCAATTGGATTGAGATCGGCGGACTGAGCAGGCCACTCTAATACCGTGATATTGTGCTCGCTTAACACATTCATCATCTGCCTTGCGGTGTGTGCGCGTGCATTATCTTGCATGAACACGAAATCTTGGTCGAACTGCTGGTGGTGAGGGATGACCATAGAATGCACTACCTGCTCAATGTATTGCTCTGCATTCAAACTGCCTCGTAAGCAAACGAGATCAGTTCTCCCACCCAGGTGAATTTCAGCCCATACCATGATCGTTCCGCCTTGATAAGGATGAACTTCCTGAGGATTTCGGAGTCAACTTTGGCGATCAGAGACACATCAAACACGCACTCTCCTTGAATCAGGATGAAATCCGAAGCGAGACTCATCAGAAAAGAACACGTGCCCACTGATTGTCGGTCCATCGCAAATGTGCATTAGCCCACAATAAACGACGCCCTCGATTTCCACGTCGCAAAGCTGGAACTCTTAATGGTCTGCGAGCGCAGAGATTGACTTCATGTAATCTTCTCCTGGCAGTTTGGTCACTGATAACCACTTGGTGCTGGGACTAGAGTCTTCCTACCAACTGGGTAGCTGTAATCTGGGGCTGCCTTCTTGCAGCATTTTGCAGAAATCGATCATGTCTCTGGGTAGTGACCCTGTATCTTCCTCGGTGACGTTCGGCTACATCTCCTGTAGCCCTGTAGCGTGCCCATAATCGGCAAATTATGCTTGGCTGTGTGTTAACAGTGTCCGCAATATCGCGTTGACTGCGTCCAGCTTCCAACATTCCCACAGCCCTAAGCATCTCTTCCCGCGTTAAATGACGACGTGACATAACGCTTAGAGTATCAAAAATCTCGAAAAACTTGGCGGTAATGGTCTTTCACAAGAAAAAAAAACGATACATGACAAAAATCACTTAACACTTTATGCTAGCAAACCCCTTACTCTGCGACCAAGTTAGGTTTTCCCTTCTTATTTTGAAAAGCATTTACATTTTTGTTATAATTTTTTGAATTTCAAACACATTATTTAATTCTCTTCCAGCCTACATTTATAAATTTTAGTCTCTAGTACTTTTTTTACGAGTTTTCGCAAAATAAGTTGAAGTATATTGCTTGTTCCCTAGACTTTGTTGAGTAGTGTATGTACGTATGTGCTGAAGGAGTTGTAAGAAATTAACTCGTTCTACAACAGAGCCACTATCTACCGTTTGGTACAAAAAACCAAAGCAAAAAATGTGACAAGCAAACTCTTGATAGTTTTTTTTTCCCCGAGAGGTTTTACTTGCATATAAATAAGCATACACTGACTCAGGAACAAATTTAGCTACCAGTGAAAGACTTTTTAAACTCGTTATAATTAGGTACCTAGTTTCTGAAATTACTCCCTACAATCAAAGAAACATAAACATTCAAACATACAAACTTTATCTATTTATAATAATAGTAGTTAGTGTCGATAGTCTTTGGGCATCATTGCCTCGGCTTTCGGACTCCGAAAAACATAACACGTCCCATCACTAGTACAATAAATCGATGGAGCACCCTTATATCAGTGCCTTACGGCGAAATTACAAAATCGGACCCCGCGTCGATCGTCCTCTATCGATTGTCAACCCTATTTGTGACATAGCCCAATAAACAGACAGTAGGACCTAATCTTTTAGTGTAGGTACATGACAAAAACCTTATTTCTCTGCTGGACTGGGAGTAAAGAAAAAACATTGAATGCGTCCAGCTGCTTCTCTCCCCGAGCATGTCGTAAAAGTCGGCTAAGGGATAGTATCCACTCCAAAATGATAGACCATCTTGGCGATGGGTTGATCACCTGTCACCATGGTTCACCATATCAATCTTGGGACTTTGAATAAGGAGTGGCTGTGTGAATACGCTGCATATGTGTGCTTGAAGCGCTCATGGCGTAGCTTGCTTAGACGTTCGTTGAAGTTAAGCAACGTTGTGCGCGGTCACAATCGGGAAAGGTGACCGCAAGTGGCATTACGAGCTGAGCGCTTTCATGCTTCGGAGGGCACGTTAAATTGTCGGTCCCGGCTTTTAAGTCGTTGAGCTATGACGGAGGCTTTTAGGCGGCCTAAAAACTCCGTCACTAGAGTTGGCCACTAGCTCATACGAACATACATGAACTGCTTGAATTGAATTGAAAATACTGAGAATATAGTTTATTCAAACTCTTACTCACTTAAGCCATGACTATGCGTTCTTCCCAACTCCACTTGAAACTTGTCAAGTCAACTCCTGTATCACAAAACGTCTTGAACGTTCACAATCTCCGAACTTCAGTATTAAACTCGATCGTAGTATGGAACATGATAAATGGTTGTTAACACTTTGCTTTGTGACTTTTCAACCACTTATAAACTCATTCACTCATCAAACTGACCTTTGTAAAATCGATTTCCGCAAGCATGCATATCCTCCAAGTTTCATGCAATAAGAAACTGAAACCTTTTACCATCGTAGATGATTTATACAGCGTCAGGAAGTAACTTTACTTTCACAAACGGGACGCTGTTGTTCCCGGGACGAATTAAGATGGAGTAGGCTTGCCCAGCACCTATTCCATCCTCTCAGCTTAGTCGGCCTTGTCCACAGGAAAGACATGGTCAATACGTGCAGAGCTGACTAAGCTGCGGGTTTCCTCACGATGTTTTCCTTCACCGTTTGATAGTACTAATATGGCCAGCATAATTTTTTCGATTAGAAAAATCCATTGGTGCACGACCGGATTTGAACCCATCTAGGATCGGAAGCTTTAGCGGGCCCGCTACGACTAAACCACCAGTGCTCAAACCAAGATATCAAATGACCTGACCTTCGCCTACTCCACAAAACCCATTCAATCAGCTCCATAACTTTCGTCTTGATTATCCACTATAACGTGACCCGTGAACCCTTACAAATTCATTGCATTCATAGGTCTAGTGAAGTTGGTATTTGTTGACTCTGTCAGAATGTAGCTGGTTCCAAGCAATAAATTACAATTGGGATGTAATAAGTTTTATCGTTCATTTAAATGTTCGAGGTATGAGGAAATGAAAGGATTTTACAGTCCTTTGTGCAGCTTAAAATTAAGGTAGCTGGATTACTCTAAGCTGTACTGATTAGACGTTTTCTAAGGCATTACGAGCTGAGCGCTTCCCTGACTTAACTTACTTACCCCCGAATACTCAAACGCGACTCAGAGTTGAACACGTCTCAAGTCACGGTTTTTGACTAACTAACTAACGGTGAAGGGCTGGCGCTTTCCTCGGACAAAGGATAAGTATAGCTATCCAACGAGGTAACGTCGCCAGCCTTTTGAGGACCTTACCTGCAGTCGGTGATCTGAGCTCTGTTTTCTATCTGTAGGCAAACTTAGATAGAAAACTGAGCTCATTTTCATTTCTTATTATTATACCGATTACCTTAAAGTTTTTAATGTTGTTGTAGATTATCTTCGTTAATAAGTCCAGTACATACATACATAATATCACGCCTGTTTCCCATAGGGGTAGGCAGTGATCACGGATCTCCATTTGCTACTGGTTTCGCTTCATTCACTCTCAAAACATTCTTCATACATGCTCGTCAGTTTAGGATACTCTTACCTAGTGTAATTATTACTTATTATGAATTTTGACTGCACCAGCTGTTCTTCCATGTTATGTAATTTTGTTTTCTGTAAAACGAAGGCTTTTATTTTAGATTTGACAACACTTTATTACAGACTTCGAAGACGGGAAGTAAATTGTCTCTACCTTTTAGAAATGAGTCATAAAGGTCTCCACTCACTAGACCGTTCCACAATGGAATTAAATAGGACCAGTGTATCAATTCTTAAAAATCATCGAGTCATAAAATGTCACAAAAATGGACCATTTCCATATAATTTTCCTAAGACAAGGAATATCATTTTTTTAAAAACCTACGCCGAAATAAAATTGTTATCTAAAACATATCTAAGAACCTTCCCTGAAATGACACCAATAAAATGCAAAAACCGTATCGAAATCCGTTCAGTAGTTTTTTATGTCGGTTTCCTCACGATATTTTTCTTCACCCATTGAGACTTACTGTGGTATATTCGAACTGAAAAATCCATTCGAGCCCACGACCTTAGGATTGGAAGGTGGAGTCACCACCAGTACTCTCAACGACTTTACTTGAAATTCGAAGGTTAAAACCATTTCGCTAAAGCATAAATAAGTCAATTTTCATAATTCGAACATCAAACATACGTCATTCCCCTGTCAGTTGTCGGCCCGTTTCCGCCGGAAGCGAGCCTAAGTCTTCCGCCTTTCAGCCCACGGATGTGTGCTTATAGTCTGTGGACACGTAGGTATACATCTGTATACATCATTATAGTATTTATTATTAGAAATATAGTATTTTCGCTGTGTATTTTTACAACTGTCAACAAATGCCTGAAAATCTGTAAAAATAATAGCTATGATGTTTGAGTACATACACAGTTTACTCACCCAACGCAGACAAATATTTACAGAAACATCTATTTGTATTTTAACAAGGTATTCCGACTTTTACAGCGACACTGCGCGTTGTGTTTTTATTGTTTTTTACTGTTCGATAGGTTTCCGATACAAAAACATGAATAAGGCTTCAGTTTTGAGTTTTTTGTTACTTACTAGATGATACAAACCTCTTTATAAAATGACTCGTTTTTACCCAACTGCTAAGAAGGAGGGTAATGTGTTTGGTATGTACATAATGTGCAATTGTGCATTCCTTTTGGCTGAAGCTGTAGTCCAAACGGCTGGACAGATTTTGACAAATGAGGTGTCGTTGGATTTGTATGGATAATGAAAGTGTTATATGTTACACAAAGAATTAAAAATCCAATATGGCGGCTGCAAGAAGCCATTTGCAATTTATTACTTTGGCTGCCTCTGTGGACGGATTTTAACAAATTAGCCCCCGAATACTCAAACGCATCTCAGAGTTGAGCACATCTAAAATCACGTTTTTTTGACAGTTTTTGAGACGTGCTCAACTCTGAGTCGCGTTTGAGTATTCGGGGGAGGTGTCGTTGGCTTCATCTAGATAACGAGAGTGTCATAAGTTACAGTATATGACACTTTTTTGATACTAAAGTGTAAAAAAATACAATACTTTAGTTTTAGTTCTACTTTGCTTTTGCTGAAATTTATTATTGAAGATTATTTAAAATTATTAATGTTAATTTAAATGTTATTAATGTTACTTTAAAAATATAGTTACTACCTACTTTGACTTGTCTAAGAACATGTAAGTATGGATTAAATAAATACAATATTAATAATTCTATAAGGGTAACATTGTCGTCCGGAATTCAGAAACAGAAAAATAATTGTCGACGCGAAGGAAATACTTCAACTTTTAACTACGCCCTTGAACTGATCAACAACCTTCGTAATCTCATTATCGTGACAAGTTTCAAGAAATTTCTGAGTACCTTTTGAGAAACTGTAGCCGAAACTTAAACTTTTTACCTTCAGATATAAAGATATGTAAAAACTAGCTTCGGGCCCACGGCTTTGCTCACGAAGTACCCCGTCTATCTATCTAGTCGTGTCACTAGTTCTTTCGAACCTTTCTAATAATAATTTACGTATAATTAACTCTAACTTTATATATCACCATCATCATCATTTCAGCCCGTCTCCGCTCACTGCTGGGGCCGCTCACTGCTCATCGGGAGGGGGGTTCAAGAAAATAAAACGACTAAACGTACATAAAATAACTCTCAAATAATTATTTTTCTTTCATCTACGTTGGTCAAATCATAAAAATGTCAAAATAACTTCATAATCGCGCAGCGCATGGGATACGAAACGGCACGAAAATTATACGAAGATTACCGAATGCGATCCGTTGATCTCCGGTGGCGGAGGAATCGAAACCACCGTGCATTTTAATGTAGGTAATAGTTAGTAATCAATGAGATACCTATGCCACACGCCTGTTCTTTATTTAATTCTGTGAACTTTTCGGGGGGATTTGAACCCCCAAAACCCTCCCCCTGGCTACGCCCGTGTTGCCGTAAATAGACGCAAAACACAGCCCCCTACTGTTTGCAGCTGAAGTTTTGTTTGCGTAAAGCCTTTACGAAGTGAGTTGACGTGAGCTCTGGTGAGCTTATAACGCCCTAAGGCTTTCTGTTAGTCGTCTGAATGTACAAAACAGTGACCGAGAGGTATAGATGTGTATCTATTCATATCATCATCACCATCTTCCTGCCCTTATCCCACTCTATTGTGGGGTCAGCACAGCATGATCCTTGGATAGTGCTGTAAGTGTTTTGGCTAAGGTGTTTTATGACCGGGAATACTTGCTTATTGTATCTCATCATGTTGGAGGATACTATCCCTTTGTCGACTTTTAAAACATGCTCGGGGAGAGGGACAGCTGGACGCATTCTATGTTTTTTCTTTACTCCCAGTCCAGCAGAGAAGGATATATCAGTAGGATATTAGCTGGATGTTAATGGGATTAGGCTATCGGTTTTTCACGGTATCGCAAACCTGTACAACCTCTGAATCCAAGTTTGAAGTGTGGGCAGTACGGGTATGAAGAGTGGCGTCGGATCTATTATAATTGTGTATCGTTCGTGAGGGCGGGGGTCGTGTTGCTCAGTGTGAGGACACTGTGTCAAGTGGACTTGCCTTGTTCTAGACACCTTGATGCGGCTTGGCGACTGCAGCTTGACTGACAAGTTCATTGAAATAGGCAAGCACATAAGATGTTTTGAAAACTAGTTGCCCGCGACTTCGTACGCGTGTAGTATATTATTTTGTTCTATAATCAATAGTTTTCGCAGCGCACGCCAAAAACTATTTTGGGTTTTCTACCTTGGGTTACAATATTGCAATTTTCTTACGGATCTATAATTTTTTTGAGAATATATTATAGCTTATACTGGTCCCTGATAATGTAGCTTTCTATTGGTAAAAGAATTTTTGAAATCAGTCCAGTAGTTTCGGAGCCTATTCGTTACAAACAATCAAAAAAATATTTCCTCTTTATAATATTAGTATGATAGTGTAAACCAGCGTAGATACCCTTGGGCGTTCTCATTTGCCCGGGACTTTACAATTAGGGCCGGTGCGGTGGCAGATTTGGCCAATCTCAATATTTTTAAAGCTGTCAAATTGTATGAAAATAGTACCTCTTGAACTCAATTCAGAAGATAAACGCCATTCATCTTGAATGATGAAATCGGCTCTTATACTTAAAGATCTCGAGCCGAATCTTGTGGTGTCTGATCAGTGGATTTAGAAGTGAGGTGGCTTTGTAAGTGGAAGCGCGATCGAGGGTCATCAGGAAAGGACTGAATACGGCCGAAAGTATTGACTTAGGTTGATACCATCTCAAATTGTACAAAATTTTGCCAAAACTAAGAATGCACAGAAAAAAATAACGTTAGCACTTGGACTATACAAACTCACTTTTCAACACGTTGCCCTCATCACTTTAAATTACTTTTATTTTATATTTATTTATTTAGTTAAATGTTTTTAGTTATAATGTTTGTTACTCACGTAAAAACGGCAGAACGGATTCGAATGAAACTCTGAAAATACATAGTACGTGTGCTGGATTAACATGTAGGCTATTTTCTTAGTTATTGTGTCAATAACTAAGAAACTAAAATGACTAAACTAGTCACGACATTACTTAAAACATCTCTGCTTGCCAGAGTTCAGCTTAAAACTAGGAACCTTCTTTTATTTCTACAATAAGTGCAGTGCTACCTGCAGAAACCGGACCGGATCGGATCAGACTTGTTTGGCCCACACAACAAGAGGGTAAGGGTACTAATTACACAGAACACTATTACTCCACTAATTAGCACAAAACTTTGATCCCTCCGTGGACCAAGAGCTGATCCCTCCGTCCAAGAGACGTTCTTGGAGACCCCGATGACGGGATCACCTCTGCTGATGCGGAGTGTAGCCCTCATCACGCCAACGTAGGTTAAACTAGACCATATCACACCACACCGACCCCACCAGCGGAGTCGACGTTTTCTTCTCTCTCACCGGATTTAACACTCAGGCAACCCCAAACCCATGGTTCGTACATAAGTGGTGCCCTTACGGTAGTTGCCATAAAAACCTTTTTTCTGTGTCCAGCCCTCTGCGCTCACCAAAACCAGGTAACGCTGCCAGCGGTCATCTTGCAAACCACAGCATATATCCGAAAAAAAGCACAAAACTTTACCAATTTATTGTCTACTGTTTTCTGTTTCTGTTTGACCCTGTGTTGTTATTTTTCCTGTCTAGTGTATTGTGTGTAAAATAAACAATTTCTATTTGTACTAGGCCTTTTAGTTGATGATTTATACAGCGTCAGGAGGCAACTTTTCTCTTCACAACGGGACGCTGTAGTGCCCGGGACGAATTAAGATGGAGTAGGCTTGCCCAGCACCTATTCCATCCTCTCAGCTTAGTCAGCCTTGTCCACAGGAAAGATATGGTCAATACGTGCGGAGCTGACTAAGCCGCGGGTTTCCTCACGATGTTTTCCTTCACTGTTTGAGAGTACTGCTATAGCGCCCATAAATTTTAGAAAAATCAACTGGTACACGATCGGATTTGAACCCACCACCCTAGAATCGTAAGGCGGGGTCACCAGTGCTCTCATATTTGTACTAGATCAACTAAAAATACTCACTTTTTAATAAAAACTGGTGCTAATTTACCCCCATACGTTGATAACGCAATATGCTTCGGATCAAACTGGAGCATTCATATTTAACTATCGACGTCGACTTTACGGCTTTAACTCATTAATGACAGCCATTATATAATATTAATTGTCACTTTACGACTTTTCTGTGCTATTTAATCTGTGGTTTTAGTGGTGACAGATTTGGCGTGTGAGGATATGAGATTTAGAATAGACTCGACTACGCAAGTTTTCATAATAGAACAAATTTATAATTCGACTACGCAGGGTTCTTAGAGTAAACTCGACTACGCTTAGTTTTAATGACAAAAAACATTGACTGACGACCTCGGCGACGTTCAATTCCCGCTACGGGAGAAATGTTTGTATGTTGTGCAAATATTTCTTCCGGGTCTGGGTGTTGTAGTATTATAAGTATGTATTTACAAAAAAAAGTAGGTATAATAAGTATTCTATCAGCCATCTGGTACAAGCTTTGCTTAGTTTGAGGCTAGATAGCGCTGTGTGAAATGTCCACAAATCATCATCATCTTCCTGCCTTATCCCACTCTATGAAATGTCCACAAATATTTATATTTATTTATTGATTAAGTATAGGGTACTTTCTTCTTCTTGAATTAGGTGTTTTAGATCGTCTTTGAGAAGGTGACCTACTTAGTAGGTAAGTTCTAAAATTCTGGTCAGTGGGAACTCGAATAATTTACCTAAAATTGCAGAAAGAGTTTAAACTAAACGAATCATATCGTATTTGATAGCAAATGATGTTTTGACGTATTCTAGAAATAGTAGTAATAAAATTTATGTTAGACAACTTGAGTCCATAAAGTACTTTTTTAAAATAAAATTACAAAGTTATTAGCTTTTGTGTAGTCGGGTTTTAGTTTACAGTTAGGTACAGCGAATCCTATCGATCCGAATAAATAATGTACGAATTTTGAATTTGTCTACACTTGATTTTGTAGTCGGGATACAAAGTTGCGCGGACAACAAGTCCCGTCTGTAACCACCCTAATTGTAATTTTACGGCGTTTTAGCGAAAACCGTCATAAATTAATGTCATTTTAACGGCTGTCCTTGTAATTTAGATACCTAAGTGCTTCAACTTTGATGAAAAGGGTTCATTTATAAAGGAGTGATTGAATGAATTAGTTTTTTCACGCTGACTACTTTTTTCCTTGACTGCCTTAAAGGTATCTGAACACTAGTGGCCTAGTGTTAGCGGAGTCTCCTTCCAATCCTAAGATCGGGGCTTCAGCGCTATGCCAATCTCAAACGGCGAAGGAAAATATCGTGAGGAGACCGGCATATCGTAGGACCTAAAAAGTTGGAAAACATGACATGTTTTCATGAGTTAGTCACACTACTGGTTCGAAAGAACTAATGACACGACTACAGTGATGACATTGCCATCTCTAAAGTCAAAACGTTAAAGCACGATAAATATCCTAGCTTTCAAAATTGACATTTGTCTAAGGTTGTAGCCAGAAACACGTCTAATACGCGCACATTTTACAAAATTGCGACTGGAATAAGATTTTAACGTTTTTAGAGCTCCGTACCCAAAAGGTGCCAAAGGGACCCTATTACTAAGTCTCCGCTGTCCGTCCGTTTGTCTGTCAGCGGGCTGTATCTCATGAACCGTAATAGTTATAGAGTTGAAAATTTCGCAGTGTGTATTTTTATTGCCGCTATAATAAAATAAAAGGGGGCCCCATACATCAACATAATCATCAGCCTATAGCAATTCACTGCTGGACATAGGCCTCCCCTAATGAACGCCATTGAGCCCTAACTTCCTATCTTCGGCTTGACGCATCCAGTCTCTGCCAGCAGCTTTTCGCAGATCCTCACTCCAGCTAGCCGGAGGGCGTCCTACACTACGTTTTCCGAGTCGCGGTCTCCACTCAACAACTCGTTTACCCCAGCGGTTGTCGGTTCCTCGGCAGATATGACCAGCCCACTGCCGGATCAATTTACTAACTCTCTGAGCTATGTCGGTGACTTTGGTTCTCTGTCGGATAACATCCCCCCCTCCATCTGACAGGGCCCATAAAGAAACATTTATGTACGTGTTAGATGGTACGGAACCCTTCGTGTGCGTATTCGATTCGCACTTGACCGGTTTTCAAAACGCATGGCAAAGGAGAAGTCTGCAATCCCTTTGCGAACATTAGCGAGGACTACTGGTAACTTGTATAATCAGGTCCGTTTCCACTCACACCTAGTCCAGGGGTGTTTGGGAAGAGGCCAAGTGGCTATGGCCACCATGGCTTAAGATAAATTATTCCTATACTAAAAAAAATTTAGACGACCTCGGTGGCGAGGCGGGCTAGTGCTCGGCTTAAACGCAAGAGGCGCGGGTTTGATTCCCGCTATGGGAGAAAATTTTTGTATGTTCTGCAAATATTTCTTCCGGGTCTGAGTGTTGTATTATTATGTATTATAAGTACGTTTTTACAAAAAAAGCATATATGTATTCTATCAGCCCCCTGGTTTCCATAGCTTTGCTTAGTTTGGGGCTAGATGGCGCTGTGTGAAATGTCCACAAAATATTAAAAAAAAATATTTAGGAATTTCGTATTAATTTAGGAATAAAATATGCTCGGTTCCCCAAACGAGTCATTTATGCCAACATATATTTTTTTATACACATTATCACGCCCGTATCCCTGACGGGGTAGGCAGAGCCACAAATAATGATAAGAAAACTTGCAGCCACGATCCAAGAGTTCCAAGATGGATATGAATCATGGTGAGAGGTGATTAGACCATCGCCCATATAGATTCATCATGTTGGAGAAGATACTATCCCTTAGTCTAATCTTACGACATTCTCGGGGTAAGTAGCAACTAGATACATTCTATGTTTTTTCTTTACTCCCAGTCTAGCAGAGAAGTAAACATACATTTTTAAAGAGAATAATCCACTGATGCTGTACAGAATTTGCTTGGGTTCAAATTCTGTATAGCATCAATGGATGCATCAACAGGAAAACCCATCGGCACACGACTGGATTTGAACCCACGACCATAGGATCGGAAGGCGGGATTGCTACCACTAGACTGCCAGTGCTCACTGGCCTAGCGGTTCCAATATAACGGACTAACGGGCGCCAGTTCTTTACCATAGCAACGTTGATATAACAAACTGTCGAAAAGTGTTCTTCCTAAAAATACTCACCAAAACGCTGGTCACCCCAGCAGATAGCTTTTGTTTCCGCCATCCAATAACAAAATGCAAATTAGAATGATTTTAAAAAGGGAGACGCGGAATAAGGCTTCAGGGCGTGAAGCGAGGTATTGAGAGATGAATTTTTGATGGTATCTGCTTATGAAGTCATATTTTACTTTGAGGGTAGTATTCAAAGGGTTTTGATTAAGTAACACAAGGTCAGCTTTATAGAGCACTGGTGGTCTAGTGGTAGCTGCCTCGCTTTCCGATCCTAAGATCGTGGGTTAAAATCCATTCAAGTTGGTGCATGGGTTTTTTCTGTTCGAAAAATTATTTATATTTACGAGTACCTATGTGCCATGTGCACGAAATTAGCATTTGTGGCTCACTTTGAGTCCTTTCACCACACTGGTTCGAAAGAACTAGTGACACCACTGGATAGAAAGATAGCTCTACTTATTACAGAACATTTTTCAATTTTGAGCAATGGCAAAGTGAATCCTTGAGTTTTGTTCGTAAAAGTCGACTTAAGGACAGTATCCTCCAACATGATGGACCACCTATATGGGCGATGGGCTGATCACCTGTCACCATGGTTCGCCATGTCCATCTTAGGACCAAATCAGGAGTGGCTGCAAGTTTATGTTTACTTGTCGCTCTGCCCAACCCATTATGTACACGATCGTGATAATATGTATACCTAAATGTATGTATTTTTATAAAAGCAAACGAATTACTATGCGTAAGGAGCTAAATCAGGCAACACTGTTGTGAGCTTGTTGAATAATAAAACAAGTAATGCCACCTACCAAGCTTTATGGTTCTAACATTCTTCATTCCGTTTTGTTTGTTTTCCATCATGAACGCTGAATAAAATTTAGCTAGGTAAATCTAAATATATATACTCATACGTTACTGACTGATTGACTATCACACAGCCTCAACCATAAAACCTAGCTTGAACTTGGAGGACTCCTCTTATGGTGTAGTGGTGCATTAAGAAAGGACGATTTTAAATCCTGCTTAGTCAGCTCCGCAAGTATTGACCATGTCTTTCCTGTGGGTTAGGTCGACTAAGCTGAGAGGATGGTATGGGTGCTGGGCAAACCTACTCCATATAAAAACTACTATTCGGTATAGAAACATAATAAGTACTTTAAAGTACCATATTTCTACAGCACGTGTCAAAAGAACGATTTATAAAAATATTTTTATTTCAGTCGTCTGACCTACATTTTAACATCAAAATATTATTGTCAAAAAAGTAGGACAATAAATTAAATCAAAATTAGAATAGAATTACGACTCTCGTTTGGAGCAATTAAAAATAAAACCAGTCAAGTGCGAGTCGATTTCGCAAACGAAGGGTTCCTTACCATCGTACATACAAAAATGTTTCCTGTATGGGGGCTTCTTTTATTTTTATTTTCTTTTATATTTGGTGTTATATAAATACGCATTCTGTGGAAAATTCAATTCTGTACCTATGTTTTTTGATTGTCGGTTAGTCGATCAGTAGCGTAAGAGTTTATATATTTAGATAAGCACATCAGTAGTACGTAACGATATTTCTTAAGATACCTAGTTATGAATAATTAAAAATAACAATTTGAAAACAATAAAATACATCGGTAATTTCAACCATCTGACCTACACTTCAACATGAAAATAATAAGAATTTTCAAAAGAGTAGGACAATAAATAAAACCACAAAATACAAGAATAGAATGACGACAAATACGTAGGCCGCTGCTCAGGGTAGCTTTTAAAAAAATACTTTTATTTGACTCTAGATTTAATCAGAAATAAAGGTTACAATTATAATTACTCTAAAAGGTGAATCCCGTTCGAAGTAGGAACAAAGAATAGCAAACTTAAATCTAGGTAAATTCCATAAAGCGCTCGATTGACGTCAATGGCCACATTCCGCTGACACTGCAACACGTGTAAGGTCTTGCTACATATACTGGTCGAGCTAGCGCAGCGGTTTGGGTATGTTAGCCTTGCGTAACACCTCCCCCCGAAGAACAGCGACTATTGAAGCTTGCTGTAAATTGAGCTGGGGGTTGATTGCGATCAACCCTTGTCTTCATAGGGATGGCATAGACTCCCTGTAGATCAGCTTGGCTCTGCTCTGTAACTTGTAGGTTTCGTTTTCCATTGAACTTATACTTTCTGTAAAGTAATCCAATCGCGAGTGCACATGCACCGGTTATTACCACGTACATAGGTATTGTTGTGTGGTACAAACTGTAATCGGAATCTTTATCGAGTTCTAGCGGCGATTGTAGTGAAATCCTCTTATTGGTAGCATGGAGATGGTCCAAGTTGATAGAGTTCAATTTGAATGCTGGAGCTGGAGCTGAGGTCACGGTGTCGTTTTTGGGAAGGTCCATGATCTTCAATATTTGTCCTTTTAGGCGATCGTTAGTATTGGTGATCTTAAATTCCGGTGTTTCCAAGTAACATGACTTCGGGATGATAGCCAGATAACTACCCTGGAGAGCTTTGTATAGATCCTGTCCGCAGTAGAGATGTACTTTTGTAGAGACAGGGAAACTGATGCTGTAGTGTTTCTCATCAAGTTCTTCGTATGCTGGTTTTGATAGTGTAACGGTTGTAGGGCTGCACATCTTGTTCCGCTGCTGTGTAGAGATGAGATGCTGGATGCAGTCATCTGACGATTGGCCTTGTAAATTGTTCTTCTCCTCGCAGAGATACCATTGACTGGTCTTCGGGCATTCTGCCTCAATGTACTTGAAATCTTTCTCATGGATAGCTAGGTATGGGAAAGGAGGAGTAAGGATTTCGTGGTTTTTGTTGGGAATGATGGACAATTTATACATATCATAGGTGGACGGGAGCACAATTGGGAATTTATATACTACAACTATCTCATTTCCTACATAATATGACCCTAATCTAATTATATCGAAATATTCCCTAATATCTAAATCTACTACTTTTTCACTGCCATATAGTAATTTCAATTTACGAATAATATCGCGAATCGAATACAAATTCAAGACCGAATGATGCGTCGCATTAGCTCTGATAAAAGCAAGGACATCTTGTAACTTTAGGAGCTCTTGAGAAACAAGATCAACGTTATCTGTTAAAATCCTAAGAATCTGAACTAAATGCGCGTACTTTACTAAATCATAATCCCTAGTAACATCGTAGACCTTGTTAATTTTGTTCACTAAAATTTCGATCTTATTTTGGTTATCTACAATACTGTCTAAAATCTTTGAATATTGCAAAGTCCAATTTTTAGATAAACTAACATGATTATTAAATTCGACAACTAGTTTGTTCTCGTTTTCTTCTAAAGATTTGATAGCTTGATTATAACGTAAAGCGTCCGTATAGTCAAGGTTACCCGTGATACTTTTAACTACTGATCCGAGACCATCCACGAGTCCTCTTTTCACACGATTTATTTCGAATGTCTCTAGTTGATCTAGTACACTTGCAAGCTTTTTATTTAAATAATCTAAGTGAGGTTCAAATAATGAATTAGTTTTGTTATTTAATTGAGGTCTAAAACTATCTATCTGGTTATTTAAAGAAATGATTTTACCATGCAAATCTTGGAGATTAACGTTCTGTAGAAAGGTATGGTAATGAGAGACAAGTTTAGCTGAACCTAGCTTAAAAGGTAAGATTCCCGGCCCATCATCAAGATTTTCAAGTTTTATCTCCTGTGCTAGAACTGGTGCCAGGAGCAGGTGAACTATCAGAAGGGTCCTGTAACAATTGTGCACTTTTAGGAAGACGTTTCAGCCTAGATTTAGCAATGGGGCCTCGCTTCTTCTTAGTATAAATATGAATTGGGAGGTCCGCCATTACAACATCATGAGTGTAACGAGGGGCTAATTTCTGTCGGGAAGCGAACGGATATTTCACGAAAATCTGTTGCTCGGGAGAGTATTCAGCCTCTGGTTCCCGTTCCTTATTTCGGTTGTCAGTAAGATCTTTACGAGTCTCAGTACACAAGTCATGAATCGCGTTATAGGCTGTAGTCATCTTCTCCTTATGGTTAGTCATGTATTGCTGTAGTAGGTGAGCTGAGAGGTCAACGTCAAAAGGATCGCGAGGATCGTAGTGTCCTGTAACTACTTCTATAGGCTTGCATCTTGTAAAACTATGAATACTACTATTATAAGCCAAAAGGGCATAGGGCATCAAATTAATAACAGATTCAGATTTCTGTCCCAATTTAAGAATACGGAGATGTTCGAGTATTGTAGAGTGGAATCTCTCAACTATTCCGTTCTCATTAGGTGTGTGAGGAGCAACTCTATGATGCTGAATCTTATGCATTTTTACAAACTCTGAAACAAGCTGATTTGTGAATTCGGTTCCGTTATCAGTCACTAAAGTAATAGGTATACCGTGATGAGTGCAAAAGTTCAATAAGGCTTGTACTACACTAACAGCTGTGCCATCTCTCAGGTGATATGCTTGAGCGTACTTAGAGAATGAATCTACTATAGTTAGGAATTTCTCGCTTTGAATGGTCAACAAGTCTAAATGAACTAATTCAAAGGGCTTGCTAGCGGGCGGTACTACCTTTAGATATTGTTGGATTGGATTGCGATCATATTTCGCCTGTCCGCAAATAGTACACTCGTTTATAAACTTAGTGATATGTTCTCTCATTTTAGGCCAGTAATACTTATTAGACAACGCTAAGTAACATTCATTGATACCACGATGATTGGTTTTACCATCATGGTACTTACTGATAATTTCTTGTTGGCGTAAGTACTCTTTAACGTTTTCCAATTCCGTTTTAGTTAATTTTAAGTTCTTAGCCGAATTTTTAAAGGTTTTCTGTATAATAGGTATAATAGTGTACATAGCCGAATAAGGATGTATTAGTAGTCCAGTCTTGATCTTAGGGTGGACATACTCTTTGATAGCGGAAATAACATCTTCTTCGATATTAGATTCAGATATCTGGATAGATGTTTTCGTGTGCGTCTCAAAAGGCTTAGTGACTACTGGGCGGCCTTTAATGTCACCGACGACATTAAAAACTAACTGTTTAGTGAATCGGTTTAATGGATCATCTGTAATCGGAACTTCTAAGATAGGGCTCTCCTCATTAGTATGAACAGTAGCAGTTCTAGACTCGGCCACAGATCTCGTAGCTGTAATGGTTCTAGATTCATCTAACAAGGGATCAGTTTCAGATGGATTTACTGCGATTGACATAAGCTCTTTCGAAAGGATCGTAATTCAAAGGAATATGGCGGAAATATTTATCTACGGCATCAGGACTGATAAAGGATTGATTAGCTCCCGTATCGATTAAAAACTTTAGGGGTGGATTAGCTATCTGAATGTACCCTAGTTGCCTTTGAATGTGAAGATTAACTTCTATTTTGGCTTTTCTGACTTCGACTCCTTCTGAAAATTTTGGTCGTTTGGTACTTCCTCTACTACCGGTGGCTCAGAATGATAATCCTGATCACTTGTGTAATAGTCCTGATACTGCTCGTAAGGATAATAGTCCTGATAGTACTCGGGGTAACTGTCATAGTCATTATCGTAGTAGTCGTATCCGTCAAATTCGTTGAAGTTAACTTCACGCGTCTTGAAATAGTTAGACGGAGGTGGATTTCCGTGCTTTTTCCAGTCATGTCCTGTCAATGGTAACCGTCTCTCTACATAGTTACTAACACCACTCATAGGTGTAGGGCGCGGAGCATGCCCAAATGTAGGAGGTTGCGGTCTAAACGGCATTCTAAATCCATTATTCTGAGAATTATAGTTCGGTGGAGCGGCGCGGAATATTTGTTGGGTGCGAGTAGGACCCCGTGGTGGTTGAAATTGGGGGTTGGGTCTCCAACCTTGATTAGGCTGAGCCTGCATGGGGTTTGGTCTTGAAGGACCAGGCACGTTGAAGTTAGTCTGTCTTGTCGGTCCTTGTCCAAATCCATTCGTCAATCTAGGGACGAAGCTACTGAGAGGAAGATTGAACTTAGATGTACTAAAGGTCGGTTGTGCCCAATCTTTCTTACTAATAGATGAACCACCACTACGCTCTTGCATGTAAAGCGTGTTGAGCTCCTCCTGAACGAATTCCAGGGCTTTTTCCATTGTCTCAGGTCGCATACAGCGTATCCTGGATCCTAGTGGGTCCTTGAGACCTCGTAAATAGGCCTGAAGGGTCAACTTTTGGTAAAGGGCTCGTTTTGCCTCGATAGTAGTGCCCAATGTCTCATGAAGTGAGACATACGTCATTATGGTGCTAAATAAGTTTTGGCATCGCTCATAAAACTCTTGCGGGGTACTTGATCCTTGGGTCTCTAAAGAAAGATCGCTATAAAGAGCGGTCTCGTCGCGATGGTCTGCGAAATTATTAATTAACGCACTCCTAATACCCTGCCACGTTTCAGGTATCCCATTCGAATTGATCAACCTAGCGGCGGAACCCGAAACCTTATTTAAGATCCCATTGACAAGAGCTAAATTCTCAAGTTCTCTACCTGGTTCAGTTGAGAAGTAGGTCAAGACAAGCTGGTCACATAGATTAATAAATCTAGTAAGGATGTGCGGATTTCCATCGAATTCCGGCACAAGTCTGAGGGACTTGTAAATAGTTTCGATCGAGTTAGGCTGAGCCATTTTCTCGTCGATATTTCTATGTTCGTCTAAAGCACTGAGTCTACTACTAGATATTCTAGATAATCTATCACTACCTAACCTAATTTTCCGTGATTCTCTAGGATGAAAAATCTTGGAAGTTTAAACTAACACACAAAAAGAAATACACATAAAATAATATAAATGCACTAAAGAAAGGATTAGAGTTAGGAATAAGCAAGGACTTGAAAGATTCAAGGACTTACAGCATTTCACGTCGTCTGGAACTCAGCGGAATCGATTGCTAGATTCACCCTGAACAACCGCACTAGTAGGTTCTTTTTACTTGACGAGATTCGTCTCGAGAGATTGAGATTGAGAACAAGTATCCGTGAGGCTGCGCCAAATACGTAGGCCGCTGCTCAGGGTAGCTTTTAAAAAAATACTTTTATTTGACTCTAGATTTAATCAGAAATAAAGGTTACAATTATAATTACTCTAAAAGGTGAATCCCGTTCGAAGTAGGAACAAAGAATAGCAAACTTAAATCTAGGTAAATTCCATAAAGCGCTCGATTGACGTCAATGGCCACATTCCGCTGACACTGCAACACGTGTAAGGTCTTGCTACATATACTGGTCGAGCTAGCGCAGCGGTTTGGGTATGTTAGCCTTGCGTAACACGACTCTTTAAAGCAATTAAAAAATAAATGAGGATTCCGGAAAACTTGCTGTTTCGGGACTGAAGTGTCGGTTTTGCTTTATTACTTCCATTTTCTAATTTTACGAGCTCGCGTCAGACTAGCGGGTGCCCTTCTAAGAATCGAATAAAATAAAAGATAACAACTAAATAAATAAATAAAAATAAATATTTGTGGATATTTCACACAGCACCATCTAGCCTCAAACTAAGCAAAGCTTGTACTATGGGCACAAGATGGCTGATAGAATAATTATATACTTTTTTGTAAATACATACTATTATTTACTGTCACCACACTGGTTCCTTCGAACCACAACTAGTAGTAGTAGCCGCAACCAAATTCCAGGGTAAATCCATTAAGTAAGTTCGTATGAGCTTGTGGCCAACTCTTGTGACGGAGTTTTTAGGCCGCCTAAAGGTCTCCATCATGGCTTAACGACTTAAAAGCCGGGACCGACAATTTAACGTGCCCTCCAAAGCACGGAAGCGGTCAGCTGTAATGCCACTTACGGTCACCCATCCAAATTGTGACCGCGCACGACGTTGCGGCTTCAACGATCAATCAGGAACGTCTAAACAAGCTACGCCACGAGCGCTGAATTCTAAGAAGTACACCCGTCATTGACGCTATCTTTTATGATCTTTTTATGCGACAAAGTTGTAATGTAAGAGTGATACTTTTGTTGGTCCGTAAGTCGTATTTTGATGTAACTCCCCGTAATTCCTATTTGAATAATAGAATTCGTTTGATGGTAGGCCTAAGTTTACTGCTTTGTATCGGAAACATTTTGTGACGGTCTTACCTATTCCTATCTATCTAGTCGTGTCACTAGTTCTTTCGAACCAGTGTGGTGTAAAGATTTAAAGTATGCCATAAAGGCTCCTTTCGTGCGCATGACATATGTTTTCGAGCTTTCTTCGGTTCTACGACATGCCGGTTTTCACATTTGCCGTTTGAGAGTATAGCGCATATAAATGTTTCGAACTGAAAAATTCATTGGTGCACGACCGGGTTTGAACCCGCAACCTTAGATCAGAAGGCGGAGGTGCTACCACTGGAAACCTACCTACCTTCTGTATAACTAAATCCTCGGTATTTCAAATGATACCCTACTCAAACCTAGCTTAAACCCCTTCTATGAACCAATTTTGGCAGTAAACATGAAAATAAAATTATAGTTTTTGTGTCACCATTTGAAAATATACGAAAAAAGATCCTGCATCTCTTACGTTCAAGTCTTATACTCGCCCATCATGCCACCGAAGCCATCAATAGGCTTTTATATTGTTCGCTATATTCATAAAACAATAGAAAGACTCACTTACGTAGGTATGTACCTACTTATTATCGTGGAGCCTACAAAACAGAACATAAACGCTAACAACTGCAATAAATAATAACGAACAAGGCATTCCGTCGAAAATTATGTTAATACGCGAAATTAAGTTATAAAATACACAGACGTTGAAGAAAAAATAACGAGAATTTAAATAAATAACTCGTTTTTTTCAACGGTTAAAAATTACATGCGTTTTAGTAATGCGTGGATTTATAGCAGGTAGTTGGTTGGACCCCTTTTGCATACCGATGGATTCTCAATTTCTCAAGGATTAGACCGTGTTATGCGAGATGTAGTCAAGCTTTTTTTTATTAAATGGCACTTACGGCTTTATCCCAAATGTGTCTTTATATCGTTCCAAACTAGGAAGGTTGGGTACATATATTTTTAGTTTTGACAATGATTGATCTAGATAACCCTTGATCTTGTCTATTTTTTGTTCTTTCTGAATTATTGTACGTCCTAGAAGGGCAAACTGTTTTTTTTAATTATATATCTTATACTGTCAACAGTTTACAATAAACACTATTCTGATTTTGACTTTAACCTCTACAGTATTGACAGATGCAAAAAAATATGCTTGTATTTACGAGTTCAGATACTTCGAGACTCCGTATCTTTGAGTACCGTTCCAGAACCGGTTTTTTATGTTTTGTCTTTGTAACTATAAATAAATAAATAAATAACACCCAACAGTCACATGCATAGTCTTGATCCCACATTAGAATTCCCTGTGTCGTAGGTATCAGAAACTACGAGTACTATGGTACCACAACACCCAGACCCGGAAGAAATATTTGCAGAACATGCAAACATTTCTCCCGCAGCGGGAATCGAACCCGCGCCTCTTGCGTCTCTGCCGAGCAATCACCCGCCACGCTATCGAGGCCGTCACTATACGTGTCGTATACTATACAATGTCATTATACTTTATACAGGATACTGCACACATATATTATACGTTAATTAGTAATTTATTACTTACTATTCAAACGCCTCGCGTCCTTAACCGCGTTGTTTATTTTAACAATTTTCATCTGGCGATCTCGGTGGCGTGGCGGGCAAGTGCTCGGCTGAGACGCAAGAGGCGCGGGTTTGATCCCCGCTACGGGAGAAATGTTTGTATGTTCTACAAATATTTCTTCCGTGTCTGGGCGTTGTAGTATTATGTATTATAAGTATGAATTTACAAAAAAAAAGTATATAAGTATTCTATCAGCCATCTGGTTCCCATAGTACAAGCTTTGCTTAGTTTGGGGCTAGATGGCGCTGTGTGAAATGTCCACAAATATTTTAAAAAAATCTTCGCGCTACCTCCTCTAGGAGTTGAATTTCAGGAATTCCTTTCTTAGTGCACCACTTCACCATAAGAGGAATAAATCCTGCAAGTTTCATGCGTTTTTTATTAACAGTCAGTCAGTCATTCAGTAACGTAGGTAAGAGTTTTATATACATATACACATGATACATGATACTGGACACGTATTTTTAATGTTGATTAGTAAGCAATGGCAAGTTTATATGAACAACCGGTTTTTTTTCTACATTTCCTCTGTTTATGTACATTATGTAAATTATTTATTATTTTTGCTTGAGGCATGCTGGGAGCTAATGTGACAATCAAATACCGTCAACGAAAAAAGCTATATACCCTTTTCAATATCCTGCTAAATGACGACGGATCGTTCATCATTATAGCAAACTTTAATTTTCTTTAAAAATATATATAGTGCTTTTCGACAGACATTGTTATGGCAACAGACGATCGTTTTTAGTAGAATATTAGAACCATAATTATGTATCAAACGAATAATAGTCAACGAGAAAAATCTTCAACCAATACTTACTAACTTTAACATAGACACCTTAATCACTATTTTACTTACTTTGTCTTGCATAACACCATCCCAATCGCAGTCCTAATAAGAAAATGATCACCTGTCGAACCCGCACTTATTGGGTGAGTTATTCACCTCACTTACGAATGAACCGAAGAATTAACCGTGTAATTTGCATTTGATTGTGATAAATAACCAATTGATGTAATATTTGGGTGTCAGTGTGATATTTAAGGCTGTAGTTGCTTTGAAATTACCGCTATAAATACCGATACCAACAACGTTCTACATCATAATTATGTTCCGACTAGCTTCTGTACGCGGTTTCATTCTAATAGTAGGTAACAGGATAAAATGTAACCTTTACGGTCCATGTACTTAAGGTCGACCAAAAATATTATCTGACGCGTTCCCATACATACTTTAATACCCCCTGCACCCCGTAACAGGGATAGTTTATGTATTTTTAGGTTTAGATGCTCACATTCCCCATTGGGGATGCAAATATTGTTCTAATTGATTTTTACATGATTTATAATTCCCTTAATTTAAAAAAAACAGAATGTTTCTGCCTCCTAGACATAACGGCTGCACGGATTTGAAAGAAACTGGGAATGTACGAGACCTGTAACAACGTAAGCTTCCTGTTTTAGGACCAACGATCAAAGTCGCGTACAAACGTTACTACTCGAAGTCATATGTCAAATATCTAAACACACGAGTCGCCCGCGGCGTGACACAGGGTAAACAACAGTCGCTACCTAATGAATATTTGCTGCATATAGCTAGAGATGTCATAAGAACAACATACGCAATGTAATCGTATATTTTAGGAAAATGAGAAAGTTTGATGTTTGTATGTTACGCGCGAAGTGCAGACGATTGTCTTAAATATACGAATTTGATTTCCGCAGAAATATTTGTATGTTTGGTCTATCTAGTCGTGTCACTAGTTCTTTTCAAACAGTGTGGTGAAAGGATTTAAAGGTTCCTTTCGAGCTTGTTTTCGAACATTTTAGATTCTACGACATATTTCTAACAGAAAATCCGAACGAATCCTGGTGCACCATCGGATTTGAACCTTAGGACCGGAAGCCAGGGCTGCTTCCACTAGGCCACCAGTGCTCTATTATGCATGTTCTGTAAATATCGTCCTGTGTATGATTCTCTTACTCTCTGATACACGACACAGTCAGACAGAATTATTGTGGGCTCAAAAGTCAGAACTATGTATGTGACTGTAGGATGTTTTTTTTAGACATCTCATTATGTACTCATGATGGGAAGGCTGACAGAAGGGAATGGAAGAATAAAAACAGGCTGTGCCGACCTAGCATAGAGTAGGATAAGATCAGGAAGATGATGATGAATCTATGATGATATGTACTCGTATTACGAGATACATACAGCTTCTCGTCTCTAGTCTCAGCTAGAATTGGAACTCAGAAGCAAACAACATTATGTACGCAACTAATGAAATACCCGCATGATCCTTTTGTTTTGTTTTTGTACCGAGCTGTCACGTCAGCTAGACCTTGTTTAGGCCCGGTGCCATCAATTTATATGTAGGTACTCGTAATAACTCAATGCCCGGTGCCCACTATCGGCACGGCATGCCAAATGATCCTTAGACATCGTTAGGCATGCCGAGGAGCCCTCCCTTAGGCATGCCGAGGCGTCCTTAGGCATGCCGTGCCATGCCGATAATGGAGACAGGGCCTAAATGGTATTTAAATGATAAATGACATTTATTTGTACGAACATAATAATATGAGATAAAATATTAAAAATACATCAGTCCAATCTATATCCTACCAAAATCTTTGGCATGCAAATTATGTTAAGTCTTAATTAAATGTAATGTTATCATTTTTATGAATGTCAAGTTTTACAATGTCAAAATATAAAAATACATGATTAACCCCCGTATACTCATACGCGACTCAAGCACGTCTCAAGTGACGAGTTTTTGACAGATTTTCATCAAAAACTGTCAAAAAAACCGTGACTTGACACGTGCTCAACTCTGAGTCGCGTTTGAGTATTCGGGGGTTAGTGTCCCAGAACTGTTTAAATATTCGTCGATGGAGTAAAAACATTTATCTAAATCGGTAAACCAC
Organism: Scotopteryx bipunctaria; assembly: GCA_949320045.1. Taxonomy (NCBI): domain Eukaryota; kingdom Metazoa; phylum Arthropoda; class Insecta; order Lepidoptera; family Geometridae; genus Scotopteryx; species Scotopteryx bipunctaria. Next base: position 2,620,340 of record OX439466.1, read on the forward strand.
TTCTTGTAATTTTTTTATCCTCTGTATATTTAAGCTCGCAATCCAACTAATTTTGTAAATACAATTGTTGGTTTGTCAGTTTTTCCGTAGGTCTGTTAATTTTTCCTTCATGAAATGAAGTAACAGAGCAACGGCTATATCAAATATTTTTCATAGAGGTAGTTCATGGCTGCAGAGGGGTATTTATGTGAGTGAGAGAAATGAATGAATGAAAATACTTTATTGCACACCATAGACTAACGTAGAGAAAAAATATATATAAAACTAAATACGTTAAAAAAAAGAGTACAATTGGCGGTCTTATCGCTTAAGAGCGATCTCTTCCAGACTAGAGAAATTACTTTCTATCCGGGTACCTAGAGCAAATCCGCAGGTGCCCCAGAAAATCACGATTTCAAAACTCTTGAAACGTCTGATCGAAGCGGTGCGTGATCCAAGAGCTGGTTTTCCTTTGACTCATCGAATCGGCTATTCAGACATGGCAATGCGGCCAGCATCTTGGGCATGCTTCCATCGTCCGATGATCTGGATCATGTGAGCTATCTATAGAACGGTCTTTAGATATCCTGACTGTTTATTTTGTATTTTGTAAATTATATTTGTATTAGTAATAAGTTTCCATCTGTTACTTAATTATCAGAAATTATCTAATAGTAGGCTACTTATAAAAATTGTTTTACAAAAAAACTTATTCTCAAGAAGTAAAAGTTTCGATAAAGTTCTGGATCTTAATCGTACTCATACATTTTCCTCGTGATTCAATGTATCGCGTTTTCCGCAATTGTAGTGTTTCCCCGCGAGTTTCATTATAAACTTGTATGATTCACACTGTAGTGTAAGTTACTGTACTTAGTATTTAGTGTTCTACTACTACTTGGTCGCGTTACGAACAGGTGTAAATGCAACGTAGATATAAGACGTGTCCAAGTGATCCCAGTGATTTTAAGGAATAAAAAAATTTGACTTTGACTTTGACTTTACTAATACCAGGAACGATCCAGCCCCCAAAGAAAAGGCTGTGATCACGGCCATCCGAAAATGGGCCTAATCAGACTACTATCCGAGGGAAAACCAAAGTCGACATACTCGTAGATAGAATTAGCAAACTGACATGGCAGTAGGCTGACCATATCTGCCGATGAGCCGACAACCTCTGGCACAATCGAATTCTTAAGATCGAGACTCTGAAAACGTTAATACGCCCTCCAGCTAGGCGGAGTGACGACTTGCGAAAGCCTGCTGGCGGCGACGATTGATGCATCAAACCAAAGATAGGGCCTATAATAGCCTATAATAGAATAGCCTATGTCTAGCAGTGGACTCCTATAGGCTAATGATGATGATGATAATGATGAACGAGTCGGGCAAGACTCGCTCACGATCGATTAAATGTCAAAATTGATTTAATGGTATCTTTGGTAAAGGGATGTAATTTTTCACTCAAATTACCGGCTTATCCTTTTTTATTAACGTATCTACCTCCAATAAGTATCAGTACCAATATCGGTAGAAATTGTGACGTCAACAAGTCACATAAAAAAAAGTGAAGCGGATTCTAACCCAAAAAGAACTGAAAAATGTCGATTTTAGACGAAGCGTAAAAAACAGTTGAGCTATCTTTATTTTCTAAGGCATTGACCAACAAACCCAATGAATTTATTGTGTAGAAGAAAGACAGTTTAATTGTCTTGGGTCATTTATCGCAGTCATTGTCACGTGGTTCATTATTTAAACTTATTTTTAACATTTCTCAGTCTTAAGAAAGCTATTTCATTTTCACCAACGAAAGTTACACAAACATGCTGAACTTATTACTAGGAGACTTACCCCCGAATACTCAAACGCATCTCAGAGTAGAGCACGTCTCAAGTGACGCGTTTTTGACAGATTTTCATCAAAAACTTTTAAAAAACCGTGACTTGAGACGTGCTCAACTCTGAGTCGCGTTTGTGTATTCGGGGGTTAAATGTATAGTACTGTAGCTCTCTCAATTTATAGGTGAACACACTACGGACATAAAAAAAAGTAAATGCGTGAACGTAAGGCCCGTCGCACACAGAAACGAGTGTCAAGGCGAAGTCCAGGGAGTCAAAGAGTAGGGGCACGGGTGCATAATACGACAACTAACTACTACATTTTGAATCTATAATAAATAATAAAAGTTCTTTATTCAGACATCCAGGGCCCACAAAGTGTTAGTAAGACTTAAGTTTATGGGTTAGTACTTAATAACTAAAACAGATTTCGTCCTCTGGGAAAGCTTCCACACCAGAGGACACGCATAATTGCTTGCAATTACTTTTAGGATGCTATCTCTATCTATGGGATCTGTTTGAATTTTTAGCGACTTCGCCTTGAATCTCATTCCAGTGAGCGACGACGCGCACAATTAAATCTACCTTTACGCTGAAGGATCGTTATCCTTGTCTGTTTGTGCGATGAACTACGCAGCGGACTATGGTACGTATACGGTTTCACTATTATTTAGGAAATTTATTTCGGAAGGTTTATATGTACTATGTATGTATAAACCTTTCATGACATGATGAAATACAATAAGCAAGTATTCCCAAGGAGGGTTGACGTCAGGCAGGCGGCCGGTCATAAAACACCTTAGTCAAAACTCTTACACCATGATCCAAAGATCATGCTGTGCCGACCCCACATAGAGTGGGATAAGGCAAGAAGATGGTGATGTATGTATAAACCTTATTCTACACTAGCAGACGCCCGCAGTTTCACTCGCGTAGTGTAGATACTTTTGGAGGTGTCTCTTGTTTGAATAACCTAACCTAACCTAAACCGAATCAAAACCTAACCTAAGTATATAAGCAATTAAGTATGTAAGCAAATAAGTATATAAGCAAATAATTGTGTTTTGTGCAATATAATCTGATTTACTCGACAAATTCTATTATTAGTGACCCCCTCCAAAATTTCAGGCTGCGACCGCGCCTGTGTACTCTTGCTAAGTTTGAGTGATCCGCTCGTCGTATTAAATAACAGTGAGTATAAAGTTCTCAAAGAGGTTGCTTTGAAAGAAAAACCGCCACAGCTCATGTTGTTTCAAGGAGGTTTGATTTTTTCCAAGAACTTTGTAAGGAGTGCTTGAAAATTGTACGATGTTTATTGCTTCGCTGGAACTTTTTGAAACGGCTTCGAAATAAGTTTTTAATATTAATCATTATTTGTTTAATTGGTAATTTGAAATAAGGTTTATTTTAATAGTAATGAGAATAATTTAATCCAAAATTTAGTCAATCTTGTCGTGACACTAGTTCGAACCAGTGTGATGAAAGGATTTAAAGCGCTCCTCATAGGCTCCTTTAGTGTACTTGACACATGTTTTCGAACTTTTTAGGTTCTACGACAAGCCGGTTTCCTCACGATGTTTTCCTTCACATATTTTTTTCGAACAGGAAAATCTGGTGCACGCTCGGATTTGAACCCATGACCCATGATATGAGGCTACTACCACTAGACCACCGGTGTTCTAAAATTGTAATAATATTAATATTATGTATAAATTGATGGTCGTATTGTATTTTAAATTATTTTAGTGTCAACATAAAACCTTACCTAGAAATGTTTCAGAACTTAATACAGTATACAACAAATATGTGCGCCTCGGCAATATTCGCCTAGTTTCTGAAATAACTAACGCGATGATGATATTAATATAGATATGTTATAATAATTATGTACAAACTTATTTTTTTAAAGATTGGTATAAGTTGAAAAGACAAATTCGGTTTTTATACAAAGCACGACTTTTGCCGAGGTGCACAATATTTGTGGTACCCAGTTTAATATTAATGAAAGTATTAAATTATATACCAATTTACTGTGTATATATTTTATTTAAAAAATTGCTATATAGCGTTAAACATTATTACTAGAAGGTTAAATTAACTCAATCTATACCTGGAATTAATATTCTGCTAACTGACGACAGTTCGTTCATTACAAAAGAAACATTGGTTTTCGGTAAAAAAAAGACAGATAAAGTCCGAAAATCCGTCGTCCGTTTTTAATATATTGGAGCAGGGCATTTATTGGTAAAAAAAAAACTTATTATTACATTAAAACCTGGATTAGGCATCCCTTATTGATCATTTTTTAGTTTTTTTCTGATCATTTTCATATATAAATATTTATATATTTACGCGGAAAAAATTAAGTTCGTATGAGCTAGTGGCCAACTAACTCTTGTGACGGAGTTTTCAGACCGCCTAAAGGCCTCCATCATGGCTGAATGACAAAAAATGAAGAATTATAAAAGCTGAGGAATGCTCGAAGAATTATATCTTCCTCTATAAAGAATTCGAATAGAAAGGTTGCACAAACTCCTGCACCCTTGGCTCTTGGAACATTTTCTTTAAGCTGTCACTCCCTTGAAAAGCTGTCCTGACAAGAGAGACCAAAAATGTAACTGTGTCTAAAGGTTCATCTTTAGAAGTGGCAGCATCTTCAGAAGAAATAACTTGTTTTATATCTTCGAAAGTGATTTTATTCGTCGTGCGATCCGATTTCAAATTTTCTTTATCTAAATTGCAATTTGTTGTGTCTTTGACTGGGGTCTTATCTTCTATGTTTTCGGTGATGGTTTTGATTTCTTCATTTTCAGCTGTAGTTTCTATTACTGTGTCCTCAACTATAGCTTCAGTTGATTCATCTTCATCTGTAGCTGCATTTTCAGCTGTCTCATCTGTAGCTGCGTTAACAGTTGTCGCTTCTGTAACCAGATTTTCAGATGGTTTATCTGTATTTGGTAATGGTATTTCTGCATCATTACTAGTTATAAAAGTAGATATAAGTTGGTTCGTAGACTGAGCATTATATTCGTGAATGATTTTGGCTTCACCTCTATTGACAGCTAACGCTTTCGTCACCACCTCTTTAACAGCCTCTGACATCTCACTATCATCGTAAGGTTCCTCTAAGTCTGAGCCAAAGTGGACTATCTTTACATCCTTAGGGTCTCCATTTACTGGAAGGTAGATTACATGAGATTCTTTATCGTTATTCACATCTGCAACTGGTAGTGTGATCTTCCTGATTACATGCGGGTGATCGTAATCATGAGGTGGATGCTTGGCGTTGTTGAAATAAGCTTGAACTTTGAAGTTTTTCAATGGCTGGTGATTGTTTCTCTCGGAGCTTGGATAAGTCGGTGCTGGTTATAAATAAAAAAATAACTACTATTTTTAACGATTATACAAATTATTAAAAGGAACTTCTCTGCTGGACTGGGAGTAAAGAAAAAACATAGAATGCGTTCAGCTGCTTCTCTCCCTGAGCATGTCGTAAATGTCGACTAAGGGATAGTATCCTTCAACATGATGAGATACAATAAGCAAGTATTCTCAAGGAGGGTTGACGTCAGGCAGGCGGCCGGTCATAAAACACCTTAGCCAAAACTCACTTTATTACAATCAAACCTAGTCATCTTTTGTACGAAAAAAATACATTTAAGTAAATTACCTACATGGAAAAGAACAAACCTGTCTTTTGCTGGTACTGAATCGGTGTTAAAAATGGCTGTTTCTCTTGGCTTCTCCACTGCTCGTGGTTCAGTGGCTGATGGCTCCGTGGTTGTGGTTGGTACGTTGGATGCAATTGGTTGTATAGTTGCGGCTGAATTGGTGGTTCCTGGTAGTTTTGAGCAGTACTCAAGACTAACCCAGTTGATAACATAACGTAGATCTAACAAAAAAGTGTTTTTTTTTTTATTTAGATCGTAAAGTAACTTTTTATTATTATGGTGTAGAAAAAAACAATAAATAATGGGAAACATCTAACACAGCGCCATCTATCTCCAAATTAAGCAAGAATTGTACCTTCTATAGAAATCAAATTACTGAAACTTATTACTATACAATGATGAGGCAAGAAACCACGCTTGTCTACTTATGTAAGAAATAAATAAGCCTTATTGCCCGTTTCCAATGTTTCTAAAGGTCGTCACACATGGCGAAGATACTATAATATTTCATCTTAAGATTGCTTTGAAAATAATACTTAAAATAACTCAACTTACCTTCAAAAAGGACTTCATGATCAGACCAGGCTCATAAGCCTCTACCTCGGAGAAGAGTATGAAGCAATTTGACTCTAACACAGTTCTTACCCATTCAATTCAGTTAGGTATGTCTGTCTTCCTACCAACAACATCTGTTTAAATCTATTAATTTAGTTTCGTGACGTTGTTTGCATGTTTGCTTGCCTGTGTACCTATTGTTTTATACATTTTAACTTTATACGAAAGCTTTTAGGGTTCCGTACCCGAAGGGTGTTCCCCTAATAATATTACTGTCTCCGCTGTCCGTCTATCCGTCCGTCTGTCAACGGGCTGTATCTGTATCTCATGAAACGTAAATAGGTAGAAAGTTGAAATTTTCACAGAGTATGTATTTCTATTACTGATGCTATAACAACAAATAAAAAGTATTAGAAATGCAATATCGTCGATTTTTCTCCAAATCGAGATACCTGTTACAGGTGTTCTGATATAGTTAACTCAATATTGCCAAAAATGAAAATTACATCATTTTTCCACTAAATTAACCCTATAAAAAAAAATACACTGACAAAGTCTAGGCGTTCTACTAGTCCCTGGTTCTTTCTGGGTGGAAATAATTCAAAGTGTATCACGACTTATTTTAATTAACTTCCCTAATCTTGAGTGCTTTGAGATTTAAGAGGAGCTTGGGGATATCGCCATGAGCCTCTTCAAAGTAGCTACGTTCTTAAATCATTATTTTTAATACCTTTATTAAAAGAAAAAATTAGCAAGTATTTACGAAAGTTATATACAAAATACAAAAAAAAACTGTTCGGTTATCTAAAGACAGTTGCAATCGCTCTATAGATAGCTCACCTAATCTAAATCATCAGTAAATGGGAGCGTTAGACTTATTCAAAACTAGCTTTCACTCGTGTGTCGGGCTATTTTTTAAAACGCATCAGGTACGCTGTCTACAATTTTTGACATCTACTAAAATAAAAACAAAAGAATGCAACGTGCGTTCAATCGAACGAAAGATCCATTGAACAACGCAATTGGGACACTGGTTAGCAACTACTATGTATATTCCAAGGTTCATTCATTTTACTTCTGCGCTGGACTGGGAGTAAAGAAAAAACATAGAATGCGTCCAGCTGCTTCTCTCCCCGAGCATGTTGTAAAAGTCGACAAAGGGATAGTATCCTCCGACATGATGAGATACAATAAGCAAGTATTCCCAAGGAGGGTTGACGTCAGGCAACACCTCAGCCAAAACGCTTACCGACCCCACATAGAGTGAGATAAGGGCAGGAAGATGATTCAAATTCAAAGTTTTTTTTTTTTTTTTAGCCTGTCTGGGCGCTGCGGCCCAGCCCGCGAGCTAGCTTACTCCTACGTACCTCGGAAATGATCAGAGTCTTTTTTGTACTCTTTCTTCCTTCATCGTGCTTTCTTCATACTGTTTCTTTCTTTCATTCATCCAAATTCAAAGTTTATACCATTATAATTTTTAATTAGAGTAACATTGTAAGAAAAAAGTTTATACTACTAGAGAACCAATGTCATCCACATAGCTTAGAGAGTTGGCAAACTGAAGTGGCAGTGGCCGACCATATGCAGAACCGACAACCGTTGGGGTCAGCAAGTTCTTGAGTAGAGACGGCGACTCGGCAAACGTAATGTAGGACGCCCTCTTAGGTAGAGTGACGATCTGCAAAAGGCTGGTCGCAATGACTGGAAGCGTCAAGCCCAAGATAGGGCACGATGACGCTCATAAGGTGAGGCCTATGTCCAGCTGTGGACTGCTATCGGATGATGATGATGATGAGTAATACCTTTTCTTTTTTGCGTAGGTATCACTTATACTTACTTAACCGTAGGTACTGTACGTTATGTAATTATTATTACAGTTTTATTTGTTTAACATTATTTATGATATCTATCCAGTGTATTTATCATGAATAATAGCTGCTCTATATTATTAAGATCTAATAAAAACAATATACTTCAATTATATCTATATTACTTGTCTATTGTAAAACTATAAATAATCGTGAGTACAAATTGTATGGGAGTTGGAAACACACGTAGTTAAATTACATTGTTTACGAGCAGACTAGTTATGGGTCTTCGAAAAGTTTTTACCTTCATATTACTAGTCTACTATTTATACAGCTTCAGGAGGTAACTTTTGTCCACACTAACGGGACGCTACCGCCCTAGACGATTTTGGAAGGCTTGCTCGTCTAGACCATCCTCTCAGTTTAGTCGGCTTTTATTCACCGGGGAAGACCTGGTGAATACTTGCAGAGCTGACTAAGACTATTATCCCTCGCCGTTTTGACCACGTATTTGTTGAGTACACTTCGTTTTTCGTCCAAACAAAAGAACCATGAACGTCTGGGATTCAAACTCATACTATAAAAAAAAATACTGTTTTAATACGGCTGTTATTGTATGAACCACGTCTTTTGATACCACACATAACTATTATTTATATCTATTTGTTCAGCTGATGTCTGAATAGCGTATGATTCAGAATAATAAAATTATTGGATTATTATTTATTTAATTTAATAAAACTTTGTAACTAAAATTTGTGTGTTTTTCAGCTTTCAAAGTGTTCTTAACAGATTTTTCCAGAAGTCAATGAGAAGTAAATAGTCTTACACCCAGTACAAGTACGTGAGTCCGTAAATATGACTTCTTAGAAGTACTTTTCTGTAATGTTGTATTTATGTTTATAAATAAATAAATAAATAAATAAATAAATAAGTAAGTATATACCATATACATAATTATCACTTCCATATCCCTAATAGGATGGACAGAGCTAAAAGTAATCATAAGAAAACTTGCAGCCACATTTGATTCAAAGACCCAAGATGGGTATGGTGAACCATCATACGTAAGTACTTGGCAGAATCCTAAAAACACGAAAAATTTAAAGCACTTCCTGCATTTATTTAAAAAATCCTACTAATATTATAAATGCGAAAGTTTGCGAGGATGTGAGGATGTGTGGGGATGTGATGATGTATGTTTGTGCCTCAATCACGCCGTAACGACTGAACGAATTTGAATGAAACTTGGTATAGGTATACGTATACATTATTATGTGTGCTGGCTACTTTTTGTCCGGTTACCACGCGAGCGAAGCCGCGGGCGACAGCTTATGAATTTATAAAAAACCTATGTCATTCAGCGCAACATTTTTACCAAAGAAAATCTAAACTAAGTAAAAAATTTCCTATCTCAAAGTTGTTCCGTTCCGGCCACTAAGCGATTTTTTGCCGTCAGAAGTTGACTCAAGTTTGATATATGATACAAACACTTCACACTACTTTCGAAGCGCCCTTGGGGTTACGTTATCTGAAGCCCTCCAATACTGGTTTCTTGTTCAGCGAAAGGGCGACGGATCGCTATTTACCATAGCAACGTTGTTTTTAAGGTTCCTTATCCGAAGAGTGCCAAAGGGACCCTAATAGTAAGCCTCCGCTGTCCGTCCGTCCGTCTGTAAGCGGGCTGTATGTCGGTAATGTTTGGTCGTGCCTTTAAATTTTTTCTCTCGACCGACAATTTAACGTGCCCTCCGAAGCACGGCAGCGCTCAGTTCGTAATGCCACTTCCGGTCACCCGTCCGAATTGTGACCGCGCACAACGTTGCTTAACTTTAACGATCAATCAAGAACGTCTAAGCAAGCTACGCCACAAGCGCTAGTCACTTATTTTCGTTGAACTTAGCCCGAAAAAGATCAAAAGCTGCCAAAAATGTATTCAAATGTTTTTTTTTAAGTTATTTTAAAACTTTTGTATCTATCTAGATAAAGTTTGAGCTGTTTAGAAACTAGAAACTGAACTTCGTTTATTGAAATGTCGCTGCCCACAGGAATGTGAACTTAAACTAATCAAGATAACTTGAAAACTTCTCTTAAACTTGTTAATGCTAAGCCAAAGAGCACATAATTTGTATTGTTTAACCCCTTAGTTACCTCGATGGTAGCTTTACGCCCCACTGTGGCATACCTGAGTTAAATAGTTTTATTGACATTCTCGTAACTTTACAGTTCTCTGAGAGCACTGGTGGTCTAGTTGGTAGTGACCCCGCCTTCCGAGTTCCGATCCTAAGGTCGTGGGTTCAAACTAAATTAAACTAAACCAGCCAAATGAACTGAACTACAACAACTGAAGCAACTGTCGTGAATTTGAAATTTTGATTTCACAACTACTTTTTGTTTTTGCACTGCAAAGGCTTTATTAGTGCGCATCATCAGTGCAATAGCATATACTACTGACCCGGCCCCCTTTTGGACCCCTATTTTTGACTTTTTGGATTAATTTTGTTCAGGAACTTGTAAAAACTTCACTTTTTATTTAATTTTCACCAACTTTCAAAACCAAACATTTTTTCAAAATTTTTTATTTGTAGTTCAGCATAGCCCGCGTGCACCTGAAGCCGCGGAGCGCGATTTTTCAGCGTTAGACCGACTCATTTTTGAGTCTTAAGCTGAAAAATCTACACTTTTCACAGTTTTGGTCCGACTTTTTGTGGAAATCGTCCGATTGGAATTTTTTGCACCATCCATCCAGGCTCCTGGGCACCGTCCGCGCCTGCCTGCAAAATTTCAGCGAAATCGGACGACAAAAACCGCAAAAAATTGCCCGCCCACCCAAGCCGCTTTGGCTAGGTGGACCGCAGTAGAAGCTCCTGTATAGGAATATTTTCATTTCTGGATTTCAGCACTTTTTGTAATTTTTCCGAATAGGGGCTTACTTTACGACACTTAAGGTGACATAACACGCGAAATCGAGTCGTAGATAGGGTCAATACCTGACGCTATTCCCTCGAATTCACACTTTTCTTGACATTTGGTCGTTTAAAAGGGAATTGACCCCCTTTTTGCGTCCAAACTCTATTGACTAGGGTCTTAACGATTCGGAACGCGCTCGCAAGAGTTTTAGAGACAAGGATCTATTACATCTCCTTCGTTATCTGTGACCAAACCAGTCTAGACGCAATTTTATAGCTTACTTTATCATCCAAGCTTATACTAACTTGTATACTCACTTGTATACCTAGGTATACTAGGCAGTCATACTCACCTGTACGCGTTGCTCTCGACTGGCTGCAGACTGTGGTCCCCGGAACACCTGAAACATAAAAAAGCATTAGTGACAAATAAACTGATAAGTTTATACACCAAAAATATCCTAGTCAAATTAATCTTAAGTTTAGTTTTAAGTTAGCTTATACATTTACAAACTACTATTTACAACTTTTACAAATTTACATTTTACATTTTATACATTTACAATTTTAAATTAATTACTTTTTACAACTTTTACAAACTTACATTTTATCTTAGGTTAGGTTAAATTATTTATTAAAACACAATTAAAATTTATATATACACTTAAAACTGATTGTATAACTTGTAGAGAAGAATTTGTCCCGGAAAATGTTTGGAATCAGAACCCCAATTTCCAAACCGGTGAGAAGTAAGAAAGAGGAGGACAAGACTGAGGTGGAAGAACAAAGACAGCAAAGTAACGTGAGGAGGAGCATTGGAGAGTGGGAGTCGGGCAAAGCCGAAACACTCTCCAAAACTCCAACCTCCCCGAAAAAGGTCCCCTCGTCGGGTCCCCCGGGACCAAAACCGGTACCCACAGCTGAAAGTGGTCAGATCACCCGACCAGTAGCGCGGAGGGTATCGGTTGAGGCCGCGGGGAGCCCGCCTAAACAAGATATTAAGTATAAAGATAGGACATCAGAGGCCAGAGCCTGTTTACAAAAAGCTAAGTTAAATTTAGGAAACTCGCGTAACATAAAGACTGAAATAAAGACTGAAGTGATGAAGGCAATAGAGAGACTATATCAACTAGTAAAGGAAGCCGAAACAGAGAACAAACGAGAAATAAAAGAGAAAGAGAAAGAACCCGAACCTCATCCCGAACCCCAACCCAGAAAGGAAAAAGAAAAAGAACCAGAAGAAAGCAAACAAGAGAATGAATTGATTAGGAAAATGGAAGAACACGCAACGTTAATAAAGGAGAATAATGATAAGATGCAAAAACTAAAGGAAACGATAGAGAGACAGCAGGAAGATCAGGAGAAGATGACATACGCGAGTGTAGCAGCGGCGACCACTAGGAAATCTCCAGTGGTACAGACCGCGCTACACTCCGTAGTAGTCACATCGAAAGATGAAATGGAAACGGGAGAGGAAGTGCTGGAAAGGATACGGAAAGTGGTAAACGCGAAGGAAGGGGACGTCACAGTGGAAAGGATAAGGAAAGCGAAGGGTAGTAAAGTGATAATGAGTTGTAAGAGCGAGGAAGAACGGAAAAGGCTAAAGGATAAGTTAAAAAAGGCGGAGGGGCAAATCGTAGTGACCGAGATGAAAAATAAGTACCCGCTAGTAATATTAAAAGATGTTTTTAAATACAACAGCGACGAAGACATCCTTGATTCTCTGAGGAATCAGAACAAGGATGTCTTCGGCGTCTTCGATGAAAAACAAATGGAGATCAGTTATAAAAAGAAGACGAGGAACCCTCACACACAGCATGTGGTCATGCGGGTCCCCCCCAACGTTTGGCAGAGGATGATCGATGCGGGATCTCTCCGCATCGATCTTCAACGCGTACGAGTGGCTGACCAGTCACCACTAGTCCAGTGCTCTCTCTGTCTGGGCTACGGCCACGGCCGTCGCTTTTGCAGGGAGACACTGGCGAAGTGCAGCCACTGTGGGGGACCCCACATGAGGTCAGAGTGTGCTGACCGTCTGGCCGGAGTGATCCCATCGTGCTGCAACTGCGTGCAGGCGAAGGCAGAAAACACAGCACACAACGCCTTCAGCCCAGACTGCACGATCAGGAGAAAGTGGGACGCTCTAGCCAGAGCAACCGTAGCCTACTGCTAAGTACCTACCACCACCAGCGAGCACAATAAAAAGCTGTCCAAGCAAAAGGAATGGTACAAGTTAAACCTTGTACCACCTCTTGCCCCTGAAAAGCAAACAATGCCGCTGAGTAAGAAAAGGGAAAATAGTAATAAGACTTGTTACAGTATATATTAAATATATATGTAAAACTAGCAACTAAGAAAATAAGTACCTAACTAACACAGGAATATTAATAATACTTAGCAAACAAATTAACCAAAAACTTAGCAAACAATAAATAAATACCTAATAAAACCACAAAATTCGCTGACATAGTGTTAAAATTAAAATGTAAAAATTTAAGAAACCACAAATAAACTCAACTGTATAAATAAAATTGTAAACTTAAAATGATATAAAACATAGAGATAAAAATAAAGCTAAAATACTCCGTATAATATAACCGAAATAAATACTAAATGTACATAAATAAAAGTTAAATAAATATGGTGAAAATCAAAAGGATATAAAGACTAGAAATAGAAAATCGCTGTTGTATAAAAACTCTAACTACCCCAAAAACCCCAAATTAAATCAAAGTAAACAATTAAAAAGCCAGTAAAAACAGGCTCTGATCTCCCATGTCAGAGGGACATAAAACTGAAGCAACTGAACTAAATTAAAACTAAACTAAAGCGTGTATTTAAACGTTAGTTTAGTTTAGTTTAAATTTAGCTCTTCATTAATTTAGTTTTAGTCATGGTTGCCTGGAAGAAATCGCATCAAGTGATAAGGCCGTACTTTGCTAGCAATTAATAAATAAATAAATATAAATAAATAAATAACACCCAACAGTCACATACATAGTCCTGACCCCACACTAGGATTCCCTGTGTCGTGGGTATCAGAAACTACGAGTACCATGGTACCACAACACCCAGACCCAGAATTGTTAAGTTGTTTGCAATAAAGCTTCTTTTTTTTTTCATTTCATTTCAATCCCGGTTGTGTACTTACCTACCAATGGATTTTTCTAGGCGAAAAATTTATGTGCTCTATAATACCAGATTCGAAAGAACAATGACATGAGTAGTACCCAAATGCCGTGATAGAGGCACATCTCTTACTGTAAATAAATTAACATAGTTGACATTTATTTTTATTTAATACTAGCAGCCGCCCGCGGCTTCGCTCACGCGGTACCCAGATAAAAAGTACTCTATGTCCCATTCCAGCACTCGTAGGTACCTACTATCCTCATTATTCATTATAATATAGTGTACGCTAAACGAAAGAGTAACAAACATACCTACATCTAAAAATTAAGAAATTTCGGTGAATTTAGTAAAAATTTTGAGAGTTAAGGTCATGGGCGCCGGCAGAAATAATTTCCAGGTGGTGCAGATTTTAGTTTTCTTACAATCTTTGCCGTATATGATTGTTAATAAAAAGATGAAATTTTAGTCTGAATGTTTGAGACATTTACAAATTTCTGACTATTCATTATGAATTTATTATATAGGTACCCAGTCGTCACGGCTCACACCTATTTGTTCACGACGATTGAAATTTAAAAATTCTAAATTGGTGGGCAAGGAGTACCGGGATCGATATTAATCGATTTCCATTACTTCTCTGAACGCACCCTTTAAAGTACCGCTACTCTACACCAGATGGCACCAGCATAAATGGGATGAACTTAACAGAGAAAGCGCAATACAGTTTCAATAATTCCTGTTGATCCCGAGATTCCCAAGGGGTGCAAGTGCACCCTCTGGCACCCCCTTGCCGGCGCCCATGGTTAAGGTAAACTTTACAAAACGCAACGATAGCGCGTCATTTGATCAGAATTAGCAGCGACATCTAGTTTTCAGACGTAGAATTACGTCAGAACTCCATGAATAATCAAGATTAGAAACTTATTAGACCAGTAATAATTTATGCTTCCTTTCACAGGTAGGTAATTTGACATTGACAGTTCCTTTTCCATATGTTTTGTATCATCTATTACTAATCTTTGGTATCATCGCTGTCATAATGTCAAAATAAAAGTATTCTATTTTTCATGAAAAACATGCCAAAAATAAAGAATTTGCAGGTAATTATGACATCAACTAAATGAGAAAAATCGGCTCTTTAATTTGATATAGGTTATGTGCAGTTTTAGACCAAAAATTGATTCCAGGTTTTCATCCCTTTTCACCCCTTTAGAGGTTGAATTTTGAAAAATCCCTTCTTAGTACACCCCTACGTACCAAGGTTTACCTACACTGAAAATTTCAAGTCTCTACGTCCAGCGGTTTAGGCTGTGCGTTGTCTGTCAGTCAGTCAGTCAGTCAGTCAGTCAGGACAAAGATTCTTATAATATAAGACTAGCAGCCGCCCGCGGCTTCGCTCACGCGGTACCCAGATAAAAAGTACCCTATGTCCCATTCCAGCACACGTAGGTAAGGTACCTACTATCCTCAATAATCATTATAATAATAGTGTACGCTAAACGATGACTAAAGTATTGCCATCTCTTACCATTTCATAATGACAAACAGTGACAGGGCTAACTTTAAGCAATGGCTAACTTTAGCGAACGAATATGAATAATGGTATGTAAGTATATTCCGTAGTTTTTGCGTGAAAGAGTAACAAACATACCTAAATCTAAAAATTAAGAAATTTCGCTAAATTTAGTAAAAATTTTGAGAGTTAAGGTCATGGGCGCCGGCTGAAATAATTTCCAGGTCGTGCAGATTTTAGTTTTCTTACAATCTTTGCCGTATATGATTGTTAATAAAAAGATGAAATTTTTGTCTGAATGTTCGAGACATTTACAAATTTCTGACTATTCATTATGAATTTATTATATAGGTACCCAGTCGTCACGGCTCACACCTATTTGTTCACGACGATCGAAATTTAAAAATTCTAAATTGGTGGGCCAGGAGTACCGGGATCGATATTAATCGATTTCCATTACTTCTCTGAACGCACCCTTTAAAGTACCGCTACTCTACACCAGATGGCACCAGCATAAATGGGATGAACTTAACAGAGAAAGCGCAATACAGTTTCAATAATTCCTGTTGATCCCGAGATTCCCAAGGGGTGCAAGTGCACCCTCTGGCACCCCCTTGCCGGCGCCCATGGTTAAGGTAAACTTTTCAACTTGTCAAAATTTGATCAGAATTAGCAGCGACATCTAGTTTTCAGACGTAGAATTACGTCAGAACCCATGAATAATCAAGATTGGAAACTTATTAGACCAGTAATAATTTATGCTTCCTTTCACAGGTAATTTGACATTGACAGTTCCTTTTCCATATGTTTTGTATCATCTATTACTAATCTTTGGTATCATCGCTGTCATATGTCAAAATAAATGTATTCTATTTTTCATTAAAAACATGCCAAAAATAAAGAATTTGCAGGTAATTATGACATCAAGTAAATGAGAAAAATCGGCTCTTTAATTTGATATAGGTTATGTGCAGTTTTAGACCAAAAATTGATTCAAGGTTTTCATCCCTTTTCACCCCTTTAGAGGTTGAATTTTGAAAAATCCCTTCTTAGTACACCCCTACATACCAAGGTTTACCTACACTGAAAATTTCAAGTCTCTACGTCCAGCGGTTTAGGCTGTGCGTTGTCTGTCAGTCAGTCAGTCAGTCAGTCAGTCAGTCAGTCAGGACAAAGATTCTTATAATATAAGATTGTATGACTTTAATAATTTATTATATTATAATGATCTATTTATATTTCTGACATAATTACGCTACGCTATTATATTAGGTTAGCCTGTAAAGATAGACGTAAGATGAAATAAATAAATAAAAACTCGAATGTAGGTTTTTATAATCTATCTATCTAGTTGTGTCACTATTTCCTTCGAATCAGTGTGGTGAAGGATTAAAGTTAGCCCCAGAAGCCTCTTTCAGTGCACATTGACAGATATTTTCGAACTTTTTTTAGGTTCTAAGACATGCCGGTTTCCCCATGATGTTTTTCTTCACTGTTTTATAGTATTGGTTTTTAGAATAAGTGTACCACTTAGGTATTTCCTATAAACCTTAGCCAATTTTTATTTTATTTTATTTATTTAAAGTATCTTAAATTACACAATGTTTCACCAGAATAGTGTGCCTGGAAACCTTATTGGGTTTGTGTAGGCACTCACATTCGTCAAAATCAAAATAGTTATAAAATGTAGTGTAGCGGCCACACTTAGTGCTGCTCCTCGCCCCCCGCCAACCCCGTTACCTCCTGAGGTCCGTTCGCCTGGCAGAGCGCCCGGCCCACGACACCGGCACCGGCACGAACTAGTCGTAAACTCATTACCGAGCCGGTAGGCCGCGCGCTCCGTCACGGGATCGATCGCTCGCGTAGTTTTTAATCTTCTAATTGTATCTTGCCCCTTATTTTATTTCTTTATATCGTGTGTGTTTTTATAAATTATATTCTTCCTTATTAAGTACGTATTTTCATTGCCACACGGTATAACTGGCAGCCTAACGTGGAGCAGAATTAAAATAATTGCATAAACTTTTATTTAGAACTTAACTTCAGTGTCAGTGATATAATTAAAAACCTAGGTTAGGTATCATATCTACACCTACCTAGGATTGCGAGTGACTTTAGCACAAAGTTTGTGAATCCCGTGTCAGTGTTCGGATCGCGCGTCATAATTGTTCCGTCATACATACCTATACCTATATTTTATAGGCAGGCATAGTTCCCGGAAGAGCGCGTAGTTCGTGAAGTATTTATGTTGTGGGTCTCGTGTCCCCAAAGCGTTCGCAAGGTTCGTGCAGTACAATTGTTGGAAGAGGGGTGTGGCCTAGGCAGTGCCGCCTTTTTCTATACGCACTACGCAACACACATAAACAGTTTCGCGAGTGAGAGTTCTTTCGGTGAACGTGTTTGTGACGGACGTGTGTAGTGAGAGTCACGTAGTCATTGAGAGTGCATCGTCGGACCTTGGACCGATCAGTCAACGTCGTACTTACCTACCGCATGTAGGGTGCCGCGTCGCGTATCGCTGTGTTTCCCTTCCCGTATTGTTCGTGGTAAATAGGTTTTGTTTCGGGTTACTCTAATACCTGTACCTATTTCCATTACGGAGAACCAGTGTACTTAATACCTACGTGGATAAAGTGACTGTATTGACTGTGATGTACTTATTAAATGTTTCAGTGAAGTGACTTACGTTTCGCAGAGTTTTACTTAAGTAGGTACGATGTACCGAGTTTGTCAGTAAACTTGAACTCTTTCTCTATAAATCGGTTTTGGAACTTTACGAACTCAATAACTTTGGTACCTATTTAATGTTATTAAATTTTTGCGTAAAATTATTCTGTCGTTGTGCTTCTACGTAATTAGTTCTGAACAGTCTTGAACAGTTTAGTGTTGTGTTTTAACGAGTAAAATACGAATCAACGCGATAAACTGTATTTAGTGTTGAGACTGAACTAAAGCATAATAGTAATTTTTACGATGGTGCTAACGAGGTCGCGTACTGTGAGTCCGGCTTCTGCCGGCGCCCCGTCTCTAGACGCGGCGCCGCTCTCAGCGCCCGCGCTGGATTCAGATCCGCGCGGCGCTGCCGCCGACGCCGCCTCCGCCGCTGCTGCCGCACTGGCGGCCAGCGCGGATCTACAATCAGCTGCTGCTGCGGCTCCAGTTCAGGTCGTGATGACGACCGACCAACTTATGATGCTGATTAACAGGCTAAGTCGCAGCGACCCTGTAAGTACTCCGGTACCTACGTATTGTGGCAATTTTGCCAAGTGCACGGCGCGATTCGATGGGGAAAAATCCACCAACATTGAAGCTTTTATCGACGCCGTGGAAACTTATAAAGATTGTGTTGGAGTGGACGACAGCAACGCGTTGCGGGGGCTCTCCATGCTGTTGACGGGGCTCGTCGCGACGTGGTGGCAAGGGGTCAAGGACACGACTCCGACCTGGCAAGCTGCCGTTGCTGCTTTAAAACAGACTTTTGGTCCAAGACTACCTCCGCATAAAATTTATCGAAAAGTTTTTGAGCGAGAACAGCGGTTGGACGAATCGACGGATATGTTTGTATGCCACGTCAGAGCATTATTTGCTCAGCTTCCGCCGCTGACTTTGTCTGAGACGGTGCAGTTAGACATGACGTACGGATTGCTGCACCGACGGCTTCGCGAGAAAGTTCCGCGTAACACTTTCGCCAACTTTTCGGAATTGCTAACAGAAGCACGCCGCACCGAGGATATTCTCGATGAATACAGACCGCAAGCCGTAACAGACACCAAGACGCCTATCTTACCTACCGCCTCCTCTTCTTCTTTCTACCGACAATACACCCCACCGCGGAACGTAATACACCCCATCGTTGGACAATACACCCCACCGCGGGACAATACACCGCAACGCGGGACGTAATACACCCCACCGCGGGACGTAATACACCCCACCGCGGGACGTAATACACCCCACCGCGGGACGTAATACACCGCACCGCGGGACGTATACACCCCACCGCGGGACTTAATACATCCCACCGCGGGACAATACACCCCACCGCGGGACGTAATACACCCCACCGCGGGACTTAATACACCCCACCGTGGGACGTAATACACCCCACCGCGGGACAATACACCGCAACGCGGGACGTAATACACCCCACCGTTGGACAATACACCCCACCGCGGGACAATACACCCCACCGCGGGACGTAATACACCGCACCGCGGGACGTAATACACCCCACCGCGGGACGTAATACACCCCACCGCGGGACGTAATACATCCCACCGCGGGACAATACACCCCACCACGGGACGTAATACACCCCACCGCGGGACGTAATACACCCCACCGCGGGACAATACACCGCAACGCGGGACGTAATACACCCTACAGTGGGACGTAATACACCCCACCGCGGGACAATACACCCCACCGCGGGACGTAATACACCCCACAGTGGGACGTAATACACCCCACTGTTGGACAATACACCCCACCGCGGGACAATACACCCCACCGCGGGACTTAATACATCCCATCGTGGGACGTAATACACCCCACCGCGGGACGTAATACACCCCACCGTGGGACGTAATACACCCCACCGCGGGACGTAATACACCCCACCGTTGGACAATACACCCCACCGTTGGACAATACACCCCACCGCGGGACAATACACCCCACCGCGGGACGTAATACACCCCACCGCGGGACTTAATACATCCCATCGTGGGACGTAATACACCCCACCGCGGGACGTAATACACCCCACCGTGGGACGTAATACACCTCACCGTGGGACGTAATACACCCCACCGTGGGACGTAATACACCGCACCGCGGGACGTAATACACCCCACCGTGGGACGTAATACACCCCGCCGCGGAACGTAAAACATCCCACCGCGGGACAATACACCCCACCGCGGGACAATACACCGCAACGCGGGACGTAATACACCCCACCGCGGGACGTAATACACCCCACCGCGGGACAATACACCGCAACGCGGGACGTAATACACCCCACCGCGGGACGTAATACACCCCACCGTGGGACGTAATACACCCCACCGTTGGACAATACACCCCACCGCGGGACAATACACCCCACCGCGGGACGTAATACACCCCACCGTTGGACAATACACCCCACCGCGGGACAAAACACCCCACCGCGGGACGTAATACACCCCACAGTGGGACAATACACCCCACCGCGGGACAATACACCGCAACGCGGGACGTAATACACCCTACAGTGGGACGTAATACACCCCACCGCGGGACAATACACCCCACCGCGGGACGTAATACACCCCACAGTGGGACGTAATACACCCCACTGTTGGACAATACACCCCACCGCGGGACAATACACCCCACCGCGGGACTTAATACATCCCATCGTGGGACGTAATACACCCCACCGCGGGACGTAATACACCCCACCGTGGGACGTAATACACCCCACCGCGGGACGTAATACACCCCACCGTTGGACAATACACCCCACCGTTGGACAATACACCCCACCGCGGGACAATACACCCCACCGCGGGACGTAATACACCCCACCGCGGGACTTAATACATCCCATCGTGGGACGTAATACACCCCACCGCGGGACGTAATACACCCCACCGCGGGACAATACACCCCACCGCGGGACGTAATACACCCCACAGTGGGACAATACACCCCACCGCGGGACAATACACCCCACCGCGGGACGTAATACACCCCACCACGGGACTTAATAAATCCCACCGCGGGACAATACACCGCAACGCGGGACGTAATACACCCCACCGTGGGACGTAATACACCCCACCGCGGGACAATACACCGCAACGCGGGACGTAATACACCCCACCGCGGGACGTAATACACCCCACCGTTGGACAATACACCCCACCGCGGGACAATACACCCCACCGCGGGACGTAATACACCCCCACAGTGGGACGTAATACACCCCACCGTGGGACCTAATACACCCCACCGTGGGACGTAATACACCCCACCGCGGGACAATACACCGCAACGCGGGACGTAATACACCCCACCGTTGGACAATACACCCCACAGCGGGACAATACACCCCACCGCGGGACAATACACCCCACCGCGGGACTTAATACACCGCACTGCGGGACGTAATACACCCCACCGTGGGACGTAACACACCCCACCGTGGGACGTAACACACCCCACCGTGGGACGTAATACACCCCACCGCGGGACTTAATACACCCTACAGTGGGACGTAATACACCCCACCGCGGGACGTAATACACCCCACCGCGGGACGTAATACACCCCACCGCGGGACGTAATACACCCCACCGCGGGACGTATACACCCCACCGCGGGACTTAATACATCCCACCGCGGGACAATACACCGCAACGCGGGACTTAATACACCGCACTGCGGGACGTAATACACCCCACCGTGGGACGTAACACACCCCACCGTGGGACGTAATACACCCCACCGCGGGACAATACACCGCAACGCGGGACGTAATACACCCTACAGTGGGACGTAATACACCCCACCGCGGGACGTAATACACCGCACCGCGGGACAATACACCGCAACGCAGGACGTAATACACCCCACCGCGGGACGTATACACCCCACCGCGGGACTTAATACATCCCACCGCGGGACAATACACCGCAACGCGGGACGTAATACACCGCACCGCGGGACGTAATACACCCCACCGCGGGACGTAATACACCCCACCGTGGG